>JAYKKT010000092.1:40725000-41437500 GCA_036023115.1 Brasenia schreberi | reverse complement strand
AACTTGAAAAAGGGTGAAAGAGATATTTTTAGGATAACTAGGGCTAGAGATAAGAAAACTAAGGATCTTAATTTTGTTAGATCCATCAAAGACGAAGATGAAAAAATTTTAGTGGCAAATAATGATATAAGAAATAGATAAAAAAACTATTTTTATAAGCTTTTTAATGAAAATAAAGTTGTTAGTATTAACTTAGGAGAGTTAGCCAAATTAGAAAAATATATAAACCTCAATTTCTACCGACATATTCAAAAGAATGAAGTCAAAGATATTCTTAAACATATGAAGGGTGATAAATCGGTAGGAACAAACAATATTCCTATAGATGTTTCAAAAATCCTAGGAGATATAAGAATTACTTGGCTCACAAAACCATTTAATGAAATACGGAGAAACCAAAAGATGCCAAGGAATGGAGAGTGAATACACCTATACTTATATACAAGAACAAGGAAGACATTTAGAATTGTGTGAATTATCAAAGTATCAAGTTAATGAGTCATACTATGAAATTGTGAGAAAGAATTATTGAATGTAAGTTAAGATAAGTATCGAGTACAATAGAAAATCAATTTGGATTCATGCCGGTAGATCTATTGTTGAAGTGATTCACCTTTTGAGGCGTCTTATGTAACATTTTAGAGAAAAAAAGACATTTGTATGATATTTATTGATCGAGAAAAAACTTATGATAAAGTACCGAAGGAGGTTCTTTGGAAAACATTGGAAAAAATTTGTATCCTATTGACATATATAAATCTTATAAGAGACATGTACGATGATGCAAAAACATGTGTCAGGACTAATGAAGGAATGACAAACTTCTTTGAAGTTAGTATTGGGTTACATCAAGGATCAACTTTAAGTCCATACTTATTTATAATGGTGATTGATGAGTTAACAAAACATATTCAAGATGAAGTACCTTGGTGTATGTTATTTGCATATGACATTGTGTTAATGGAGGAGTCTAAGGAAAAAGTTAATAGAAAATTGGAACTATGGAGAGAAACATTAGAAAGTAAAGGCTTCTGACTTAGTAGAAGAAAGACAAAATATATGGAATGTAAGTTTGATCATTTGGTTACTTCAGAGGACATAGAAATTAAAATTGGCACACATTTTATCCCCTAAAATGAAAGTTTTAAATACCTAGGGAATTTTTCAAAGTGAGAAGAATTGATGGAGGTGTTACGCATGGAATTAATGCTGGTTGGTTAAAATGCAGAGGAGCATCAAGGTATTCTTTATGATAAGAATATGCCATTAAAGTTAAAAGGTAAATATTATAGAGTATCAATTAGACTTGATGTTTTATGGTTATGAGTGTTGGGCAGTTAATCATCAACATGTACAAAAGATGTCTCTGACAAAAATGAAGATGTTGAGATGGATGAGTGGTCATAAAAGAAAAGACCATATGCATAATGAGGTTATTAGAAACAAATTAGGAGTGCACCAGTAGAGGATAAAATGAGAAAATATCGTTTAAGATGGTTTGGACATATAGAAAGAAAATCAAAAGAAGAACCTTTAAGAATGTATGAAAAACTAGATTTTGAAAGTATTAAAAGAGGTAGACAATGACCAAAAAAGTACTGGAAAGAAACAATGTAGAACGATCTAACTTATTGTGAGTTAACTGCTAACATGGCACATGATAGAGCTTTGTGGAAACAAAGAATCCATGTAGCCGACCCCATCTAGTATGAGAAAAGGCTTAGTTGTTGTTGTTGTTATGTGTGTGTGTGCACGGGCATGTGTACACTACAACAAATAGGTGTATTCTTGACACTCTTTTTTATGTTGGTAGATTGGCAAATGACACATTTTTATGATGCAATTCCAAACTGTAAACATTTGTAAGTGACACAAACTTATTGACACTTCAACCGGGACACGTTTTTTACTGGTATCTGTCATCCTCTATTCGGGGAAAAGTTGGCGCTGAAAATAATCTTGTGTCTAGTTCAGTTTCAATGAAAGTGCCCTCTTTTCATAAATTTGACATTTAAAAGTGCTGCAAATTTATTAGAATGTTGACGTTTAAAAGTGTTGCAACTTACTAACACTTTAAAGCGACGCCTTCATACTCGTAAGTGCCAACTATTTTTAGTTTAAGATTAAAGTCATTATATTACATAGAGATGTAATTTTAGCATAATGATACTTATGGAATGTGCACACAACGGGACGCCTTCATAAATTTGAATGTTGTCGTCAATTTTTCATGAACAAATTTAAAGTAGTACTTAGGTGTGGTAACTATGCTTTGAATCAGCTATCTCAAATAGGTGAATTGTTTGTTAGATTTTGCTTTTGCTAGTTTATTACATCTTTGTCTAGCACACTTAGGGGTGTTCACGGAATGGCCAAAACCGAACCAAACCAGCAGTTGGGTTTGGTTCTACATGTCTGGCAGTTTGGTTTGGTTTGGTTCAGTTTTAGTTGAAAAATTTTCTGGTGGTTCAGTTCACAATTCCAGTGTTGGAACCAAACTATTATATATAAACATATATATATATATATATAAGGTTATAAAACTTATATATATATATATATATATATGTGTGTGTGTGTGTGTGTGATCTTTGTAAGTTTATAAGTTTATGTATACGAATTTTCTAACCTTATATATAATGTAAATACACATATATAAAAAGTTTATATACTTATATGGATTTAAATCTTGACAAATTTGTAAGTTTTATAATCTCATATATATAAAACATGGACCGTAGATCCAAATAATCTCATGGCATAATACATTGTATTTAGCAAAATCCTTAAACTAGTAGAACCATGGCTGGTTTGGTTTGGTTCTGGTCATAGTACGGTTCAGTTCGGTTCTCTAAAAGTTGAGAACCAAAACTAGAGGTTTGGTTCGAGGTTGACGCTAGAACCAAACCAAACTGAACCATGAACGACCCTAAGCACACCCATCATCTTGTACTTTATTGTGGTTCTAAATACAGATACTTATATTTACTTTCTATTGCATTTTCTTTTACTTTTCTATATTTTTGCAGGTACCAAAAACTAAAGGTAATAAATGACAATTTTTTTGAGGTATTGTAAGGTGTGACGATAGAAGTGTGATCGTATTTGGAGATATTCGATCAACTTGTTGCAATCCAAAGATCTTGAGTTCGTGTGTAAGTTTACAAAAATGAAGAAATTTTGTAATATTATGTGAATTATACTTGTTATCAACCTTATAATATTGTTGTGCAAAAACGTTCATGTTTATATCACCTAAACAAATTTTGTTAATGTATACTGGATGCCTGTTGCAGGAAGGAGAGAAGAAGCATGTTAGGTGCGTCTGATGAGGTTAGTGGATGCTTGGCCAACTATATGAATAGATCAAGCACGCCCTATATAACAGTTTGAAGGAAGAAGTCGATGCCGAGGACAAAAGAGAGTGGTGGACCCACCAAATGAAGGTGAGAATGCATATTCAAAGAGTTTCTAGATCCGCCAATGATTTTCTTCAAATATTACTAAAATAATAAAATGCATATTCAAAGAGCAAAGTCCCATGTCAAACCACACCTAGACATGCACCCTCTGAGAATTGAACTATCCACCAACAACAACTGGGCTAGAGTGTCCTGCCGTTGAGCTAAATTTGTATGCAAAATGTAATAGCCATTTGTTACAGTGCACAATATGTCGGTGGTAGAGTGTTTGTCATTTATTATTTATCTATCATTCAAAGGCACCTTCAAATGCTTCTTAAATATGTTGGGTTACAATAAATTAAAGTTCATCAGTTGTATATGGCTCTAAGACCTAATTGTGTGACCTTTCCCAAAGCCATTCTCGCTCATTAAATAGGAGAGAGAATTTGTGTTTCCATTTGTATTTGTAACATGTCATTTTGTTTTCGTGTCAAAAATAGGTGAAACCCGTAAACACTTTTCCAGTCTAGTTCATGTCAGGTTCTTATTTCGTGTCGAACATTACCAAACTTTTTTTTGAAGTTTATGGGTTGGTTTTGCATGCCTCCTTTACCTTTTGAGAGGCCTATACCTCATAGAAAAAGTAGTTCGCCATAAACATGTCTATTTCACTAAGCCTCTCTCTCCGAGATAGTGCCCATATTGTTAGGTCCTTAGTGAAGGTAAGAACTTACCTAAAAAGGAATTTCATTACCTTAAGAATGTTATGGTTACGCCAGCCTTTCACCATGGCTTTGGTCGTCCGCTCCCCTATTATTAGGTCACCAACTTCCTTGATCTTTCGGCTAGGCATACACCAGCCTCATACATGATCTACCATTTTATGGAGACCAGTGTTTTTGGTAAACAGTCGTCTAAGCATGGTCACTGCAATCCCCTTTGTGAGGAGCCACCCTTTTACATGTCAAGGGATGGTCAAGAGCTTAGTAATTTTTTTTTTTACTTAAACTAGCAATGGTTTATATTTTCTAGTGAAAATAATAAATAAATAATCAAGTAAATTTACTTTAATAAACAAACTCATATTCACCAATGTGAACCGAATTAATTATTGGTTCACTCAATTAGTGGCCATAACTCAAAGCTTATTAAGTTTGATTGCAACATTTGTCCACTATCATTTGAATATGATATCTTATTGGAATACGGTCCTTTCGATTTAATTATTAAGTCCATTTTGGCACAGAAATTTAGACTTTATACTTGAACTACTTTGGCTGTATATTCAAAACGTAATCCTGAAGATTCCTTATACTATGTTATAAAATACAATTCTTTGCAAAATACATTATACTTAATTTTTATTATTTTTTTCTCTCAATCATTAATACCCTTAAATATATATATATATATATATATATATATATATATATATATATATATATATATATATATATATATATATATATAATATTTATACTTTTAAAAAAGATATAAAATCATCTTTTTTCCTTCCAAAAATTATGAACTTCAAGTTGTTAGAAGTTCTAACATCTAACAAGCTGAATACCTGAGCAATCACCGAAGCATGCTGGACAAAGACGAAATGACAGTATATTCTATTCTAGTCGCGTCAAGTTCACTCACATGACCTCTCTCAATAATTATGCGACGTAGACGGGAACATATGCTCATTGCAGTACAGCGAACAATAGACGCAATAATGAATTACTTGAACCACCCAAAAAATAAAACCAAAAGATGTTATCATCATATATTTTTTTAACATATTTTCACACTTTCTCTTTACACTCAAGAAATTTTACATTTATTTCATTGAATAAATAAAAGAGATAAACACTTCTTGAATGTTTATTATCTCTTTTTTCTAAAATAAAAGTGTATACTGTGGTATAAATAAAATAGTGTAATACTGTGTATAAAAAAATATGCAAATAACTTTATTTCTTTTTCTAATAATGTTAGCTGTATAAATTGTAGGGGTTGGCATCATCTCTTACCTTACATCTATATTATGGTGACAAAATCAAAAAAGATATTAAACACTAGAGTATATATACACTGATGTTTTCATGTACCTTTAGATTGTTATTTTATCATCTTAAGATATGTAACTTTAATATTAAAACAAAAAAATAATTAGTTATGAGATTGGGAGCTCAAGCGTAGAAGAGCTCGAGCATTCAGTACACAACACCTAACAACCAGGAATATATGTTGATAAAAATGAGGTGTGATAATGTTATAATTAAATAATAAAAATTATATATATATATAAAATAATATGTAGTATTCAAACAAAATTGTGCATATATAAAATTATATATATATATATATATATATATATATATATATATATATAAGTGTATATTGGTAGCAGTTATTTATTTATTTATTTTGTTGCTTTTACTGACCTCGGTGTCTCAAATCTACGATGAAGAATCTGTGGAGGAAGATGGGAAAGTAAGGTGGCAAAGTGTTGAATGATATTGACCCGAATTGTTACCGTTTCTCAGGCCAATTCAATCCTCGTATTCAGTGGGTGTAAACCCAGAGGCCAGCCCTCATCCTAACATCAAATCAAATAGTTGGTGAAAAAAGTTAAGCAGAAAGTACCAAGTTCGTAGCAGACAACAGAAGAAACGAAATCATAAAGAACACATACAACGTAGTGATCAAATGTACGTAAATCGAGAGAAATTCACAGCCTCAGAAATTAAATTATACAAAGAAAACACAGGACCCACCACTGAAATTAATCCCAGAGTAAAAAACATGAATCCCAAGGAGAACTCCTAAGGAAAATCGAAAACGAATAACAGCACCGGTGTGCCACGGTCAAAATTAAGAGTACTCTGTCTCGTCTGTTTGCCAGATATTTAGCACCAGCATGCATAAATGTCAGTTGCTCAGCCACTTGCCTCTTGGGCGTTTTACGCATAAAAGCGAGAGAAGGACGCCTTCAGATGTTATAGCCACCACCGTCTATGTTCCTGTTCTGAGGAGCTTTCTGACTGTTGAAATGTTGACATGCTTTTTTATGGTTTTTAGTAGAGATCTTGGTAAACAGCCGATCTAATTAGAACAGAGGCAAGCAAGAAGAAAGGCATAACGAAGTGAGAAATGGCTTTTACTAGCTCGTCAAAAAAGAGCCATTCTGCTTTTTCTTCAGCTCTGTTTGATCTAGAAAGAGAAACAGAATTATTGTGTTTGGTAAGAGCCATAAAGGAAAACTCCTTTCTGACTTCTACTGATTCTCGGATGCCCTCCTTCTAGGAACAGAGGATTCATTATATTCTTTTCGTCGAGCAACATCTAATGATTGCCTTACGTATAACTGTTATTATTACTATTGTTATTATTATTACTATTATTATTATTATTATTACTATTACTATTATTATTATTATTATTATTTGTTATTATTATTATTATTATTATTTATTTGTTATTGTTGTTACATTGTTTATTGTTGTTGTTATTTGTTTGTTGTTACAGTTTATAAAGCAGGGTCTTAACTTATAACTTTTATTTCTTATTGTAAATGACAATATGTAGTTCCTCTGAAAATTCACATTAAGTTGGTATTAAAGCCCTGGTTTATGTTTCTTAAGAACTCATATTTGTTAATTTCTACTTAAATCATACCTCGACTGTGTTTGGGTATTTAACATAAATGGTCATGCTTGTTTAAACTTTTTGGCAAATGAAGGTTTTAGGTAAATAAGGGCTATTATGCCTTGAAAATTTAAGAAAAGCTTTTAATTATAACTAATTAAGTTGGACGAGTCCAGTTGCAGATTTAGAAAATCTTTTTGGGTGGGGGAAGAGTATAATTCACAAAAGACAAGATCTAACAGAAAATATCATCTATCAAAACAAGGAAATTAAAAAAATTGTTGTATAAAATAATATTCTGATATAACCATTAAAAAGACCACTTGTATCTATCTATAAGTTATACATTCAAATGATTAACACCTGCATCTTATTCTATATTTTTGTATGTCGGCGAAGAGAAGAGAATTTCTCTTAGGGCCAATTCCGCTTATAAAATGAATATCAGTGCATGCTCGAAACGCACATATATATTTATACAGAAGAGACGAATATAAAAAAACATAGTAAAACGAAAAAAACAAATTTTCTACAGCTTGCAAAGAGTAAAAAGGCCATAAAAAGAAGTATTCAGTGTTCTAAAACAAATTTGGGAGTATAAACCAGATCTCAATAAAACTAAGAAATAAAGATTTTGGATGCCCTTTAGTCAACCAATCAAAACCCCTAATGGTTCAAGAGGGACAACTCTCTCTCTCTCTCTCTCTCTCTCTCTCTCTCTCTCTCTATATATATATATATATATATATATATATATATATATATATATATATATATATATATATATATATATATATATATTGGTATGTACTCAATCCCAATATATGCTCAAATCTTCTCAAACGTTTTCATTATTTTACTGACACGATAACGGTGAAGATTTAAATCTTAAAAAATAATATGTATCATTTACTTTTCATACTTACATTTAATCACTACTTTTCAAATCTTCATTTTTTATCACACCTATCAAAAGGTGGAGATTTCGAATAAATTTAAGCATGAATTGGATTAAACATGTATCATTCTCTCTCTTTATATATATATATATTAGTATCTTTATGTTTATGTTTTAATAAGGGAAAAGGGCGGAACGAGAGCCTGAGGAACAATACCATGTTCTTACCGAGTGCATCAGAGGAAGAAAGGAGATTTGAGGAAAAGCAAAGCAAAGAAACAAAAACCCAAAACCCTGAACTTATTTCTGGATAGAAACTTCAAAACAAGTAATTTTATCAAAATTTTAGAAAAGTTAGAAGAAAATAAAGGTTTGGAACTGTCGGTTCTGGTTTGGTTCCGGTTTTATAAAAGGTGAAATGAAAACCGAATTGGGTGGTCTTTGGTTTCGAGTTCGATTTCGATTCTAGTTTCACTGGTTTCGGATTCAACCGATTTCTGGTTTGATTCGGTTCTTGTTGAAACCATCGAACCGGTTAAGAACCGACAATGTCTTCACACATCGCCTCTTGTTTTTTATTAGCAAGTTGGGTTTAGACAGATGCCGTCATTACTATCACCAATCAAAGTCTGTATGGTCGTGGTGTATCAAAACTGAACGTGATGATGAGCAATTTCCCTTAATCTAAGCGCAAGAATTTTTTCAACAGATTTGGCATTATTACAAGAATTGCGGAAGACGTCTTGTACTGGTCTGCGTCTTGTGTTCTACCGATGGCAATGAGGCGGGTTGGGGCGGGTAGGACGGCGGCCCGCACTAAAAAAAATTCTTGTTAAACCTTTCTTGCCCGACTTCGAGGGGTCAAGGCTCAGAACCCACAGCCAACCTCTTAGCACCCATCATGAAATGGGTGCCCGGCACAGTTTGAAATGACTTAGACATGTCCGATTTCGGGTAAATTGGAACCGAACTACTCTTGGGCTGGTTCCGGTTTCGAAACCACACCAACAGCTTTTTGAAAAATAAAGGCAATGCATCTTTCGAGTCGAACTCTCCAACTGCAACGGTCGGAAACACCCTGTTGATGAGTTACCGATTTGTTTGTGATAAGAGGTTTTGGAAAAATTATTTAAAACACAGTTAGTGGTGATTTGAAACTGTTGATTTCTAGATATCATGAACTTTAACCAAACTGGAAAGTCCTCTGTTATGGTTTTGGGACCCGTTCGCCCAGTTCTAGTTACCACCGGTTTCACGAGCAATGCGATTCGTGTTCGAACCATCGGACCAGTTTAGAACCAAAAAGCTAATTAGGCTGGCCAGAGCCAAATGAACTGAAAGACCCTTGTTTGTTGCTCAGCTTGTTTTCCATATGAACAAGTCGAACTAATCGCTAGCCAAGAAATATCTGATCAAACACGGACAAGAACATGATTATACATGAACAGTTCATTATCCTTTTACAAAGCAACCTAAACTAAGTTGAGGAAGAAAATTTTCCTAAAATACCTAAATAAAATGCATCCTTATGTACCTAAAACCTTTAATTGAGGAAAAGTTAAAACATAAGTGAATCTTCATTTACATTAAATTAGGGATGTTCATGGTTTGGTTTTAACCTCCCACTAATTTCAGTTCACTAAGTATATAAACTTATATTTATATATAAGTTTATAAAACTCATATATATAAACTTACGAACTTATAAAGATTTATATTTACATATATACATAAACTCTCTCTCTCTCTCTTTATATATATATATATATATATATATATATATATATATAATGGTTCCATTTCGTTTCGTTTGGTTTGGTTCCAATACTGGAACCGTGAACCAAATTGTCAGGTTTTTTCCTACTAGAACCGAACCGTGAACCAAATCGTCAGGTTTTTTCCTACTAGCCAACCGCCAATTTGGTTGTTCTGACGGTTTAGATTGGTTCTGGCGGTTCCATGAATACCCCTACCTTAAACAACCTGATTTAATTACCTTGGGGCCATGATTTGGGTGAAAATTTAACCATGTTATTTAACGAACTTTCAAGAGCTAAATTTACTGTGTAGTTTAACAAACCAAACACAAACTAGCTAATGAAATCTGAAGCGTTGATTTCATTAGTGTTAAAAGATTAAAGCGTGGATGAGTGTCTCCATTCATTAGTGTTAAAAGAGTAAAGCGTAGATGAGTGTTTCCATGTATTTTGCTCTCATATATATATATATATATATATATATATATATATATATATATATATATATATATATATATATATATATATATATATGTATGTATGTATGTGAGCGTCTTATTTTCAAAATAAACGTTAGCAGTAGACATTTAGCTCCCAATCATTCAAAGACCTTTTTTCAAGAGGAATTATGAAGGGTTCACATTCCCCATTTTGATGTTGACATACAACGGCACTAAGATCATATAAAAAAAATTGATGAATCTATCAATCAATCATGGAGGTTCAAACAGCAAGGGATCTTCCATTAATCTTTACCTTTATCATATACCAAAACTATGTAAGTCCTCATATTCTGCTTCCTCAATCCAGGCGCACTCTCCACAAATTGAACTGATGAACTTCGACTTGTATGTCGACCCCCTTAATCAGGTGACCTACCTTCATGTTTCTATTTAAGCTCAACTACCTTAGATGAAGAATTCCTGCATAAAGGCAAAATACAGCAACTTGAATCGACACAATAACTTCCAAGAGTTGAAGATATTAAATGATATTGATATTTATGAGATGGAAGTGGATCTTTCTAAAGGTTTAGATTAAATATCCTGATTGTTGAGTGTATTTATGAATTTGACATCTTAAGTAATTTTACGCAAACTACCTACCTTCACGGAATATTGGCGAAGCAGTATTCCAACCAGTCTGGATAAGATGATCTTCAGTGACAGACCTATTTATGGGTGGGTGAGGCCATTGTCGGTCTCAACCAAAATCTAAAAAGGTTCAAACTTTTCATGTGTATATATATAGCATTTTTTGTGCAAAATTTTACATAAATATCTCTTTGATTTTTTATATGAACAGTAGAGATTTGAATTATTTTACCGACAATACATATAGTGTATTAAATATAAAGTTGAAAAGCATGATACTTTTAATTCAAATCTTCACAATTAATCTGAAAGTTCGAAAGGTGAAAATGTTTGTGTGATATTATGCAACCAAAGTCCGTTAAGACTCTCTCTCTATATATATATAAGTTCACCTGAATTTCACCCAACTAAACTGCGCCTCATTCCAATGCCCGGATACTAGTGGTTTAGGAAGAAACTTATAGATTGAGGAGAAGCCCTGGATTAATAGAAGAAAAAGGAAAGAAAAGAATGGAAATGAACTGCTGTGCCAGCTTAACAAGGTCAGCCTCTAGCACAAAGAGCAATAGCTCCCCCGGTCAACTCACAAAGCAAAGCTTATGAGTACGATACCGGCGGCGGGCACCTGTCTTAGGCCTCCCCATTGTACCCAAAAAGGAGGTCAGCCTCCAGTCCTCATGTTAGAACGTTAACAACGTTGCTTCTAAGGTTAATTCTAAATACAATGACTTCTGCAAACTACGAAAGCTGGTAATAATGGTTAAGAGAGATTGTAACTCTGATCATCCGAAGATTTTTGCGATTCCTTTTTATGATAATGATGATCCATGGTAGGGCCCTCTGATGCCCACTCGCAGGTGGGGAAATCGATTTTCAGGAGGTTGCATGTGTGTGATCACACAATGTTAAGGCTTTGGCCTCCATTTTGAAAAAAGAAGAGAACGATGATCATTGATCATCGGTCTTTTTTATTTCTTGGGGTGTGGTTGACTAGGAATTATTCTGTAAATTCTGCAATTGTTCTGGTTACTAAATTTGTCATCGCATGTCATTGTCAAATTCTCTCTTTTTCTCCACCTAACCCCTTGAGAAGATCCAACGTCTCTCTCTCTCTCTCTCTCTCTCTCTCTCTCTCTCTCTCTCTCTCTACTGTAATACCAATATCTCCACCTTGAACATAAGGCCTCTGCAAATGAGGTAAGGGGGAAGAAAGGTGCAGAAGCAGAAATGAGTGGCGGAGAGAACAACAACCAGCTATCAAAGAGAACCTCCATCTTCGGCCTAAAGTTCTACGTAGTACTCGGCATAGCAGTTGGTTCGACAGTCGTCCTCTTCCTCTTTTTCCTCTTGCTCTGGCTCACCTCTCGCAGGAAATCCAACGCCGGCAAGCTCCAAAGCAACAAGTCGACGCCTCTCGCCGAACCGGCATTCCCCAACGTCTCCAAAGAGATCCAGGAGATCAAAATTGACGGCACCCAGAAGCCCGTGTCCGACGCCAAGCCGCTTGTCCAAATCCTTTCTATCCCCTTGTCGGAATCCGACGACCAGTCGGTCTCCGGAGAGAGCGCCCACGGAGAAACCAGCGTGTATATCGTCAAGGAGCACCAGAATGCCCTGCCGGAGCTCCGGAAGACATCCTCGTCCCACGGGAGTGCCAACACGGATCTGGTGGCGGGAACGCTGGCGCCGGAGGTTTCCCACCTCGGCTGGGGCCTTTGGTACACCCTGCGCGAGCTCGAGATCGCGACCAATGGCTTCGCGGTCGAGAATGTGATCGGTGAAGGCGGATACGGCATCGTCTACCGCGGCGTCCTGCTGGATAACACACACGTTGCCATAAAGAATCTGCTCAACAATAGGTAAGAAATCGTTTTATTCCTTCTACCTCAAACGCATGCTGTATAAATTCTGAGACTTTTCTTATTACAGATTAAAGCATGTTGTATGATGTGCTTGATTGACTAATGATTGCATTTGTGTAGTTTTGTTTGGATTAGTCACTTTGTTTAGACAAAACGCTGCCATTTTGATGCCATGCCATGCCTCAACTTAATCCATTGTTTTAAGTTTGTGACAACATTTGGATGCTTTTCTAGCAGAAAAGAGATGAGGCAACGGATCGTTCTAAACTTCAAGTTGAGCTCTCTCTTCATCGTTATTACGGCCATCAATCTTCTCATTTGTTTTGGTAGAGTTTTTATTAGCAAGATTCTCCATTGCATTGGTGGATTCCACTATAAGAATTTAGTGAGGTTGCTCGGTTATTGTGCTGAAGGAGCTCATAGGTACATTATACTTGGAACTGCAAAAGGGTACTTATAATTCTTCCATCTTTAAAATTCCTGTTGGTTTTGAATTTATGCTATCTCGAGATTCTCAACATCATTTTCTGTTGGTGAATTTCTTCTCTGATGCAGACTCACGTACCTACATGAGGGATTAGAGCCTAAGGTTGTTCATCGTGATGTTAAGTCAAGTAATATACTGCTGGATAAGCAATGGAATTCAAAACTCTCTGATTTTGGTCTCGCAAAGCTTTTGTGCTCTGAGAGAAGCTATGTCACAACCCGAGTCATGGGGACATTTGGGTATAACTTAATTTCACTGAACTGCTTGCCATTCTTGTGATTGTTAGGCAAAGATCACTATGATGATTTTGTTGTTTTAATAGATATGTGGCCCCCGAGTATGCTGGCACGGGAATGTTGACTGATAAGAGTGATGTGTATAGCTTTGGAATCCTCATGCTGGAGATAATTTCAGGAAGAACCCCGGTCGATTATAGCAGGCCTCCTGGAGAGGTTGCTCCGTTTGCTTGAAATCTCCTTCATAACTTCCCAATTTAGTGATTGAGCAATGTTCATTTCGATGAGGTTTTTATTTTCAGGTGAACCTGGTGGAGAGGCTCAAAGCAATGGTTGCAAAAAAGAATACTGAGGGATATGTGGACCCCAAATTGCTTGAGAAGCCATCTTCAAGGGCATTGAAGAGGGTTCTTCTGATTGCTCTAAGATGTATAGACCCAGATGCACAAAAGAGACCGAAGATCAGCAATGTCATTCATATGCTTGAAGCAGATGATTTTCCATTCCGAGATGTACGTTTAATTTTCCGGAAAAAACTCCCATCTGTAGTGAGGATTCACTAGTACATAGCCGGTCCCAAGCCCAAGTAAAGAGTGAGGGTTGTTGGCATTGCTGTATTGGATCTTTTACTCAGGGATCGCACCATAACTCTGAAGTTAAGTTCTTGGGTGAGAATAGTACAGAACATGTGGCTAGCTAGGAAGTCCTCATATTGCACCCTTTAGCCCATCCTACCTAGTGTGAGAAAAAGGCCTGGTTAAAGTTACGGATTAAATTTTTCCAAAAGCCATTTCTCTGTCATCTTCATGACACCGCTTTTCGGCTTCTGCTTTTCTTTCAAACTGAAAGCCACTTTTCATTGTGCATATAATATCTATACATATACAGACATATCATAGCGTGCATTCTTGTTTGTTGTGATCTGTCAATGCAACTCTCAGCTCTATCATGTAGATCGGAGGTCTGTTTTAGTACATCTATATCCAAAACTCTATATAGGATAAGGACTAATTATTTAAAGAAAAAAGTGCGAAGAGATAGTAGTCTCCCTCTGCTTGGCCAACTTATTGAATTGTTTCATGATTCAGGATCGTCAACTTGTGCGGGAACCAAGGCGTATACTTCACGGAAGTCCTCAAAATGCTGACTTGGAGTCAGTGGAGAAGCCAGCAACTGATTCTGAAGGTGGTAATGGTTGTGAAACTGTGAACCCATTGGAGAACAGGTTCAGAGACAAACAACATGCAGCCCTTGCCAAATAATTTATGTTGGGCAGTGGCAAGATCTAAATGACAACGGTTGCCAGGTTCAAAAAGCAATGCTTCGGGTTCTTTGGCTTTCTGCAATGTATATCATATCCCTTTGCTGCTCTTGATAGATGACTATAAGCTTCTCAATACATGACCATTAGTTTTTGATTATGTATGAAAGAAAGTTATATACTTGAGCAAATTTAGATGAAAAGGATAATTGCTTTGTTCAGGAAACACCTCTCGACAGTCAAGTCATTTGCATTCTTGTAATTGGAAATTGGGGCTCTGTCATTTAGTCTCCTGCACAGCAGAAATATTGTCAAGAACTCAAACTTTAGGCCAATTAGTTCTTGAGAAAAATTATGCAAACTGCAGTTTTTCATATAACTGAAAGAGATCGATCTGGCTTGGTTGTTGAGTCAACCCTAAACCCGATTTCCATCAATAGTTAGAAACTCAATACTGGGAAAACTCTGTAGACTTTGAAGCTTTTCATGGGAAAGGGTGCTTGCGATTTTCAGAGACATGATATCCATATGGTTTGATGCGCCTTCTCCTTCTCCTTTTCCTTTCTTTTCTTTTCCTTTCATTTGATTGGCAGGCAGTGATTTGCCACATGCTTCTTTGGTGAAGATGTCTCTAGTCCATCATAGTTAAAGTCTCACTATCTAGTCCAGTGTTCTTGTCAGCTCACACATCCATGCACGCACGCATGCAACGGAGTAATATTGTAAATATTGCCCTGAATGTGTTGAATAATGAAATCTTTATATGGTGGCGTTCTCTATATCTTATTTATTGAAAAAACAATTAAAAGTTTAAAGAATTGTAAATCAAAAAAATAAAATGTTGTTGTATGATGCGAGTCGATCTGATAATATGAAATTATACTCACTGTATCATTAAATATAATTCAATAAAGAGCATGCTCTCCCATAAATGCGTGAAAGCAACATATCATGCGATCTGTGTGGTATTTATAGTATTGCAGTGGAGCCTAGAGCGTACTGAAGACCCTAGAGGTTTGAATTTCCAGCTGGAAGGAGGAGCCATCCCTGGTCTATTTTATTCTTTTGATCGTGAAGTATCAGGAAGCCCAAAGGACCTCGACCAATCCATTTCGATTGTGATCATCCTGGTTTTCTTCATTCACAAGGCTGGAACTCGAGGTGTTTGCTTAATGGGAGCAAGTGCTGGACCACTTGAACCAACCAAGCTTTTAAATTTTCATTGGGTAATAAATTAAGGATGTGGGGAACGGTAGTAATGGTTCAATTCGTGAATTTTTTGTTAATTAGTGTTCACGAGAGGTGGAAGACAATTTAGTGACTTGGAGAATGAAAGGTGAAGAGAGGGAAAAAATGGAGGCATTCATGTGTATCTTTGGTTGATATGGATAGCTTTAGGAGCAACAATGAATGGTGACAATGTCAAATGAAAATGAGCTGCTTTGAAGGATCCACTCTGTAGTATCTGAACTTGAGGCCATTTACTACTCAGCTAAATACATATAGACATGGCCGGTTCCTAACCGACCCAGCAGTTCCAACCAGAATCGGACCAGGTCAGGAACTAGCTGAACTCAGAACCAGAGACAACCCGATTTGGTTCCCATTTAACCTCTTATAAAACTAGAACCGGAACTAGTCGTTTCAAACAGCCGGTTGCAATATTTAAAAAAAAACAATTAAAAGTTTTCCAATTTTTTTTAATAAAAGTATCGGTTTTAGGCTGTTCTGGACTTAAACCAGAACTAGCCCCAGGATGGTTTGGTTATGGTTCCAGATTCTGGTTCTTCTTGAATGAACTAATGTCATATACATATAAAATGTGAATAGTAGATCCATATAATCTGATAACAACAACAACAACAACTAAGCCTTTTCCCATACTAGACGGGGTCGGCTACATGGATTCTTTGTTTCCATAGATCCCTATCTTGTGCCATGTTAGCAGTTAACTCCCAATAAGCTAGATTGTTCTTTATTGTTTCTTTCCAACACTTTTGTGGTCGTCCTCTACCTCTTTTAATACTTTCCAAATTTAGTTTTTCTAACCTTCTTACAGGTTCTTCTTTTGATCTTCTTTCTATATGTCCAAACCATCTTAAACGATGTTCTCTCATTTTATCCTCTATTGGTGCCACTCCTACTTTGTTTCTAATAACCTCATTATGTATACGGTCTTTTCTTGTATGACCACTCATCCATCTCAACATCTTCATTTCTGTCACAGACATCTTTTGTACATGTTGATGATTAACTGCCCAACACTCATAACCATAAAACATAGCCGGCCTAATTGCTGCTCTATAATATTTACCTTTTAATTTTAATGGTATCTTCTTATCACAAAGAATACCTGATGCTCCTCTCCATTTTAACCAACCAGCATTAATTCTATGTGTAACATCTCCATCAATTCTTCCATCACTTTGAAAAATTGACCCTAGGTATTTAAAACTTTCCTTCTAAGGAAAGCAATATGTTCCTATTTTAATTTCTGTATCCTCTGAAATAACCAAATGATCAAACTTACATTCCATATATTCTTTCTTTGTTCTACTAAGTTGGAGGCCTTTGCTTTCTAATATTTCTCTCCATAGTTCCAATTTTCTATTAACTTTTTCCTTAGACTCCTCCACTAATACAATGTCATCTGCAAATAACATACACCAAGGTACTTCATCTTGAATATGTTTTCTTAACTCATCCATCACCATTATAAATAAGTATGGGCTTAAAGTTGATCCTTGATGTAACCCAATATTAACTTCAAAGAAGTATGTCGTTCATTCATGAATCCTCACACATGTTTTTGTACCATCATACATGTCTCTTATAAGGTTAATATATGTCAATGGGATACCTCTTTTTTCCAAAGTTCTCCAAAGAACCTCCCTCGATACCCTATCATAAGCTTTTTCTAGATCAATAAATATCATGTGAAAATCTTTCTTTTTTGCTCTAAAATGTTCCATAAGACGTCTCAAAAGGTGAATCGCTTCAATAGTAGATCTGCTTGGCATGAACCCAAATTGGTTCTCTGTTGTACTTAATACTTGTCTTAACCTACGTTCGATAATTCTTTCCCATAATTTCATAGTATGACTCATTAACTTGATACCTCGATAATTCGCACAATTTTGAATGTCTCCCTTGTTCTTATATATGGGTATAAGTGTACTTGCTCTCCATTCCTTGGACATCTTTTGGTTTTTTCATATTTCATTAAATAGTCTTGTGAGCCAAGTGATTCCTATTTCTCCTAGTATTTTCCAAACTTCTATAGGAATATTATCTGGTCCTACCGATTTACCACCCTTCATATGTTTAAGAGCCTCTTTGACTTCATTCTTTTGAATACGTCGGTAGAAATTGTGGTTTATATACTTATCTGAGTTGGCTAAATCTCCTAAACCAATACTAACATCTTTATTTTCATTAAAAAGATTATAAAAATAGTTTTTCCATCTATTTCTTATATCATCATTTGCCACTAGAATTTTTTCATCCTCGTCTTTTATGCATCTAATATAATTAAGATCTTTAGTTTTCTTATCTCCAGCCCTAGCTATCCTAAAAATATCTCTTTCACCCTCTTTTGAGTTGAGTTTTTTATATAAGTCCTCCCAAATCTTAGTTTTTGCTTCACTAACGGCCTTTTCTACTTCCTTTTTTGCTTTCTTATAAGCTTTTAAAGTTTCACTAGTTTTCTTAGCATAATGTAATTTGTAACATGCTCTCTTTGCCTTGATTTTATTTTGTACTACTTCACTCCACCACCAAGCTTCTTTTTGTGCCGGTACACCTCCCTTAGATACCCCTAACACATCTTTCGCAACTTTCCTAATATGTATAGCCATATTGTTCCACATATCACAGGGTGTGCCAACATAATTCCAAACATCTCCTTGCAAGACTTTCAGTTTAAATATATCTTCTTTCTCGCTTTTGAGGTTCCACCATTTAGTCCGAATAGCTCGATGCACTCTTTTCTTCTTTGTCCACTTTTTTATTTGTAAATCCATAACTAAAAGTCGATGTTGGATGGTTAATCTTTCTCCTGGAATTACCTTACAATCTTTACAACACGCTCTATCTTTTTATCTACAAATAAAGTAATCAATTTGTGTTTGTGATAAGCCACTCTTATAAGTAATTAAATGTTCATCTCGTTTTTTGAAGATTGTATTGACTATAAAGAGATAAAATGCCATAGCAAAATTTAAAATCTCCCTACCTTCCTCATTTATATCCCCAAAACCAAAGTTTCCATGAATCCCTTGATATCCTAATGCCTCTTTACCGACGTGTCCATTTAAATCTCCTCCTAAACAAATCATCTCCCTTTGTGGAATCTTTTGAAACACCTTATCTAACTCTTCCCAAAAAACTGTCTTTATACTATCTTTTAGTCCTACTTGGGATGCGTAAGCACAAACTATATTCAAAATCTCTGCTCCTAACACTAATTTCAACGTTATGATTCGGTCACCATATCATTGTATGTCTACTACACTCTCCTTTAAATCTTTGTTTATGATAATACCAACTCTGTTTCGAGCTTTTTCTTTACCTGAGTACCATAATTTAAAACTTATATCCTCTATCTTCTTTGCTTTTTCTCCAACCCATTTTGTCTCTTATAAACATAGAATATGAATCTTTCTTCGAATCATAGTATCTACCACCTCCATTAGCTTACCGGATAATGGTCCGATATTCCAAGAACCAATACGAATCTTATTATCTAGGACTAGCTTCCTTACCCCCCGCATTCGTCCATAATCAAAATGCGGAGACCCTCTTTGAAAATTTTTCACTATATTCGGGCGGCAATGTAGCGGGACTAACTTCTTTACCCACACCCGTCCATGATGTGGGAACCCTCTCTGCAATTGATTCACTACATTCGGGCGAAAATGTAGCGGCCCTTGCTTACTTCTTATTGCATTTGGGCTCTGCAGCACGTCGCTAGGCGGGGACGCCCCAAAGCAATGCTCATAATTTTTGTAATTCATGTTATAAAAATTCGACCAAGTTTTACACTGGCTGTCGGAAGCCTAACACAACCCTCCTCCTTTATCCGGGCTTGGGACCAGCAATGCAAGGGTAATCCAAATAATCTGATGTCATAATATATTGTGTTTAGCAGGATCCTTAAATAAGTAGAACCATGGTTCAATACGGAACCAAACCGAAACCAACGGTTCAGTTTGATTCGGTTCTATCCATATTATGGTTTGATTTGGTTCTCTATAATTTGAGAACGGAAACTAACGATTTGGTTTGAGCTTGAGGCTAGAATTGAACCATCAACACCCTTACTTTGAAGCCAGCAGTCTCTTGGGTAGCTTTGCATGATAAGGAACTGCATTTGAGGTAAACAGTGAGAAAAAGTTCACCATGTCTCAAGTGCCCCATCACCTGAAGCTACTGTTGTGTTCTTTCTGTATTGATGCCGTTCACCCAAGACAGACTAAATAAGATGCAATAATGAATGCAAAGAAATATAAGACCTGAATAATTTGGGATTCAGGTAAGGTTGTAATTATATGACAGTAATCATATATCTGAATCCTATATTATGCGAGTGTAGATGCAAGTGCAGGATACGCCAATACGAAGAATCATGGCGGAAACACGACAATGTAGAAGTATAAATTATATAACAATTTATATATTTGATCATATATAGTAAACCTAAATGAAAACCTTATGTTTTGTAAGTTATTATTCACCAAAAAACAGTAATTATTGATCAATATTTTATAAAGTGTTCCTTCGTTGTAGTACTAAATTATTTCTCAGCTAAAATTCTTAGATTAAAAGATACTCAACATAGGTCCGAGAATTGTCTGAATTTATATCGAGTTTGCTTTGGCCTTTCAAGTCCTTATTGAAATCCTAATCTTTATAACATATCAATCGCTCAAGCTTCATAAAACCTAAATATGGATGAGACCCAGGGGGAATTGAAGTTTGAACCTGGGTTGTTTGCTGCTGACAGCCTTTGCAGGACTCTCTTTGTCACAAGGATTATCCCCACCTGCCCCATGAAACATGCACACACACACATGCACTCAATCGGGTGCCTGGAACATATTCTCAAATAGGATATATATGCGGAAGAATCTTTCTTCATGTTTGTTAATATGACACAAGATCGAGTTCAATGGTGACTAATGAATTGTGTCAAGTTTCATTGTGATTATTATAGGAGAAGGTTTCGTTGTGCTTTTAGTTTTGGTTCATTGCGCCACCGGGAAATCAGGAAAGAAGGGTCATCTTTCTTGATTTCATGAAATTATTTTTCTTTAATCATAAAATTAACTTACAAAAGAAACCTTATTGTGCTAAATGTGAGGAGGAAATCAAGAACTGTTTCTTTAATCTAAACTTGGATTTCGACATAACGCTGGCTTAGTCACTTGGGATGAAGTCCAAACGTGGAAATCGCCTTGCTTCATGCACGAAGAAGGCCAAGTGCTATGTACGTACATGAGAAGGATGTGATCCATCCAGGGCATTAGCCCCACCTGTGTACCTAGATATGGCTGGTTTCAGGTAAACCCGAAATATGGAACCGGAACTAAACCTCTTCGAGGCCGGTTTCAGCTACTGTTTCAGAACTGTTGGTTTTGTCGTGGTTCCAATTTGAATCCTAAAACACCCCAAACGAACAAAAAAAACTTTTAAAGATTAAAATTTTAATTAAAAAAATGGAGCTGGTCATTTGAAACCATCGGTTCTGGTTTAGGGCCTGTTTTGGTTTCATGAAAGGTGGAATCGGAACAGAACTCAGTGGTCCCTGGTTTCCGATCTGGTTTCACCAATTTTGGTACCGACTGGTTCCTGGCCTGGTTAGGTTCCAGTTGGAACCGCCCGGCCAATTCCATACTGGCCATGTCTATGTATAAATAGAGCTAAATAGAACCTAGGAGAAAATCTTAGTTCATAGTGTGGACTCAAAACCTCCCATTGTTTTAAACTGCCGTGCGCGAGTTAGACATGGACAGTCCTGGTTTTCCTAGAGCAAGAACAAGAATTGAACCAGGACCGGCTCAGTTCTGGTTCCGGTTAGAGACCCAAACTGCCTAGAATCAGAAAATTTTATTAGAAATTTTGAAATTAAAAAAATGAAACAGACGGTTTCTGAATCACTAGTACTGGCAACATAGAAGGTGGAACTAAGCCAGTTTGACCGGTTCCAGTTCCAGCCAATTCCTTGACCCGGTCCAGTTCCCTGGTCATGCCTAATGCAAGTCATCGGCCTGTAGCTAGAACTTCTTTTTTCCATGTTTCATATAGTGGTTCTATAATCCTTTGACCAATCCGACTTAGTTTCAACCTGGATTTTGGCCTGTAATACCCGGGTCTGGATATGAATCCAGACCCAAGCAAAACAGAACCAAATCAACACTGAAAAAACCTCTCCTAAACGATAGAGGAAACCCCGACTGGATTGGAAGGTTTCCCTTTCTCGTTCCACTGGGGTTTTCTCTATCCTTTATAGAGTTTTCTTAAGTATTCATTTGGTTTTGTTATGTTTGAGTTTTTAAGGTTGAAGGACCAGGTCGAGTGAAAGAATACCACAAGGTACTGTTGATCAAGGCCTAATCTTCAAAACTTCTCCAACCAAATTGAATGAAGGCTTTACCTACATTAAGTAGCTGTCACTACTTTGTCGTTGACCGTCCTACGAGGTAAATATAGTTGGATCTTTGATCATAGGATGTCAGTTAATTATCAATATGTACAAAAGATGTCAGGCAAAAATGAAGATGTTGAGATGGATAAATGGTCACACAAGAAAAGATCATATATATATAATGAGGTCATTAGAAACAAATTGATAGTGACACAAATAAAATGAGAAAAACATTTAAGATGGTTTGAGCATACAGAAAGATGACCGAAAACAAAAAATCTATGTAGCCAAACCATCTAATATGGAAAAAGACTTACTTGTTGTTGTTGTTGTTTGATTATGGGATCTGTGAAGTTATCTGAAAGAAAAAAGTAACAATTCCATCTTTTGAAAATGTCTTCATCCACCCGATTCGGTAATCTGGCCTGAAAGTATTCATCGATTGAACTTAGTTGTGATGATGAAGCCAACAAGGGCGGTTCTTCACATGGAAATACTCTTCCAAAATGAAATGATCGAGCAAATCAGACACGATGCAGCTTGGAAGTTTTTGAATGATCCAAGAGGAACCAGAGACATGCCCTGGGTATTGAACTCATGACCTTGAACTCGTGCAGTTGAAACACTAACCAGATGAGCTACTTCTTGTGGTGCCACAAGATTACATATTTGGTTGTGTGCCCGTCTGAGTTATGTACTCTCCGAGTCATGTCCCTGTGGTGTTCTATTCAAGTCTAGATTTGCTCGAGTCCTCATTGAAATTCTGAACAAACAAAAACGACTGCTGTTTAAACCAAAATGAAGCCTTATTTAGAAGCCTCGATGTAGTCAGTGTCAGAACTTCAGTTCATTCGTTGTACCCAACTATTATTATGCAGTTTAAGAGTATTGCTATATTTGTAAAATAAGCAACTTGGATTTGGTGGATCATGCATCATAAATGTAATAGTTTACCATATATATATCATCAAATGAAAAGGATTGGATGGTTATGATTCAAACTCAGAAGTAAAAAATTTATTTTTTTAAATTCAAAAATATCTTATTGGAGTTTCAGAAAACAACAAGTATATGTATACTTTTACCATTTTGTGTTTTGAATATCTATTTGATTGGATGATATAGATTTGGAATACCAATCATGGTGCACCAAATACAAATACTAATGTCCTTAAAAATTTCTTGTCGAAATCTTAAAAGGCCAAATTGGCCGAAAAAGTTAAGGCAATATTGTGTCAGTTTATAAAGAAAATAAGGTAATCTCACTGTTCCCTTTTTGATTGGCAAACTGGTGTTAGGCATTGGATTTCAATACTGATCGGCCCACTATGGGGGTAAAGCTCTCTCGGCATTGGATTTCACCATTCACAAGATTCTTTTTAAGTGGAAGACTCAAATTATTTGCTATTGACCATTAATTAAGTTCTTTGGGTTCTAACACTACAGAAAATAAGTAAGTTCCGGTATCCCTTGTGTTGAGAATCATGAATTAGGATCTATGTGTCCCCGTGAACTAATTAAGCTTGCTTATCAAATTCTCATGCTTACTTCATCATGAAGCATGACAATGGTGATCACCAGAAAGGTGCATGATTATTTGATCTAGAGCTTCAAAATGTGATGAGTCCTCGTTTTGATTCAGCCTGCTCCAAAGCATGTTCATGTTCAATGTGTTGTAGCCAAATTAGGTAGAACTACACATGTTTTCTCCCATACAATGGGAGATGTACATTGAGCCGAGATCCCGAAATTTCAATAATCAACTTAAAGTCTATAGCCCATGGTGGCATTCATGTGGTACATAGTTCGCTCTACCTAAAACCATTGAAGGGGCAAATCGCTCCACCCTAAAAGAGTTTCTAGATCCGCCATTGCTAACATATGCTGGGTTTATGGAGCTTGTATAATGCTTTGTTTGTATGCATTTAAAGAAAAGCATCCTCACTGTGCTAACTAGTTGGTTAACTTGCAACTTTACTCGCAAAGTAACACAACTAAAAATTGAAACAACTCACGTAAGCGAATAAGCTCGTGTTATGAATGAAGAAAAAAAATTGATCCTTTTATCCAGCAAAAACTAAATGAGAAGAATCTTTATGCCGCTCTTAAGATGACAATAGCAACA
Source organism: Brasenia schreberi (assembly GCA_036023115.1). NCBI lineage: Eukaryota > Viridiplantae > Streptophyta > Magnoliopsida > Nymphaeales > Cabombaceae > Brasenia > Brasenia schreberi. The sequence goes on along the minus strand of JAYKKT010000092.1, from coordinate 41,413,092 downwards.
CCCTTTTAAGTAGGAGACAGGAAGGTCGAAGCAAAAGGTCCTTTCGAGGGTTCATGTTTACGAAGTGCTGGCTGAGTACGGTACGAATTCCAGACTCATGACGGAGTTGTCATAGCATTTTCAGGTGAGTTTCTCTAAGGAAGGTTAGTCTCCTTCTCGGGAGTGGAACATGTTAAGCCGAGAAACTGGGTAGTTTCACTCACGGAAATGGCTACATCTAACCGTTTTTCGAGGAGCCTGTTACATAACGTGTTTATAACACAAAAATAACAGTTCGGATAAGGGCTCCATAACGAAAAGTACAGCCTGTATATTCGGGAGGAGGAGACATGCACTCCTCTATAAATTAAAAGCAACACAAAACAAAATATCGAAGAGAAATCAAGTAAAATCGTCTGAAGGAGGACGCTATTTTGTTCGTTCTTCGAATAGATATACAGTGCATTCGGTGTAATCCTACCGGCCGGCCCGTTTTCATTCTACCAAGACCACTCTACTCCAAGAAAACTCATTCATAGGGACTGCAATTTTAGTGACACCGGCAGAAAAGTCAGTGTCGAACTCTTTAATCTGCAAAATTTATCTTGGCTTCACAAAAGATGGCGCATGCATGTGATTCACGGTATAAATTTGTTGTGAAACTCGCTGAATCACATGGTAAAGCAAACCCCCCAATTTGAACATTCCTGAATTCAGATGGGAGGCCTTCAATTCTACCTCAATGGACATACATGTGATGAAACAGGGAAACACAGGCATAATGTCGAATTGAAAGCCTCTAACAAGTAATCTTGATGCTTTCCTTTTGGAACAATGGGGAGGCCGCAGACAGATTCATACCCGGGTATCAATCTCATGACCTTGAACTTGTGAGTCGAGACCGTAGCCAGGTGAGCTATTGCTGTTTGTGCAAGTAATCTTGATGCTTCGATGCTGAGCTAATTAGGTTGTTGCCGAAGCCTTGGGTTGGGGAAAACTGGAACATGGAAGCCACTGGCGGACCTATTCATGGGCGAGAAGGGGTTGCAGCTGCACCTGAAAATCGAAGAAAACCGAGAAGATCTATGATCATATGGGAGGCCCTGACACTTAGGTCCAGACCCAATCAGGTGGGGACGACCCGATTGATTTTCACCAGATGCCCCCAGTTCGACCAAGACTCTAACGTACTCTGTGAAGTCGCAGAAAGAAACAAGAAGCTGGTGCACTAAATTGGAAGCCAGATGCGTGGTCCTCTAGATAAACTCTTTCACTTTTTTGTGATTCCAAAGAATCAAGAAAAACCCTGCTATCGACTGTATCATAGACTCGGAGACTGCAGACGTTCTGGTCAACCAAGAACGTGTCACATGGACACGTACACGAGGGGTGTCAGTGTCAGCACGAAAACACAGTTGTGACAGAAACGAACTTTTACAAAGATACGGTAACGTGATATATGTTGAAAGAAATAGAAGTTTTAAATTAAGATATACTAGGATTAGATTTTTAGTAGAAGACACACTATCTAGCTATATAAATCATGAAGTTAAGCGTCGAATAAATAGAAAATCTGCTCCTTAGGTGAGAGATGGTAATAAATACTGAAACCCGTTCAAATCTACTGAAATATCTTCACTTTTAATTAGCATTTATCAATAAATTTGTGTATGAGTTTTAAGCATGTACCACATTACCTCTCTTATAAGAGAAGTATGGTTGGTTCTCTAGTAATTTAGCACTTAGAATATGAAAATAAAAATCTATATTCTCAGTATTCACGTAAAAAAAAAAAGAAGCATCAGCAGGAAGAAATATGGCCGTAAAGAGAACGAGGATCGGTTGATATCCAATAGAGTAAGCATCTTTATATTTATTGTAAATGAAAAATAATTAAATGATGGAATTGGGTGTACGTACCTGCTGCATGCCTCCCAGGCGTAAGGTAGGGACGTGACATTGGCATGCAGGGCCTTCTGAACCGATGGTTGGTTCAAATAGCGGCTGATCTCGTGGTCGATGCACACGTCCACCTCGTTCTTCTTTAGCCGATGTCCCATCAAACCACATTTATTAACCAGCAATCAACACGATAAATTCAGAAACTAGACATAAAAAAAAAACTTTTAACTTATTCTTCTTCAATCTTGTGTTATATTAACATTTATCATTAAAAAGAAAATATCATGTTTTGCCCCTCGTTCTATTCTTGAGGTCTTTCCTCCTGTCTTAAAGTGTTCAAATAGTGGGTAAGCTCCCGAATCTTAAAAGTCATTATAGTAACAATTTTGTAGGCCTGAAATTTTTATACACTTATAAATAATATGCAATGTTTTTAGGCCCAAAATCTTGGGGCCACACTTGTAATACTCAATTAATAGACACCAAAATTCTGCACTATTAATTTATAGGAGTTTCTTTTACACTATTAATTTTAGGCCCCAAATCTTGGGGCCACACTTGTAATGCTCAATTAATAGACACCAAAATTCTGCACTATTAATTTATAGGAGTTTCTTTTACACTATTAATTTTAGGCCCCAAATTTAAAAGTTTATGTATAGTTAAAAGCTCAGCTTCTTCAAAACTCTACGCGCATCTCTCTCGATTTAGGCCCAACTGATCAAACTCTTATAAATCTCTAACTCCAACCCTCTTAAAAGTTCTACCAGACCTTAAGAATCGGCTGCCAAACACAACCCACAACATCGAGCAACATAATTCTTCGTTCTTAAGCTATCTAGAATCTTGACACAAATTATTATTAGGAGAATATTTCGGATAATATTTGAATTTAGATATGTCGATTCAAAACTAACTTAATCATGGTCACGCAAACCGGCTAAACCAGCACACTCCCGAGAGAGAGAGAGAGAGAGAGAGAGAGAGAGCACCATCTTGTGTAACCGAAGGGCCTGGCGGAATATCGGGGGAGGGCAGACGTCGAGAGTGACATCGTACATGTTGATAGACTCGCTGATCTCATTGTGAGCCACGTCGAGAAAGGCGGGGCAAAACTTGCCGTTCTCGCCGGAGCCCTCTCCGGTGTAGCCGAAGCTGAAGTCACAGGACGACGACACACCACGTAGGTTCGGACGGAGATCAAGCCGTGCGACCACAGGAAGGAGTAGGTCGCGCTCGTGTCCAGCCCGTAGTTCAGCAGTGGGTTCCTAATCTATATAACACCAACAGTTCAATTTAACAAGTCACGGAAAATCAACCAAACAAAACAGAGTGGTGCTATGTATTTGGTTCAACTATATGTCTTTATGTCAACTTGGCTAAAAATTAAGAGCTTAAATGACTTAACTATTAACACGTCATAAGATTCAGTTTTATGAAAACAAAGAATTCATGTAATGAACTCCATCTAATATATAAAAATAGACTTTGTTGTAAACAAACAACCCGAACATGAACTGGATCATCCCGAGCTGAATCGAATCGAACTACAAGCTTCTTGATACATTTACAAGCTAGCTGTGGTCGTAGTAGGTCAATGAGCAAGGCCCACCACACCAACTCAGAATCTCAAAACCAGCAACAAAAGCGTAAGACACAAGTCATTTTTTAAAGCTTGTTGAGAATAGGCACGGCCAAAAACTTGAGCATGGAATTGTCTTTCTGTCATGAAGTTCCATTCCTCCCGAGGAAGAATATTTCACCAAACTCCCTATATTTTATTTATAACCTCCTTATTTTATTAGTAAAAGAACTGCACGAGAAATTCCATGGTGAAAAGTCATTTACCAAGATGACCCTGAGGTTGAATCTGAAACCTTTATGGATACCGTCTGCACGCCTATTGTACCTCAGCATTAATGAGGCTAGCTGGGGAATATAATGGCCTGTAACAGTGAGAACACCTGTTAGAAAACTCTGACTTGTTAAGGAAAATAAAGAATTTACGAACAGGTATGTTGTAAAATAATCCCAACAAGTATGAGTTATTGGAAAAAGAAAACTACTTTTCATGTAGACGTTCACAATGGCTTCTACGATATGAATGAATAAATTTGCCAAATATGATAAGCCATTCATTATTCTGCAAATAGCGTATGCCTTAGGGGCCATTTCGCAACTATCACGTCCATAAAAGCTCACAATATTTAATATATATATATATATATATATATATATATATATATATATATATATATATATATATATATATATATATATATATATATATAGATAGATAGATAGATAGAGAGAGAGAGAGAGAGAGAGAGAGCCTGCGTAGCTCTCTCCTGTGAGGAAGAGTTGGCTTTTTCTGTACTCTGGGAACGTCTCGAACCACTTCTGAAGAAACCGATCATAGTGTGATCTTTACCTACTTTCGAATCGTCGTAGTTGTACGCACCGTTCGTCCCAGTTGAGTAAGAAAACCCACGCCCGCAGGAGACTCCACGAACAGTATATTCGCCACTGGACGACCATCAGAAATATTCTTGTTATTTTGAAATTAAATGCTAATGTAATGCAGGATTGAGCTCAATGGCAGCAAAGGATCGATGTCGCGGAACCCATTCAGTATGAAAAATGCTAGGTTTTTTTTGTTTTGTTTTTGGATGGTACAACCAAGCAGCAACAAGCAGAATTGCGGTAGAAATGGAAAATGTAACCTCTAATCCACGAGGTCGCTCTTAGTCCATTTCCCGTTCCATCTGGATAAAACGGTCCGAGCTCAGTGAATGCACCACCACTTATCGAAGAACATCCAGGTCCTGAGAAACCATTTCATTTACTTTGCTGACATACTTAATAAGATCAAAAGGTAAACTAGTTACGGGAGCAAATAATGAAGTGAAACAACTTCTGCACAAATAACTCAATAATGAAGTGAAACAACTTCTGCAGGATATCCTGCAAGCTTGATGTAAGCAAAAGAGAAATATTTCAGTTATAAGAGAGAACAGAAAGACTGCGGTACAAAACCGAGCTTACGCTTTACACAAAGGTAAATTGGACGAGTGTAGCGTAGAGACCAGTTCAGAAACACCACTATTGCGTGGATATGCGAAGAATGGGGGAAATGGCTCATCTCCATTGCTATAAACGAACACAGAAAGATGGCACATAATGGACACAATCTATGCTTAATGCAAGCAAAGTTGGTGGCATGAAAGTTAGCTAATCTATGCTTAATACAAGCAAAATAGGAAGAGCGAAGTCCACTAAACTAGTGAAGAGAAACACCAGCATTGAGTAGATGGTGTCAAAGATCGGAAAAAAGATGGATCAACTCTAATGAACCAGATTGATATAAGCGAATAACAGAAATTTGGCGGCACAAAAAAGAGGCAATCTATGTTTAACTGAAATAAAAAAAACACAGTTAAGCAGTAAAACGGAGAAATAAAAGGTGGTGGTACCAGAACGGGCTAAGCTATCCTTAGTTCAAGCAAAATGAAACGAGCTAATCAGTGCTCATGGATCAATGGGGATAGCACGGCCATTGTTTGAAAATATTAAAGAATGGAAGAGATGACTAACCTCCATTGAGCCAGAGTGCGAGAGGTAAAGAAGAAGCATTTGATTGAGCCTCAACGAAGTAATAGAAGAAGTTGGTCCCTGCGGATTCGTCTACGTTGATGTAGCCAGCGTACTGCTTGAACGCCACCGGCGGTTGGCCGGGGAGACGCACTATAAGGTGCTCAGGTGGAGCTGATCGGACGATGCAGAAGCAAGCCAACAAGAACAGGAATCCACACAGACTGTCCATCTCCCTCTCTCTCTCTCTCTCTCTCTCTCAAAAGAGTGCACGACACGAGTTGGTAAGGAGACAACGTATTTATATAACAAGAAGAAACGAATGGGAGGAGATAAATGAGAGATTAACGTGAGCGGTCAAAGGGAGCGGAGAGAGGGTCTCAAGGCTCTCCAAGTCTCAAGTCTTAACTTTACGCAAGAAAAAGAGGCAATATCTGTAAGTTTAAAGAATTGTTTTCAAAGACAACCTTCCTTGTGTAGCCATGTTCAAGTCCGTGGTACTGTTTTCCCTAATTTCAGAAAAACTCCATTTCTTAAAAATGTATTTTTTTTTCCTCAGGTAATGCAGCCAAATGCCCTCGATTTACCCTTTCAAGTTTAAAATAAAAGATGGAATAAACGATAAGTTTTCCACGAACTTATTTTTCATAACTGCAGCTACATCCTCTTGTTCCTACTTAATAAAAAAGCCGTCACAAATGGCTATGAGTTTGAGTTTAGTCATGCCCATCTTAGTATGCAACCAATAGTCCAAAATAATTTGATAGGTTTTTGGATCAAAAGTGGTGTAAAATCTTGGTTCTTCCTTTTTTTTCTTTTTGGTACAATAGGGAGGCCGAAAATAGATGGAACTCATGACCTTCAACTTGTGAATCAACTACCTAGCCAAGTCAGCTCTTTCTCTTTGTGCATCTTTGTATCTTGCATCTTTCCACCCTCTAGTTAGCTAATGGACAAGAAGCATTAAAAATGTTTTAAACCGAGGGGATGATACGAACTACAGGATCTGTCTTCTTCCTTCACCATTCAACCAGCAATGGGAGGAAGACCAGAACTCAAAATGCTACCAAAAATCATTTTCTCATATCTCACATTTAAATCCGGGTCAACAGCATGACCTTTCATGTATTGGAGTCTGCAAGTAGTTCAACAGTGTTTCTCTCATACATCTACTCCCTTTGGATCTTCAGCATCCACAACTTCATTATCATCTTCAATGTGCACATCAAGCTCCATCCATTGGCAAGAAATTGTTTAATCAAAAATAGATTTGGAATGTATTTATTGGTTACAACATGAAAAGGTAGAAGAGGTGCATGGTCCTTCATTTCTTTCTCATTAGGCCAAAACCTTTCTTTCAAATTCTATTGGTACATCCTGACAGAAAGATGAAATAACTCCAAGTACCAAAGACTATATAGTTCATAGGAAGTTTTGCTTAGATGAAGACAAACAAGATTGAAAATTGAATGCTAGCATAGCATGAGGGATACAAATTAGAGTTGCCTAAAAATAGAAGAAACAGAAAGATGAATAAGATTTCAGAGACAGTCTTCAGGAGTACATTTTGGAATGCATGTGTTATACTGCTGAGGATTACATGTCCTTTAGTGAAGGTTTTGAGATTGACTGATAGGGAGGAGAAACCATGGCTACCTTTATGAAGCCATGGATAGGGCAAAAGAAGTTATTAGAAATAATTTTAATGGAAAAAAGAGAGATTATGTGTCTGTGTAGAAAATTATAGATAATAGATGGAACAAACAATTGCATTGCATCAGTCTATTTATGTAGCAACATATTATCTAAACCCAACATTCAAGTACTCAACAAGCTTAAAGTTTTTATTATTGACTTTATTTTATTTATGGCGATTTGGAGGCCGAAGCTAGATAGAAATAATGACCTTTAACTTGCGAGTCGATCCCCAAGCCAGGCGAGCCGTCTCTCATTGTGCATTTTATCATTATTATTATGTTATTAATAATTTATTGATTTGAAATCTTATAAAACTATTGATGTGGTGTATAGTTAGGGAATCGAACATAGATTCCTCTGTGTACACTCGATCAGCTAAAATATTAAGATAATTAGAAATGGATTAAGCTAAAATGTGCAAGATCAAATATATACCAAATGTAGGTACGGTCTCTGCTTGAATATTAACTTGGAAGGCCATTGGTAAAGTGGGAATCTATCCTTATAGAAGAAACAAATTCGAAACATAGTTGACAACCAGAGTGATGGAATTGGATAAGACCCATTTAAAAGGTCCATTTGAACTCCAAAAGTCATATTTCAGCATTGAAGATACTGGCTGCATTTGGTTTATACAGAGCTAGATAAGTACGAATATACGTTAGATATATTTTTTATTTCTTGTTGGTATTTTGGTGAAAGTTGAAGGGTCTTGTTGGCATGTCGAAGTACGTACTCCCCTTTGTGAAATTCAGGGTGTTTCCTTTCTGTACTTGTGTGGTTCTTTAAAGGTCAAAGACAGGAACCACTAATGAGATTTTCTCTCTTGGAAGCTTTCGGGGGAAACGAAGGGCGTCAAAGTCTGCAACATGCATTCAATGGCCTTTACTGAGTCCGTGAGAATTGCCATAAATGCAACCCGGCCGGATGATTTATTTTCCTGGTTTTGTTGGCGGCTGTGGCCGTATTTTCTCCCGAGTGGAGTTAATATGTAGAGAGAGAAAACTATATATATAGAGAGAGAGAGGAAGGGCACGTCAAACATCCATTTCAATCAATATCAGCGTATGGTATTCTCTTAATGCATGTAAGTTCCTTACTTTACGTGCCTCCCTCTTAGTTATGTAGGTTTCTTAAAGGATGGATAGGTTAACACGTAACACGAATATTTAAATGGTTTTCTTGTGTGAATAGATCATATTATTTGAACTTGATTATGTGAATCAGAAGACTCTTCGCTGGAATGACTGAGAGAAGGCTTTTAGATGAATGATGAGGTGCTTGTTTTTCTGTCTGTTTATTCGTTTGCCGATTCTTAGGAAGTAATGGAGTATAGGGATATGAGTTAAAGGTTTATAGATAGGATCTGGGTCAGACGATGGCACAGGTAAGGGTTCAACAAGATGGATTTAAGACAGGTTTCAACTAATAAATGGTATAAATAAGTGGATTGGATCTGTGGCTTGGATGCAATTCTAAGACTGCTGTGGGTTTATGAGATGTATGGTTAGGGTAATCTTGAGTTTGACTTTCAATGGGATTCAGGTCCAACTTGTAGGTCTCGGCTACTAAACTATGGGTTCAGCTCGGGTCAGTTAGGTTAGGTTTAGGCCAGATTGGTTTTATGGGTTGGACAGAGTCCAACTAATTAGCTTAGACCAAATTTGATTTTAAAGGAAAAATGGGAGTGGATAAATAGCGCTTCATAGCAAAAGAGAGGGATTTGGTTGAGTGCAGCAGGTGGGTGATGGTGTGTGTTCTACCTTCCAAAAGTTTGTAAATGGTTCATTAGCTTTGAACTTGCTCTCAAAGGATAGTTCGCCACAAATAATAATTAGCGAACAAAGAAAAACATAAGAATGTGAACATATTTTACATGCAAAATAAAGAAGGCAGTTTTGCATCTTCTAATATCTCTTTATCCACCTTTTGAACTTGATTCCGTGTGATTCTTCTTTTAAACAAGAGACTATGTCCTTCAGGGGTTTGGATCTCCACAACAAAGGTTTCTTGGTCCATCTTCCCAAGAAAGCCAACTCATTTGCGGACCGGTTTCCTTCTCTATATATGTGGGAGCATCTCCAATCCTCTAAGGTCATCAAGAGCTTGTTAATGTCATCTAACACTGCTTGATCTTCGTCACTAAGAGGCCATAGTTGAGCTGAAAGATTGTCAATTAATGTGTTGTTATCTCCTTCGATCCCTAGTTTCTTCCATTCATGCTCGCAAACTAATTGAACCCCTATGTACAGAGCCAATATTTTTGCTCTCAGAGCATTTGCACTCGGGTCGATGGACTCGGCAAAGCGTAATATGAAATCGCCCTTGTGGTCCCTTATCAAGCCCCCAATACTAGATTTTATCGGAGGAGTCATCATATATGAACCATCAAAGTTAAGTTTTACCCATCCTTCCTCGGGTTTTTCCCATGAAACTTCAATAAACCTTCGGTCTTCTAAAGGTAGTCTCCACGAAGGGATTCTATACATATGTGAGGTTGATAGAGCAACAATACTCCATAGTGGTGGAACAGTACTCCATGGTAGTGGAACAGTACTCCATGGTGGTGGAACTTGAATTAGAAAGGGAACAACGGGAACAACCCCAATGTGATCGGTCATCTTATCGCTGAGTCAACTACGCTTGAAACAGATAACCTGAATAAAAAAAGTTCAACATTTTGTTACAGATAAAAGAGATTCAAATAACTTGCTTATTACTGAAAGTGCAATTGAATTAGAATACTCTTAACTGTAAAGATCAATAGAGAGGCTATTAGTTCACAAAGAATAATAAAATAAAGAGTCTAAAAAATATAAGCTGACATAATTTATGGTATTATAGGTTTTCGCAGTTCACCAAATGTTGGAACGTTTTTCTGCTATTATCATAAGAGGTAGTCTCGGTTTGGCATCGATTTGCATGTCTATCTGCTTCAATTCTCATCAAGCACTATGAGTTGTTTAGATTTAATTCAATCTATTGGATGTTCGAATTCTGAAAAGGAAATGTGATTTTACGTGGAACCCATAAAAGGAAAACAAAAATATTTTCTTTTGGTTATTTTTCTCATAGGGAGTGTTAGATCGATCAATCTCCTTCCCCACTGTTCTGCCTAAAAAAAAGGTACACTATTTTTGGGGTTCAGTGGGAGACAATGTTCCTTTAACTTTCTTTTGCATGGTTCATGATGATCTAGTGGCTTCGGGAGTTCATGAAAGTCTGGTTATTGATTGAGAGCGCAAACTCGATTTGGTATCTTCATTTCATCAAGGGATTCAACGGAGAGAAAGTTGAACAACAGAAATTTCCTAAACAGATTAGGCTATTGAACTGAAAACATCCATTGAGTACACCAATCATAAATTGATGCCCAAACACTAAACAACTGGCATATAACAAAACAGAAAAGAATTCAAATAGTAGCTTACCGACTCTGTAGTTCAGGCTGATCCTTGGAAACACGTCGCGAGATGACGAATTGTTGAGAAGTGAAAGGTGATGCATGATGGATATATAGGTAAGTGGAAGGGGAGACAATGATTTGCTGAGAAGTAAAAGGGGATGCGTGGTGGGTATACAGGTAAGTGGAAGGGAAGACGACAATTTGCTGAGAAGTAAAAGGGGATGTGTGGTGGGTATACAGGTAAGTAAAAGGGGAGACGACGATTTACTGAGAACTCCAATAGGATCTGCTCAATCATGAGGCGATGTAATTCATATATAGGAAATCAAGCACCGGTATGGGAGGATTTTCCTATTTAGGAGTCCTATGAACATTAAGTTTGTTGAAAATATAAAAAAGTCTAAAGAATAATTTTTTATCTACATAAATATTTGAGAAACTTCTCTTCAAGTCTATCTGACCAGGAAATTCGGTATTCATGCAAAATCAAATGTAAATGTCTAATTTCTGGTTACTCAACATTGAAAATATAAATTTGGCCTAGTCGTATAAATGGATCCAAGCCATACATCCAATCCACTTGCATTCAATATTCATTTGTATGATAAAATATATATAGAAAATTATATACTAGTTAATTATATAAGACCGAGTTGTTACGAGCATGCATTTGAACTAGCATGCGCTAAAACTGGGTCATGGTTTCAAAAACCGAATCATGACCCAACATGCTCTTTTGCGATGGGTCTTCCTCTCCAATCAACAAAGGTGGTGATGATCTATCTCTGCCATCACTTGATATTTCTTGATCATGGTCACCATCAAGTCGATACATATGCATATAGAAACCAAAAGTTAAAAAAAAATTATCAACAAAATTTGAAGCACAAGAAAGCAATTGATCCAAACCACTTACCATGTTGAACTCTCTCACCTGTTTGCCGAGTGAGCTAATGCAGGTATGCATACAAAGATGCCCTATAGCATGAACAACTAAAGCAGGTAATTTATGTAATTAAATGCATAGAATTCATTGGCTTGGTCAATTAATGAGCTTTCTAGATTGGGCATGCAAGAGGTCGGACTTCTCTCTGGTTCATACAGGTCCAAGTACATTCTGTGTTTCGGGTGCTAGTAGCCTAGTACCAAACCTAGGTGTGGGTTCTATGGTGTGCGTGTGTGGTGGATAGGTGAATGACCATCATTGCTAGAATGTGAAGGTTTTTCTTTTCTTAAAATTAATAAAAGAAAATTCGGAGTGAGAAAGAGACTTTCTTTTTGAAAAATCTCTCAAACATTTTTTTAAGCTTACTCTATTATGGACTTGTACATGTAGACATGGCCCCACTCCACATGTTCAAACCGGAATCAGACTGGCTCTAAAAACGGTCATAACTGAAACAAGAAACCGCTGAGTTCGTTTACAATTGGAAACCGCCTCAGTAACTTTTGGTTCCCATTTCGCCTAGGCCCTTTCCCTCGGTTCCCGCCCTGCCCTTCACCTTGTTTTGTAAGACACAACAACCGCTTGGTAGAGGCTGTCAGCTTTTGTTATCAATATTTTATTATATATATATATATATATATATATATATATATAATAATGATCCCTACTCGCCCTGCAACTACCCAAAACTGACCCTGCCCTTGCAAATATAGGCGAACTTCGGCTCTTATTTAAATGATCCATCGAACACTCGAGAAACTGATGCAAATGAATAAAAAACCAGTCAGCTTTTTCTTCAAGGTAATGAACCACTTACTTGAAACTTCACCAAGTGTTCTCACATTCTCAAAGTTGAATCAACCTACTTTTATGCATTCAGCTGCAGTCTCCATAGATGGACATGAAACTTTAACCTAAGCCCTAACCAAGCTATTTTTCCTAAGTGGGTTGGAAAGAGGTTGCAACATAAGGACTTCTTAGAAGGTTTTTTGTCCATGCATTATTCTTTGAGCATGCTTAACTTTGGAGTTCTTAGATTTGATGCTTTAGTCTTTTAAAGATCACACCCTTTAAAGGCCTCATGATTTTTTTTCATAGACTACTTCCTAACACACCTTTATCCACTCTTGTATCCAATATGAACCCGACTGAAATGTAGAATTTGGAAATGGGTAAGCATCATATCAGTTTTTTTCATACATTCATTGTTAGCAACATTCACCACCAAGCATTTAATAGAGACGAAATATCATGATTGAGCAAGTCTAGTTGGATGAAATTCAGGTGGGGATGTATATAATTTTAAAAATGGAGACCCTTTTAATAGATTTTGTGGATTTTTTCGGAGGAGAGATATATAGATTATATCCTTAAGAAGTTTAAAATGGGTGAATGCAACTCTCTATCTACACCTGTTATGAAAGGGGTTAAATTGAGTGAGGTTGATTGTCCTAGTGAAGGAGACGATAAGCCTAATGTTTCTTATGAACAAACTGTGGGTAGCTTGATATATGTTATGTTGTGTACAAGACTTCATATCAGCTTTGTTATTAGTCTTGTGAGTAGATATCAAAGTAATCCTAGGTGGTAGCACCGAATAGTTGTGAAAAGGATTCTAAGATATCTTAAAGGAAAAATATATGAAATTGTATTTTCAAGTAAATTAACTAAAAGTGATAGGATACTCACATGCTAACTTTGCTGGGAGTAAAGATGACAATAAATCAACCTCAGGACAAATATTTTTACTTGGAGGTGGAGTTGGTTTTTAGGCTTATAAGAAACAGGGTTATGAAGCATTGCATATACAGGAAGTTGAGTATGTGGCTTGTTGTATGGATGCAAAAAGTGTTGTTTGGATAAGTCGCTTCATACGTGATTTGAAGTGGGACATAGTCGACATGCCAGTTGTCATTTATTGTGATATCAATGCAACAATTACTCTAATCAAGAGTGGAGCTGACAACTCCAAAAGCAAGCATATAATGGTTAAATGCCACTATGTTCATGATATGAGAAATTAAATATCCATCTCATAGATACCAACTAAAGATATGTTAGCATACCCCTTGACAAAAGACATAACATAGGATCTTTTTTCAAAGCATATTACAAACATAGGTTTGAGATATGTTTAATTGTTGTGTAGGTAAGACTTCACCGGCAATCATAAAATGACATAACTACCGAAACCCCACAAAAGTGGGAAAAAAATTAGTATGCTAGATTACTTGGTTTGAATGGCTAAGTGGGAGATGTTAAGTCGAGAAACCGGTCATTCTCGATAGTTTCACCCACGGAAATGGTTAGATCCACCATCTAGCCGTTTCTCGTGGAGGTTGTTATAGAACAACCATATTGTTATATAACAAGTTTGTAACAGTCGGATAAGGGCTTCATAACGGAAAGCCCAGCCTAGATATCCAGAAGGAGGAGTGAGGCACTGATCTATAAATTCATAGCAACGCATAGAAGAAAATATCCATGAGGAATCCGGCGTGGGAAATAAAAAAACTCATAAACCTCTTTTTTATTTTGTTTGTTCTTACCTGGAGGAAATCCGCTGCAAAGAGAACGCTGAAGGAGGATGCCAAAGGATGAGACAATCGTTGGAAAAGCCAAATCGTTCTACAGAACAAACGGTCTAAGAATGAGTCGTCAACTCAAGGCTCAACTCGTGCAAGTTTGGCATGTAAATTGGGTGTCCAATTGCTTCTTCAGTAGTCTTGAGAACCAAGTATGAAGAATAGGTGTTTGCTTCAGCTGATCAACTCATTTAAGTTCATTATTTATTGAAAATAGGGTTTGCAATACAATCTATTTTAGAAATTAACTTTATGGCTTTTCTTAAAAAATGTACTTTTTATCAAGAGAACGATATTGAGCTAAGCCTATGCTTGGTTTTTGTATGAGAGCTGCTGAGCTCAATTCATTTATATCTTGTAAATTAACTTCATGAGCTTGAGGTTGGCTCGGGTTTGATGTAAATGTGAGATGGCATCAGTAGTGGGATTATCCCAGATTCTCCATGATGCATATTGAACTCCTCGGTTCAGTTTGTTCAGCTCATTACCAGGTGAATCCGCATTATAGAGCAGCAATAGAGAAAGCGAGTAAAGATAAGCGATGAACCATGAGCCCGCTATTTTCAAGGCTCCCTTGCTGAACTGATTCATTCCGACCCAAAACCAGCATTACCTCCATTATGAGTTCTTGCTCTTTCAAGTGGTTGGAGAGATAACCAGGTTTTATAACCAAGCCTAGATATCAAAGGACTTGGATCCCAATCTTAGCCCAGATCCAAGCAATACCAGGAAGAGTCCAATAAAGAACAGAGATCTAAGTATGGAAAAGATACATAATAAGCTCAAGTAGATTTTGATGCAATGTAGAGTGTTAGCTCATCTGGTAGGGCTCTCTGAGTCCCATGATGAAGGCGATGAGTTCAATTCCCAGGGCATGAATGCATGTATGTGTGTGATGCTTGGCCGGCCTCCTGTTTATAATCAAAAGAAAAATCAATCTCAATACAGGATCAAATTCATTATTAAGTAGATGATCCGTTTTTCAGTATTATTGAATGATTCATTGTTTTACAGAGCAGATTCACTGATTGCACAAAAGTGGATCACCCATTCAGCCTAACAATACCAAGCCTTGTTGGTAATTTCTCCTCAAAAGAAAGAAGATATCTAAAAGCAAACACACCATGTGTTTTCCCTCCTTTGGGTGGTGTGCTGCTCTACTTCATTCAGTACAATGTTATCGTTATTGTTTTGGTAGGATCAATCAAAGAAAGCTACCTTAAAGATGTATGTAAGCTCATGCTGCAATGTTCTTTTATTTAATGTATTCGTACTTCAATTTTAAAGAATCTCATAACGATGAACACTTGATTCCATTAGGCAAACATTTTCTATTTGTTCTCCTTTATTTTCAAAGTGGAAAGGGTTCCCCACTTGATCAGTTAACCTCCCCTCAGCTGTGTGTGTATATGTGTGTGTGTGTGTGTGTGTGAGAGAGAGAGAGAGAGAGCTTCAGCTCTGTGTGAGAGAGACAGAGAGATGCCATCTACCAAGCGTATGATAGAACTCGCCGAACTACGACGAGTCACTTGCGATACTTGAACTCTACAGTTTTTTTCCTTCTTTACTAAATCTTGTGGAGACTGGTTTGGTTTCAATTTCAAAAGCCAATGTTGCTCGGTCTCTCTAATTTTGCTTCTACCCTTTAGAAACTAAGATTGCGGTTCTGATTCGGTGAAGATCTCATTGATGCAGAGATGGTTGGATCTAGTTTCCTTTAATGCATGATTTTTTGTGTCCACAGTTTCAAGTTCGATTGTGCATCAAATGGAGAATATGTGACTAGTGAAAACTATAGTTTGATATAACGTTTAATTTGAGTCGAAGAAAGATGTGGGCCGAACTAGACCAAAAGGCTGTTCATAAAAACACAAGCACCCTTTCTCTCATATGTTGTTATCATATCTAAATGCAAGCATTAGTACTACTCACAAATCAAGCACAGAACCACCATGATTTCTCGAGATTGTGATTACAGACCTATATAAGTTTAAGCTTTCAATTCAAAAGTACAAAGGACCGGGTACCACAAATCAAACTCGCCCTAAAGCTTTACGTTCATTAAATAGAGAGAGAATCAATTATAAAATGAAACCATCCACTCATTCCTCAAATTGACACTCCAAAATTTTAACCATTTGATCATCCTTGATAAATATATATACCCTTCTCAACCCTAGCCGTCCTAGTATTCAACATAAGCAATCGGAAGGTGGTCCTCATAGAGTGCATACTCTCATATATATATATATATATATATATATATATATATATTATACACAGATAGAGAGAGAAAAAGGGAGAGAGATACTCATATTTGTATGTGTATTCTTCTGCCTCAGCTATATTACTCGAAAAAGAAGCAGGCCCCATCAGTGTTAGACTTTCTAACCAAACCACAAGTAGCCCAACCCAGCCCGAAGACCCAATTTGTCACCCCCTCCTCCCTACATGCGACACTCAAGCTAAGCCTCTAGGAAAACGAAACTGGGGAGCAGACTCGGTGAGTGTGATTCGCCGTATCACCAGAATGGCGTTCCTTTGTACTTGGCAGTTTAATCTACGGTGAGCGTCTCCTCACAAGGCGAGATGAACGGCGGATGTTGCCAATCGGTTCTCCATAATGTTACTGAAAGGAAGCCAATATGTGCGAGACCGAACGAAGGCGTTGACCTTTTTTAGTGAAGGGTAGACAGGATAAGTGGTGTCAGATGCTCGCAAGGGACTTGAAAATCCAACGGTGACGAAAGCGAGACGTCAGGGCGTGCGGAGATGAAGGGCTTGTAGGTGAAGTCACGCCCACTCAGACGTCGCCCGTTTCGGTTCTTGTTTGGAATCATCGATTCCGGTGGTGGGTTAGGTTTTAAGCTGTTCGGAACTGAAAATTTATTTTTATAAATTAAATTTTGATAAAAGAATATTAAAATTATGAAACAAGCAGTTTCAAACCGTAGGTTCCGGTTTTGAAGAAGCTGAAATCGGAATCGAAGTGGCTCTTTCCCAGTTTCGGATCTGAGTTTGAGTCTGGCAGTTCTGGTTTCAGTCTGTTCTTAACCCGGTTCAGTTCTGGTTGAAACCGCCATATCAGTTCGGAACCGGTCATGTCTACCTACACTTATGGTGTTAGCTCAACTAACAGGGTGAGGGGTTGCATAAGTGTAGACATGGCCGGTTCCAGACCGACCCATCATTTTCAACCGAAACCAAACCTGGTCAGGAACTGATTGAAATTGGAACGAGTAAAACCGAAACTGAAATTTTAACTGGTTCCGGATGGTTTCAGACTCAAACCAAAACCACTTTAGAACCAGCGGTTCTAGAACCGGTACCCACTCTGAGTCGGTTTGGTTATGGTTCCAGGTTCCAAATAAATCAGACCCAACGTTCCAAAGATGCCATATAAAATGTCTATATGTGTATGTTAGGCTTTGGCCTCTCGTTGTAATAAAAGAAATGATGAAACTGCAATGGCTCACTTGGCTAGGGGATGGACTCACAACTTGAAGGTCATGAGTTCCACACCCGGAGGTGCATCTGGCTTTCACCTCTCCGTCGTAACCAAAGAAGATGACAAACCCTACATCATATACGGATTCCTTCTAACCAGCATCTTCGGCTGATCAAGCAAACCGGGGTGCTCGTTGTTCAGCTGGGTTCGGTTCGTGATGAGATTCTTTCATGTTTGAATCGCAGTCCAAACAAATCAAACACCAGATGAGTCGTAAAGCAAAATGAACTGCAGTTGGAGGATGTGCAAACCTCAAGTCAGCTCATATAAGCTTGTTTATTTATTTGTAGCATGTGCATGTATGATAGGAAAACCATGTAAACAAGATCTAAATTCATTTACAATAGTATAATTATGGCCTTTTTTTTAATTTAACAAGAACACTGTCTAAAATTTAACTTTAAATTGAATTTTCTTATGCTCAAGCTTGTAAACAAGAACACTACGAAAATCATGTAAACAAGATCTTGAATTGACGAGTTCACCATGACCTGAAACCCTAGTTGAATCGAGTCCGTTTACGGTTTTAGACAGTTCTGAGGTGATTTCAGTTTGAGTCCAGAATCGATATTTTTATTTAAAAATTTTAATTTATAATAAACATTTTAAAATTACTAGAACTGATATTTTGAAACCGCGAGTTGCAATTTTATAAGAGATGAAATCGAAACCGAACCAGATTGTCTCCAGTTCCAGGTCTGGTTCCGATTTAAGGTTCAGTCGGTTCCTAACCCGATTCAGCTTCGATTGAAACAGCTTCTAAAAAAGTATTTCCTCCTTAGGTAAGAGAAATACGGATCCTATGAATAAGCAATCAATCGTTGTAACTTCTCAAATAGTGGAAAGTATTATATGTACGGGAATTCAGTGCATACTTAGATTATTAAATTAAAATATTTATACAATTTTCACATTGAGAAGTATCCATTCGGGAACAGAAAACAACTCAAAGTTGATTATATTTCCAGTTCCAAACAAGTCAAGGATTACTTTGTGGATGTTTTGTTTTACCAGTGCGGGAAAAACAAAAATCACGAGCCACTGGAACCACCAAACGAGACCGCTTGCTCATTGGTTTGGTTGGATTGAAAACCTAAAAGATGAATGCTTTATAAAGTAAAAGGAAAACTTTTTTTTATAAATATATTTTTTACTTTTACATTTAAATATCAACCATTAATCTTTCAAATTAAACAGGTTGTTTGGATATATGCTATATATAATGTTGTTCGCATATATATTACATAATATAGAGAGAGAGAGAGGTATTAGTAAATGATGAAATCATATCCAAACTCAAATCTATTTACACTTCTTAATTGTTTGATTTTTTAGATGATAAAATAAAAAGCATTTATTACGCATTGTACATTAAATACAAAGTACAAAACTACAACAATACTTTTAATTTAAATCTTTATCATCTATCAACAACAACTAAGCCTTTTCCCATACTAGATGGGGTCGACTACATGGATTCTTTGTTTCCACAGAGCTCTATCATGTGTCATGTTAGCAGTTAACTCACAATAAGCTAGATCATTCTTTATTGTTTCTTTTCAACACTTTTGTGGTCGTCCTCTACCTCTTATATTTCCTAAATTTAGTTTTTCATACCTTCTTAAAGGTTATTCTTTCTATATGTTCAAACCATCTTAAATGATATTCTCTCATTTTATCCTCTATTGGTGCTACTTCTAATTTGTTTCTAAAAACCTCATTATGTATATGGTCTTTTCTTGTATGACCACTCATCTATCTCAACATCTTCATTTCTGTCACAGACATCTTTTGTACATGTTAATGATTAACTACCCAATCTCTCAAACCATAAAACATGGCAGGTCTAATTGTTGCTCTATAATATTTACGTTTTAACTTTAATGGTATCTTCTTATCACAAAGAATACCTGATGCTCCTCTCCATTTTAACTAACCAGCATTAATTCTATGCGTAACATCTCCATTAATTCTTCCATCACTCTGAAAATTTGACTCTAGGTATTTTTTCTTTTGGGAGATGTAATGTGTGCCAATTTTAATTTCTATGTCATCTGAAGTAACCAAATGATCAAACTTACATTCTATATATTTTGTCTTTGTTCTACTAAATCGAAAGCCTTCACTTTCTAATGTTTCTCTCTATAGTTCCAATTTTCTATTAATTTTTTCCTTACACTCCTCCACTAACACAATGTCATATGCAAATAACATACACCAAGGTACTTCATCAATATGTTTTATTAACTTATCAATCACCATTATAAATAAGTATGGACTTAAAGTTGATCCTTGATGTAACCCAATATTAACTTCAAAGAAGTCGGTCATTCCTTGACAAGTTCTCACACATGTTTTTGCACCATCGTACATGTCTCTTATAAGGTTTATGTATGTCAATGGGATATCTCTTTCTTAGGTTCTCTAAAGAACTCCCTCGGTACCCTATCATAAGTTTTTTCTCGATCAATAAATATAATGTGAATATCTTCTTTTTTACTCTAAAATGATTTATAAGATGTCTCAAAAGGTGAATCACTTCAACAGTAGATATGTCTGGCATGAATCCAAATTGGTTCTTTGTTGTACTCGATACTTGTCTTAACCTACCTTCGATAATTCTTTTCCACAATTTCATAGTATGGCTCATTAACTTAATACCCTGATAATTTGAACAATTTTGAATGTCTCCCTCATTCTTATATATGGGTATAAGTATACTCGCTCTCCATTTCTTAGGCATCTTTTGGTTTCTCCATATTTCATTAAATAATTTTGTGAGCCAAGTGATTCTTATTTTTCTTAGAGAATATTTTTTCCCCCGTTTAACGGCAGAAAGACTCCACAAGCATCTTCTTCACAGACCCAGAATTCACGATCCAATCGGAGACAGCGGCCTATATGTTAGTTCGCTCACACAACTTCGGCCCTTCTTTGCTCCTCTTTAAATCCCTCCCCTTCTTCATCCCAAGTTCACCTCTCTCTCTCTCTCTCACATGGAGACTCGTTTCTGCATTCGCTTCGTTGTTCTCTCTCCTTTCCATTGCGTGTATTTCTTTCTTTCTCTGCTCCACTGTATGACCCAGATGAGATCACCGCAGAACTAGAGAGGTAAACACTCAAAACCTTTCAATAGAGAACTACCAACTTCGCTGTTCTCCACTAAAGTCACCTTGCACATCACTTTGATTTCATTATCTGATAAGTATGTATGGTTTTCGTGCAGAGGTATCAATGCTTCTGATAGCAGGAAACAGTTGAGTAATCTCTCTTGCACAACAGGAAATCCGATCGACGACTGCTGGAGATGCGACCCCCACTGGGAAAAGGATCGGCAGAGGCTCGCCGATTGCGCCTACGGCTTCGGCAAGAATGCCATCGGCGGCCGGAACGGCCAGATCTACGTTGTTACCGTTACTAGCGACAATGCAATCAACCCCAAACCAGGCACACTGCGCTACGGCGCCATCCAGACCGAGCCATTATGGATCATCTTTGCTCGTGACATGGTCATCAAGCTCAAGGAAGAGCTCCTGGTGAACTCCTACAAGACGATAGACGGCCGTGGCGCGAGTGTTCACATAGCCAACGGTATCACCATCCAGTTCGTCACCAACATCATCATACATGGCCTTCACATCCATGACTGAAAACCAGCGGGCAATGCCTATGTGAGAGACTCTCCTGAGCATTACGGATACCGGACCCGATCCGATGGAGATGCTATATCCATATTTGGGGAAAGCCATATATGGGTTGATCATTGTTCTTTATAGAGTTGCGCCGATGGTCTTGTTGATGCGATCCAATAATTACATGACCCATCATAATAAAGTCATGCTTTTGGATCATAGTGATTCTTACAAGCAGGATAAGGATATGCAAGTCACAATTGCCTTTAATCACTTTGGGGAGGGGCCCGGTCCAGAGGATGCCTAGGTAAGTTGATAGCAACACTACGGTGAGATTTTTATTTTAATATGTTTTATTTTATCATTTATTTCTTTTTTATTCATGCACAATAACAATGGGTACAACAACAAACTAAGCCTTTTCCCATACTAGACGGGGTCGGCTACATGGATTCTTTGTTTCCACAAATCCCTATCGTGTGCCATGTTAGCAGTTAACTCAAAATAAGCTAGATCATTCTTTATTGTTTCTTTCCAACACTTTTGTGGTCATCTTCTACCTCTTTTAATACTTTCCAAATTTAGTTTTTCTAACCTTCTTACAAGTTCTTCTTTTGATCTTCTTTCTATATGTCCAAACTATCTTAAACGATGTTCTCTCATTTTATCCTCTATTGGTGTCACTCCTAATTTGTTTCTAATAACCTCATTATGGATACGGTCTTTTCTTGTAATCTATCTCAACATCTTCATTTCTGTCACAGACATCTTTTGTACATGTTGATGATTAACTGCCCAACACTCATAACCATAAAACATTGCAGGCCTAATTGCTGCTCTATAATATTTACCTTTTAATTTTAACGGTATCTTCTTATCACAAAGAATACCTGATGCTCCTCTCCATTTTAACCAACCAGCATTAATTCTATGTGTAACATCTCCATCAATTCTTCCATCACTTTGAAAAATTGACCCTAGGTATTTAAAATTTTCCTTTTGGGGAATGCAATGTATGCCAATTTTAATTTCTATGTCCTTTGAAGTAACCAAATGATCAAACTTACATTCCATATATTTTGTCTTTGTTCTACTAAGTCGGAGGCCTTTGCTTTCTAATGTTTCTCTCCATAGTTCTAATTTTCTATTAACTTTTTCCTTAGACTCCTCCACTAATACAATGTCATCTGCAAATAACATACACCAAGGTACTTCATCTTGAATATGTTTTGTTAACTCATCCATCACCATTATAAATAAGTATGGACTTAATGTTGATCCTTGATGTAACCCAATATTAACTTCAAAGAAGTCTGTTGTTCCTTCATGAGTCCTCACACATGTTTTTGCACCATCATACATGTCTCTTATAAGGTTAATATAAATCAATGGGATACCTCTTTTTTCCATAGTTCTCCAAAGAACCTCCCTCGGTATCCTATCATAAGCTTTTTCTAGATCAATAAATATCATGTAAAGGTCTTTCTTTTTTCTTCTAAAATGTTTCATAAGACGTCTCAAAAGATGAATCGCTTCAATAGTAGATCTACCTGGCATGAATCTAAATTGGTTCTCTGTTGTACTTGATACTTGTCTTAACCTCCGTTCGATAATTCTTTCCCATAATTTCATAGTATGACTCATTAACTTGATACATCAATAATTCGCACAATTTTGAATGTCTCCCTTGTTCTTATATATGGGTATAAGTGTACTTGCTCTCCATTCCTCTGGCATCTTTTGGTTTTTCTATATTTCATTAAATAGTCTTGTGAGCCAAGTGATTCCTATTTCTCCTAGTATTTTCCAAACTTCTATAGGAATATTATCTGGTCCTACCGATTTACCACCCTTCATATGTTTAAGAGCCTCTTTGGCTTCATTCTTTTGATTACGTTGGTAGAAATTATGGTTTATATACTTTTATGACTTGGCTAAATCCCCTAAACTAATACTAACATCTTTATTTTTATTAAAAGGATTATAAAAATAGTTTTTCCATCTATTTCTTATATCATCATTTGCCACTCGAATTTTTTCATCCTCGTCTTTTATGCATCGAATATAATTAAGATCTTTAGTTTTCTTATCTCTAGCCCTGCTATCCTAAAAATATCTCTTTCACCCTCTTTTGAGTTGAGTTTTTTATATAAGTCCTCTCAAATCTTAGCTTTTGCTT
Organism: Brasenia schreberi; assembly: GCA_036023115.1. NCBI lineage: Eukaryota > Viridiplantae > Streptophyta > Magnoliopsida > Nymphaeales > Cabombaceae > Brasenia > Brasenia schreberi. The sequence goes on along the minus strand of JAYKKT010000092.1, from coordinate 41,389,666 downwards.
CACTAATGGCCTTTTTCGCTTCCTTCTTTGCTTTCTTATAAGCTTCTAAAGTTTCACTAGTTTTCTTAGTATAATGTAATTTGTAACGTGCCCTCTTTGCCTTGATTTTATTTTGTACTACTTCACTCCACCACCAAGCTTCTTTTTGTGCCGGTACACCTCCCTTAGATACCCCTAACACATCTTTCGCCACTTTCCTAATATGTATAGCCATATTGTTCCACATATCACAGGGTGTGCCAACATAATTCCAAACATCTCCTTGAGGGACTTCCTGTTTAAATATATCTTCTTTCTCGCTTTTGAGGTTCCACCATTTAGTCTTAATAACTCGATGCACTCTTTTCTTCTTTGTCCATTTTTTTATTTGTAAATCCATAACTAAAAGTCGATATTGGGCGGTTAAGTTTTCTCCTCGAATTACCTTATAATCTTTACAATACGCTCTATCTTTTTTTTTACAAATAAAGTACTCAATTTGTGTTTGTGAAATGTTCATCTCATTTTTTGAAGATTGTATTGACTATAACGAGATCAAATGCCATAGCAAAATTTAAAATCTCCCTATCTTCCTCGTTTATATCCCCAAAACCAAAGTTTCCATGAATCCCTTGATATCCTAATGCCTCTTTACCGACATGTTCATTTAAATCTCCTCCTAAACAAATCATCTCCCTTTGTGAAATCTTTTGAAACACCTTATCTAACTCTTCCCAAAAAACAGTCTTTATACTATCTTCTAGTCCTACTTGGGTTGTATAAGCACAAACTATATTCAAAACCTCTGCTCCTAACACTAATTTCAACGTCATGATTCGGAAATCTTTATTTATGATAATACCAACTCCGTACCTCTGCTCCTAACACTAATTTCAACGTCATGATTCGGAAATCTTTATTTATGATAATACTAACTCCGTTTCGAGTCTTTTCTTTACCAGCGTACCATCATTTAAAACCTGTATCCTTTTATCTCCTTTGGTTTTTCTCCAACCCATTTTGTCTCTTGTAAACATATAATATGAATCTTTCTCCGAATCATAGTATCTACCACCTCCATTAGCTTACCCGATAATGTTCCGATATTCCAAAAAACAATAACAGTGGGTAATTTTCTAAAATTATGTAACAGATGCAGATATGGCTATTTCCATGTGTGGTGAATAATGACTATATACATTGGCAGATGTATGCGATAGGTGGCAGTGCAGCCCCAACAGTCAACAGATTTCTTGCTCTTGATACCAGCTTCAACAAGGAGGTGAGGTTTTACTAAAATGGTAGTTCTGTATCTGCTTTTTTCAGTAATTAAATGGCTAAGAAAGGCTGAGAATGTGCTAGAAGATGAATTGGTCGTTAATTTTCTGTTGGCCTTGTTTGAATATCCCATAAAGGCCTCAACAGCAGTAAAAGAAGTATGTATTGCTCTTTATCTTTCTGGAATTAAATGTGGACATAGTTATCATTGGGCATTAGTCCGAGGCGAAGAATTCTGTGGTTGGTTTACCTGGCCTTTGTACGTTGTAATTTCTATGTTGTTTGGGTTCCCCCCCCCCCCCCCCCCTCCTTCTCTCTCTCGCTCGGTTTTGGTTTTGATTTTGCAGTAGATGGCGTGTGATGCTAATTATGAAATGATAATGGAAGGTAACAAAACGGGAAGATGCACCTGAGAGTCGTTGGAAGAATTGGAATTAGAGGTCTCAGGGTGATCTGGTTTTGAATGGTGCTTTCTTCACTCCCTCCAGTGGCGGCGCGTCGTCGAGCTATGCAAGAGCTTATAGTCTAAGCGCGAGGCCGTCTTCTCTGGTGGGTGCCATAACAGTGACTGCAGGGGCGCTCAGTTGCAGGAGAGGGGGTCGATGCTAAATGGGGAAGTGACACTTCGTTCTTCAATACGTATTTCTTCTGGGGTTATGGTTTTGGAGATTCTCTGTACTAAGTTAAGCCTTCACCGTCTGCTTTCAAGTTTAGTAGCGGTCCTAAAGGCAGCCACAGGGCTGAAAAACTTATGATATAGATGAGAATGATGCTCCCTCTCTGTCTCTTTCTCTCTATGTGAATGGTGGGAATCCATAAGATGGTTTTTTCATGGCATCAATCTAAAAGTTTATGGTCGATATTTTTGTTAAGATCTTTTGTAGATTTAAGAATTATATGTAAACTGAAGAAGAAAGCAATTATTCTGCTGTCAACTTTTCATTTTAAACTTTCGTCTTCTGGCTATAATGGAGGTTTGCTTCCATTGAAGGTAGTTTGTCTTTTTCTGTTCAACAAAATAATGTACAATTATTCACACTTGATTACTGATTAGAGGGGTAAACAGAATAGCATTGACAGCAGATGATTTCATAGCTTAATCTAGAGATAGCCGGTTCCTAACCAGCACGGCTGATAGAACCGGAACTGAACCGGCCCCGTAATCTTTATTGTACTAGAACTGGAACTCCCCCATCCTTGTTCCCCCCTATGTCTTCGGTTACGTTATTTCTCCCATGGAACCGAAAAGGTTCATGTTATCGGTATTTTTAAGTTTTGTTGTTTTTTTATTTTTTTCTGTGTTTGGTTGATATTGAAATGAAAATGTTGAGATAGAAGCGAGAAGAAAAGGCTTTATTCCCGATAGGTTATCAAAAACAAAATTAAGAGCAACATCAAGTAAATAAGAAAAAATAATAAACAAGAAAAAATAATAAATGAGAAAAATTGTGTAAAATAGTTTGAACTATGTTGTATGAATACGAGTACGATACTGGTACCCGATGCGGGTACGGATATGGGTACGGGGTATGTACATTTTTAAAAAACTAAGGTATGAGTATGTTACTATTAAAAAAATATAACAAAAGATAGCTTTATGTAAATAAATATAAACACAATACCAACTACAAAATATATCATACAAAAGCAAGAAAGTTTCATTCAATAACATTTTGTTGTATACATATAACTTTCATATCAAAATTTTTATTCGAAATACAATATCTTTGAATCAAAATACATTAAACTTCAAACTCTAGTAGTCTCGATCTCAGTATTTCCTTCACTATTATCCGTAAAACAGTTAGACGCTTTTAAAACCTAAGGATGCCTTAAACATGAAAGGTATCTACCCTAGAAGAAAGACTATATTAACATGTAGAAACCTACAAGAACAAAATGGAGAAAGTCAAAAGCACGGTGGCTTTGAACATTAGTGAATTCACACTCACTATTGCCTATAGTTATCTACTCACTATTGCCTATATATATATAATCCAAAACCAGCAACCGAGCTGGGTGGCAAACAACTTGCCAATATGTCAATGATAATTAATAAGTATGACAAATTATAACAATTAACAAGTAATATTCTGAAAATTTGAATATATCCTGCACCGCGATGGAAGAACAAAATAAGAGATGCAAGTCATAGAAGTTTGAATATACCCTACACCACAATTGAACACATTAGGTTAGGATTGTGTGAGAAGGTGAACTCTTTGAATTCAAACTTGTTACACCGGTTCTCCTATTTGAGAGCCCTTGCAATAAAATTATAATATATAAATGGTTTGATTCAAGTATTCAACGAAGAAAACAATTTTGTACATCCTAGTAACTAACCCATTATAAGTTGTACCCCTTAATGTGAATCACACTTAAAATTCCTTCCACTGTAAGAAGAAGAAAGGGTAATGGAGGAGCCTACGCTATCATCGCTCATCGTCCAAAAGAGAGAGAGAGAGCGGGTACGCACCGAACATAGGAGAGAGAGAGAGAGGGGGTAATGCACGATTAGGGTTTAAAAATTTTAAATGGATCAGGCAGTTTATATTCATATGGGTCACCCGATCCATTACATATATGATACGGGTATGTATACCGGTACACGTTTATATATACCAGTATGATATTTGTAGTATTGATATGTACCAAACATACCCCTCATACATATCAGATACAAGTACCTCGTCCATTTAGGCATACCCATGCAACATAGAATTTGAACAAGACAATCAAATAAAACTTTGATAAAAAATACGAGAAAGTAGAACGATAAATATTGTAAAAGAGCCCAGCAAAGTCGGCGTCTTAGTATCCTACCACTTCTAATTCATTTGCTTGAAAACATAGTTTCAAGTCCTTTGTTCCTTTCAGATATCTTAGAATCCTTTTTACAACTGTCCAATGCTGCCAACCTGGATTACTTTGATATCTACTGACAAGACCAACAGCAAAGCTGATATCAGGTCTTGTACACAACATAGCATACATCAAGCTGCCAACAGCTTGAGCATAAGGAACATTAGGCTTATCGTCTCCTTCACCGGGACAATCAACCTTACTTAGTTTCTCCCCTTTTGCAACACGTGTGTCTGCAGACTTGCATTCACCCATTTTGAATTTCTTGAGAATATAGTCTATATATCTCTCTTGACTCAGGCATAAGAGTCTAGATCCTCTATCTCGAGAGATCTTTATACCCAAGATATAGGATGCTTCTCCCATATCTTTCATTTCGAACTTGGAGTTCAACCATGACTTGGTTTTGACAATCATTTCATTGTCATTTCCAGTCAACAATATGTCATCGACATACAAAGATAAGATGACAAAGTGGCTCCCACTGTTCCAAACATAAACACAGTGATCAAGTTTGTTAGCCACAAACCCAAGTTCTATAATGGCATTTTGAAAAGTCAAATACCATTGGCGAGGTGACTGTTTTAGGCCATATAGGGATTTTTTCAACCTATACACTTTATCTTCTTGGCCTTCAATCATAAATCCTTCGGGTTGCTGCATGTATATGATTTCTTCTAGATCGCCATTTAGAAAGACGGTCTTCACATCTAACTGATGTAAATTCAAATCATAATATGCAGATATTGCCAGGATTATACGTATGGATGCAAATTTCGCAACTGGGGAATATGTCTCAACATAGTCTATCCCTTCCTTTTGCGAAAAACACTTTGCAACCAACCTCGCTTTAAACTTGTCGATTGTAGCATCGACCTTATATTTCTTTTTCATAACCCATTTACAGCCTATGGCTTTTCTTCCTTTTAGCAAATCAGCCAATTCCCAGACTTGGTTTTTCTCGATGGATTTAATTTCCTCATCCATGGCTTTCTCCCAGTCTGTTGCTTCCAATGAATTCATTGTTTGCTGATAAGTCAAGTTATCAGTCAATTCATCTAAATCTACCGAATTACACACTTCTTTTGAAAGGTAAGTGTGATAATCCTTTAAATAGGATTGAATGGCTCTTTGCCTCTTATGTCCAATTAAGGTATCGGTAGTTTCAGGAAGTTCTTCTATGGGCTTAAAAGATGATTGGTCAAAATCTACCAAATCATCAACATACTCTTCATTGTTTTCCAAGATGTTATTCTTAGAATCTTCTAAGAATTCAACATCTCTGCTTTCAATGAGTCCTTGGTCCTTATGATAGAACCGATATCCTTTTGAACCTTTTGAATATCCAATAAATATACACCTCAAGGACCTACTGTCTAGTTTATGTCTAGAATGATCAAGGATCTTGACATGTGCAATTGATCCCCATCTCTTGAGATAACCTAGGTTGGGTTTTCTCCCAAACCACATCTCATATGGTGTAGTGAACACAGCTTTACATGGTACTCTGTTGAGTACATAAACAGCTGTGCTTACCGCTTCTCCCCAAAATACCCTTGGTAGAGAGGCATCAATAATCATAGACCTTGTCATATTCAATAAGGTTCTATTATACCTTTCAGCTACACCATTTTTTTGAGATGTTCTAGGCATTGTATTTTGTTTAGTAATACCAAAGTCTTTACAGAATTCTAAAAATTTTGCTGAGGTATACTCACCTCCTCTGTCTGATCTCAAGACTTTGATAGTATGCCCCAATTGATTTTTCACTTCTTGTTTATATTCTTTAAATGCTTCAAGTGCCTCTGATTTATGTACTAAAAGATATATATATACATATATCTAGAGTAGTCATCGATAAAGGTTATAAAGTAACTCTATCCTCGATGTGTCTTTACTCTAAAAGGTCCACATAAATCTGTGTGAATAATCTCTAACAGGGTTGTTGTTCTTTTTGTTTCCTTGGGAAAGACTTTTCTTGTCATTTTTCCTTGTATACAAGCTTCACATTTGTTGAAAGTCTTTTCCTCAAATTCGGGTAATAAGTCAAAGTTGGATAATTTCCTCAACTTTTCTAGACTTATATGTCCTAGGCGTTTATACCACATATTCACATCAACAGAAAAGACACTTTCAATATAAACAGAAGATTGATGATTTTCATTATCGGATAACTTGAACAGTCCATGTTCTACATCAAATTCTCTCGAGAACAAGATTCTCCCATGTTTTCCCACAGTCACCTTGTTAGGTACAAACCTTACTTCAAAACCTTTCTTTACTAAGGCAGGGACCGAGACCAGATTGTGTCTTATAGATGGCACAATTAACACATCGGTCAGTATAATTGGTTTGCCTTGTACAAATATCCTAAATGATCCAATACCCATAACATCTGAGAAAGTACTGTTTCCCATGTACACACGATGTTGTTCGGGTTGATATTCCTTTAGATCAATTGCCCCTTCCTTGGTTTTTGAGATGTGTCTCGTAGCTCCTGAGTCGATCCACCAACCTGTAACTAGGCGATCCAAGTATAGGCATTTTGAAATTACACAGATTATATCCTGCTTCTCCGATTGTCCGCGTTGTAGGTTGTTTCCTCAACCTTTCTTGTTGCGGCAATCCTTCTTATAGTGCCCCATCTTTCCACAATTGAAGCACTTGATCCGAGAAGCGGTTTCCTGTGATTTCTTAAAAACTTGACCCCCTTTCTTGTTATTCTTGCCAAACTTTTTATTTGGTTTCTTTTTCTGGTTGGTTTTGGAGCTAGATGCCAACTCATCCTGGACTACTAGCAGTTTTTCCTTTTTATTTTTGAGCATGTGTTCTTGCTCAATTGCTAGCTTTAGGGGCAATTCTGAAAGGTTGATTTCAGGCCCTAACCTTAAGGCAGTGGTGACCATATTCCATGATGGAGGTAGACTGTTCAGTATAGTTGATATCTGCATTATTTCGGGGATGGCTGATTTTGCTATAACTAAATCCCTAGCCATTACCAGCATATGATTTATATGTTCTACTACATTTTCCCCTTCTTTCATTGTAAAGGAGTTGTATTTTTGTAGTAGCAACTGCACATACAACTTTGCAGTTGTATCATACTTAGCTGTTAAAGAGTCAAACAACTCTTTTGCAGTCTCATATTCCTCAAAGACCCTAATCAGGTCATCCTCCATATAAGTTAACATTACAGTTCTTGCTATGGTGTCGTCTTTTAGAAATGTTTTATACATTTCTAACTGTTGTTGACTTGCGTCTGATGATGGAGGACGCACTGTTTCCTTTAACACATACTCTACACCTTCCAGTGTTAGAGCTAACGGGATTCTTCTCTTCCATGTCTAGAAGTTCAGACCGTTTAATTTTTTTGTTTTTGCCAGTTCGGATACACATATCCTAGAACTCATTTTTCTTTGGCAAAAATATCAAGCAAGCGGTCTTATTCTTTCTAAAGGAAATAAAGAAAAAACACAAAGCAAGAAACACGTTAACTTTATGCAGAAAATCTAATAATTTTAAGGGTTTTTATGCCTCCAAACCAATATCAAAGGATAAATCTGTAATTTTATTTATTTGTCCCATTTTTTAATTTTTGAAAATTACAAGGACAAACTCGTAAAATCACTATTTGCTATTCTTGTAAAATTCACAACTGATCGAGGTTAAAATCGTAATTTTAACTCTCAGGGTGAATCTGTAATTTTTCAAAAGGAACAGGGGTAAACCTATCTTTTGACTGAATGGCAGAATTGATATTTTCCAAATCGGGTTGGATAATACAGTAAATCAGCAGCCCCTGGTATTTTGTAATTTTCAAAAACGGCCAAGGGGTAAACCTGTCCTTCCAATTTTGAAATAATCAGAAAATGACAGGGGCAATTTTGTCTTTCTCTCTTAATACCTGAGGTGGTTTTCTGAAACCATTGGCGGTTTCATAAAACCGTTGCTGGTTTTCGAGAAACCGTCGACGGTTTTGAAAACCGCTGGTTTTCCCGCTGCGGTTTTCTGAAAACCGCGGTTTTTTTATTATTATTATTATTGCTATAAAAGCAAAAAATCAAAAAAAAATGTACAGTATTTGTATTTTTCCAGAGAGAGAGGGAGGGGTTTCGGCCGTTGGCGTCCGTCCGTCAGCGTCGGTGGTTTTTCTTCTTCTAGGCGCTTCAGCCGGCTGCTTTGTTTTTCTTTTCTGTCTCGCCTTCGGACGTTTTTCGGCTTGCCGTTGTTTTGCCTTTTGAGGCTTGCCTCTGATTTGCTTTTAGGGCTTTTCCGCCGGCTTGCCTCCGGTTTGTCTTTGGGGCTTTTCTGCCGGCTTGCCTCTGGTTTGCCTTTGGGGCTTCTCACTGGCTTGCCTCTGGTTTGTCTTTGGGGCTTTTTCGCCGGCTTGCCTCTGGTTTGTCTTTGGGGCTTTTTCGCCGGCTTGCCTCTGGTTTGCCTTTGGGGCTTCCCGCCGGCTTGCCACTGGTTTGTCTTTGGGGCTTTTCCGTCGGCTTGCCTCTGGTTTGCCTTTGTGGCTTCCCGTCGGCTTGCCTCTGCTTCCCTGTCCGACTGCCGATCGCCGACTGGTCTCTTTTTTTTTGTAAAAAAAAATTCTAACCCTCTTCTCTCTGTGTTTTTTTTTTTTTGCAGGGAACTAGGCCCTGATACCACTGACGGTGTGAGGAATCGAGTCTTACCTTTCCGGTACTCTGATCGCCGGAGGTTTCGCTGCGGATGTTGATGACGTCGTCGCGAGGTTTCCTCACGAGGGTTTTCTTAGACGACTGTATTCTGTATATCACTTCTGTAAGAAGCTTTCTGTATATTTCTCTGTGTGTCTTTTTTCTGTGAATGGATGCCCTTTTATAGGCATCCGCTCCCCTGTCGTCTGGTATTCTCCTCTCGTGGCTTCCCTCGTCTGGGAGAGGTAACGGATGGTCATTACCGGATTTTCCGGTAACGGCTGTCTGTTACTTATGAGGCCTCTCCTCTGGTAACGGCCGAGAATGGCCATCTCAATGTAACAATCTTCACCATCATGATGTCTGTGATGCTCCAAAAGCAAGACTCCTCTGTATTTTGAAAAAACATTATCACATGAGAGCCAATGTGGTGTTAACTTGCAAATTTAGTGCTCTTAATTTTTTTGTTCTAATACAATCGCTTCGGGCCAGGTCGACCCACTTTAGGGTTAAAGCTCTCCCAGTGCCGGTCTTCTCTTCTCTTCTCACAAGACTTGAGCATGAGACCCTTGTCCAAGGTAAACAAGTGTTGAACCACTTGAACCAAACCAACTATTTAATGCTCTTAATGGCAACAAGAAAGTGTCTGTTTGACCTAAGAAGATTCATTGCCCGCTAATTTATACTTTATTCTTCACCTACATTTTCAAACATTTAACAAACCGTTCTCTTTTACATAATGATTTTTCTTATTGGCTCATTTGACCCTACGTAGAAACATAACTTTGGACTTACAATTCTTCCTAAAAGATCAAGTTCTTTGGCAACAAGCTAAGTCAAAATTTTATTTTTTTCATAAAATTTCCTTGTGATAGATTTGATCATTCAATTACATCGCACCCACCGGGTTAGTCGAATAATTGATAGATTTGATCATTCAATTAACCCGGTCAGTATAATTTTCTAGTACATATGTATATAGAAGTTCAATATGCTTAACTAAAGGAGCTAATACAAGGTGGGGATCAACACTGGCGAGGAATTTTAGCAGACGGATAGTCTTTGCTATTCTCTCAAACTTGCGATAGAACGGCGAGGCACTAATCCCACTTGAAATTATGAAAGCCAACGTATGAAAAGGCGAAAGATTTGCAACGGAAGTTCTGTCGCTACTCGTATTATACGATAGTTAGCCACTGAAAATTCCCTTGCTGAATGTTTTTAATGGTAGATGATTCAAAGAAAACATAAGATACATGAACGATCTCAGGTAAGGCGAGCCCACAGCTTGAAACTGTTCGTTTTGGTTCACCCTGAACCTTGAGCCACGAGAATTCAAAGAAAGAAGAATCTTCCGGAAGACCTTTAGCACTACAGAATGCTTTCATTGGCACGTAGCATAATACGCGCCACGAGAAAGCATCTTCGTTTCCACTACGAAACTTTTTCATTTTCACAAACCCCTCACTCATTTGCGCTTTCTACAGAGACTCCTAATTTTTAATGCTATTGTCGGGAAAACGCAAATCTTCTGCTTGATGGGATAACCCCCCCCCCCCCCTTCCATTTCGTGTTGTTAGAATGGCTGCAGTTGAACCCGACCTTTACCATGCCCAATAACTGGGTATTTTATTAATAAAGAGAATGGTTACCTTTTCCCTCACATTTTGATCGGCTATTTAGGGCTGCTTGTTCCTTGATATTTGGTTGATTGGGGCTTTTATACCCCAAATCAAGATCATAATTAACAATAATCAACAAGAACACTAGTGCTTTTTTCGTTTACTTTTGGATTATAAACTCGCATCGTATTTCGTATTTGAATAGCTAGGTAAAGAAATAAACCATCAGGTGTCCGGGTCATATCAACACGAACAGCAGCACATGCTTGTGCCCATGTTGAGCAAGTCGTTTCAACACGAATGACTTTAGACACGAAGAGATGACACAACCTAAATATGACTGGACAACACGATTTGCAACCGCTAAACTTGAGAATACTATTTTGAAACAACAAAGCGAAGGGATATTATCTTGTAATATAAAACAAAAAAAAGAGGGTTTATGTGGAATACACAGAAAAAAAGATACAGGAAGAAGAAAGAGATTGCAGGTAGAAGTTTCTCTCCAAGAACATTTTAAAAGCTCCCCACCATTTCGAAGGCAGCCCTAAACGCTTATCATGGATGATCATGATAAGCAACGCGGTAGATGCAAGGAGGAGAAGGCACGGAAGGCGAACGACCGAGGCGGAGAGGAAGAAAAGAAGACGGCGAAAGACTCAGTCGGAGACCATGTTGATGACTGCCGGTCGGCGAAAAAAGAAGAGTGTCACCGCCTGCCTCACCAAGAGGTGCCTCAGCCAGGCGATTTCTCCTCCGAGCTTCTTGAGAGATTGTAGTTTGCAAGTTTCAAGAAGCCGCCTAACTCGGAAGTCTACATGTAGCGTAGAAAATGGAAGAAAATCGGAGCCTTTTGACAGTGTCCAAATGAAGAGGTTTTGTGTTCTTTTCACTGATAAATCAAAACGACCTGTTCATGAGTTCTTCGTGTCATGGGAAACTTCTGCAAAGGGATTGTATCAATTCTATTGTTCTTCAAAGGTTGTCGCAAGTCATCTACCGGTGAAGCATGGTATAGTTTCGGAACACGAATTGAAAATAATTCAAACACGAGACAAAACAAGTGTCATCTCTGTCTCGAAAGGCAAGATGTAGCCGACCCTTACTAGCTTTAGACTATGCACGGAGGTGATCCTTACAGGGTACCCTCGTTCCTCTATATATGGCTACGAAAATTGATCTAGGATTAGCTTTATATTTAGCTTTACCAATCTCAAAACAAGGACAATACAGAATCGAGTTCGATTTTACCACAACTTTTCGACGGTTGTTCTGTGTGCCAAATTAAGTTAAAAGGCTTCAGGGAACTCGGTCCTCAACAAAAGGGCCTCTGGATGTAATTTTGATTAAAAATGTGATTTACATAAAGGGCAGAAGAAACGAGCAACCAAATCCTAAAACCATGCGTTTATTTCTCAATTTTTGATAAAAAAAACAAAAAAACAAAAAGCAACTTTCAGGACCATTAAGGATCGTATTAGCATCTCTATCTCTCTCGTACGAAGAGAGAGATGCACTTTGGCTTAAATGAAGTTGATATGGGGCAATTTCATGAACCAGATTTCAGATGGGAACCCGAGTTTACGGCTCACCCCTTGGTTTTTTAGTTCATTTTATCAATAATGTAAGCAAAAGTGGTCGCCAGACAGACCAGGGGTTCGAGACCCACATAATTGGTGCAGTACATATACGAAGTTTCTGTCGGCTATCCACTCATCTTCAAGTTGGGTTCATGACCTTAATAACTGTGCCCAGCTCGGCTCAGTCGGTGAGGCTCACCAAGAAGACATGCTTTCATAAATTCAGGTTTTGTACTGCTTGATTCTTCAATAGTTATGGCAGATCATTTACTTGGTATGCGAAAGGTAAGTCGACCATGTTCCTCTTGGCGGTACAAGGATATTGTTTTAAACATGAAATGAATACAAACACGAGTTGCAACAAGCTCAAACACAAATCAAAGTGAGCACAAATGAATTCAAATAAGTTCAAATGAAGCTCATCAGGAAATAAAAAAAACTTGTTCAAGTATAAATTCTAGCTCGTATAGAAAATGAGTCAAATCCATGCGGCTTGCTTGTGCTTTGGTTCCCTCCCCTTGTGTATGGATTTGGCTCATTTTCTATACGAGCTGAATTTATACTCTCGACTATATACAATGACTTCTGGTCTATCACGCATAAACAGCAAATTAGAAATTCTGTGCCATCCTTGGCGAACTTTCAACATGTTCTTTTGAAGTAACTACAAATCTCATACTAGAGTGAGTTCAACCCAAATGCAGATAGTATTCTCTCTATATGATCGTCACTAATTCCAATATAGAATCTAGGCCTCCTTTTATGGAAAAATACTGCAATTTTCAGAGTTTGGGAGGGAGACTTATCGGATCTAACTAAATAGAATACATGATGTGCGTGTTTTAGAAAAAAGGCATCAGAAGATCCAACAAATAGAGAAGAAATTTGCAACACAAACAAAACCTACAATTCAAAATAGTAGGGATGCCAAACATACGCATATATGAATGCAGAAATCACCCACGGTTGAACTTGAAGATTTCATAAGCAAACAACATAGCTAACCAGAACCTTTAATGCAAACACATCTACTGCAATAATTCAGAATTCCCAATTACATATCATTCGATCACTGCCGGACTTCGTGCCAAAAAGTAACCAGGGCAGAGAGCAAGATAGACCCACGGTGATGCCCGCACCATAGGCCTCACCCGATCTCTTCCACCATTGATGAAGGATGCATGCATGTACCTCAAAACGGCCACCATATCGTATTAGTCGCATGTTCTATAAGTCTATAGGTGGTTAATCCAAGTTGACCTCCATAGAATATGGAGACACAAAAAAAGCTGAGATGATATTTGGTTGTGGTAGAGAAAATTTCCATATTTGAAACAAATCCATCTTATAAGGTGGTGTTTTACACAAATACAGCAGCTATAGATGAAATTAGACGACTAAGCAACTCAAATCAAGAGGTTAGGCTGATCATTCTATCTAGCCTGATCCAGGCTCTTACCCGAACTGCATGAAAGCAAAATTTAAGTAGCCAAAGTGAACAAATTTGTTTCATCTCTCAGAGTTCACCTTATTTTCCATTCAGGACAAGCAAAATCCAAAAATAAAATGTAAGACACGAGTCAAAGAAGACTGAACAGTTTTCGAACTCAATCTAGCAGCAAATCAAATTGGGAAATGACTGATCTTTTAATTTTATATTCTGACAGACGTTCAGTTACTAAAAGCATTCCAGTAGAGAACATCGCAAAGCATAAAGTTAGGGAAGTGATTCCTGCATGCAAATATCAAATCTTCTAGTACAAACAATGTTAGCAATCCTTATAAGAGCAATGTTTGGGTATCTAGATCACCAACATCAACCATGACAAGAGAACCAAGCAACTGAATACTATAACTGGATGCTATGGCTGCCTGAACATAAAAGAGAACTTCCGAAGCCTCGGCAGGGAGGCATACCTATTCCTCAAACAAAAAAGGATATAGTAGCTCAGTATAACTGAAAAGAACACAAGCAAATATGTCTTTCAAAAGAAATCATGAGTGATCTCTCCACTTAACAAGAGGAATCTAACAAATACAAGTCTTACACGCTAAAAAAGTGACTCGTCTCCCAACAGAATACAAGCTATAACAAATTGTCGTTAGGGTTACTTGGGGCTAGAGAAAATGGAGTATGCTAAGGATGAAGCCTCAAACTGCCTGTCTCTGAACACTTTTTCTAAGATGTTGCTCAATGGATCTTCTACCTTGCATAAGGATGGTAACGACCGCTGCCGCCACCTCCATAGCCACCTCTACTCCCATAGAAACTGCTACCAGGCCCACTGTAGCCAGTGCCATAGCCACTGCCACCATATCCTCCATAGCTATCACTAGGTCCACCGTACCCACCTAGCATTCCGCCTTCATAACCCCTACCGAAACCTCCATTGTAACGACTAGAGTAACCAAGAGATGACTCTCCACGATAACCTCCTAGAGAGCTACCACCATATCCTCCATAAGGGCTACCAAACTCGCTGCCACCGTACCCTCCATAGCCTCCTGGCCTACCTCCATAAGAGCCAGACCTATACAAACTAGCACCATAGCCGCCACCACCACCACCAAATCCACCATATGCTGCCCCAAAGCCATCAAAGGGAGGCCTTGGGTCATCATAGAACTTGGATGGTGGTGGATTCCCGGCTTTCTTTGGCTCAGCCTTCTTGATCTCCACCTACAACAAAACAAAGCAATGCACCTAACCTGTTATCCTCACATAATATCTATAAGTCCACGAGACCGAGATTTATACCTGCAGCAAGGGGCTCTTTAGGAATCACTATTATACTATAACCTTATCCAAAATCACTAACAGCAAATCCTAAAACAAACTAGCAATTGCAATAGCGAAAAACAATGGCAACTACATAGACATGCCTAGAAAATTTTCTATATAATGTCATGATGCTCATGACACATTCATCCATCAAGAATAAGGGATTGACCAACCAGCATATTAAAAGCATGATAGCGATAGCCCAACATACAAACCAGTAGAACAAATGGTGTTCTTTTTTTCATCATTGATAAGGAAAAAGGAACATCAATTACAAAATCCATCGCAAAGAGATTCAAAACCACCTCCGTAATGCCTACACTAACCTGTGTGCCAGCCATTTCAATCCTGTTTCCCTTAGACAAAAGCTCGTCCACCACCTGTTCTGAGTCAAAGGTGACGAATCCAAACCCTCGAGACCTGTTGGTTGAATGGTCACGCAAAATCTGGTGTTCTACCACCTCTCCAAACTTCGAAAAGAAATTCTTGAGCTCCTCTATTCATTTGGTATGGGGGATGGTAGAAAACGAAAAGGAACAACGTCAACCAAGATTGGCATGGTCAACCAATTACACAAAAGCAGAAACCTGATGGTCTAGGCGATGAATTTGATCAAAATTCAAAGCAAGCAGAGAAAAAATTCAATACCTTCTGTGACCATTGTGGGCACACCACCAACAAAAATCTTCTTCGTCTTGAAATCCTTCCCTGTTACAGCACCCTTCGGTATCGTCCGTTTAATCTCCACCTACGCAAATACCAATATGCGGTTCCCACCTCATGCGGAAAAAACCCACGAAAAACACGAACCCGACCAACCATACCGGAACGAATAGAAAAAGGAAAACCAGAATATTTTACCTGTTTCCCGTTGATAACATGAGTATCTTGAATCACCTTATCAACAACGCTTGGATCGGCATATGTAACAAAGCCAAAACCGCGGGGATGTCCCGTTCGTCGATCCTTCATGATTACGGAATCCGTAATCTCACCATACTTACCAAAATGTTTTGTGAATTGCGCTGCCATCCAAATGTTACCATCAAAGATGAGCAAAAAGAAACTCTAACACTAAAGCAGGGAAAGACAGAGACGAAGACGCAATATCTCCTTTCCTCTCTCAACCAAATACTACTAAGTTTCAAATGGAGTCCATTGAGTCAGGAAAAACAGAAAGAAAATGGGAGAGAGAGAGAGAGAACCAGGTGTAGTTTCCTTGGCCAAACCACCGATGAAGATCTTCCTGTCAATAGAAGGAGGAATCAAGGGAAAGTTTAAGAAATCACGATCAAACATAGCGTAAGAGCAATAAGAAGAGGAAAAAGAGAAAACATCTAACCCGGGGCTTCCTCCTTCGGGATGGGGATCCGATTTGTCATTGTCGGAGGGGTTTTCGTCGTTCAGCTCACCGTCAGAAGGAACGTCCCTCGGCCTTGGCTCCGCGTTCTTAGATTTGGCCATGAAAGGAAGATTGCACACACACACAAAGAGAGAGAGAGAGAGAGAGAGAGAGAGAGAGAGAGAGGAAAACCAAACCCTAGCCAGGAGAGGATCCCCCGTAATTTGTAGCGTCCGGTTCTGCGTGGTTTTCACGAAGCCAGCAGACTTATAATATAATTTCCAGATGCACCTTTCTTTAGTGTACTTTACGTTCAACTCCGTTTCGTGTTCCGAGTCGTGTCATTTTCGTGTATTAACAGGCAAGGACGATACCACCTAATTTTTCATGTCTCTTTGAATGGGCACCAAGATGGTCTTTTGGGTTGTGTCTACATCAGGTTTTCATGTTGGATTCGTGAATGGGCACCATTACGTTACCCACAATTTGGTGTTTGTCCAGTTTGTATCATATCATTTTGCATTCGTGATCATCTGCTTAAAAGGCGTTAACTCAACGGCACCGTTGCTTATGGTGGGGAGTTCGACTTGTAGAGGATGCATGTGTTGTATTGGGCTTCAGCCTTCTCTTTAAAAAACAAGAGCAGTTCAACCTTATTTGGGTTAGGTGGGTCGACTTAAGGGTGGGCAATTCAGGTCGTCCGTGTTGAACCTGTGTTGCGTGCACTTTGGAATCGTGTTTGTACCGAACCTTCGTGTTTGTACCGAACCTGTGTCGCGTGCACTTTGGGATCGTGTTTGTACCGAACTTGTGTCACGTGCACTTTGGGATCGTGTTTGGACAAGCTTGGTACAAACACGACCCATTTTAGGTTTCGTGCTTTTTTGTGAGTATGAACACGAACAGGTTGGTCTCGTGTTGACACGATCCTTACACATTGTGCACAATGATTCCCTCCTTCTTAACACTCAAGTTCCCTCCTTCTTAACACTCAAGTTAAGTTTGGGAAATAAAATATAGCTTAGACAGGAAGACACATGCAATGCCCAACGGCGACTTGCTCATCCATGTCTGCCTTTCGTCTCCAGCTTCTGCAAGCGTTCGAATTCCAGCAGTATAAATGTCATCAAAGAAATCCTTGGAAGACACTCTTCTTCTTTTTTGTAAGAAGGAACAAGCTGGGGTTCAAAAACAAAACTGTTCAACGAGATTTCAGACTTTAGTAGATAAGAAACTTGGGGGGATCGTAACAAGGACACAAACGTTTGTGGTGGTCGATTGGAATGAAAGCACTGGTAAGCAAGAATATGGAAAACAAATACATGAAAAACAAAGAGTTGAGGGGGGAAGTCACACAAAATGTGCAGCCATCTTGTGTTGGATTTTATGTTAATTAAGTGAGGTTAATTAAACCAATGTGGATTAATAACATTTAATTCATGTTGATATCCCAAATATTCAATTGATGCATCATTGATATATGTGAAAAGTCTTAAAAGTATAAAAGGTTACATGTGAGGGACCTGTGCATGTGATGACTAAGAGGAAAGTTTAGTCCCATATTAAAAAATGAGACAATGTCACATGTTCTTTTATGTAGTTAATAGCTCATGATCCTTAATTTAAAGAGCTTGGAGAGGATATGTTATACCACACACACTCATTGTATCAAGTTTGGGTTTGGAAATTGTCTTTAATCTCTCTTTTTACACAAAGATCTTTTATCTAACGGTCAAGAATGCTTACATGGGAACGGTTATAAGATGGAGAGGTGTATCGTTTGGATTGGATTTACGATACGTGATTCAATACATAGTGTATAAATAAGTGAGTAGGGCACCCTAATCGTGCACTTATTCGTGAACACTCTCTCTCCTCTATTCTTTGCTCTCTTCTACCCGTGTATTCCCTGTAGTGTGACTACTCACAGTTGTCCTTTCCCTCCAATCTAGGTGTGGTTGAGGTCTACTCAAAGTCAAGTACGTGTCTTTCGAGTTATGTATGCATTTTATCCTGTGAGGAAGGTGCAAGTACTCATACATAATCATAGCGAAGTGTTGACTTCTCTAAGGCAAGTCCACTAGAGCGACTCGCATAGATAAGTTATTCTTTTAATTATTACTTTTACTATTGTTTTTCATACGGTTTGTTTATGGCATACTTTGGATCATTGACTGTTTGATTATAACATGTTTACATTTGTTGCATATTGATTTATTATGCATTTATTTATACGGATTTTACAAAGAATCTTAGAAAAATCAATATTTTTCATAGTAAACATGTCTACAACTATTACCATTTGACCTAAGGTCGATTTGACTTTGATACCGAAAAAGTGTATTAGTCCCCATTTTAAATGATGGCAACAACATATAAAAATTTGGTTAACCATGTTAGAGTTGCATTTGTATATCTAGTTGGATTATTTTCAATCGGATGATACTAACCCTATAAGCTTAGGAAAAATCGTCGAGTGGAAGGAAAACTCTGACCTTGATTGGGAACATTTTTGTGCTTATCATTCTTTATTTATGTCTTACCAAGCCGTCTATGAGAGAATTTTGACCTTGGAGATTATTTGATTACTGAAGTCAAGGGCGAAAGGTATATGGACTTAAAGTTTTCTTTGGAAAAATTTTAACTCGTGAGGGATTTAGATACATTCCAATGATTCACCGGAATATACTAGGTTGTCATGCTTTAGTTAGGGAGAGATTAAGGTTAGATTGAAAATATAATAAGTCGTCATTACACAACTTAGTGCATGGTTTTTCTTTGGAAATAACTATTTGTGTGATGTAAAAGATATGTTTAAAATTCTTATATAACCAATTGTTGGTTTTTGTATGAATTTTAATGATAATAAAGTCTCCACTTCTTCTATATAAAATATTAAATCACATAATTTATGGTATGCTAGATTGGGTTATGTAAAGTTTGATTATATCAAAAGAATGATGAACTTAAAACTTATCTCTAAGATTGTCATAAATATAAAATACAAAGGTAATATATATGTGCAAGTGAAACAACCTAAGAAATTTTTTCATACAGTTGAAAGGAAATCTGAGAGTTTGGATTTGGTGGACACTGATATTTGTAAATTCAATGGAATGACTAAAAGAAATAACAAAAGATATTTTATCACGTTTATTTATGATTCCAGTACATATTGTTACATTTAATTACTTAAAAGTAAAGATCAAGCATTAGAAAAGTTTAAAATATTTAGAAATGAAGTACAAATTCAAACAAGTAAAGTATTTAAATTATTAAGGTTTGATAGAGAATAAGAGTAAACCTCAAACCTTTTTTAATAATACAATCAAAACAACGGTATCGTTCGTGATGTTACTGCTTCGTACTCTCCTGAGTCTATTGAGATATCTAAACGAAAGAATAGAACATTGTGTGATATGATTACTATTTTACTTCAAAGTTTTGGGTTATCTATCTACATGTATGGAAAAGCTTTGAATACGACTTGATATATTCTAAATAGGGTTCTCTATAAACATAAGAAAAGTAATCCCTTTAAGCTTTAAAATGATCGAAAGACTAGTCTCAAATATCTAAAAGTCTGGAGTGTCTTGCAAAAATACAAGAGAAATAAATTGGGACCTAAAACAATGAATGCTACATTTATAAGTTATGTGGTGATAAGTTATGCAAATAAATTCTTAGTTATTACATTTGATGTTTATATATGTCAACACAATAGTTCTGATCCGTGAGTCTACATTTTTTTGAGAATGTGTTTGCATGAATACTAGAGTTCTCCAAAGTGTATCTTCTATATATTCTCACCCTACTACTAGCTTCGTTATCGATCATATGAAAATGATGACAAATATAGGGTAACCCTAATTGTGTTGTTTGTAGATCAGATGACTCTAAAGAAATAACAACACAAAGGAGAAGTAAACAACATAGGATACCAAAGGACTTTGAAAATAACTTTGTTACCTTCAAAGTCAAAGATAATTCTATCACCTTTCAGTAGGCTCTAACCTCACCCGAGGTTAAGTTTTGGAAGAAAGCCATTAACAATAAAATGCAATCAATTATCTCCAATGATACTTGGGAATTTGTGGATTTGTCTCATAGTTGTTCTATTGTGGATTGTAAGTAGATCTTTAAGAAAAAACTAAATACCGATGAAACAATCAATTAGTATAAGGTTAGGTTAGTTGCGAAGAGATTCACACAAAATGAAGGAATATATTGTTTTGATACCTATTCTCTAGTTTTTTGGATGACCATCATCCGAGTGTTTATAGCATTAATATCCGTATATGACCTCACATTCCATCTAAAGACTTTTTTCCTTTATGGTGACCTCTATGAGAAAATTTATATGGATAAAACAATGGGATTTGTGGCTCGTGGGAATGAGTATAAGGTGTAAGCTTGTTAAATCATTACATGGCTTGAAACAAACACCTAAACAATGACATGAAAAGTTTGATTATGTGATATCATCTTTTGACTTCATTTTTAATGATTATGATTAGTGTGTCTACTACAAGTCTATCAATAATACTTTCAACATTCTTTGCCTATGCGTATATGATATATTGTTGTTTGATTCTAATATGAGAATAATAAATGACACTAAGTCATTTTTGTGTAGTAAGTTTGAGATGAAGGACATGGGTGTGGCTTATGTGATTTTAGGCCTTAAAATCACAAGATATATAGATGATATAGTAATCTCTCAGTCTTACCATATTGATAAAGTTTTAGCGAGATTTGGATATACAAATGATAGACATGTTAATACCCCATATGATTTATATAAGGTATTGTATAAGACTAAATGTGATATTCCTTTGTCTCAACTATGATATTCTAAGATTATCATTAATTTGATATATATAACCAATTGTACACGATCAAATATTACATTTGTTGTGTGTAATTTGAGTAGATATAATAATTGTTCATATATAACCCATTGGAAAGCTTTAGACAAAGTATTTCAATATCTAAAGAGAATAATTTCTATAGGTGATGGTGTTATCACCTAGAAAAAAACTTTATTAATACTAGTTGGATAACAAATAACTCTAGGAGTAAAAGGGTCACTGAATATGTGTTTTATATGGGTGATGGTGTTATCACCTAGAAAAAAACTATTTTGGCTTGTTTTACCTTTGAGGCAGAACTATTTGTTTTGAATGAGACTAGATTGAAAGTTGAATGGCTTAAGAGACTTATATCAAGTTTACCTATAGTAAAGAAATTGTTTTCTGTAATTTCAACGCATTGTGATAGTATGACTATAATTGATAAGATCAACAACTTAAGTACAACAAAAAGCAATGGAGACAAATCCAAATCATACTAAAGTCTTTAAGCGTTATTGTGTATGATGGGGTTATTACTGTAGATTTTATTGATCCAAAGATAATATAGTTGATCATTTGACTAAGGGTTTATCAATAACCTTAGTTGAGAAATCAAGATTGGAGATGAGACTAAACCCACGATTTATTCACAAATAGTAGCAATCCAACCTAATTGAGTAGAGATATCATGAAGTTGGTTCAATGTGGTAGTAATTAGTTGTTGGGGGAATAAGATACATTTTGTATTATGTGATATTTTTAGTATATGTGTTTTTGTCTTTTGTAAACTTAAAGTGTTATAACTGTAATTTTAACAAGAGATTATTTTCTGAATTGGATCGAGTCATAAGACAGAATACTAGTAGTACAATCTTGCAGATGCTCAGCTAAGTGATTGACATCGTGTGACCATAATAGGTGAATTGAGTTGTTCTCTTAAGTCAATCATGATATATGATATAAATGTATAGCAATTAATGCATCACCCATAAAGATCGCATCATGACCTTTTATTATATTGTTACCAATAGACACATTTACACTCAACATTCAGGTTCGAAATGTATGTTCACCTATTTCCTATACAGATAATATTGGATAACTCAAGTAACGGTCAAACCGAAAGATATCATTATTGAAAGCGTAATATGATGGTGGTTGGTGAGGATACTTTTAAACTTCAAGACTTTGTGGGGATTGTTGGATTTTATGTTAATTAAGATGGGTTAATTAAACTAATGTGGATTAATAACATTTAATTCATGTTGATATCCCAAATATTCAATTGATGCATCATTGATATATGTGAAAAGTCTTAAAGTATAAAAAGTTACATGTGAGGGACTTATGCATGTGATGACCAAGAGGAGACAAAGTTTAGTCCCATATTAAAAAATGAGACAAAGTCACATGTTCTTTTATATAGTTGGTAGCTCATGAGCATTAATTTAAAGAGTTTGAGGAGGACATGCTATACCACACGAGCGCGTGTGTGTCGGGTTGGGCTTGGGTTTGAGAATTATCTTAGGTCTCTCTTTTTGTATGAAAATCTTTTGATGTAATAATCAAGAGTGCCTATGCGAGAATGGTTATGAGATGGAGATGTGTGCCATTTGTATCATATCCACGATATGTGATCCAACATACAATCTATAAATAAGTGATTAGTACTCCCTAATCGTGTACTTATTCATGAAAACTCTCTCTCTTCCCGCCTATGTTCCCAATCATCATTCCCTTCTAGCTATAGACGTGATCGAGATCGACTCGAAATCAAGTACGTGTCTTTCGAGTTGTGCGTATATTTTATCTTTATTGAGCGGTGCATGTACCCGTATGTACTCATAGTGGGCATTGATTTCTCTAAGGCAAGTCCGTAAAAGAGACTCGCCCAAATAAGTTCTTTTGATTATTGTTTTTGCTATTGTTTTTCATACGGTTTATTTATTGTATACTTCGAATTTGCTGTTGTTGATTGGGGCATGTTTCCATTTGTTGTATATTGGTTTATTATGCATGTATTTATACGAATTTTCCCAACATCTTCTTTAACCTGTCGTCTGCCTCCACAAATTTCTGCCTCAGATTCTCAATGAACCTCTCGTTGGTTGATCTTGATGATAAGAGAACTCATTCAGCGGGATAGGAAAATACACGTACGGCATACTTATAGGGAAGATAATTAATGTGCCAACTGGTTAACAAATAATAATTTACGTCTTAATTTGGACTACCATAAATGGAACTCATCACCTTCATCCCTTAGTCCCCTTTTTCTTCATGATCTAATGGGAGTTACATCTCCCTGCTTCATTTTTGTTTGTATGTTGATGTAGTGTTTTTGATCCTGCCTTCCTTGGATGTCTGGCTCCTCTAACTCACCCAAAAAAACTTTTTGAGTATTTTGGAAAACTTGCGTGTTTTATCAAGTTGTTTAAAGTAGCAGTATTTGGCAGAATATAATCTTTACTCCGTTCCATATCTTCCATCTTTAAGATTTTTTGAAATTCTTTTTTTTAATTCCTCTTAAAATTGGGTTCTATGTTTTCTTTTACTCTTTTAAAACTTTTATTTTCAATATTAGAAAACTGTTTTTACCATAAATGAAGATTTGAGATGGAGAGTGATCACACAAAGAAAGACTTACGTAACAAGGTTGTTAGAAATAAATTAAGAATGACACTAATATAAAAAATTATTTAACATAGTTTGAACACATAAAAAGTAACAAATAATTTTTTATTAAGAAAATTCGAGAAACTAAACAATGAAAATATTAAATGAGAAGAGAAAAGACCACCAAAATTTTGAAAGAAAAACAAAGAATGACGTAGTTTAACAGTTAGCAAGCTATTCAAGCCGATCTCATCTACTATGAGAAAAGAAAGGCTTAGTAGTTGTATGTTTTATTATTAACAATCAATTTTATGGGTTATTTTCCGATAATGTGTGGCCTGGTTCGGCTGGGCCTTCCAGTCTGGCCCTTTTTGACAGCTCTTACTAGTCATCAGTAGGGAATGTTCACCGTTAGTTCCCTTGGTTGGTTGGAAAAAAAGAATTATGGTAGTGGGTGGGGTTTAGGTTTTCGATCGATCAGCAATGGCGTCGGCGAAATCGTCCCGATCGAGGGCGTCGGGCGTCACCTCCGCCTTGGATAACCCGCAGGAGAACGCAGTGCCACTGATGGACAGGCTCAAGGTGTTCAAGGCCGATTCCTTCGACTCCGATGCGTTCGTGCAGTCGAAATGCCAATCCGTGAATGAGAAGGTGCGGGTCTCTTCCTTTTAGTATATATGAGTTTTTCCTGTGAATCGTTTTCTTTGTTGGTGATGGATATCTTTTATGAATTGTGCGTTTAGCTTCTGTGGATTTCCTTTTGGTTGGTTGCTTTGAAGTATGAGGATTAACGAAGGTGGGATTGGAATTTTGTTCTTGGATTGTATTGTGTAGTTTGTTTATTTGATTTTGAAGCCAAACGTTCTTCTGATTTCGGAATAATTGACAATTCAGACCTTTGTTCGTTCATTCCTTTAATCTATTCCTCTGACATCAAACACGAATGGAGTTTTCTGTGGTTGTTTGATCATGTTTTTTTTCAAGTGCTCCTCGAGTGCGGACCTGTCGGGTTCCTTTTTCTATAGGTTATTTCACAAGGATTATTTGGAATATGGATGAGAAGATGCTATCGATAATTTGGTGGAAAGAAGAATTTTTCAGAGAGTGGGACTATTCTTGCTTATATGTAATCATAAGAGATAACAATGAATGCCGGAAAATAAAATTGGAATTTGCGAGCTGCCACACACAAGAATAAATAGATTCCTAACTTGAATTTAACAAGGAACCTGAAACGAAACATTAAGACAGAAAAATATAACCAACCCTTCCAATGGAAGTGTGGCAAAATAATACAATCAGAAGGGAACTGCACATAATTTTCATGTAAATTTCTTTAAAAGAATATTTTTTGTGTAATTCTTTATGCCCAATAGGGAATAGCTCACCGGCTTGGGGGTTAGCTCTCTGGCGTAAGGTCAGAACTTCAATATATCGGAGTGTGCATTGCTACAAGTCTGCCTAAACCCCTATTTTTAAGAAATCTTGTGTAATTTTTTGTTATGAATAGTACAGAATAGGACTCCCCTTTTGGCAGAATAATTCTAGGTTCTGCTAACTAGTTGTTTTTTTGCTTAGGTTGGATTCTTACTATTTATGTTTATTTGACTACTCTCTAGTTCTACATTCTAGCTGCCAGGGACTTTAGTTTGCTCATGTTCTTCTTCTGGGTTCAGTTGCTTTTTACTTTGGTTCTTCTATTGAATACATCCAGGAAAGCATGCGTCCAGTATTGATGCCTTGGCTCAATCTTATTCTGAAAAAGCATCTCATGTTCTTAAGAGTCCTTTTTGGGTTGATGGGCATGGTTAATGCGGATTTCTAACAGAAAAGAAGATGTTGTACTTTTGCTTGCTTACAAGTCTGGAACATCAAAACTAGAGAAACTTTTATACTGTTGGATGCCTAAATGCTATAGAAAGTAGATGGCTTGATTCCTAGGCACTACCTTGAATAAACAGATAATGAGGAAAAATCACAGTTTAGGGTAGGGATTGGCAACTTACACATTGACAGATTTTAAATGAAAGTTCCTAAGTTGGGGAGAATCACAATTTCATGCCATGAGATTTCCGTTGATGAACTCTATGGAAACTAGAGAAAGAGAAAGAGAAATACGGGAAAAAGAAAGAAAATAGAAGTAGGACCAAATAAATACATCACTAGTATTCTTTTGGTTGAGCTTTTAAATGAATTGTGCTTCTTTTCAATGACATGATGAGTACAAGTGAGGAGCTTCTCCAGAGAACCATCCATCTGTTTTTTCACATTGAGCACTTAACTACTCTCATGACTGTTGTGATTTCTTGTGAATGCACTTTGGTCTGGCTGGAAAAGAAAAAAAGGCTCTGAAACGTATAATTGAAACCTAGTAGTACAAGTAGATGAAAAGGTGTTTGGCTAGGACACAGCACAGAAGTTTTAGTGACTGTTTGCCTTCAAGTAAATTATTCAATCTATGTGGAAAACCAATATGACAGTAACATGGATAGGAGTCTATTTATTAAAGACAGGGACTACTTTTGGCTGGTCTTAGGGACATGCATTTGCTTCATAAATGCCTTTCTTTCAAAATGGTTGGGGTGATGTTAACTTGCGTACTTCAACTTGGACGGTTTATTCTGCCATACAAAGAAACTTATGATGAAAATCAAGACAAAGGTGAATCCTAAAAGAAGGTTTGGTGTGTATGCGTAGATGCGAATTTTTGTTCCGAAGTTTATGTAAAGACTTGAAACTAAATTCGCAAACTACGAGTGCGTGAGCGTGCCAGCTAGTTTGCTCAAACTAGCAAAGATGATTTCTTACTTCTTTGGCGATTGTGGGTAAGTGAAATATTTTCGCCGTAGATCTTCTTGAACCGATGCAGGGTCGATCTAGGCGCTTTAAAATTGTTTAAGATCCGTTAAGTTTTTAAAATCAAATTTCAATTCCACAAGTTTTGCAAAAAACATGAACCTAATTCTTGACTCAAAACACTTTAAATCCTTAAAAACATAAACTGGTTATGTTTTGATATACTTGTTTTCTGATTTTTTTGGACAGTTTTCGAACCTCAAAAAATCCTCAAAAATTTACAGAAAGCAGAGTGGGACGTGGATATTTGCAAACTATTTTTATTTTGATTTTAGGTGCTCTAGATATGTACAATTAAATCTGAGAATGTCACTCTAGTATTCGGGATAAATCTATGATAAAGACACAAAGGCTTAGAAAAATGACTGTATCTTAGCACAAAGATCTCTTATTTTTATGAAATTGGTCTCGTTGGAAAGTTATAGATTTCAACTTTTCAATGATACCGTTTTCAATTAAAATGGTTCACTATAAACAAAGTTACGGGATTATGACCGAACTTCTATTGCAGGATTTACAGATGTTTCGATTTCATTCGGTTTTCTCTGATTTTATTTACAGCCTTTTACGATATTAAAATTCTTGAAAAATTTATGGACACTGGGTTTGTGTAGATTAGGTGTGCAAAATTTCATCCCATTCGAAGCAATGAGTAGGAAAAGAAAGATCATTCATTGGATGTATGTAGAATGCAGAAAACAGAGTTTCAGTTTTTATAAAAATACATGGATGCATTTCGACCAAACTAAAAGAAAATCTAGAGCAATTAAAATGTAAAGAATTGAATTAAATAAAGGAAATTATCATTATAGCATAAGCATAGAGGGGATTAGGGGATATAAGATCTTACATGTATATTGGGGTAGAAGGAACTAAGAATCAAACACATAGCATGCATCAACAATCATAAAGGAAATTGGGTAGCATAACCCCTTAATTATTATATCGAAGATGGAGACATAAGCTCCTTAATTACAACTCCATTAAATTGAATGAAAGAAAAGAAGAAAGTATTGGAAAGAGGAGGGAAGAAGGGACCTAAGACTTGGAAGAAACCTCCGGTGGGCGGCGGATGATGGCCGATGGTTTGGGAAAGATGGGCGACACCTCCTCCTTCTTCTTCCTCTCTTCCTCTCTCTCTTGCTACAGGAATTTCCCTCTCTCTTGGATGCCTCAAACCAGCCCCCCCAAGGCCCCCTTTTATAGATTTCAAGGGGGCGGCTATAGGGCCTTCTTTGGATCGATTTTGGGCCTTCCATGGGACACCCGATTTGGATATGAATTCAATTGAATTTTCCAGATTTGTGGCCCCACATGGGCCATGTGGGGCATGAGTGGTCCCCCATAAGCCCATGTGGGTTGGTATGAGCTTGGGTGCAGCCCATGTGGGCTAACCCACGTGACTTGCTCGATCTTACTAGGTGCGGTCCATGGCTTGATGGCCCGAGCCTTGGTTCACTTGGCATGTGTCTTGGTCCCTTGCCTTGGCTAGAGGGTGACTCACCTTAACATGACGTAGGGTCTGATCAGCCCACCCTTTGCTTGCTTTAATTCGAGCTTTGATGGACTTGATTTAAAACCGAATGCCTTTTTGATGTTTCGCCTAACTGTATGCCTTAGCCATGGCCTTGTCCGACACTTCTTTGGACTTGAGCTATTTGACTTGCACTTAAGGCTTGAATGAGATATAGCCTGTATTTAAATTGAACCAACTTTGCACGTTTGGCCTTGAATGCACCTCTTCTTGAACTAAGATTTGGTTTTTGGAGCTTTGAATTGAATTTCTGCCTTTTCTTCCTTCGAGCTAGTTTGACATCTTGACTTGTCTGGATTGGGTCAAACCTTGGTTGACTAGACTTGGTTAGGCCGTAAGTCACCCTCTTGCTCGATTTGATAAGCTTACTCTTGATCTCATCCTTATCTTTTCCCAGAAATTTCATCTCATACCGATTCAGGCTTTGTTCTATCTTTGGGTAGATCAACATTCCCTTTTGAATTTCAAATTTGAATTTTGCCAAGGTTTTCAATAATATTTTCCTAAAACATTTCTTTTGGAAATGATGTTTGAAACTTTATGAAATTTGGGAGACATGTTCAAATCATGAATTTTCAAATTTATTTGCAAAATATTTTAGGGTGTTTACAGTTTGCTGAAACATTACGTTCTTTTTTATACCAAGGGAACCAAAATGCTCCTGATTTTATATATAGCAAAGGCACAAACATGTAAAATTGCTTCAACGAAATTAAGTTTTCTACGGTTGTTAATTGGGCTGATTCTGAAGAACTGGCTCTTCTCTTCAACTTCTATGTGAAGTCATACATAACAGTTTCAATTTTAAAATGTTTAATGTTCTCTTGGTTTTATGTTCTTCATCATGTTTGCTGATCATGCCTAATGAAGATGTACTGTTTTGTGATGCTATGCACTGAAACATTTTGAATCATGGTTATCTTCCTCCTTTCCTTCTAGGAAATAAGACAATTGTGTGCCTACCTCAATGAGCTGAAGAAAGCCTCTGCTGAGGAAATGCGCAAAAGCGTGTATGCCAACTATTCAGCATTCATAAGGTTCGTGGCTACCCATAAATGTAAAGTTGTGAGCTAAGTAGTGTTTATTCAACTTTAACTTACCTTAGCGAAAAAGTGAAGTTCCCTGTGACATTGTAGTGCCAAAAGATCAGCAGCTACTTTTGTTGGATTGAACCTGCAACAAGTGTTTCTGTCTGGAAATCTAAGTTTACTTGCCTTTTCAAACAAAGAAACATCAGTTGCCCCTGAAGGTTACTAATTAGGTTTCATATGTGCTACCCATATATGAGATGAGCATTCCAACTGATAATACAAAGTAAGTGTTCATACTTGAACATATTGTGAACCTTCCTTGTATTTTTTCAGATGTTTAGCTGTCATTGTTGGTGTTAGAACAACTAAAAATTGCCTTCACTGCTTCTAACCAGATCTCTTCTCTGGTTGAGAAAGATTAATTTTAGTTTTTCAGATTAGTTTTTATCGTGCTTCAGTGGTTATTCTTTGGTTTGAAACTGAAATTCAAGTGGATATTGTACTAAATTATAGGACTTCCAAGGGGATATCTGACCTGGAGGGTGAGCTACTGTCTATTAGAAATCTACTCTCTATGCATGCTGGTTTCGTTCATGCTTTAGCAGAAGGTGTGAACATCGATTCCTTATCTACTGGTTCTGAAGATTTGGCATTAGATAACCTCTCTGTTTTTGAGAATGGAGCGCCTTCAGATATCGAGAAATGGGCTGCTGAGTTTCCTGATATCCTTGATGTTTTATTAGCCGAAAGGAGAGTTTATGAATCTTTGAGTACTCTAGATGAAGGTGAAAAGGTAGCTACAGAAGAAGAAAAGAAGAAAACCTTGAGTTCAGCATCTCTTTCATTACTACAGACTGCTATATATGAGCATAGAATGAAATTAGCAGATCAACTGGCAGATACTGCATGCCAGCCTTCTACACGGGGTGTGGAGCTTCGTTCAGCAGTTTCAGCTCTGAAAAGGCTTGGGGATGGACCTCGTGCACATACTTTGCTACTGAATGCACATTACCAAAGGCTCCAATGCAATATGCAAAGTCTACGGCCGTCAGGCACTTCATATGGAGGAGCATATACTGCAGCTCTCTCGCAGCTAGTCTTTTCTGCAATTGCTCAAGCTGCTAATGATTCTTTATCTGTTTTTGGAGAAGAACCAGCATATGCATCAGAGCTTGTTATGTGGGCTAGTAAGCAGACTGAAGCTTTTGCTCTTCTTGTGAAGAGGCATGCTTTATCTTCATCAGCAGCTGCTGGAGGGCTGAGATCTGCTGTAGAATGTGTTCAAATTGCACTTGGTCACTGTTCTCTTCTAGAAGCTCATGGATTAACCCTTTGCCCTGTTCTGCTGAAGCTCTTCAGACCAAGTGTTGAGCAAGCATTAGTGGCTAACCTGAAGAGGATTGAGGAGAGCACTGCTGCCTTTGCTGCTGCAGATGATTGGTTACTCGCGCATGCCCCAGTTAGTAGTCGTCCTCGTGCATCTAACATTGCTATTGGTAGTGGTATTGCTTTCCAACCCAAGCTTTCAAGCAGTGCACATCGATTCAATGCAATGGTCCAGGTGTTTCAACTTTGCTTTTTTGCAAAATTCCGTACCATTCTTAGCATCAGAAGCTGATCATTCTTCCATTTCAACATTATTCTCAATTGTATTCTTTTCTCTAGATACTTCCTGTTTCCTGGTGAAATGCATTGAAGTTAGGGTTTGTGACTGAATTTATTTTTAAGAGACAATTGCAGGTCAGAGTTAATTCTTCATCAGCCGTGACAAACTTTCACTTTGAACTTCTCCAAACTAGTTTAGGGAAGAACAAAAAATTCTGTGGCGTGGTCACACTTCAGATTTGTGTTTACTTTAGAGGATACAGGTTAGACATTTAAAGATTTCTCATCAATTTTATACTCATGCTTATTCTATAAGGCACCCTCAAACAGCTATATCTCTGTTTGCCCTTTCCAGGCTATGATTATTTCATTACTTCCATTTGTTTTCCTGCATTTGTTTATACTTTTAGTTGTTCCTACAATTTTCTCTGAAGCTTATGCGTTAGGAAGTTCCTTGTTTAACTGGTATTTGCATCTGCACTATTAGCCATCTTGTATAGCCGATGCTTGTGAATGTTGATGAATATCTAATGATTGTCTTATTTATGAATGAATATACAGCATCTATGGTCATAATGATCTCCTTCTGTATTCTTGATGCTTTATTATGCAGGATTTCTTTGAGGATGTGTCACCACTGCTTAGCATGCAGTTAGCAAATTCAACATTAGAAGGTCTTTTCCAGGTGTTTGACTCCTATGTGAACTTGCTAATAAATGCTTTGCCTGGTTCAATCGAGGATGATGGAGAAGGCTTCAGGAATAAAATTGTCAGAATGGCTGATACTGAGGCACAGCAAATAGCTTTGTTAGCAAATGCTTCATTACTAGCTGATGAACTCCTCCCACGTGCTGCCATGAAACTTGCCCCATCTTATCAGGCAGGTGCTAAGGATGATACAAGAAAGAGAGCTTCTGAAAGACAGAGCAGGCTTCCTGAACAGAGAGAATGGAAAAGACGGCTGCAACGTTCTGTAGACAGGCTACGAGACAGTTTCTGTAGACAACATGCTCTAGATCTTATTTTCACGGAGGATGGCGATACTCATTTGAGCGCTGAAATGTATATAAATATGGATGGACATGTAGATGAGCATGATTGGTCCCCATCTCCAATCTTTCAGGTACCTCTCAAATGCTGCCAGTTTCTAAAACTCCTTACAACATTAATTCATCGAATGATACCCTTGACACTTCAAAATATATAGTCTTGCTGCCTATCAGAATTGGTTATTGCCTTCTTGATTACTTCTTCTGTCTTGTTTAAGAACAATTCCTCAGACTTTGTTGTTTAAATCATAGGCTTCCACTGTTTAATCCATTAAACCCCTTTCTCTAGAAGTGTCAAAAACCAAATCTCCCGCACAAAGTAAGGTTGGTTACATGGATCTTAGTCGTCATTGTGCTTGATCTTGTCATATTGACAATGAACTCCAAAAGAACAACTTCATGTTTTGTCATTTCCTTCCAATACTTTTGTCTCCACCTTGTTTTTAAGTGTTGACCGTCTGATTTCTCACCCTCGCTGGAGCTCCATCTTGCTCACTCTTCGAATGTCCTTATCACTTTTGTTTCTCTCAGTTTATAACTATCAAGTATTGCCACATCAACTTTTTCTCCTTTTGGCCATTCACCTCAACACGCTCATTTCTACCGCTAAAATCTTCTGGACATTTCAATACTCAACACCATTAAGCATTACTATATTTTTCACCTCTAGATTAGCCATCTGATCTGCTTTACTATATTTTTCTTTTATTTTGACTTACATCTTTTATCTCAGAGGATAGCTGGTACACATCTTCATTTTAGTGAACCTACATCAGTTCTTAGCTTGATGTCTATGTCAATCTATTTGGAAGAGTTCAGAAAGTAAAACTGTACTTGTGCATAACTTCCTTGGTTTTCCTTTATGGAGGTTAGGTGTTCTAATGATTTAAAAATAAGATTAGTGCCTTCAAAAGTGAACTTTAGTTTACATGCTGGATTGCTTTACCCTTTCATACAACATTGATGTCTTGAGTTTGTGGAAGTTCTCCAAACTAGAGGTAGAGTAGTTACACTAACTGCCAACTGATAAGGAGGCTCTCTCTAAAATAGAAGCTGCCATTTGTCCAGAAGTGTCTGCAGTGATGAAGTGACCCTCCTATGCTTGGGCATGTAGGAATGTGCTTCAGTAGTTTGGCTTGTATATTACAACGAGAGATTGCTACATGATCTGTTGAAAATGTTTTATTTTGTGGAATTCTTCTCAGTATTAAATTAAGATAGAGTATTAGAACCGTTCAGCATATGAATCAAGCCCCCTTTCAAACATGCAAGATGTCATTTTGGTCTTTTCTTTTCAATAAATATGTTCATGCCTTTCAAGATGGCAGATCATGGCATTAGAGTATGTAGTTGTATGCAGGAGATATGAATGGGCTTATACATTATTGGTCAGGGTTATATAAATTTCCGATGGGGTTTAATTCCAAAATCGGAAGTGTGAAATATAAATTAAGAAGAAAGATAAATGCAAGCTCGGCTACATGGATTCTTTGTTTCCACAGAGTCCTATCATGTGCCATGTTAGCAGTTAACTCACAATAAGCTAGATCATTCTTTATTGTTTTTTTCCAACACTTTTGTGGTCGTCCTCTACCTCTTTTGGTTCTTATTTTGATCTTCTTTCTATATGTCCAAACCATCTTAAACAATATTCTCTCATTTTAACAAAATGCTAATGTCTATCCTACTGGTGCAACTATTTTACATTCCTCTCGTAAGTAATTTCTTTGGATTACTTTGATTTCAACCTTCTTTGGGATCAACTCTTGCGTTTGATGATTTTAGATAAACTCACATTTACACTCAGCTGGTTGAAAAATGAAGTCTTCAGAGTTCAGACAGTTGCAGAAATCGACTAGATTATCACAAAAACCAATATCTGTTCATCAAATTTTAGTGTTAAGAAATGCACTCCGAGAGAGAGAGAGAGAGAGAGAGAGAGAGAGAGAGAGAGAGAGAGAGAGAGAGAGAGAGAGAGAGAGCATGTGTGCAACCGATGTACATGCTCCATGGATTACAATCTTTTGTAACTTGTGAAGTTCTGTTGAGCATGATGGTGAAACTGTCTGTCGTGTAGCCCCTGTGAAATAACATCGAAAAAATCATGATTGAAATTTCCTTCAACATCTTCAATACATAGGAGCAGCATGAAGGTGCAGTCAGCTGCCTATGTGCAGCCGCCTGCCCTCTGCATCTCTTTCTTTCCTAACAACTAAAGTTAATAGGGTTTTCACCCTTTAAATATTAACATTAAGTAACTAATTTACTAAAGTGTCATTAATGAGGTTTATTTAAAACTACCTTTAAAAACATAAAAACAGAAGTTAAAGACTAAACAGAATTAAGCTTCAACACTCCCCCTCAAGTTGGGTGAAAGATGGATGTCACACCCAACTTGCTGCATAATCAGAGCAATAAACTTTTGTTAAGCGCCTTAGTGAGCATATCGGCACATTGACTCTCTGATCTGACATGTTCTAGTTGAAACTCTTTAGTATGTATGCTCTCCCATATAAAATGACCATTAATTTCAATATGTTTTGTTCTCTTGTGATATACCGGATTAGAAGTTATCTGTATTGCTGTTTTGCTGTCACAAAATATAGGAATAGAGTCATTCGAAAATCGACCGATTTCCATCAGTACGGAGCGCAACCACTTTCCTTCACATATGCCTGAAGCAATTGCTCTATATTCCGCTTTTGCTGTTGATCTTGCCACAACTATTTGTTTCTTACTTTTTCATGATACTATATTGCCTCCAATAAGAGATATATATCATGTAGTCGATTTTCTATCTTCAGTAGAGCATGCCCAATCAACATCAGTATAGATTTCAATCTTTGTATAACCATTGGCTTTATATAGTATTCCTTGTCCAAGAGTTGCTTTCAGATATCTTAGTATATGAAAAACTGCGTCCATATACACTTGGATGGTGACTGCATGAAACGACTTACAATGCTCACTGCGTATGCTATGTCTGGGTGTGTAATGGTCAAACATATAAGTTTCTCAACTAGTTACTGATATCTGATTACGTCCACTTTATCAGCTCTATCCTCTGTTTGCAGCTTGTGATTAACATCCGTCATCAACATAAAGAAACAAGTCACGGTGTCGCGATCGGTCTTTCGGATGAAGAGAGTGAATCATGAGGACTAGAGGAGAACTCAAGTTGACCATTGGTGGAATTGAACTTGTCAAACTAGGCTCGAGGAGCTTGTTTAAGACCATATGGGGCTTTTCGAAGAACACATCTTGTTAGGTGAACACGAATAACTAGCGGTGGTCACATATAGACTTCTTCTTTCAAATCACCATTGAGAAAGACATTCTTCACATCCATCTCGGTTAAGAGTCCAGTTGCTAGTGGTAATAGCAAGAAGAGTACGAATAGAAGTGAAACGAGCAACTGGAGCAAAGGTTTCTTCATAATCAATACCATAGGATTGGGCATGATTATATTCCTCTTCTCCTTTTTATACACTTGCATCTCTTTTTCTTCTTGTTGTTGATCATTTTCTTTAAGGGAGTAATCTTCATCTATTTCATTATTAATGATGTTCATTGGAAGAACAATATCTTCAATGACAGAATTTGACAGGTCGGTAGAGTTTTTAAAGAAGGAAGAAGTTTCAAAGAAAGTTACATCCATGGTGATATATTTTCTATGAGAATTATGATAATAACAAACATATCCCTTTTTTTCACAGGATTATTCAACGAAAACATATTTGATCGCCCTTGGGTCAAGTTTATCTCAAAATTTATTATGAACATGCACGTAACAAACACGTCCAAACACTCTAGGGATAAGATGAAATGGATTAGTTTCAGGCTTGATCAAGTTAAAAGGAGATTTTCCATCAAGAATCACAGACGAAAGTTGATTCATGAGATACATTATAGTAAGAACAACTTCAAGCCAAAATATTATGTCGATTTTTCTGTTCAACTACACCATTTTGTTGTGGAGTATAAACACAAGAAGTCTGATGAAGGATGCCATGAATTTGGAGATATGATTCCAACTTAGAATTACAAAACCTATCACCATTATCATATCTAAGGGTCTTAATGGTGTACCCAAACAGAGTCTTAATGAGACTGTGAACAAGAGGAAAAAACGATAATAATTTTGATTTATTTTTTATAAGATAAACAAAGGTAAGACTGAAATAGTCATCAATGAAAGTAACAAAGTATTTAAAATTTCTCAAGGAAAGTGTCAAACATGGATCCCATATATCTGAATGAATCAACTCAAATGGAACTGACGACTTAGAATAACTAATAGGAAATGAGGCTCTATGATGTTTAGCCCTTGACATACATCACATTAGATAACTAGATTCCTTGAATTACAATAAGGACAAACTCACAAATTTTATACACGGGTAAATGACCTAACCAACTATGCGAAACTCTTATCTCTTCTTCTGTAGAAGTTGATACCAATGCTCTCTCTTTATTGCAGTGTATAGTTCGGGAAGTAGATGCAACCCATTTCTTAGTTCACCATGTCCAAAGGTTCTTCCTGTCTTCAGATCTTGAAAAACACAACCCGATGGAAAAAATGTGATTGAACAGTTCATATCTCTAATAAAGGAACTTACAAAAAGTAACTTTACTGGAAATTTGGGAATGTATATCACTAAATTAAGCTTAAGGTTTTTTCTTCAATTACTCCCTTTCCTTCCATTGAAATCAAGGAACTGTTGCCACTTTTACGTACTCAGGTGTTTGAATAACTCCATACTCTGGTCACGCAGTCGTAGTTCTATCTCTGCAATCTATCTCTTTAATTCGGCCATTTCATCTATAGGACTTGATTATGTTTTTTCTTTCTCCGATGTAGCTGCCATATGACTGCCATAATTCTTATATTCTATTGGTTTTCTAATAATTTCCCAGCACTGTTCTCGTGTGTGCCTTTTTTTTTCCACAATGAGTACATTGTAGCTTGTTCTTGTCTTCATAATTTTTAAATCTTCCTCTTCTACAACCTCTCACAGAGTCTCTACCTCTCTGATAATTAATGTTACCTCTACCAGCAAAGCAAATGCAAATTTCTTAGCTTGAATCTGTTTCCCTTTCTCTAATTTTTTCCGATCTTCCTCTCTTAATAAAAGAGAATATACTGTTCCTAAATGATGGTAGTTCTTCCTTGCTGAGAATATTCAACTTGATTGATTCATGTTCAGGTGAGATTTCCCAGAGTAAATCAAATACTTTTCTAATTTCACCATCTGCGGTTCTTTCTTTTACATAGTGGTTGCACTTATTTTCTACAATATATCTCTGTTCATTCCACAGTTCTCATAATTCTCCGTAATACTCACTTATTGATCTAGTTTCTTGACGACATTTCCTTCTTTTCTGAATAATCTCATACTCTTTGACAATATTCTTTTGTCGAGAATATGCTTCTTTAACAACAGTCCAAATTTCTGCAGCTGATTCCATATACATAAAGGTTTTGCTAATGGATTGATTCATTGACTGTAGTAGCCAAGAGCTTGCCAATGCATCATCCTTGGACCATCTATCAAAATTTGCACTATCCTCATCTGGTTTTGGCTGATTTTGTTTAATAATCGATAACTTCCCTCGAGAACGTAATACAAGCATAATTGATCTCGCCCATTCTCTATAATTTCTTCCTTCCAAACGAATATTTGTGATTTGAAATGGTTCTAGTTTTTGTTCATTACCGCATGTGACTGATTGCATTTCCTCTTTCATTCTTCTTTCCATTACTTGTAGAATACACTCAAATTGATAATGTACCACAACATTCTACGATCAAATATTAACCATAACACACAACCTATTGGTATCTGTTGTGCATACAAACTTCAATCATACTATTTCATATGAATCTGACTACCTGCCTCTGATTCGAAGGCACCAGTTGAAGGCTGCACGCTGTTAATGACACTTGGGATGAAGGCTGATATGAAGAAATGTAAGGATGCGGTAAGAAGTATTCAAATGGAAATCGATCTTGAGCCACTTTTGGTCTCTACAAGGTCTTTCCTTTTTGAACGATGGACTGATTAGCCAAAGTAAATCTTCAGATGGTGTATATCACACCTTACCTCTTCAAATGTTGACTAAATGTTGGTGCAGAACTATCCTTGACAACGTGCACTAAGTTTAAGATTCTGAATTCCTCAATGATAGAAACGATTCTGTTTATGACATATGACTTCACAATATGACGATGTTAGTCCTTCAACACGAATTCCTCAACCTACGCTCTGATACCATGTGAAATAACATAAAAAAAATCATTATTGAAATCTCCTTCAACATCTTTAATACATAGGAGCAGCATCAAGGTGCAGTCGGCTGTCCATGTGCAGCTGCCTGCCCTCTGCATCTCTTTCTTTCCTAACAACTAAAGTTAATAGGGTTTTCATCCTTTAAATATTAACATTACAAGTAACTAATTTACTAAAGTGCCATTAATGAGGTTTATTTAAAACTACAATTAAAAACATAAAATACAGAAGTTAAAGACTAAACTAAATTAAGCTTCAACCGCCCCTCAATCAAATAAGGTTAACATTTTGGGAACTCACTACTTTTTACTTAAGATTGCTGTTGATACATGCCATTGTTGAGGTGAAATGACCAATTTGATGAGTGATCTTTTTCCTTCTATTACGAATTTTCACCTTAAAAAATACAGTCAATTCCTAATTTCCTAATCCATTGCAATCACCTTCTAAAATTTTAATAAGTCATCAATCATTTTCCTTTTAATGTAGTTCATTGAACATCCATAGCAGTCACCTTTTAGAACAACAACAACAAAGTCTTTTTCCATACTAGATGGGGTTGGCTGAATGGATTCTTTGTTTCTATAAAGCTCGATCATGTATCATGCTAACAGTTAACCCAATATAAGTTAGATCATTCTTTATTGTTTTCTTTTAATATTGACAGTCTTTTTCTTCTTCTTCTAACATTTTCACTATCTAGTTTGAAGTTTTCATTTGTTAACTTTTCACGTGTTCAAATCATCTTAAATGATTTCTCCTCATGGTACCACTCCCAGTTTGCTTTTAATAACCTCATTACGTATACAATCTTTTATATGTAGCCACACATCTATCTCATCATCTTCATTTCTACTACGGACATCTTTTGTACATGTTGATGAGTAAGTGGTTAATCCTTAGAACTATATATCATAGAGAGTCCTTTATAGTATTTACCTTTTAGAAGAAAAGATTTCTACTTTTATTTTAGAAGAAAATATTTCTATTCTTATATGGAATGTAAGTTTTATCGTTTGGTTACTTCAGAGGACATAGAAATTAAATTGACACACATTGCATCTTTCAAAAGGAAAGTTTTAAATACCTAAGGTCAATTTTTCAGTATGATGGAAGAATTAATAGAGATGTTATGCATAGAATTAATGTTGGTTGGTTAAAATGGAGAGGAGCATAAGGTATTCTTTGTGATAAGAAGATACCATTAAAGTTAAAAGGTAAATATTATAGAGTAGCAATTAAACCTGCCATGTTTTATGGTTATGAGTGTTGGACAGTTAATCATCAACATGTACAAAAGATGTGTACAAAAATGAAGATGTTGAGATAGATGAGTGGTCATACAAGAAAAGACTGTATACATAATGAGGTTATTAGAAACAAATTAAGAGTGACACCAATAGAGGGTAAAATGAGAGAATATCATTTAAGATGGTTTGAACATATAGAAAGAAGATCAAAAGAACCTTTAAGAAGGTATGAAACACTAAATTTGGAAAGTATTAAAAGATGTAGAGGACGACCACAAAAGTGTTGGAAAGAAAAAATAAAGAATGACCTAGCTTATTGTGAGTTAACTGCTAACATGGCACATGACAGAGCTCTGTGAAAACAAAGAATCCATGTAGCCGACCCCATTAGTATGGGAAAGGGCTTAGTTGTTGTTGTTGTATAGGCACAAAGACCAGTCTTCTTTCAAGTTTTTCAATGTTCTAAGTCTAGAAAGAGTAGTTGTTGACACTTGCCATTAGTTCGGGTGAAATGACCAATTTGATAAGTGATCTGTTTCCTTCTATTTTCACCTTGGAAAATGCATACAGTCAATTCCTAATCCATTGCAATCACCTTCTAAAATAAATCGTCAATCATTTATTTCTGAATGTAATTCATTGAAATCCATAGCAATCACCTTTTAGAAGAAAAGATTTTTATTTTCTCTTTCTTTGGCTACTATAGGCACCAAGATAATTTTCCTTCTTGTCAAATTTGTCAACATTCTAAGTCCAAAAGGCCATTTGTGCAAGAAATAATGTAAAATCTTAAGACAAGAAGTTACAGAAGAACATAGGAAACTAAACATGCAAGTTGCATTCTTACGTTTCCAGATCTTAGTTGTATTCTGGACAAAGAATGTCATGCTCTATATCTTTCTGATATTCATTTACATGTTTCATGTTTTTTCCTGTGTTCAGGAACTTTATCTGAAGCTGAACACGATTGCAAGCATAGCTGCAGATATGTTTGTTGGGAGGGAAAGATTTGCCACCGTTCTATTGATAAGGCTTACAGAGACTGTTATTCTGTGGCTCTCTGAAGACCAAAGTTTCTGGGATGATATTGTGGATGGCCCAAAACCTTTGGGACCTCTTGGTCTGAAGCAGGTGGATAAATTAATTTCCTTTCTATCGTGTCTTAGTGTTATATGCTAATGATCATCTTTTCAAATGCAGTTTTTGTTGGATATGGAGTTTGTCACTAAAATTTCATCCCAAGGACGCCACCTATCCCGGAATTTACATCAAGTTATTAAGGATATCATTTCTAGAGCTATGAATGCATTTTCTTCAACGGGGATGTACCCATACAGGTAAATTCTGTTATGTTAATTAAATTATGGTAATGCCTAGGAATACCATTTTCTGCTTTGTTTGGTATGTTTATAAGGATCCTATATCATAACACCACAAGTCAATAGGTGGAAAAAACTGGTCAGTAAGCAGATAATAGTTCTGTTGAATGCCTGAAAAGTTGAGAAAAAGTATACGGGATTTAGGTGTATAAGAAATAAGAACATGTTGCATAAAGAAATAGTAAAGTGCCTCTTATCAGAGTACTATCATCATATGTTTTAACAATGAGACATGACTCACACCATTTTAATATGTTAACAAATTTTGTTATAGCGTTTGTACAACTCTTGTTTGGTTGTTCGAGTTAAGAAATTCCTGTTTGTGACTTATCTTCTTTTACAAATTCAATGAAAAACTCTGTGCTTTTGTATGCTCTTTATAACTAGGAATAATATTTTGCTTGAATTAGCACCCCTGTTGGGTTGCATCCATCTTATGATGTACAATTGACATCTCATAATTGCGGTGTGCTTTTCAGTGGGATGGCAGCCTAACCCCAGCTCGATTTACTGAAAGTTGAAAAGAGAAAAAAAGGCAGTGGACAAAATTTTGAGTTGGAATCTAACATTTTAGAATGATTAAAAGCGTGCTAATTCTCCGAAAGAGCAAAAAATGTCTTGAAGTAGTATTTAGACATTAACGGAAGTTACTATTAGCCTATCATGGGCTGCTGAGAATTTATCACTTTTCTGTTCTCAACAATTGGAATAGGGCAATATGTCCTTGATCTGACAATTCAGCCATGGGTGATTGTTTGATGCTGGGACTCTCATAAGCATGCTGCAGCATTCCTGGCCGTTAGGTTCCCTAGATAAGTTGGTCTCGATCCATCCCAGTTCAATCCATCACTTAATTTTTCTTTGTAATGAAACTTGGGAAAATGTCACTCTTTTGATTGGAAACTTTAAATTCATAAGCTCATTCGAAAGAATTTTAACAGGCGTCTGGTCTGTCTCTCTTCCGTATAACAACTACAACAACAACTAAGCCTTTTCCCATACTAGATGAGGGTCGGCTACATGGATTCTTTCTTTCCACACAGCCATAAATAAGTCCGCTAAAATTTTACGCTGGCTGTCGAAAGCCTAACGCAACCCTCCTCCTTTATCCGGGCTTGGGACCGGTCATGCAAGGGTGATCCCTTACATTGTCTCCACGATAAATGAAGTAGGGTGATCCCTTACATGGGCTCCACCATGAATGAAGAAAATACTTAAGCTAAAATACCTTTTCTGGTTGGTTCTACGGCACTTGTTTCTGCTGCTTGCATCCATCCTATTTGCCTACTGCTTCCAACATGCATTTTCTTTTTTATGACACGCCGGAGTCATGGACCATGAACAATTGTGACAACTGCTTTAGTCATTTTGAGTTTTCGACCTACTGTTCTTTAAGTTATGATGAAAACTGCTTTAAGCACCCCTCGAGGGGATCACTCGAAGGGTTTCTTGGTCAGGGAGAAGTGAAAAGTACTTTTCCGGACAAAACAAAAAGCAGGAATAGCTTTATGTTTGTAAAAAGTAATGCCCAATTTCCTGCTGCTCTTTAATGACATTCTTTGCTGCTGCCATTATCATGTTATTTGACTACTTTTGTCTATATTCACCAGCGTTCCTTCGTTATTTCCCAATGCTGTTTTTTCCTAGCTGCCTTTTTACTGACAAAACATGGTCTACTTGTCGTTGAACTAATATTCTTTGTAGGGACTGTCAACGTAAGACTTTATTGCTGTTCCATTCCACCATTCACTTGTTTTGGATAATGAATATGTGAAATGCACGGTCATGATTGAACCATGAATGAAGATGCGTTGATATAGATGAACAGCAAGAAGCATAAGCATATATAGTTCTTTGAGTTCAATTACTTCTAGTAATTGCTCCCAGGTCATAATCCATGACGATATAGCGAAATTTTCTTCAGAAACTAATGAAACCAAACCAACTTCATACGTTAGAGAGAAAGTTCCTTCCCTTTTAGAGTAAATCAGGGAACCTATGTGGGGAGGGTCT
Organism: Brasenia schreberi; assembly: GCA_036023115.1. Taxonomy (NCBI): domain Eukaryota; kingdom Viridiplantae; phylum Streptophyta; class Magnoliopsida; order Nymphaeales; family Cabombaceae; genus Brasenia; species Brasenia schreberi. Next base: position 41,347,078 of record JAYKKT010000092.1, on the reverse strand, counting down.
CTTTGGGCCTCCAAATCATAATGCTAGTCTTTCACCGTCCAGCTACTTCTTTTTGTTCCCAAAGAATTAGTTCTTTGATTTTTTCATGCATTTGATGGGACTCAGGTTGGAGTCTGAACCGTCCAATTAGTTCTAGCATGAGAACTTGAGCAATCTAAATGCCCTTGACTGCTAACAAGCATGATCTAACGGAAGCACTTCATTATGTGGTGTGCCCTACAACATGCATCGATGTGGTTCAATATATACAAATCAACTTAATCAAATTATACTTCATTGAAAACATCTCTACCCATATATGGGTCACCGTTGCATCACCAGTCCCAAGCCCGGCAAAAGGAGGAGGATTGCATTAGGTAGCTGACAGCCAGTATAGAACTTTGTCATGTCTTAAAGGGTGCAACTGCAAGTTTCGACTACGAATTTACCAAATCCCACCCAAACTCTAAAGTTAAGCATGCTTGGGCGAAAATCATACTAGGATGGGTGACCTCCTAGGGTGTTCTTGTGTTGCACCCTCTAGCTGACCCCACTTAGTATGGGAAAAGGCTTAGGTAAGACGAGATAAGGTAAGGATAGTTCATTGAAAATCTGAGTTTCTTGTATTAGAATGTCAGACTAGTTTTATTGTTTTTATTAATAAACTTAAAAAAAAACAGGTTGTTCTGCCTTGTTTCTAGGAACGTTTTCAAACTCGTCTCAAAATGCAAGCATACAAGTCCTCACACGAATCACATTTCCATAGCACTTGATGTTGGGTATTCAGTTTGTTTTGGTCGCCATTGAGCTTTTCTTCCACTGATTAACTTGGGTTGGAGACAGTTTGAGGGGAATACTGTTCTAATTCCTTGTCAAGATTTCCTACCTGAGAAGTTGGGAATTCCATTAACCATACAGGCAAAGGAATATAACAACTAACCCTTGATGCCATAACTTTCAAGAAATGAGAGCCGTGAAAGAATGGTGTTTGATATGATAAGTAGGGATTCAATCTTGAGAATTACTTGGGTGAAGAGTCCTCATTGCAAGTGAATTGAGAAATTTATCTAAACCTATGTTCTAAGTCATTCAAGGGTAGATCTCTTTGACATTAATATGCTTTGGCACCTTGATTGGGGGAGCTATTCCAGCCTTTCCAAGTATTGAAGGGAACCTTAGTGGCTCCTTTGGTGACTCGTACATCGATGCAAGCTTTCAATTTTGAAAATTTTAGCATGTTAAGTGTTTCTCTGGATTGACAGTGAACTGCCATATGAGGAGTGGTTTGGTGAGGTTTCAGAAGAAGCCATGCATCGATTGAGTGGAAAAGCCAAGACAATGAACGGGGAGCGAGATCTCAACAGTCCAACTGCATCTGTATCAGCTCAGTCTATGTCTTCATTTAGATCTCATGGAAGCACTTAGTCATCAATTTGTAGCTACTGTTTGGGTGCATGAAATCAAAGAAGGATCAATCACTTCATTGGTGGTGAGCTGCGACCAGCACATCGCGGCTGTATCAGGGTATCTGTAGGTCCATGTATAAATAGACTACTGTTTCTTGATTCTTTTAACCGGTGGTTTCCTTGGTGTTTAACCTATGTAGTTCGGGATTATAGAGTTTAGGAATTCTTTTAGTTGCTTTGGCTAAGTGAACCAATTTGAGGTTGTAAATGTTGTGATTCATTCTTGTGTATCATTTTCATTGCTTGTGCAACATGCTTGTTGATACTGACTTTATTGGGATCACTGTCGATTGATTGTGCAACATGCGAGGAAACCCAAAGGCAAAGCAGCAAATCTCGGATGTATACTGCTACCTTATTCTTAATCCACTATCTGAAACTTACGTACGCTTCATTTCATCAGTTTGGCCTGAAAGTTGTGTTTACAATTGGTCATATGTTGGGAATCATCCAGTGGGACATACATAAACTAGTGAAATCTTAATATTTACCTCTTTCAACCATTGAATGTTGAAGACCGATACCAGAAAAACTGCTCGATGCATGTACATATTTAACGTCTATGGTTACCCGCTGGGCAGCGATGGTTGAGATGTATCTATCCGCCCTTTTATGCACCAGACTGACGTCAACAGGTTGGATTTCGATACAGGTCTGAATATGAAATTCTAAAACTGAATCCACCATAATTAGCTAATTTTCTTGTAGTTTATACATAATTGAATTTTGGATTATGATACAAGTATTCTACATCCTTTTGTAAAATAAAACCCTTGAGCTGTTTTATATATAATATATATGTGCGGTATGTACTCAACTATATGAACTAAATGGGTAATTCAGCTCCTGAGGGTATGGACTCATGACCGGATTACAGCATGAACCTAACAAGCTGCCTGGTTGCCCTCAAAGAATTTAAATTCTGTTTACTCGGAATGGGTTTTGGATAAATGTTGCGACCTGCAATCCATTGCACCGTCATGTGTCAACTAGGGGTTCCAATTTCAGACACGACATGGAAAATTGTAATGAACACAATCCAAAAAGTCTGTTCTTGGCTACTCAAAATTGCAAGAAAAAAAATTGGGTTGCATTCACGTCAATGTGTTTTGGACATGCAGTGACATGAATTGAAACGAGAAATTGCTAGGCACAAGAAATCCCAACACGAATACAGCCAAGAATTTCCATGTTTATATCTACCTATAGTAACATGAGAATGTTCGGGATGACCTGTTTCTGACACGAAAATCAAACAGGCCACCCTAAACATGAAACTTTCACCTCATGTCACACTTGATTCCTCTTCAAGTTTGGAGTAAAACGTACCGTAAGCCGATTTTTTTTTCATTATGTCGCTTGTGATTTTTTCCTCTTTTTAGTACAATGGGATGGCTGAAACCAGATGAGTGCCTCGAACTGGCCCAAGTGGACCTAATCGGGGAGTCACAGTTGGCCAGGGCTTCCGAATGCCTTGGCCAATGCAAAACCAAGCACTGACGTTATGTGGGTCCTTGATTACAAAGCCGGGCTTGCAAAACTCTCATTGCATGCCGAGTTTCAGTGGCCCATTCCTTGAGAGTGAGCGAACTGGCCTAGTATTCGAGTAAAAAGTAGGATCATAAAATACAATTTTTATTATGTACCGAGACTTATGTTTAATGACGAAGTAAACTGGGCTACATCTAGTTCTAAAGGCCCAAACTCATAGTTAAACACCCTCTAAAAGACTCTTTGCCAAGGTCCCTGTTTGATGGTGATTGCGGAGACCATTTGGGGTGTGTTTTTAGTCCTAACTTTCCTTTTCAACTTAATGTCGATGCAAATGTAGAGGAGGTTGATCTCAAAACTCTTGCACAACCAACCAGTTTGTGTAAGTGTTCCGCTGTACATGCAACTGCATGAGCTCAACCTCCCCAAAATCGAACCCATGACCTTCAACTGGTGAGTCGACAACCTAGCTAGGTGAGTCATTGCTCACTGTGCAGCCTCACTTATGATTTTGATTTGAACATTTATGTAGTTGAGCATATCTCTGTCTTGTACCTCATAAAAGGGAAAATATTTTAAGGGGAATCTCATAAAAGGGAAAATATTTTAAGGGGACAGCCGTGCAGTGCAAAAGAGCAAGCTGCTTCGGTATGACAACCATTTTAAAATTATATTTATTATTGCTGTCAGCTTCTTCCATGTCAATTAATATGACTTATACAGCCGGCGCAGAAAACCTGCAAGGGCCTTTGTTTCTTCTTGGACCCCTCATAAGTTTGGCTCTTGTTGATGATTGATTCATAACAAGATTTGACCCAATCCATGCATGTTCAGTTTGGCTCGACCCGTATTAGCTCCATTTAATTAAGTACATAAAACTTTTTGATACGAATATATACTAGAGAACCATGTTAACCCAATGAACTGAGTGGGTATAATGTCATCAAATGATTCCATCTACAAGAAAATTGTGTGGAAAATAGAGATTGACTTGCTTTAATGTCGACATATTAAATGTTTACTCGAAATTATGTACAAAAATAACATTTTTAGCCCAAGAAGAAACCTGTAGTTAGCTCGTCCAACTTGGCATGTGTTTCATTCATGTTCGACTATGCTCAAACGAGTTTACGAACCAAACAAGAACGGAATCAAGTTGGCCAACAAGATATGAACAGCCTTTGTCTTTTGCTCTTTAAGAAGCTCTGTCGCGACCCGCATGATAAGATTATGCAATTGTTCGCCTGGTTAGGAGATCATGAGTTCCATGCCTGGGTCGTGCATCTGGCTTCAGCCTCGCCATCATACCAGAATTTTTTTTTTAAAGAACGTATTGTGAGTGATCATTGATCACATTGAAAGCACAAATGAATATCAAAGCCTTAGGTTTGTCGTTTACAATGCTATCCAATCGCTCATTAAATTCACCAATCTTTGAGAGGACAATGATTACAAGCTTGCGGTTGACTTATAATGCTTATAAAGACTGGTCAATAAATTTTCATTTAAAAAGAATCTTTGGACTTGGGGAAGCTTCTGAAGTGGGTAAAGCTCTGATTCTTTGTAAACCAAAACAATAACCTATTCTGTGATTGATCTCGACCTCCAACTTGCAGATCAGGTTTCAGATTAGGTTGGACTTTCATCCTTTTCTTGCATTTCCCTCCTTTGTTACATATTAACATGATCTTTCATCTCTAGAGTTATGACATAAGATGGAGCATAACAGCGATTAAGGATCAACTTAACTTAATGTGTTTGATTTTGATGTGTTCTTACCGCCATTCATCTCTTTGTTCATTTCAAATACGGGCTTAGAACTGATCCACGCATCGAACGATTAGATTGTTTTCGGCATCAATTCTCAAAACCGAATTAGTTTAATGGACTGACCTCAAACCTGGTCCATGTTCTTACAGGTGATGGGCTGATTTTTTTACATTCAGAAATTCAAATCCTCCTGGTTTACTTTGAGCTCGTCAAATACCAGAAGCAGATGTCTTCCACCCCTTTTGGAATAGGAGGGTTTGTTCATGGACACGGTTACAATGGTTGAGGATACGTCCTTCAAATGCTGCAATTCTAACCATTCAAGTCTCTCTCTTTCTCTCTCTCTCTCTCAAACACACACACAGCCTAGGATCCTAGTCACTAGGACCTGTCTGAATGTATGCTTGTCAAAAGAAACTCCGACAAGGAAATGTGGAAGAGGTTTGGAAGAGAAGAGAGACAAACAACTGCAACATTCGGTGGTCCATTTTACGAGAGTCAACACCTGATTCTGCCCAGCAGCCAAAGGCCCTCTCCACCATGACAACCCTCATGTGAGCTATCAAAGAAGCTCAAGGAACAAGAACCAGCAACCACAATAGCAACATGAACATAAAAACTGCTACCCTTAATGCGAACAAGATAAAATGACCAAAGAGAAAAGCAATAAAGAACGGGTCTTCTCAATACAATGAGCAACAGACAAGATCATCATGAAACTAAAAAACCAAAAATACATGATTAGAAGAAGTCAATATCTAAATAATTACCTGAAGGCTTAACGTCCACCCCTTATGCGTTCTTTGTACTTTCAGCACTCCCATGACCCTCACCTTTGATGATCTCTGGAGCAAGGTATTCATAGGTTCCAACAAAGGAGTTAGAACGGGCACCGGTAGGCTCCACTACAAGCTGTGGAAGTGGACCAACCTGAGCAGATATATCAGCCTTCATTTTTCGAGATTTTGCTCCAGCTGATAATAGAATAGGAGTAAAGCAGGAGACTTGCCAATTTGGTTGGAGACAGAAAGGGTGTATGCAGCTAGCCTCTGAACATGGACTGGACATCTTCTTTGTTGGATCCGGATCCACATCTGCTGAAGATGATTTGATTAACATTGGATTGACAGAACATCTGAGTGACAAGTCAAAATCTGTAAGCATAATGTGGCCATCTTCTCGTACCAGGATATTTTCAGGCTTCAGGTCTCGATATACAACTCCTAGCATGTGCAAATATTCCAGGGCAAGGAGAACTTCAGCAACATAAAACCACTTGCAATCCAAATATTGTGGAAAACTGTATAGACCGCCTAACCTGAATTTGACCTAACCAAACTTTCGTTTCACTCAAAAGTCGAAACAAAAGAAAAGAATTCTAGGCCCACAGTTGTTTGCAGAGGTCAGTATTCACAAAATTTCTTCAAATAATTCACAGTTCAAAGCACACAGCAGCATGCACTTTACAAACAAAACTAACCAATTAGTTCATAGAATCACCACGGGACATGAGCACATCAAACCCATATTATGAAGCAGCAAATTACGACATGGAAGAGCTTCAAAACCATGAGTTAGCTCTGTTACACTTCGAGAATAGAAGACACCAAACATCTCCTCAAAACCTTCATCAAGCAAATTAATAAAGGGCCGTTGGAGTATCCATTTGATCCCTCAAATAGAACATCAGAAAGACTGGTAGGATATCCTTAAACTAGGACCAAATTTATGTGCAAATATGGAAAATTAGGCAGGACATGATAGTTCAAATGGTAGTTGGCCTCTTACCAAAGCTTTAGACGTGAGTTTCAACATAATGAGTACTTTATCAACTTCACAGCTTCTTCCTTAGCACCAACTAGTTATCCAAATTCGCATTATAGGCTTATCTTAGAGAATATGGACTGACAAAATCACTGTAATGCATGCCTACTAAAAGACCAGAAATACAAGTATGAACGGAATGCTTCCCATAGTTGCAAATTAAATAAGCAATAACTGTGAGTCTAAGCCGACCATCTACTTTCTGGTTCTGTTCTTTCTTTACAAGCATTCAAACCAATTGTCCAAAATAAATTGCTATCATGACGCCCTCAAACAGTTCAATAAAATCCAGGCAAGGGCAGGCTATCCGATGGACACACCATCAAAACATAGACTGAGTTGGTTCTTTGCCCAACTAGCAAGAGAACAAGTTGAAACACCAGATAAATAAACGGAAGATGTATAGAATGCACATATTTGTTCTACCACTAACAAGAATTAAGGTGCAAAATCAAAATATAGAGCTTCTAGCTCGTCCAGGCTAAGTTCATCATTGGCTTCTATCAATCAGCATTTTCATTAAGGAATACCCTTATGTGATCTGTTGCTAAGTGCGTTCATCAGATATTTCATGTTAGACGAGTAATACATTCATGGCAAAAGCAGCAAAGGATATCAAGATCATAAACTAGTGCAAATGTTCAAGTGGATCAAGGAACAAACCTAGCTGCATTTTCAGGAAAATATTTTCCTGGTTGCCTCTGTCGAAGAGTGTGAAGATCTCCTCCAGGACAAAACTCCATGATTAAACACGAAAATGTGTCTGTCTCAAAGTGAGTGTATAAGGTGGGCAAAAATGGATGATCCAGAGACTGCAAAATCTCCCTTTCAGTCTGAGCTCTCAGCAGTTTCTTCCTACTGGCTAGAGCTGCTTTGTCCATGACCTTCATAGCGAAAAAGGATTTAGTTCCACACAACTCCGCCAAATAAACGCTCCCAATGTCCCCACATCCCAACCTCTTCAAAAGCCTAAAATGACTGAGTCCTAGAACTCCTTCACTTGCCCGAACTGCTTGAATGGCTTCCCACCTAGAGTCATTTGCTTGGTGAGGCTTGTTTATGCTGCTGCTAAAGCTGCTGCAACTGCCTTCATCACTAATATCACTACTGTTACTGCCTCTACACATACTACTTTTCCCACTTTCAACCAAATCTACTTGAGAATCACTAAGTTTCCCGTTTCCACTCGCCTTCTCGGCACAGCTCACCCCATCGCTAACATTTGCATCAGGAGTGATTTCCTTGATGGCCTCAGCTTCAACAAGCTGATCGGTAACATAAGTGCTGCCAGTATCAATTTGCCCATCGGAAAGAACTTCTTTCCGGCATTCGCCCTTGCAAACAAAGGGCGGAGGGACATTTTCCATCTGTTGCGGCATCTTCGCACACAAATCAGGTTCTGAATGCAACTTATTGCGAGCAAAAATCTGCTTCAGAGAGGTTACATTGTCGATCAACAACGTGCCAGTGCTATTGTTCCCCAAAATCTTGCTAGTTTTTGTGGCGTGATTCGCAGTGAGTTGGTTTGAAGATAATGGGGTGTGTGATTTGGTTGTGAGGATGGCATCATTCCCTCCATCAGCTATAAGCTTTTTGAGAGTGGGAGCATTCTCTGCTCTCACTGGATTTCCGGGCACACAACTCGGATTCAACTGCGATTCTTGTGATGGATTCTCATGGCTAGCTGGCCTCAACGAACTATTCTCTGAAGAACCTTTGTTTGCGTGCATGTGAGAACCGGGATGCTGAGTCCCTTGATCTTCAACTGACTTGTTCGAATGCTTTGCAACCACAGCAGAGCCCGTGCCATGGTTCTGCGGCGATTTTAGTGACCCGTGATGCAGTTGACGAGGACCAAGTGAAGAGGGAGGAGAGGGTTGACGATGGTGATGGTGGTGATGGTGGTGGTGATGGTGGTGGTAATGGTGATGATAACAGGCCGATGGATCGGAACAAAGCTTTGAGCCGCAGGAAATGGCGGACTCCTGGGAGCAGTTGGGTGATGGAGAAGAAGATGGCTGATATGCCACTTGCACATACAAATCTTTCCTGGTGTTCGCCGATAATCCGGATGCGGCCATCGATCAAGCAAGTGTCGAGATCACAAAGAAACAAAACCCCACAGATCAACAAAGAATCCGTTCATCTTCGGTCCCAGATCAACAATGTTCTGAAAACAACAAAAAAACGTCAGGACCGTTCTATCCAGGAGCTGAAAACCATATTCAAATCGATTCAACCCTCAGAGTAGCCCAAGAAAACAGGAAACAGACGCGCATTGCGTGAAAATATGTCCAGAATCACAAAGAATTCCTGCAACAAGAGCCCAAAATTGACATCACTGCTGAAAACCGTAAAAGAAATTAATCGGCTTGAATCACCATCAAAAGGAAACCCACGTTTTGACACATACAGAATAAAAAGAAGAAGAAAACTGACAGCTTTCCTGAATGCACCCTGGGACGAAACCAAAGGATAAAAGAGTGAGAAAGGAAGCTTCTTGGCTTCCAAATCATCAAAAGAAACGAACCCACAGAAAAGAAATGAAGAAGCGGAAGCAAGGAAAGGCACCAACTTTTTCAGATCCGACAATGAGAGCAAACTTCACCTGAAAATGATGATCCCCAACAATGAAATGGTCGAAAACGAACACACAGAAGCTTCAAACTCTCTCTCTCTCTCTCTCTCTACTGTGACATATAATCCAGATGACTTCCCGATGCCAAATTTTCTTAACAGAGAGTGATTGAATACTCAACCAGACGAACACCAAAGAGAGAAAATGAGGGACAAAATAAAAGAAAGAAAAATTAAAAATAATTAACTTGTCTCCGTCCGGATATTCCGTCTCACTCCGTTCTGTGCATTGCTTTGCCCGCTTTCTTTGCGCTTATATAAAAGAATTCGTTACTTCACTTGCCGTTACTCTTCCGAACCTTTCCACCATGCCACAATGACCGACTTTTCCCACCATACCACAATGACCAACTTACCCTTCCATTTCTTCATTCTTTCTGGATGTGGCCTTTCTATACGAAATGACTTGAATGCCCTTGTGAGAGCAACGAGGCAACTTGACAAGACGGAAGGTCGTTAAAATCGTTTGTTTTAATCGTACGAAAGCCTTTCCCCCCTCGGTTTTAATTTTTGATTCGTTTTAGAAATCACATCATTTGGGATGATACCAAAATCCAAGTCAACTTGTTGTCGCTTGTTTGTTCATTGGTACCGTACAAGTGTCATGAACTTTAAATCTAAATCCAAATACAGATCCAAATCAAAACCGATTCTAAGTATGGTAGACTGCATCTATTCATCAATCAATGGCCATCGTATTTAGCTTTCCTCCTTGTCATCATTTAGCTATAGGTAGCTAGTTTGGACCCGACTATCGAGTTGATCCAAACTAAAACTGGCCAGAACTTGAACTAAGGGAACTGAAAATGAGGACCCCTTGGGGGTGTTTGATTGTGAGGCATGGGACTGCGTAACTACAGTTCCAATTCCAGTTGTAGACAAATGTGTACCCCAAAAAATAGAGGGGTCGCATAAACCCTACCTTTTACACAATTAAGAGACCCATCAACAGCCCACCTCCAAGGGGTGGCCCATTGAAACTGGAGATAGAGTTCCACTTATGTAATCCTTGCCTCGCAATCAAACACCCCCTTAGACTATGATTACAAGCCACAAATATCGCAGTCCCAGTTATCTTGTTGTTTCAAACATAGGCCTGCAGTACCTTTGGAACTGGGTCATGGGAACCATCAGTCCCACTTTTGGCCCCAAAAGGTGACCCACCCTCAAGGTTGGGCCAGTGGAACTGATGCAAGCCCAAGATCTATTAGCAAACATGCCCATGTGGTTCTGTTTTGATTCTACCTATTCAGGAACTAAATTGAAATCTGACCCAGAACTGGCACACTGAAACCGGTAGCTCAAAGTTGATTTTGGTTCCAGTTTTAAAATGCAACTCTTTGTTTCATAGAATTTTCGAATAAAACCAAGAGGGTTCGGTTCTTATTCTAGGTTTTGGTGGAACTAAAACCTACCATGTCTACATTTTGCTTTAAAAGAAAAAAATTAAAAAATAAGATCATGGTTTAGCTTTTTCTTCTAGCACTTTTAAGGGTTTCTTCTAGCATTTTGCCGTCTCTCTAAATTTTTGAAACATCATAAGTATATATCTCTTATTTTATCCAATACTATTTCAGCCCAATCCTTTCTAATTATTTCAACATCTTCAGTGTATATGTCATTACTGCATCGACATTTTTCCCACATATGCATGAAAGATGTTTATGGTGGAAATGCAGATCCTAAGATGAAGTTATTAGAAACAAATTAGGAGTGATACCAGTATATGATAAAATGAGAAAAGATTATTTAAGATTGTTTGAACACGTAGAAAGACGACCAAAAGGAAGCTCCGGTAAGAAGGTATGAGAAACTATTGTGAAAATATTAAAAAAAAAAGAAGACTACAAAAGTGTTGAAAGAAAATAATAAAGAATGATCTAATTTATGTTGAGTTAACTATTAGGATGACACATGATCAGGCTTTCTGAAAACAAAGAATCCATGTGCCGACCCCATCTAGTATGGGAGAAGGCTTTGTTGTTATTGTTGTATATCATTGTTAATTAAAGTAAGACTATCATTTTAGTTAAATCCTCAAGCAGGAAAGTAACATGATGTATTAGTTTTATAAAACTCTTTACTGACTTTTGTTCGATGGAGTATGTGCAATGTCGTGTCCGACTCTTAACCCGAATAGCCGTATCCGATGTTTGAAACCATATCTTAATACTTTTTGTTCGAACATGCCACAAGATACCTGGTGTAGAAGTCCGAATATGTCGTACTTCTTTGGATATGGTTTTGGACTTGAACTTCCAAACCCTTTAGTGTTGAATAACCTATTATTCTATTAATCGGATTTGGTAAGCTATATCCAATCTCGATCCAGTCCATTGCCAAGAAAATCTAATGGGAATGTTGCCATATGTCTAGGGGTGGTAACTTTGTGTTTTAGGCCATGCTTGTATTGTATCATTTCATGTTCGGGTCTGAAGCAGGTCAATGCAAACATGACCTGGTTTTCTTCGTTCGTGCTACTTCGAGGGGATGCCGTCAGACTTCTTGGGTCATGTGTATCAGGTTTTTCAAGTGCTGTTATATTATCGACAATTTTGACATATTGTAATTGTAGCAGGTCAACCCAAACACACAACAGTGTATTCGTGTTGTTTTCGATGGACACGGACATGAACTCTGCAGGCACGTGTTCGTGTCCTATATCGACAACCCTACACATATCAATGAAATAAATCGTCGGAATGATCCATAAATTGGTACGGCTATCATCATACAGATTTACTTCAGGTGGGAATGATGCGAATAGTATTTAAATAGCATCCTCATTTATTCATATTAATTCATGTCATTGCTATTCAAATTCTTTTTCTATGGTAACAGTGGGAGGCCTAAGCCAGATATGCACGCCCCAAGATTCGAACTCACCACCTTCATTCGTGACTCAAGAGCCGTCAGGTGGGCTAAGGCCCTGGGTGCTGCTATATAAATCTACTTAAGCAACATCTCGTCTAATCGATCATTGATATGTGTAGAATTGTCGATATAGGGCACGAACACATGCCTGCAGAGTTCATGTCCGTGTCCGTCGAAAACAACACGAATACACTGTTGTGTGTTTGGGTTGACCTGCTACAATTACAATATGTCAAAATTGTCGATAATATAACATCACTTGAAAAACCTGATATAGACATGACCCAAGAAGTTTATGACGGCATCCCCTCGAAGTAGCACGATCGAAGAAAACCAGGTCATGTTTCCATTGACCCGTTTCAGACCCGAACATGAAATGATACAACATAAGCATGGCCTAAAACACAAAGTTACCACCCCTAGACATATGGCAACATTCACATTAGATTTTCTTGGCAATGGACTGGATCGAGATTGGATATAGCTTACCAAATCCGATTAATAGAATAATAGGTTATTCAACAGTAAAGGGTTTGGAAGTTCAAGTCCAAACCATATCCAAAGAAGTACGACATATTCGGACTTCTACACCAGGTATTTTGTGGCATGTTCGAACAAAAAGTATTAATATTTAGTTTCAAACATCGGATACGGCTGTTCGGGTTGAGAGTCGGACACGACATTGCACATACTCCATCGAACAAAGTCAGTAAAGAGTTTTATAAAACTAATACATCATGTTACTTTCCTGCTTGAGGATTTAACTAAAATGATAGTCTTACTTTAATTAACAATGACATACAATAATAACAACAAAGCCTTCTCCCATACGCATCCCACCAAATGGACAGGGTCCTTCCAACAAAGAATTGTACTACTTCAAGAGAAAAATAGACTCCTTTGGTTATAGACCCCACAAGATCTGGTCAGAGATCTTCGACACTGGACCAAGTTGGTTCGGTCACCACACGATGAGTCCGAACCATATTTGATGCAATTAGCTCCACAAGCATTTGGATTATATGTTTATATGAAAAGATCCTTTGACAACCAAGATAGACTCACTGAGTTCAGCTAGCCAACTCCAACATGGGATCTTCTTGGATCTGGGTTTGTGGTTTGGATCTGGGTTTGTGTCTAACTGGATATAAGTTTGTTTGTGAGAGATTCAAAAGAGCATACCTGCTTTCATTGACTTGTTAGCTGACACCGCTTCGTGTGGGATATCGGTGTTGAGTCAAGAAACCATATGAGACATACCCACATAATTATGAATTGGTTCCATTTAACTGTTTGAATCCATGGTGTCGGACTTTTTTTCAGGTCCAATTCAAATCCATTTGGGCTAGAATCAACAATGCCCATATGCAAACCCTTTTTGTGTGTGGTCGCTGGGCTCACCTCCAACGGGAAGGTACGTGCATATAACTCGCGTTTGAGACCCTGGGACATGCATTCACGTTTCTTTGGATAGGACACAACTACATTGTTATTTTTTGTTACACGAAGAGGCCGAAGCCTGTTGGGTGTATTTTCAAAATACCAAAATATATATTTGGTGAAGGTTATGAGTATAACTATGTTGTGACATTAATAGTCAATTAAGTATTAATTGTGCCTATTAATAGCACATGTAGTAGCTAAAACTCATTAGCAGTTCAATCATGTTTCTGTATTAATAGTCATTTTCTTAAGTGATAATTGTGCTCATTAGTATCAAATATAGTAGTTGTAATTCTTAGTCTTTTCCATCCATGTTGTGGCATTAAGAGTCACTTTCTTAAGTAATAATTATGCTCATTAGTAGCATATGTAGTGGTTCTAACTCTTGAGAAATTTTCAGCTATATTTTGGCATAAAGACTCATTTACTTGAGTGATAATGTGCTCATTAGTAACACATAAAATGGATGTAACTCTTGAGCATTTAACATCCATGTTATGACATTAAGAATCACCTTCTTGAGTGACAATTATGGTCAATAGTAACATATTATGAGTTACATCTTCACCATGTCTATATATAGTGATAATTGTAAACAAGATTCATCCAACTTTTCTCTCATGAGCCCTTTGTAACTTAGTTTCCTAGAGAACTTACAATTTCAATTGTAGCGCTAATTGGGTTTGCAATATATCATCTTTGCTTGGTCGATTTGTCTACGACTTGGTTGCATTTCTACGGGATGAACCGAGGGTCTTCGTTGTATCCTAAAGGTGTTTGCTGGGGTCAATTGTATTCGGTTTTGATACCGGTGGCGGCAAATAAACCTAAAGGTTAGAGTTTATCATACCTCGAATAATAGCGTTATCCTAACCTTTTTTCAGGATGTTAAATTTGATCTCTCAAGTGCCAACTACTCAAGAACCGTGTCACCTATAAGAGCTCGACTCCAACAAAGCCTAACACACACATCACCCTTTAGGAATCAAACTCCCCATCAGCAGCAACGGTGCCCTGCTGTTGAGCTAACAATCTTGGTGCAACTATATTGTGTTTTTGTGAAAGTAAAATACAATTGATATTGCTATATTCATATAACACAATTTCTTTATTAGTGGTAGTTTTTTTAAATAATAAAAAATAATACCTACTCTTGAGTGTCATACTTATACGACTCTCATGTCCCATGTGAAATGTGACACAAGAACAGGGTTGTTCACTACTATAGTTCATAGCAGCGACAAAGAGTCCATGTCGGGAACCCTGGTTAATGAGAGAATTGTTTAGTTCAGGTTTTACATTCTATTTTATTACATGATATACACATATACACAAACACACAGGCGTGCATATATATATATATATGTGTGTGTATGCAAAGTGATTGGATCATGCTCTCACACCTTCTCAATCATTATTTTTGGTTGACATGAGTGTAATAATTTTTTTTTGTATTTTTCTAAAATCTTTTAAAATTTTTGAAATTACATTCATGGGAGCAATGGGTGAGCCAGTGTCAGGATGAAAAAGATCTATTTTTTTTATGTATATATGCATATATATATATATTTATATATATATTTATATATAGAAAAATTGGAGAATGCAAACTACTCCACATACAAACCCCACCCAAACTAGTCTCAAACATTCGATCAAGGGGCTTGGTTGATATTGAAAATAAATAAGTAAAAAATACATGTACACTTTGCATGACCTTGATTAGTTTGGATAGGGTTTGTATATATATGGCTTACATCGGCTTGAGTTGCAGGCTAAAAGCTTGACACAAACATGAGTTCAATACCCTTGGCGTGTGTGAGGCAGCTATGGATTGAAGAGGCACCAGACCACATCTGCAAACTAGTGCATCTTGGCATTGCTCCACTAATGATTTGTCTGTAATTTTGTTTTTGGGTCAGTACAGCCATATTTGAACCTTTCTGTGTCCCATGACACTTTGTTTCTCTCTCTCTCTCTCTCTCTCTCTCTCTCTCTCTCTAAAAAAGGATAGTTTTCGATACAATGGGAGCCAAAGCTGCCATAGCCATCCAACTCATGACCTTCACCTTGTAAGTTGAACTTAGACATGGCTGGTTCCTACCTGGCCCAACTATTCAACCGGAATTGAACCGAGCCAGGAATCAACTGGAACCGAAACCGTGGCTCACATGGTTCGGCTCCAGTTTCACCTTTTACAAAACCGGAACCTACGGTTTCAAACCGTTGGTTCTAATATTCTTTAAAATTCTTCTTATAAAATTTATGTTTTTAGTAAAATTATCGGTTTGAATCAGTTTCGAAGTCAAACCAAAACCGCCTCAAAACTAACGGTTATGGTTCCAGATTCCGATCTAACTGGAACCAGACATGTCTAATTGAACTGTGGGAACGTGAGCTATTGCTTCTACGTGATAGACTTTTAGTTGAAAAAAAAAGTTGTATAGCAGGAAGGCCAAATGTTGGCTTTTAACTTTTCAGCTCCGCGGATTTTGCTTTTCTCTACCGAGTCAGATAAGCATCTTTCCCTATCTGAAAAGGTGTTATTGTTGTCACATCGACACTCCAACTTGGCCTCGTGTCGAGTCCTGTACAGAATAACGCGTCTCGTGACTACTAAGGGGTCAACGTAAACAAACATTTATATTGAAAGTCATGAGTTCCATACAGGTTGGGGCATCCATAGTAGATATTGCTTGTAATATTTTAATTTATACTTGAAAATGTGATACTTCCTCTGTAATTTCATCATGCTTTTTTCTTTTTATTTATGACTTGCAATTTTGTATATATGATTATATGTATCAAAATACATATTATATTTACTGAACACTTGAAATATAAATACATATATACACGCACATGAATATGCTAACTTTATCAAATTATATACTATAAAAATATGTATATGTGATATAAATGTGATTGGTTCGAAAGCATGTCCCTTTGCTTGGATGCACTGTTCCACCTGTTGTCATTGATAGAGGGAGTGAATAGTTGCACCTCGTTATAGATTACACTTCACCACCACAGGCTTTATTTAAGCATGACACACTGATTAGCTTCAATGTTATATTCGAGTTAACCTGGCCGGTTCCAAGTAAACGAAGGCGGCTTGTTTTACTGGAACTTGGAACAAGAATTGAACCAGCCAAGTTCAGGTTTGAGTTCGGTTTTAGTTCTGTTGGTTCCTGGACTGGTTTCATGTCAGTTCTGCTTTCGACCGGATTTCGGTTTTGTTTAAATTGTTTATGAAATGAAAGCGGGATCCAAAACGAACAAAGAAACAACTTGGAATTGCCGCTCTGGTTTGGGGTTCCTGTTTGGTTCTTCAATAGGTGGAACTCGGTCGGAAATGAACTTGCAAGGCCGGGCTCAATCCCCACCTCATTTCAGGTCACACGATCTCACATGAAGTAGCAGAACTATCGCACCAGAGCGTTAGCTCAATGGCAGGGTGTTGTGAGGAGTTCGATTCCCATGATGTGTGCATATGTGTCAGAATTCAGAGTCTTCTTGTAAACAAAAAAATAGCAAATTTATTCGTTTGTAAAGGGCATGATTGTAACTTTGACAGCAGAAACTCAATATAAGTTTCAGTTGAAGTGGACTCCGATATTCGTGCCTTTGGTAAAGAAAAATAATAATTAAAAAATTATTTGGATTGGCAGGGACCTAAAAACAAGTGAGGGTTGCATAAATGAGAACCATGTCATTTAATGACTGGCTAGCTTAATCATGTGGGTGCATTTCATTGCTTCGTTTTGGTGGTCAAAGGGTTGGGGCATGTGCTGGGTCTCGAAGGCCTCGTTTCTCTCACATGCATTAGTTACAGCAAGATTGCTTCCCGTGGAGGGAGAGACCCACATGTGGGCAATTGCCTCAGTTCAGCACCCACACCCTGCCTCCTGGTTCAGACTTTGTCCGGTTTAGTTTTTCTCAACGGTTGGTACATATTATATATATAACCAGATTGTATGTTCACTCATGTTTACTTATTGTTTTTACAGGCATAAGTATAATTTAAAAAAGTTAAGAATTTCCAAAAAATATTGGAGAACAATTTATTACATTTATTCGAAAAATAATGGTCAAGTATCAGTAAATAGTGTTAATGGTGGGCATGATCCAATCATATAGAGAGAATAGTCCATGCACATATAGATTTTATTTTTAAATTTCAACCATCCAATTGGTGAGATAGATACTTGAAATTCAAATATCAAAAATAAAAAATTATTTTGTTACTTTTTGTAGGTGCAGTACTTAAAGATGTCAACGGTTATCTTCAAGATTGAACAGTTGAGATATTTAAGAATGTTTAAGCATATAAACATGTATGCATATATTAATTCCTCTCTCTCTATATATATACATAGAGAGAGTAAGTGGCGTATACTCAATTCGTTTTTGAATGGTTCCATCATTTCAACTATTGAGCACCACCTTTCACAATTTAAAACAGCCCATGTCACCATTGAAACCACCTAAAAAAAACCTAAATAAAACTACAAACCATATATATAGGTTCTTTACATGGGTTTGAAATGATGGCGATTTTGATTGATAGAAGGCGATTTCGAGTAGTATTGAAGTAGTAGAAGATAGCGGTTGGTGGTTGAAATTGTAAACCATACAAAACGAGCTATTGACAATTGAGTATTGAGTATGAACTACTTATCCTATAGAGAGAAAGTAGTCATTGTTGAATGTCGATGGGTGCTAAATAACGTTGAATCACTTGTTCATCCATCAAGGAGAATCGAGGTCATCCATCAAACACTTAAAAATAGGTTCTCGCTCTCTTCGAGCCTGAGGATGGTTATTGGCTTCCATCCATTAACTAGATCGGTTTCCATCGAAGATGGTCACATGTCACTGTTTTTCGACCACTAATGGAGTCAATCAATAGAGTAAAGGAATCGCGTGATGCTCTCAAAGGGAGACTCTATCTTTAGGCAAAGGGCGATCGAACATAGAGGAGGAGAGGAGGGAGCTTGATCAAAGAAGACAGGAGGGCGCTATAAAGAGGGACGACAATCAAACATAAAGGAGGAAAGGAGGGCGATCAAACATAGAAGGGAGGTTAAAGTGTTGAACAACACTCGAAGAGATAGAGAACATGGTTTTAAGTGCTTTGATGGACAGGCAGTGTTAAAATTGATACTATTAATTATTGAGTTCATTAAACACTTGTATATTAATTGCATTTGATTCTTATTAAGTATCCCTAAATATTCATTTGATGCATCATTGATATATGTGAAAGTCATAAATTATAAAAATCACATGTAAGGGACTTGTGCATGTGAAGACTATGAGACAATAGTTCTCGTATTGATAAGGAGAACAAACTCACATATCCTTTTATATTATTGATAGCTCATTAACCTTAATTCAAAGAGTTTGGGGAGGACATGTTACACCACACACATGCACAAACATGCACACCAAGCTAGGTCAGGCTTGGTCCTGGTTGTAGGTTTGGGTTTAGGATTTGTTTTGGTTTTTGGTCTATCTTTTTACACTGAAAAGTTTTGATCTAATAGTCAACTTGATCCTATGTGAAAAAACTTACGGGATTGAAGAGGCATGTCGGTTGGATCAGATTTGAGATATGTGATCCACCATGTTTTCTATAAAGCGATATTAGGGCTTTCCTAATCCATACTTAATCACAACACACACTCTCTCCTCTCATCCTCTACTCTGTGTTTTTCCTTTGCTTGTTGTGATTGCTTCTTACTTTCCTTTCGTTCTTTGATTAAGATTACTGAGGCACAATAAAGTTTGGCTCGAGTCAAGTATATGCTCCTCTCATATGTGCGTTTTTTCCTGGGAGAATTGTGTAGGAACCGATCCGTACTTAATAATGGGACATTGAAGGAAAGTCGTAAAGGTGATTCACACTCATAAGTTCTATGCTTTTGTTTCTTATTTGCTTGTTTTCCGTACGGTTTGTGTATGGTTTTCTTTTGATCTACGGTTGTTCTTGATTTGTGCATGTTTATGATTGTTGCATATTTGTTATTTATACATGCAATCCTATAGGTTATTCCAACATCTTTAGAGAAATCAGTATCCGTAGTAAATATGTCATCTTTTACCCTCTAACCGAAGGTCGATTTGACCTTGATGCCAAAAAAGTTTTTAGTACTCATTTTAAACATTGACAACAACATATGAAAATCTGGTTAACCACGTTATGATTGCATCCTTTATCGAGTTAGATTGTCTCCTATATATGATAGTGACTCTAAAAGCTCAAACAAAATCATTGAGTAGAAGGAGAAGAACACCCTATATCATTGTTGTATCTTATTAACATTGTTGAATGTCTTATTCAATGCATATAATTATTTTTCTTTCATGATAACAAAAGATATGTGTGCTGATTTGGATAAAAAATATAATACTGAAAACCTCTATTTTGAAAAGTATTTTATGACAAAGTTTCTTAAGTATCAAAGGGTAGAGGAGAAATCTGTAACCAAGCCTACACTTGAATTTCAATTTCTATGCCATGGTATAAAGAAAGTCGAGATAGAGCTTTCTAACAAGTTTATTGTTATGTCTATCATTGAGAAACTTCATAAGTTTTGGCCTATATTTCAAGGATAAAAAGGGTAAGATAATCATTGATGCTCTCATGGTATACATAACAATAGAAGAAGAGCATAGAAGTTAGAAACGAGTTATGCCTTTTGATAGTACCCTTAGGGTCAATCTTATGATAAGAAAAAAGCAACTTAGTGATCTTAAGGAAAAACAAATAAAGTACAAATGAAAGACTAAGATTAAAAAGAAACCAAAACAAATTTTGTTAGTTTTATGGTCGGGTTGGATATTGGGCTACGGACTATCCCTCGAAAAAATAAGAAACTTGCAGTTGTTAATGGAGTTATGATCAACATGTTGACTAATACACCTACATCTAGGGACATGTATCTATCCCTTAAAACTCATCTCCCTTCTAAATTGTTTGTGTCATAATCGGGACTTTGGGGATCATTCAATCGCTAAAATTAATGTCGAAGGATGTGTGGATTTGAAAATTTTCTTGAGAAAGCTCCTAATTCTTTAGGAAGTTAAACAAATTGTAATGATTCTCCAAAAATTCCTTAGTGGTCCAGTTTTAGTTATGAAGATTTTAAGAATATATTATAAATGTAATAAAGTTATAATTACATGACTTAATACTAGTTTTTTTTTAAAAATGACTATTTATATGATATAAAGGATATGTTTAAGATTCATTTAGAAGTAGTCACTGATTCTTATATGAATTTTAATGTTAATAAAATATATAGTTCAACTTTTTTTTAAAATAATATTGAATAATCTAATTTATGACATACTAGGTTGGGACATGTTACTTTTAATTCCATGAAAAGAGCGATGAATGTAAATCTTATCTCTAACATTGCTACATATAGAAAACACAAATGTGATATGTATGTACAACTGAAACAAGCTAAAAAAAACATTTCTATATGATTAATAGAAAATCTGAAATCTTAGATTTGGTGCACACTATCATTTGTGAATTCAATGGAATGATAATTGGGATAACAAAAGATATTTTATTATGTTTATTGATGAGTATATTATATACAATTATATTTATTTACTTAAAAGTAAAGATGAAGCCTTAGAAAAGTTTTAATGTATAAGACATTTCTAAAAGATGACACAATAGCAAAAACTATCATGTTGATATACATGGAAGATGACTTAATTAGGGTCTTCAAAGAATACGATACCATAAAAGAGTTATTCGACTCAATAATAATAAAATATGACATAACTGCCAAACTGCATGCCTACAAAAATATAATTCTTTTAAAATGAAAAGAGACAACGTAGTAGAACATATAAATAACATGTTAGTAATGACTAGAGACCTAACTGTGACAAAGTTAGTCATCCCAGAACCGATGCAAATATTAACAATCCTGAATAATCTACTCCCACCGTGGAACATGATCACCATTGCCCTCAAGTTAGGGCAAAAAATTAACCTTTCTAAGTTGCCTCCAAAACTAGCAATAGAGCAAGAACACATGAATACAAACAAGAAAGAAAAATTTCTAGTGGTACAAGATGAGATCGGGTCTAGTTCTGAAATCAATCAAAAGAAAAATAAACCAAACAAAAGGTTTGGCAAAAATAACAAAAAGAGCGGTCAACATTTTAAGAAAACGCAAGAAACCGCTTCTCGGGTTGAGTGTTTCAGCTGTAGAAAGATGGGACACTATAAGAGGGATTGCCGTAATTGGAAAAGTGGAGGAAATAACCCACAACGTGGACAATTAAAGAAACAGGATATAATCGGCGTGATATCAAAATGTCTGTACATGGACTGCCCGGTAACAGGTTGGTGGATCGACTCTAGGGCTACCAAACACATCTCAAAGATCAAGGAAGGGGCAATGGATTTAAAGAAATACAAACTATGAGAACATTGGGTGTACATGAGAAATAACACTTTCTCATATGCTTTGGGTACTGGGTCCTTTAGAATATTTGTACAAGGCAAATCGATTGTACTAACTGATGTATTAATTGTATAATCAATAAGGCACAATCTGGTCTCGGTCCCTGCCTTAGTAAAGAAAGGTTTTGAGGTAAGGTTTATTCTTGGCAAGGTGACTATAGGGAAACATGGGAAAATATTATTATCTGGGAAGTTTGATGTAGAACATGAATTGTTTAAATTAAATGATAATAAAAATGGAAATCCTTCTGCTTATATTGATTATGCCTTTAATATTGATGTGAATGTGTGGCATAAACTTCTTGGGCATATAAGTTTGGAAAAATTGAGGAAATTATCCAACTTTGACTTACTGCCTAAATTTGAGGAAAATACTTTCAACAAGTGCGAAGCTTGTATACAAGGAAAAATGACAATGAAAGTTTTTCCTAAAGAGTCAACAAGGGCAACAACCCTGTTGGAAGTCATTGACCATTTAGAGTAAGGTCGCATTGTAGAAATATTTATTTTATAACCTTTATCGATGATTACTCGAGATATATATATTTATATCTTTTAGCACATAAATTTGAGGCACTAGAAGCTTTTAAAGAATATAAGCAGGAAGTGGAAAACTAACTGGGGCATTCAATCAAAGTCTTAAGATTAGATAGATGTGATAAATATAACTCTATAGAATTTCTTGAATTCTGTGAAAACTTTGGTATTGTAAAGCAAAATACAATGTCCAAGACACCTCAACAAAATGGTGTGGCTAAAAGATATAATAGAACCTTGCTAAATAGGACAAGGTCAATATTTATTAATGTCTCTCTACGAAGAATATTTTGGGGAGAAGGAGTAAGTACAACGGTTTACATACTCAATAGAGTACCATATAAAGTTGTACTCACTACACCATATAAGATGTGATTTAGAAGAAAACCCAACCTAGGTTATCTCAGGAGGTGGGGATCTATTGCATATGTAAAGATCCTTGATCAATCTAGAGACAAACTAGACAGTAGGTCCTTAAGATGTATATTCATTGGATATCCTAAAGGTTCAAAGGGATATCGATTTTATTATAAGGACCACACATTAATTGAAAGTAGAGATGTTGAATTCTTTGAAGACACTAAGAATGACATCTTGGAAAATAATGATGAGTATACTGATGATCTAATAGACCTAGATAAATCATCATTAGAACAAATAGAAGAACTTCCTAAAACAACCAAAACCTTAAGTGGATATAAAAGGCCTAGGGCCACTCCATCCTACTTAAAGGATTATCACACTTATCTTTCAAAAGAAGTGTGTAATTCAGTGGATTTGGATGAGTTGATTATAAACTTGACTTATCAGCAAGCTATGAACTCATTAGAAGCAATAGACTGGGGAAAAGCCATGGATGAAGAAATTGAATCCAGTGAGAAAAACTAAATTTAAGAATTGACTGATTTGCCAAAAGAAAGGAAAGCTATAAGATATAAATGAGTTCTGAAAAAAAAAATACAAGGTCGATGGTTTAATCGACAAGTTTAAAGTGAGGTTTATTGCAAAGGATTTTTCGGAAAAAAAGAGGATAAATTATGTTGAGACATATTCTCCAATTTCGAAATTTGCATCAATAAGAATAATCTTGACAATATCTGCATATTATGATTTGGACTTACATCAGTTAAGATGTAAAAACAACATTTCTAAACGTAGATTTAGATGAAATCATATACATGCAGCAACCCAAAAGATTTATAGTTGAAGGCCAAGAAGATAAAGTATATAGGTTGAGAAAATCCTTATATGGCTTGAAACAGTCACCTCGCCAATGGTATTTGACCTTTCAAAATGATATTATAGAACTTGGGTTTGTGGCTAATAAACTTGATCATTGTATATATGTCTGGAACAGTGGGAGCCACTTTGTCATCCTATCATTATATGTAGATGACATATTATTGATTGGAAATGACAATGAGATGATAGTCAAAACCAAGTCATAGTTAAACTTAAAGTTCAAAATGAAGGATATGGGGAAAGCATCATATATCCTGGTATAAAGATCTCTCGAGATAGAGAATTTAAACTCTTATGCCTGAGTCAAGAGAGATATATTGACTATATCTTCAAGAAGTTCAAAATGGGTGAATGCAAGTCTATTGTTATACCTGTTGCAAAAGGTGTTAAACTAAGTAAGGCTGATTGTCTCGATGAAGAATACGATAAGCCTAACGTTCCTTATACACAAGCTGTAGGCAACTTGATGTATGCTATGTTATGTACAAGACCTGATATCAACTTTGTTGTTGGTCTTGTAAGTAGATATCAAAGTAATCCTAGATGACATCATTATATAACTATAAAATGGATTTTAAGATATCTGAGAGAAATAAGAGACTTGAAACTGTGTTTTCAAGCAGATGAACTGAAAGTGATAGGATACTCAGATACTAACTTTGGTGGAAGCAAAGATGACAACAAATTTAATGTGTTGTTGTTTCTTGGGTATGTAAGAAACAGGGTTATGTAGCATTGTATACACAGAAAGCTGAGTATGTAGCTTGTTGTATGGTTGCAATGAGTTGTCTTGATAAGCCGCTTCATATATGATTTGAAGTTAGAAATAACCGACGAGACAATTGTCATTTACTGTGATAACAATGCAGCAATTACTCTTATCAAGAGTGGAGCTGATTGCTCAAAAAGTAAGCATATAATGGTTAAATACCACTATGTTCATGATATGGTTATGAGAAAGGAAATATCCATCTCATACATGCCAACAAATGATATGTTAGCAGACCCCTGAACTAAAGGCATTAGAGAGACGATTATAGGAGAGATTGCCATAACGACAAAATCTTAACAATCGCACCGTTACCCGAAATCATGGTAACGATCCGAATACAAAGGCTCTTGAAGAGGAAAACCCAACAAGACAAACCGAGAAAATGGAGGAGCTCGCACTACAAAGCGGTGCATAAGTTTGCATATATTCTGAAATATACAAAGACTGAAAAACACATATACATACATTTTTTTCTTAGAAGAAATCTGCTCTAAGGAAACCTCAAAGAGAAACCAAGATCATATTCACCTTCTGCAGCCGTACTGAAAGAGCTCGACGGCAACAAACCTGAACCTCGAAGAAAACCGGAATCAAGCAAGAAAATTCCAATAATAGTATACATCGAAGACACCCCACAAAGGGGGCGTGTTGCCGCCCAACCACCGCGGGAGTGTCGTCCCAATTCTCTCGCACAACGATCCAGCACACCAACGCAAGAAAGGGTCCCATAAAGGGTCCCCTTCAAGATCAAGCAAAGCAGAAAGCATCCGAAAGTCCAAGAAGCGTCAATGAAACCAACCATGGCACGAAGCCATGGAGGCTTACAAAAACACATCTGCAAACCCTCCAAAACAACTGCACCAACCGATTGTCCAGTAGGGCAAGGTAACGAACAAGGCAACCATTCTATGTAACACATAGGATAGAATCACAAAAACCCACAACATCGATCCTCCAATCGCAGCCCAAGGAAACACAAATGATAGCCAAGCACCTGAACGGCCCATCGAAACACCACCACCGTGGAGCTCCCAGCTGACGAGATCAACACAACTCATGCGCCACGACATGTGCAGGATGCAAGTTGAGGCCGATCAGCCACCCACAAACAATGTGAATAGCCAAAAACGAGCAACTACATGAAGACATGTTGAACACGAGAACCCAAGGGACCGGTCCAATATGTTTTACCCACGCGACCGTGGAGAGACCATGTAGCCATCCAAAATTTACCTTTCCATGTATATATATATGCAACAGGTGATATTCCCCATCATAGAAGGAACACCAAAAATGCAAGAAAAACGAGATGCTTTTTTGCCTAAACTCACTACCAAAATTTGCCTCCTTATCTATATATATATATATATATATATATATATATATATATATATATATATATATATATATATATATATATATATATGCAACACATGATATCTCCCCAAGGAACACAAAAAATGTAGGAAAAACGAGATACTTTTTCTAGCTAAAAAAAAGCATTTCCCTACTGGTACTGCACGGTAGAGAAGGAAAACTAACACCGAGGCACGGTAACACCCTACACCATGAAAGAATATGTTTCCTCTGCTCAATAGGAGGAAGTATGGTAATTTTCACTGCTTTAGAATGTGCCTGTTTTATTGCCCATTTTATTGTACCATATTGGTGTTCATTCTTTTCTTGCTAAAACAGGCAAAAGTTCAATGCCCATTTTGGTGTCCATTTTCACAATTTCAGCGCACTTGTCTTGCACGTTGCTGAATCAAGTGTCCGGTTTTGGTGTTCATTTCTAGTCTATTTGAAGAGCAGGATGTCCCTTCCATTACCTAATTCATAGTAGCCTGCAGTACCGGCTATTTGTGTAATTTATGCTGTTTCATGAAACTTTGACAATAAGAGGCATGTATAAAGGTTGTCATTCACTATCAGCTGGAATCTAAATATGGCAAATTGAGAATATGAACTGGCACTTTGTGATAGACCTTCTCATCATGTCACTGAAAGTTGAGATTGCAAATTCTTTCTAGAAGGCAATACTAGAACGTGCCATCAAAGTACACACACGCACGTACAGCACAACAGCCTACCCGCGACGAGGATTGGTTTCATATAACCGCGGGCTTGTCATACTTTACATGTTTCAGGATTCATTTAGTAGAATGCTGCTTGTTAAGATGACGATAAACATTAGTTAAGTTTCTCAAGTTAGTTCTTTGATATATGTTTCACATCAAAATCTACTATATTTGGTCAACACAATCTTGTCAAGTTTCCAAAGAATCAAATAGAAAAGAAGACTATTTCTCCATAAAAAGAAAAGAAAAAGGACAGTTGTTAATTATTCAAATTCTTTGTTAGATATGACTCCAAGCATCTAACACATAGCATCTAACACATACAAAAACAAGATTGACAAGTGTCACTTATGGAGTGTAACATAATGAAGCATACCAATATTGACAAAATGATAAAAGAGTCTGTGTAATGAGAGAGAGACAGAGCATTTTTGATGGTTGAGCAGAGAAAAGAGCAGGAAGAGCCATGTTTAGATTGATTGTTCATGAACAAGGATACGAAATGCCATCCTGTGAACGTTGTGTTTTTTTTCTTGAAGACAATGAACATTTTTGTGAGTGGTGACAGTCAAGCATTGCATTTTATTAACTATCAAATTTGATATATGAGGTAAGTATCGGAATCACAACATCATTTAGGTTATACAGTCCAAATTGAAGCCGGAATTTGCGCTGTCCCTATTTTCTAGGCACAATCTGAAACCTTTTCTGATTATGGAGGATCCGGTTATATCAGATCTAGTCAATAACAAAATCTGAGCAATATGATTCTTTGACTCTTTTTCTCTCTCAAGAACGCACAGCAGAGAGCACGTAGTGTTTCAGGAGCAGGTATTCATTGTCAAAAATTGCGAATCATATTATCCCGACAGGAAGAAGCTGATTTCGAGAGTTGGTGAGGAAAATCTGCGAAGACTGTTGCGTAGATTAATCACTCACGAGATTCTTCACCTAGCAGCAAATCCACATACATCAAGAAGAAAATGGAAAAGAAGACTTCGTTCGCGGTGTTCGTAACGGTGGTCTCTGTTGTCGGGGCCGGCATCGTGTACGTCCATCGGCTTCAAGAGCAAGAACGCCAGAACATGAGAAGATCAACGTCCTCTAGATAACCATGAAATCAATGGTAACACGTTTGATGGTTTCTTTTTCCGCGTGATTGGTGTCTTTCTTGTTCAATTGCTAGCACCATACTGTAGATTTTGTTGGGATTCTTTATTTATGGTTGCAGTATATGGATTCGTTTTGAAAATCAAACTTGGTGAACGATCAAATGCTGATCTTTGTGTACTTGATTTCTTGTTCTTTGTTAGATCGATAACAAGACCATTTGACGATCGATATCAATGATTTTATAATCTAATTGATTATAGATTATAAGAGAAAAAATAAAAGAAAGTGGTACCTCACATTTCACCCGTAATAATATGTTCCAATTTAGATGTATTTTGTATAAATTAAGTTTCATTTCAAACGCAAAAGTGAGCTTAAACCTTTGTTTGATCATCTTTGTTCCTCGCTGGTCCAACAGGACCTGTGGGGACATGAGAACGGGGTGAGGATGTTTTTATTTCCGTCACACGATGGGGATGGTAAAAGGATTCTAAAACATGGATGGAGGGACTTTGATCACCACCTCTCTAGCCCCAAATGCTTAATATGATCCATCTTTGATAAAGGTAAAACCCCAAAAGTATTAAAGTTATGTATGTATAAGAGGTTTGTGTATGTGAATACCATTGGGCATTTTTAGCATTTAGCATCATATTGATGCTTATAAGAATCCAACATATTCTTTTATATAGTTGGTATCTCTTAAACATAAGTTCAAAGAGCTTGCGTAGAGCATAAATGACCACACACACATATTGAATAGGGTGGAGCCTAGGCTTGGGTTGAGGAATTGTCTTCGGTATTATTTCTCCACAAAATAGTTTTGATCTAATATTCAAATGAGCTCATTCAATAAAAGATATGGTACAGGGCGAACCCAAGGGGGCACAACCCTTTCGTGGTTTATTATAAAACATTTAGGGGCAGTTACTACAAACTCTTTTCTCTTTCCCATTTCTTTGCACTCCTATGTCTTCACGCTTTTGCATTTTGCAGTGACGGCTCGTGCTCTCCAATTAGTTAGGGGACTGAGGTATGATTGAAGGCGGCTTGAGTTTAGTTTTGTACTCTCAACCGCAATAATCATTTTATCTTGGAAAAAAGTATTTGTACTTGTGCACACCTAATAGTGGAGTGTTGATTTCTCTAAGGCAAGTCCATGAGGACGACTTGATCATATAAGTATTCTATTGATTTTTGTTTATTTGCTTAGCCATGTACTTTATTTGCTTATGTTTTTTTTTGAATTTTGGCTCACAAGACTATTTAGTGAAATATGCGAACTCAAAAGATACCCGAGGAATGAAAAGTGAATATATTTATACCCATACATAAGAACAAGTAAGTTAATGAACCATATTATGAAATTATAGGAAAGAATTATTGAACGTAAGTTAAGACAAGTATCGAGTACAACATAGAACCAATTTGGATTCATGCATGACAGATCTACTATTGAAGTGATTCACCTATTGAGACATATTATGAAACATTTTAAAGTAAAAAAAAAACTTCACATGATATTTATTGATCTAGAAAAAATTTATGATAGGGTACCAAGAGATGTTTTTCGAAGAACCTTGGAAAAGAAAGTTATCCCATTGACAAACATAAATCTTATGCAAGATATGTATGATGGTGCAAAAACATGTATAAGGACTCATGAAATAATAAAAAAGTTCTCTAAAGTTAATATTGGGTTATATCAGGGATCAACTTTAAGTCCATATTCATTTATATTGGTTATTGATGAGTTAACAAAATATATTCACCATTGCACAAAAATATTTATTTATATTGGTCATTGATCAACTTTATATCCCATTGGCATACATAAATCTTATAAGAGATATGTATGATGGTATAAAAACATCTATGAGGACTCATGAAGGAATAACAAACTCCTTTGAAGTTAATATTGGGTTGCATGAGGGATCAACTTTAAGTCCATATTTATTTATATTGGTCATTGATGAGTTAACAAAACATATTCAAGATGAAGTACCTTAGTGTATGTTATTTGCAGATGATATTATATTAGTTGACGAGTCTCAAGAAAAAGTTAATAGGAAGTAACATTAGAAAGTAAAAACTTCTGACTTAGTAGAATAACAAAATATATAGAATGTAAGGTTGATCATTTTGGTACTTAATAGGATATAAAAATTAAGATTAACACACATTGCATCCCTCAAAAGGAAAATGTTAAATACCTGTTATCAGTTTTTCAGAGTGATGGAAAAATCGATGGAGATGTTACGCATAGAATTAATATCCGTTGGTTAAAATAGAAAGGGTCATTAGATATTCTATGTTATGATAAGTTACCATTAAAGTTGAAAGGTAAATATTATAGAGCAATAATTAGACTTGCTATATTTTATGGTTCTTGGTGTTGTGCAGCTAATCATCAACATGTACAAAAGATGTTTGTAGCATATATGAAGATATTGAGATTGATGAGTGGTCATATAAGGAAAAATCATATACATAATGAGGTTATTAGAAACAAATTGGGAGTAGTACCAGTAGAGGATAAAATGAGGGAAAATCATTTAAGATGGTTTGGACATGTAAAAAGATGACCAAAGCTGTTTCCGTAAGAAGTTATGAAAAACTAGATTATGAGAATATTAAAAGAGAAAGAGAATGACCAACAAAGTGTCGAAAAGAAACAATAAAGAATTATCTAGTTTGTATTGTGTTAACTACTAGCATGGCACATGATAGGGCTCGGTGTAAAGAAAGAATCCATGTAGCCGACCCCATCTAGTATGAAGAAAGGCTTAGTTGTTGTTGTATGTGTTTATGCATGCAGTGCTATAGTTTTATCCAATAGGTCATGAGTTCGATATGCAAGGTGTGCATGTGGCTTCAGCCTCCCTATGGTACCCCAAAAAAATGAAGAAAGATAATCTTATACTTATATCATCTTATGTTTTGGCTGAACTAAATATATTATGTTTTAAAAAATCATTTTATATCACTCGCACGATCAGATCTTGGTTGTAGTACCCTTTTGGTAAATGGGAGGTTTTCAATTTAAATCTTACAGACATCTTCTCATAATCTTTTTATCATCTCTTTCCACCTTTTACACACACATGTATAAGAAGAAAGCAAGTGATTGAAAGATAAAAGTATGAAGAAAGCAAGTCGTAAAGTTGGGGAGAGTCATATATTCTGGGTCTTGCTGTAGTTGGGGTTGTAATGTTGGTGGAGGCAATAATTTATGAAAACAAGTGATATAAGAAGAAAGCAATGACTTCGTAAAGTACTACTGAACTTAAAGCTGATTGTACTTGAAGACTTGATCTGCTTCAGAATTTGTGATAGTAACAGGCCAATCTATCTCTCTAGCATATTTAGCTTCTCGTAAACGTATGAAGCTGGGAAAGATTGAGATTGGTGGTGTCGTGCGAATCTAAAACTTAAATATAGAGAGAACTTTCTAAATCAGTGATTGAGTGATTTCTTGTCTGATCAATAATTTCAAGAGATTGGTAGAGCATTAAGTACATTGGCGGTCTTTTTTAGATATGGATATTAAAGCCAAACCTGAAACCGAAAAGGAGTACATTGCAATGTTGTTTGGGTATTGGATCATACCTGTTGGAAATATTCGAAAGCACTACACGTACCCCGTTTTCCAGTCTCTTTGGTGGAGTTTCAGGATGTTCATCACAACACTGTGCATGATGTATTAAGTGGGCTTATAAGTTGCTCAAATCTGCTTTGATTAAAGAAAATGACATTTTAGACAAATTAATGTGTTAGAAAATGTCATGCATAAAACACTGACCCATTAATAGGTAGATGCTCAAGGAATACATGTATTTCGCCGAAGAGACTGATCATCCATTCAGGCCATCTGATTTGGTTCCTACTTCGGAGAGGACGGCAGCCACATCCAATACCTGGGTGAATTTGCAGTAAATATGTACAATGAACAGAACAAGGCTTACCTCAAATTTATTCATTC
The DNA here is from genome assembly GCA_036023115.1 of Brasenia schreberi. Classification (NCBI taxonomy): domain Eukaryota; kingdom Viridiplantae; phylum Streptophyta; class Magnoliopsida; order Nymphaeales; family Cabombaceae; genus Brasenia; species Brasenia schreberi. The sequence goes on along the minus strand of JAYKKT010000092.1, from coordinate 41,315,373 downwards.
AAGTGGTGCAAGCCGAAATCCTGGATCACGGAACCGATGAGTACTATACTTTCATATGGATCATTGAGGTTGATTGAAGGCTAAAACATAAAGTTCTACAGTAGCGAAGTCTGTCAGGATCTGGGTGCGCCGGAAGAACCTCATGTCCTGAACTTAGGCTACTTTGAGCCTCCCCAATCGCAAAAGTGTCCTTCCTGCAATTCTCTCTCTCTCCCCCTCTGTGTGTGTGCATGCATAGATGAATGCGAAAAATTGCTCCAAATGAACTATGCAAATGGGTGTTTGACAATTCTTTTAGTATTGGAGTGACACTGGAAGTCTGGAAGTGATTCTTGCAGCGTTCTTCGTGGCGAAAAGACGGCACTCGAGTTCGTTATTCCAATACGTAATATATATGTATGTATGTTTAAGTGGTTGCCTTGCAATTTGTAGCATATATTCATCCACGGCTTGAAACGAACAAGCCATGAAGACGCAAATAGCTTTTCACTGGTTGCCACAAAGCACGAAGAATGCACCTTAAAAGAAAGAACTGGAGAATACTAGTCTATTCCACAGTTATAATTCGTACATTGCTGTATTCGAATCTCACATTGAAATGAGGGTGTATTGTTATCTCCCACCACAACAGTTTTATTTGAACAAAAGCATAGGACTGCATGACAACATTATTAGAGCTAACGCATGAAACTTCTGAAGGTCAAACCAGTGATCAATACAGACGTTTAAAGTAGCCCAAGTTGAGGACAGGGGGCTGGCCTGGTGCTCCAAGATCCTGAAGGACTTCACTCTTGTAAACCTTTACTCCGTAGCCTTCATCAACCTTAATGATCAATCTGTAGGTGTAGTGCTCGGTGCCACGATCCAGCACTTCGGCATGCACCACTGCAATGAATTTGAGGTAAGCATGCCTCTGTTCATTATACCGCTTCACAGCAAATTCCCCCAAACATGGTCATCGGCAGGCACGGGAACAAAGCCCGAAGGTATTGAAGGATAAGTGCTGGCTGCCATGGCCATGTCAGCCACTACTGCGAACACAAGGAGAGGAAGGAATCACACCATCGCTAGTAAGAAAGATAAAAGCTCTTTAACGGAAACAGGAGGTAGATAGGAAAAGATGAGCTCGACCTTGCGATGATGAACGTACGAGTGATATTTATCCTTGATGAACCCTCTATTTATAGGGCAAGAGCTATCATTTAGAAGGAGCAAACTCCTACTCGTTACTTGTGGCAGTAAGTTAGCTCTAATTATAGAAAATCATTTCTTCTCTTTATAGAATACTATTTTCTTCAATACGTTGGATGTATGACACTTAGTTTTGAATGAATTCTGTGGAGTCACTTTCTTTTGGTTGGTAAAGTTGTATAACTACTACGCACTGATATGGAGATTACACAAAAATATCTTTCTTTTTGAGCCTTGAAGACTTAGAAATCACTTTGTAGGGACTTCGATCATCCGTTTAGCAGCACTATTCTAAAAGACACGCTAATGCTAAAAGGTTTGCCTTCAATTTTTGGACAGGAAAACAAACATGACTTTGAATCTGAATTTCATTACGCAGATCCAATTAGTTGCATTCGACCCATAAAGTCTTTCTCTGTGTGTTGATGTGTATGTGTACAAGCGGATGCAGCCTTCTGTCAAAATCAGAGTTCGTGACTTAATAATTAAGTCTCCCATATTATATTAGGACGGATTAATAGGTGACTCCGGCTGGAAATTTCAACAGGAAGGTTCAATACGTATCCATATGCTCGAAACGATGTGCATATGAGTGTTTCTTTTCTTACCTAATCTAAAGAACACTCCTCTACTGAGAGCAGGCCATTATGCATGAGGCCTTCCCTTTTTCTTTTGTTGCTACATAACGAATGAATGACGAAAAAATGAAAAAGTAATATTTCTCTTGCAAATAGATCAATTTACCATCAGGAGTTCAGAAAATAGATGATATTTTCTACGAACATTATTGGCGACAATACCGCTAATTATGTATGAGTCCCTATGCCACAATCAAATGTTAGGACTAACAGTCAACATCACCTCCATTCGGCATGATTCCATAAGTGTTATACTATCCTTCTAATGAGAACTTCAAACCAGCGCAGGGTTGGTGGGAGTGGATGCGGATAGGAATTTCCTTCTTAAATATTCTACTGTGTCCGCTGCCCACAATGTATATCGACACCCACACCCACCCACACACATAGAGACACATGCACATAGATCTATCTATTTATCTAAACGTAATTTCTTAAGCTTCTTATTGCACACAACTTTTCTTTTGACATATACTTTTGGTATAGACATCTCACAAGGGGCTCATGTTTTTGGGAAGTCGGCACTCAAGAGGTTGAACTTAGCACCTCAAGCAGAGGCGGTAAGATGAAACACTATACTTCATGGGACGATATATGCATATCTTTAGCTTTATTCGCCACCACTAATATCAAATTATTGGACACAATGAACCTCTGCAAATACTTTTCGGATACAACGAAGACTTTCGTTTTGTCTCGCACAAAAGCAACCCAATCGTAGACAAAACCGATGAACTCAGTACAGTAAGGTTATAAGTTCTATTAGTGCTAAAATAGGACTTGTAAAGGGTTTTTGAAGCTAAGTAAGGGAAGGGATTTTACCGGAATACTTGGTAGCAAAATAGCAATCGGTATTGGTTGGTGCATAAGTTAGAATTAGACCCACCTGTTTATTATGCATCGGGGACATACATGAGAGGCAAAGAATCAGTATATATAATTAAACATAAGCTTGATGACCATTGGGTCACTTGCAATGCTTTTAATAAGGCACTAACACCACTTATAATACCATACCTGTTCATCCATATCAGTGCTTTTTAGCCACACAATCAAGCCACTCAAATTATGGCTTTAAAATGGCCATCGATAACTTGCTGTTAAAACGTCCACTGAAGGGTAGCGAATTGCCTAAATCGCTCAAGCACAAAATATGCAACACTATAAACACCTAAAAATTGCCATGTGATAAACATCCATTGAGTGATTAAACTCGAAACTAGACGAGGTTGGTCTTAGACTATTTCAATTATTGGAAACTAAAATTAAATGGGACTAATTAAGAATCAAGAAGCAAAGGTAAAACATAATCGTTTTGATTCCAAATCTCCGTACGAATACGAGCCAACTGATGGCATATGAATTGAAGACAAAAACTTGCTTAAGAGTTACGTGAATGAGAGAAATCAATTCATAATAAGTGAAGGATTATTCATTAAAGAAAGGGACGGATGAAAGTATCTGAAACGACAACACTAAAATGGGCCATTCCACCAACCAAAGAAAACAAGAAGGGAGATAGATGATCATGAATTAGTCATGCCAATGCGGAAATTGTAGGTAAAGAGAGGTATTTCATTAGCATATATAAATCTTATAAGAGACATGTACGATGGTGTAAAAACATGTGTGAGGACTCATGAATGAATGATAGACTCATTTGAAGTAAATATTGAGTTACATGATGGATCAACTTTAACTCTATATTTATTTATATTGATCATTCATGAGTTAACAAAACATATTCAAGATAAAGTATCTTGGTGTATGTTATTCGCAAATGATATTGCATTAGTCGATGAGTATGAGAAAAAAGTTAATAGGAAATTGGAACTATAGAGAGAAACACTAGAAAGTAAAGGCTTCCGACTTAGTAGAACAAAGTCAAAATATATGAAATATAAGTTTGATCATTTAGGTACTTGAGAGGACATAGAAATTAAGATTGACACACATTGCATCCCTCACAAGGAAAGTTTTAAATACCTAGGATCAATTTTTGATAGTGATGAAAAAATGATAGAGATGTTATGCATAGAATTAATACCGGTTGGTTAAAATTGAGACGGACATCAGATATTCTATATGATAAGAAAATACAATTAAAGTTGAAAGTTAAATATTATAGAGAAATAATTAGACCTGTTATGTTTTATGGTTAATGGTTATGAGTGATGGGCAGTAAATCATCAACATGTACAAAAGATGTTCGTAGCAAAAATGAAGATGTTGAGATAGATGAGTAACCATACAAGGAAAGACTGTATATATAATGAGGTTATTAGAAAATAATTGGGAGTGGCACCAATAGAGGATAAAATAAGAAAAAATATTTAAGATGGTTTGGACATGTAGAAAGATAACCAAAAGAAGCTTTAGTTAGAAGGTATGAAAAATTAGATTATAAAAATGTTAAAAGTAAAAGAGGAAGACTATAAAAGTGTTGTAAATAACCAATAAAGAATGATCTAGCTCATGTTGCATTAACTGCCAACATGAAATAAAGAATCCATATAGCCAACCCTATCTAGTATGGGAAAAGGCTTAGTTGTTGTTTTTGATGTTTGTTATTGTATGGTTGTTGATTGGATTTGCAAACCTCAACTAAGCATCAAAGAATGAATCACTGAATGTTATCCTTGCACTTTGACTTTTCCATGAACAAAATCTTTGGAAAAGAATGCTCAGATGCTTTTCTCTTGCTCTATAATTTCTTATTTTAAATTTTCTTTCAGGTTCTCTTTACGCATTTCTTTTTTCCTTTACCTTCATAGATCGTGTGTATGGTAATTAAGGTGAGGTACATGCTTGTTTGACTTTGATAAAAAATTTACTATTCTATTTTGTGTTTGTTTTGTGGATTTGAATTCTTCAGCTATTTATATTTGTGATCTACATTTTCTTTTGCTATCATGTTATTTTTTACTTGCAATTGTAATTTCTTTTTCCTTCTTAATCTTGCATAACTTGTAGTTCCATTGAACTTTTCAATTGTTTAATTTGTGAAGCTGTTCGGGTAAGGTTGATCGTTTTGGTCCTTTTCTCAACATTGATGAGAAGTTTATTTTTGAGTGTTAAAGGGAGGTTTCTTCTGTCATTTTGCTGGTCATTTTAGATTGATGTCTCGTAATTGTTGATCTCAGTTTTGAAAAAGCTATCCATATAGGTGATATAATCTGGAGAAATATTACATGATCTTTCTAAAACCTCCCCAACAGGTTTATTGCTTTCCTCTCAATAATGTCAGCACGAGTTTTTGATATTTTCATACTTTTCCCTTCAGTCTCTATTACTTTTCTCTTGCTGCAATTGCACGTCATACTTAATTCATGAGTATTAAATTTCTATTGCTTGTAATAGATTAGTTTATTTATTAATGCTCTCTTCATCTCCATTGCTTATCGGCAAAGAATACTTGATTCTCTACTAATCGACGTATGAGAATGAGAATTATCATATACCTTGTGAAGGTAAGGCTACTTAAGGGTAGTAGAATTTGGATCAAATTTGGGTCACCGAACTTAAATTGATTTAAATAGGTGAGGTTGGGTACGGCTCAGATTTTTCTTTGTTCTCAATAGCTTGGATTTCAATATCCTAAGATTGATAGTTGTAAAGTACTATCGAACTTAAAGCTCTTTCTACTTTCTGTTTGACATGTATTATGTCCTTGAATCGATGTCATTTAATCTGCTTCAGAACTTGCGATAGTGACATGCCAATCTCTCTCTAACGTATTGCGCTGCTCATAAAAGTATGAAGCTGGGAAAGATTGTGATTGGTGGTGAAGAGGTAATCAAAAACTTAAATATAGAGATAGCATTCTAAATCAGGGACTGAATTATCATGTAGAAAATCATTTCTTGAGTATATCAACTTTACTACCGGAGTATTACGTACATTGGGAGTCTTTTTTAGATATGGATATGAATGCCGAAGCTGAACCTTAAAAGGGGTATTGGATCACACCTCTTGGAAATATTCGAAAGTAAAATCCAAGTTCCCATCTATCAGTTACTTTATACAGAACTAAAATAATCATCGATCCATCAATAGTTGGATAATTCCAACCCACAGAGATTCCTACCACCAGGCTGGAGGCTCTCCTTGGTTAAGTCCGGCAGTTGATTGGTTGTTGCTTGTGGTGCTTTAATCTACTACTACTCTATAGCGGAAAATTTAAATAAATCTGTTACAGATGGACATATGTAAAGAAGTAGTGAATTAATGCGGTCATTTAAGAGGACATATCAATTCCATTAGAAACTCATTTCAGAATTGCTTTAATGACCAGTTAAGAAAAATAAAATTTACCCGTTTTCAGGTTTTGTTTAAATTTCTTTTTATTTTTTATGGGAGAGAGACGTATCATGAAATCATAAAGAGAAAATAAAAAGAACGACATAAGGTTGACAAGGGATTTCCAAATAGCCAATCATGTAAAATCCCAAAAGAGAGATTCATTCACGCTGATGAGGTATCATGCATGTCTTACATTCGTGCATCTATGTTCATGATCATGAGCTCGAGCTTCCCTGTAATTTTATGTGCTTAGAGATGTTCATTTAGTCTCTCCGAAATGAATAAAAAGCAAACAGTAAAAGAGGACGAACGAAAGAAAAGTGCGTTTTGTTTCACTTTCACATGACAGAAATCAGATGCAGTACGTAGCCATAGGGAATGGTACCGTAATATTATTCTACGATTCACACGACACTTGGTTTACTCAATCTATATCTCGTCCCTATTCACGCAAACTCATACATATGAAACAGCTACCACACCACGATACGCTCACAGAAGCTCAAAATAGCCCAAGTTAAGGACAGGAGGCTCTTCGGGTGCACCAAGATCCTGAAAGACTTCACCCTTGTAATGCTTCACCTCATAGCCCTCGTGAACGTTGATGGTCAATATGTAAGTGTAATGCTCGGTGCCACGATCTAATACTTCAGCATGATCCACATGAATGAATTCAAGGTAAGCCTTGGTCTGTTCATTATACCACTTTACTGCAAATTCACCCAAGTACTGAACATGGCTGTCGTCCACATTCGGCACAGGGACAAAATCAGATGGCTTGGAAGGATAGGCAGTCTCTTCTGCCAATGCCATTGCTACCATTATTGTCAGCACAAAGAGAGTAAGCTGGAAGCGAGCCATAGCTACTTGATCAACTCTTTAGAAACAGCAAATTGATCTAAAGGGTGAATGGATGAGTCCTATCTGTATTCCATGAAGCCCTATTTATAGGACAGTGTTTCATGCAATGAATCTTGCTAAAATTTTGTTTTTCTTTAATTGAATGCATGTAGATTTGAATAACCAAGTCCACTAAATGCATCATCCACGTTGTTGATGACGTATAACCACCAAACATACAGAAAAACGGTGCATGGGAAGTCCACAATTGGTAAAAGCGCATTATTGATAACTCTCTGTGTGTGTATTTCTACTTTCTATATTTTCAGTATGGACATTAGGGTGAAAACGGAACTTCTACCCTTGTCAGGAGAGAAGCGTTTGGTGGAAGTAGATATACGTGAACCCAGTATCTCTTTTTTGGAGGAGTGTCAACGTCCGTAGGAGAGGACTCACATCGGGCTTTGAACAATTTTCAAAAGTTTGGACGTATAGGGTAAATAAAGTTAGGTTTTAGTGGTTCATTGCCATTTGATATAGAAATGAGCAGCCTAATCTTAGCCAATCAACCAGTTCCGTGTATCCTATTCGCACCATAAAACACAAAGAAGTCCTTTTATTGGGTGTTTCTAGTTGTTAAGTTGGTGGCGGCATTTGGTGGGAAAAAGCAGCACGTTAGAAGAATGCAACAGCATCAAGAAATACGATTAAAAGATTAAGACTCCTCCCATTAATCGATAGCAAACCGATATGCCGGAGAAGTTGCCGGTAATATCTGTATGCCGGTGGAGTCGGCAGACTAGTGGAACCTATTTGTACAAAGCAAAAGACGCTAGTACCAGATGACTGCATCTGATCAGTGTAGGAGAGAAGTATTTCTTCCGCTAAATCATTGTCCACGTAAACAGGGTCCGCTCGTCTCTCAATCCATCTTTCGGCCTTCTAAACCACGGTCCAGTTACCATTGCCAAGAAATCTTTACAAGAAAGGTTGAGTATTTTATTTATAATGTGGGTGACTGATGATCCCGATTTGTTCTTTAATGCGATGTATTCAGACAGGATCAATTCTAAAATATGCCTGTCTAGTTAGGTACCTAATACCTCGCCTTCGCTTCTCAAGATCTCTTTTTCTTTTCTTTAAAGATCTAAAGTTAGACAGTTATAAAAAATGTTGCTCTAATACCAGACCAAAGGGCTGCATTTTCCACTGTTGGCGCACATGTATTTCAAGTCCACAAAACAGACCCAACAGATTAATGGTGAGACGCATACCCAGCCTCTCCCAGACAAAGACTTTCGTCAAGACATTTAGCGTCATAAAAAAATAGTCAGAGCATGAGCAAGATAAATAACCCGGAGGGCCAACAAATCCCGCCACCAAGTTAACAATTAAAAACATCAATAGATAAGCTTCTTTGAGTCCATCTGGAGCCTATTAGTGAAGCTGACTCAATCTCTAATACTAGTTTACTTCTTTAGTCAAACTGGAGATGACCCACTCAATCCTAATGCAGCAAATTTTGGGCAATCGTTTGACGGATGATGTTAAACCACCTTCAGACATTGACAGCTCTAGTTCATGAATGACACAAAAATACAGACACGCATACACACAGAGAGGGAGACCTACTGTGCATTTACCATTTCGGTTTTCCAGTCTCTTTGGTGGAGCGTAAGGTTGCACATACGGTGTTTACGGTTCGGTTTGGTTCGGTTTCAGTCTCAACTTCGAACCCAACCCCCTTTTAGGGAATCAAACCGAACCATTCTACGGCTAAAACTGAACCACCGATTCCAGTTTGGTTCGGTTCTCCACATGATTTTATTAATTTAAGTATTTTGCTAAATAAAATGTATTGTGTCATGAGATTATTAAAGAAATATCAACTTTAAAGAAATATGAACTTAAAGTTGATCGTTGGTGTAGTCCAATATCAACTTTAAAGAAATTTATTGTTCTTTCATGTGTACTCACGCATGATTATGCACCATCACACATAGACATGGCCGGTTTGAACCCATCCCAGTGGTTCGACCCGGAACTGAACCGGCCCACAAACAGGATAAAATTGGATCTGGTGGTTCCGATTTGAAGTGCCGGCCGGTTTCGGGTCCGGTTTCAAATCAAACTGCCAATTTCTATTCTCCATCTAGTTCAGGTTCAAGTTTCATGACGGTTCTGAATCTTGTTTTGCATGGTTTCGAATCCGGTTCTAATCTGATTCCGGGTGGTTCCAGATCAAGGCTTTTAATGGTTTTGAATCTGGTTTTAGGATGTTCCAAATCCATTTACAGGTGGATCTGGATCAGGCTTTTTATGATTTTGAATCAAGTTTCATGGCAGTTCTAGATTCGAATCGGGATCCAATTTAGTTATACAACTATTAAACAATTTAAACTATATAAGAGTCTAAGGCTATAAGTTATATAAGAATATATAAATATATAATTATAAGTATTAGTGTATAATGTATTATATTATACATACATGATACATGTATTACATTAAAAGGGTATAGTATATACTTACATATAATACATTATTATGTTATGTACACTATATTATGTAGTAAACTATGTAGTAGACTAGTTATACTATATAATACATTACATATATTATATACATGTAATATGTTTATACTTATATAGTTACATTATTACATTACATATATATATTACTATATACTTATATAGTTACATTACTAGTAGTCTACTACATATTGTACATACAATTTGTAATGTAATATATTATATATACATAAATTAATGAATGAATGCAATACTTATAAGTTGTAAGTATATATAAGAACTTATATAATGTAACTATACCCTTTAATGAAATATATGTATAATGTATATATAATATAATACATTATACACTAATACTTATATAATTTATAGTGTTAGACTCTTATACATAGTTTAAATTGTTTAATAGTTATATAACTAAATTGAATCTAGATCCAAATTAAGAACCACTCCAAAGCCAAATTGAAACCATAAAAAACTGGATCTGGATCCTTTTAGAACCAAATCCAAAACTACCCCCAAATCGTATTCAAAATAAGAAAAAATCAGATTTGGAATCACCCTGAAATCATATTGAGAACCATCATGAAACTGAAACTGGCCGCTCGATGGTTCGGACAGTTCCAAACTACCGGTTCTAGTTTACCCAAAAGTGACATGTTTAATCACACATGTCTCTTGTAAGATTGACGTATGTTAGCGAGATTCCTCTATTTTTCAAGGTTCTCTAAGGAATTTCTCTTGGCAGTCTATCGTAAGTTTTTTCAAGATCAATAAATATCATGTAAAAGTTCTTTTTTGTTTTTGTAAAATAATTCATAAGATGTCTCAATAGGTGAATAGCCTCAATAGTAGACCTTCCTAGCATGAATCCAAATTGGTTTTCGACTGTACTCAATCCTTTTTTCAATGTATGTTCAATAAATTTTTTCCACTGTTTCATAGTATAGTTCTTCAATTTGATGCACCAATAATTCGTATAATTTGGAGTGTCCCCCTTGTTTATGTATATGCATATAATTGTATCATTGTCCATTCCTCTGATATCTTTTGGTTTCTACATATTTTATTAAGTAATTTTATAACCGAAGTGATATTCATCTCTTATCGGATTTTCCATACATCTGGATGAACATTCTTTGATCTTATAAATTTACCAATCTTTATATATTGAAGAGCCTCTTTGACTTCCTTCCTTTGAGTTCATCATTAGAAATTATAATTTATATATTATGTTGATTTGGTCAACTCTCTTAAGCCAATACTAATACTTATTTTTTTGGTAAAAAGATAATAAAATAAGTTTTCTATCTATTATTGATATATCACTTGCTACTAGAATATTCTCATCCTCATCTTTTATGCATCTAACAAAAGTAAAATCATTAGTTTTATTATCTCTGTCTTTAACAATCCTAAAAATATGTCATTCACCTTTTTTTAAGTTGAGCCTTTTATATATATCCTATCAAATTTTAGCTTTTGTTTTACTATTAGAATTGTACGCTTTTTTCTTTGCCTTTATATACGCCTCTCAAGTTTCATTAGCCTTGTTCGCGTAATATAATTTGTAATATGTCCTCTTTACCTTAATTTTATCTTACACCACTTTACTCTCCCAACAAACTTTTTTTTGTATTGATATGCCTCCCTTACATTCACTTAAGACTTTTTTTGCCACTTTTTTAATTTGTTTGACCATATTATTCCATATATTAGGTATGCCTACGTAATTCCAAACATATCATTAAAGAACTTCATGTTTAAATATATCTTTGTTTTCATTTTTAGGTTGTATCATTTAGTTTGAGTATTACTATTTACTCTCACAGCTCCCTAGCAAATCACATTTGTAATAAAACTCAATTGATCAGCAAAAGGAATCGTTTGTTGTGTAAAACTGGTGGCAAATTTGAAACGGCCAAATCTGTTGCAATTCCCTCGCCATTCCCTCTAAAAAAATGCACAAATTCCATCACAAAACATAAACGGAATGTTTTGTCCCCCATTCATCTATATTTCCTCGCACCTCATCGCCATATTGTATTTGTGCACTCTACTACTATTATGGTTATTTATATACCTACCAATGCATGGAAAAGCATATAACAAGGATCAAGAACCGACTGATATATTAGTAACGTAAAGCACATCAAATTCACATTACATTGAGTAAAATATAACATTAGTTTTGAGAAATTCATATCAAAGGAAGAGATTTATATGTACAAAGAAAGATAAGAAATTCATAAAAGCACTAAATAACGCATCCAAAGCTTCCTCTTTTCTTATTTCCCTCATTGTCTCTGACACCCTTTCTTAAGAAAAAGTCAATCCTATACAAGAAAAAAGAAATTCTTAATGATCTATATATAGTTTCATGCAATTAGAACCTAAAGCATTGATGAGTGTGGAATTGAAACACTACTGTCTCGAAAATGTTTTGTCCACCAGCAACTTATTTATATATAAGGTGCTTTTGTCTATAAAATTTTTTGCACCTTTTTGGTCTTAAAAGGTTGCTTTCCACTGCAGCTTTTCCCTTGTATTTGTTTTTCTATTCTATTCTTTTATTGAGATAGCTGTTAATCGTTCTCACAGCTTCTTGCCTAGTTGGCTAGAATACTAGCCACTAGCAGAGCAGGTATTAGAAACTAGTGTGACACTAGCTATTAGAAGCACAATACTTGTGGTGTTTGGGGTTCATTCTCAAGCATGGTTGACAAAAGAATTAAAAGATCCATCTTATATTTTATCTCTTTGCCATTTAAATTATTTTCAGCATTCCTTTTCTAGTCATGCGCTGCTGTTATAACCTCAGAGGTACTTCTGTTTTGTTAGGAGCCTTTTAGATAATAGGCATAAGTTTCATGAAGAGCCGGGTGGTCTTTCTTTCAGGCTAAAAATGTATATTTCTTTTGAAAAAAACTGTCTTACCCTGATAATTCTTCAACTCACGATGTGTTTCTTTGCTTGTTTGATAACAAATGTTTAGAGGATATAATGGATAGTGTATACAGGATGCACAAAATCTAACATCTATCATCTTTTTTGTCTGCTCTATTCTAGCTGGAACTCATTGTAGAGGTTTCCACATACATTTTGTATTGCTTCTCCATAAAATGGCTCTAGGGTATCTTTATTTAAATATTCCATGAGAAAGCTTCTTTGTAATAATATAATCATTTGTGCAGCTGCTGTCAGTTATATGTTTTCTGCTTTGGTTGCTTTCGCCATTTTATTATGCATGGAAACTCAATGGCTCTCATGGCTGCAACTATTGCTGTTAAAATTGCTTTTTGTTGCATTGTCCAAAATGGTTGAGATTGGGTCATAAAACCTTAATGGAGGGTCATCTTTGTATCTTAGTAGCCATGGCGCGATTCCTTCCTCTCATTATGCTCGCTGCGGTAGCGGCCATGGCCATGGAAGTCACAGCTTATCCTTCAAAACCTTCGGGTTTTGTTCCTGTACCTGTGGACGTCCATGTTCAGCACTTGGGTGACTTTGCAGTAGAGAGGTACAACAAACAGAACCAGGCTTTCCTCAAGTTGGTTGAAGGGGTGAACGCTGAGAAACTTGATCGCGGCACAGAGCACTACACATACAGATTGATCATCAAGGTTTATGAAGGGTATGGAGTGAAGACTTACAAGAGTGAAATCCTTCAAGATCTGGGTGCACCTGGACAGCCCCCCCGTTCTCAACTTTGGCTACTTTAAGACACTGTAATCAACAGATTCGCTCGTTTGCAGTTTCATAGTAATCGAAATGTTCTATATATGGTGAATATTGTGATCGAGAATAAAACGATCTCGGATCTTTACGATAAGGCACATTCATTTGACTGCGATATATGTAATAATCTCATGGGTTTGTGGCCGTTTATGTATCTAAAATATTGTACTTGAGTTCTTTCTCTAGTAGAGGAGAGACCAGACAAAAGTTTCCTCTTCTTATCTTTAGTTACGTGATGCATCCCATATCCATTTCAGTCTAATTAATTTATTTCGATTTGAATACCCTGTATAAATGTCATGGTGGGACAAGATTTACATGTATACTGATAAAGATTCTGAAAATCCTCATTTCATTATTCACATCATGAGTTATATAGGTCACACTTTTTGAGAGATTCCAAGTCATATAAATTATTTTAGTTCGATATCTTATTATCTGTTAAACAGAGTTAAGTGCTCACCCTCCTCAAGAAAAAAACAACTCCATGAATATGAGCTATAATGTGAGGAAACATATGTGAACAGTCATTTCCCGTTTTGAAACATGGAAACTGGGATACGGTGAGAAACGTATACGAAATACCCTGCTATATTATGGAAAACAAAGATAATATATATATAAAACCCATATTATATCACTAGCATTATCAAATCTCAGTCAACCTTTTTAGTAAACTCTACTAGTATGATTCGTGTAATCGCATGAATGATATAGATAGATTGAGTAGCTCATTAATATAGGTGGCATCTTGATCACTCTCATTGAATTAATGGCATGACGGTAGTGATGAATGATCAAGTAAGGTCTGGCATGAGAGGCTCTCTAGCAGCTCTCTCTCACTATATATATATATATATATATATATATATATATATATATATATATATATATATATATATATTCTCCCTTTACTAACTTTTGGATTTACCATCAATTTCATTAAGCGCATTTATTATACAGTTTTAGGGTGGGTCAAATAGGTCAGAAACTGTTCAGGTGGGACTAACTATGAATTATAGCCCAACGATTCAGTCATGCTCTACAATGGCTTAATGTGGATCCCTGAGCTTAATCAACTTGAATCTTAGCTTCTTTCCAGCTGTTACAATTTTTTCATTCTGTAGGATAAGTTAGGCTTGAATGGGTAATTACTAGTTTCACAAATTATCTGAATTAGTCGCAGCTAATAAGTTATCTTCATATATCAAATTCGGGCTCCGTTATGGACTGAAATGAAGCCTGCCAAAGGGACACTACAACAGAAATCTGTGAAAGCAATCAATTTCGCCAAAGTAAAAAAAAAAATTCAGTCACGCCTCTCTTTTCTGTGTTAGGAAGGCTTCTACGAGAGCCAATTTTCTTATATATCGTGATTTGAGAGACAAGACACTCTATTTATAGGCATTAACATGCTCTTCTAAAACTGAAAATAATAAAACCTAATTATAGCCATAAAACCCCACTATCTCCTATAACAACTCTTGGCCTTTCATCTACAGAAACTGCTGACTCTTTTATTCTCCTATAGTAACGTACTGAATTAAACCTACAATCAAAACTGACATTTAACATTTATTCAACAAAACTCCCCCATAAATTTAAATGTTTCTACCATCCTTCATGCCAATCTTCTTCTTGCATTTGTCTAGGAGTACTTTCGGTAGTGGTTTTGTGAAGATATCCCCAACTTGATCCTGACTTGCTACATGCACCAATTCCACACTTCCTTCCTTCACATGATCTCGGATAAAGTCAAAATGAACATCAATGTGTTTGCTTCTTTCATGGTTTACTGGGTTTTTTGCCAACTCAATTGCTGATTTGTTGTCAACTTGAATCACGGTTGCATCTAGTTGCTTTAGCTCCATCTTGCTCAACAAATTTCTAAGCCATATCGCATGACATACACACCAAGATACTGCCACATATTTAGATTCACACGTCAAGAGCGTCACGATTAGTTGCTTCTTTGAAAGCCAAGTGAATGATGTGTTACCCATAAAGAACACGTATCCCGATGTACTTTTCTTATCGTCTATGTCTCCACACCAATCGTTGTTGGAGTAGCCAACCAACTTGTAATCTTCTGCTTTCGAGTAGAACAACCCGAGTGACACCGTTCCTTGGATGTACCATAGGATTCTCTTCAATGCCTTCCAATGTGAATACATCGGCTCCTCCATGAACTGACTTATAATGCCGACACTTAATGAAAGATTTGGCCTTGTACATGTGAGATAGTGAAGGCTTCCTACCAAACTCCGGTATCTACTTGCATCGACACGTTCTCCTCCATTGAACTTCGAGAGTTTTGCACCTGGTTCCATTGGTGTTGATACCGGGTTGCAATTTGTCATCTTGAACTTCTTCAAAATCTCTTTTGCATATGTCTCCTGTGATACAAAAATACCAGTCTCTCCTTGTCTAACCTCCAAACCAAGGAAAAACTTCATCAAGTCCAAATCTGTCATCTCAAATTCTCGTGTCATTGTGCCCTTGAACTCTTCTATCATCTTATCATTGTTCCCCAAAAAAAATGAGGTTATCAACGTAAAGAGCAACAAATAACATGTTACCTCCACTCTTCTTTGCGTAAAGGGCATGCTCGTAGGGATATTGCTTGAACCCGTTCTCCAACTTCAATGATAATCTCCATTGAGTTATTCCAATCCCACTCACTTGCTTCGTTAACTCGTACATCATGACTCACCACAACCTTCTTGCTTATCGGGTCGAGTAGCCTGTATCCTTTTGTTTTCTCATCATACCCAATAAAAATATACCTTTTGCTTTTGTCTTCGAGCTTTGCTCTTCGCTGATCCGGCACGTGTGCATAAGCCACACTACCAAATATCTTGAGGTGAGAGACTGTTGGCTTTTGTCCACTCCATGCCTCTTGTGGTGTTTGATCATCCAACTTCGCATGTGGACATCGATTTTGCACATAGGTGGTGCATTGCACGGCTTCCGCCCAAAATTCCTTTGGCATCTTTTTGCTCTTGAGCATTGACCGAACCATGTCGAGAATGGTCCGGTTCTTCCTCTCGGCCACACTGTTTTGTTGAGGAGTGTACGGTGCGGTTAGAAATCGCCTTATGCCTTGCTCCTCACAATATTCCATGAAAGCTGCCGAAGTATACTCGCCACCTCTATCGAATCGTACCGCTTTGATGTGTCTACTAGTTGCCTTCTCCACCATCACTTTAAACTTTTTGAACACCTCGAATGCCTCGAATTTTTCTTTTAGAAAATAAACCCAAATTTTTCGTGAGAAATCATCAATAAAGGAAATGAAATACCTTTTGCTGCTGAAAGATTCGGGGGTAATTGGTCCACATATGTCGGTATGAATCAACTCGAAAGGTTGCTTAGCCCAATATTCCGCCTTCTTTTGAAACGAGGTTCTCGCATGCTTGCTGAGCACGCATTCTTCACAAAATTTTCCCTCGTAGTCCATGTCAGGTAGCCCGTGCACCATGTTCTTCTTTGCTAACTCTTTTAGACCACCATGATGTAGGTGACCAAAGCGGAGATGCCATAATGACGCCTTGTCTTCTACGTCGACTCGCAAACATTTTTCTCGCACGCTTCTTAAATTCAATTTATACATGTGATTCCTCCCCATCTTGACTCGAGCGACTATGCGCCCTTGTTTATCTTTCAAGTGTAGTACTCGGTCTTTCATAAGTACCGAGTAACCTTTCTCTATGAGTTGACTCATACTCAAAATATTGGTTTTGAGGTCTGGTACGTAATACACATCTTGGATTGACCCTACCAAGCCATCCTTTTGTAAGTAACAAACCATACCTTGGCCTTTGACCTCCACCTTCGATGCGTCTCCAAAAGATATGTGTCCATCTTCAACTTTTCGCATCTCCTTGAACAAATGTTTGTGCCCGCACATGTGGTTGCTTGCACCCGAGTCGACATACCACACTGTGTTATTGTTAGTGTTGACTTCGTTGTGAGCCATCAAGAGAAAACCTTCTTTCACCTCATCTTCCGTGGCTAGATTGGTTGTCTCTTCCACCTTTTTCTCGACTCGACATTCTTTCGTGAAATGCCCCACCTTGCCACAATTGTAACACTTATCGGAGATGCAATCATTTGCATAGTGACCATATTTGTGACATTTGTAGCACTCGATGTTGAAATAATTTGACCGGCCACCTCTCCCACGACCGCGTCCTCTTCCACTCCAATTTTGTTGGCTTGATTGCCCATTCTCCTCATAATACCCTTCATGACCATGACCTCTACCACCGTGACCATTTCCTCGACCTCCACTACCACATCCTCTACCTCGAAAGTTTTGAGAATAGATAACCATTTCGTCTTTGATTGACACATTGGTTTGAAGTGCTTGCTCGAGTGTCTCTTCCTTGTTCTTCTTACTTTGCTCGTATGCTTCGAGAGAACCGGCGAGCTCGTCGACCGTGAGCATCGCTAGGTCCTTTGACTCTTCTATAGCACATACAACATTCTCGAAACTGTCGGTTAATGACCTCAAAATCTTCTCCACAATTCATGCATCGGTTAACGTTTCGTCGTTTCGGTTGAGTTGGTTCACCACAGTCTGTACACGCGTGATGTAGTTAGATACACTTTCCGACTCCTTCATCTTCATGCTCTCCAACTCGCCACGAAGAGTTTGGAGACGCACTTGCTTGACTCGGTCGGCTCCTTTGAACACTTTTTCTAAAATGTCCCACACTTCTTTTAAAGTAGTTGCACCAGCAATCTTCTCAAAGCCCAACTCGTCAACGGCTCGGAATAACATGTATAGTGTCGCCTTATCCTTGGATCATGTCTCTTTCAATGCCTTGTTTTGAGCCGCCGTATATACTATGGTATTTGTTCGTTCTTCGAAACCTTCTTCGACCACCTCCCATGCATCTTGAGATCCGAGAAGAGCTTTCATTTGGATGCTCCAATTCTCGTAGTTCGCCTTCGTCAGTCGGGACAGCGACATTTGACCCGTCACATTTGCCATAGTCTCTTGATATCAAATTGTGAAAGCAATCAATTTAGCCAAAGTAAAAAAAAAAAAAATTCAGTCACGCCTCTCTTTTCTATGTTAGGAAGGCTTTTACGAGAGCCAATTTTCTTATATATCGTGAATGGAGAGACAAAACACTCTATTTATAGGCATTAGCATACTCTTCTAAAAAATAATAAAACCTAATTATAGCTATAAACCCCACTATCTCCTATAAGAACTCCTGGCCTTTCATCTACATAAACTGCTGACTCTTTTATTCTCCTATAGTAACGTGCTGGATTAAACCCACAATCAAAACTGACATTTAACATTTATTCAACAAAATCTGCGTACAAGGAAGGTAAGGGAGGGAAGTTGAAGTTGGCCAGTGCAGGCCCCGTCCCAATTTCAACTCAACTTCCTTGGTGCAATCACGTATCTCGTCCCCTTCTATTCCTTCTCATCTAACAGTCACAATACCACCAAAATATTTTTCAGGGAGGCACAGATTCTGGATTTAGTTTGTAGAAAGCAAGAAAAAGTGATAGAAGAAGAAAGCAACAAAATTGTAAAGTACTATCGAACTTAAAGCTATTTCTATTTTCAGTTTGACATGTGTTATGCCCTTGAATCCATGACATTTAATCTGCTTCAGAACTTGTGATAGTAACACGCCAATCTATCTCTACCGTATTCTGCTGCTCATAAGAGTATGAAGCTGGGAAATATTGAGATTGGTGGTGTCGTGTTAATCAAAAACTTTAATATAGAGAGAACATTCTAAATCAGTCACAACAAGAACTCTTGGAATTAGTGACCGTTGCTAATCTGTTGCTATTCTCTTACAAAATATTTTGGTAAGGAACCGCAACGGATAAGCCGCAAAATTTTTCCGTTACATAATTTCGGTGAAAATTGGCGATGAAGAATTTTCATTGCAAATTCATCGCCAATCCTTGTTATTCCGTTGCAATTCTCTTTCAAAATTTCTTTCTATTTTCTGTCGCTAATTTGCTACATAATAGTCCATAGTTATTCCTTTAACAAAGTTAGTTGCTAATCTCTGACTAATCCGCTGCAACATTCTCTTGTTGATGCTAATATGGTTATATAAATAAATGTGTGTGTGTATATATATATATATATATATATATATATATATAGAGAGAGAGAGAGAGAGAGAGAGAGAGAGAGAGAGAGAATGATTCATTCACCGTCATGAGGTATCATGACAAGTGGTGCATTCGTGCATCCTTGTTCATGATCATGAACTCGAGCCTCCCTTGTAATTTTATTTTCTTAGAGATGTTCATTTAGTCTATTCGAAATGAATAAAAGGCAAAAAAGTAAAAGAGAACGAACTAAAGAAAAGTACCATTAAAGTTTGGTTTCACTTTCACTTGACAAAGAACTCGGATGCAGTACATAGCCACAGGGAATGGTAATACTATAATCATCACATTCAAATGAATGCGTATTACACGTTTCACACGACACTTAGTTTACTCGATCTATATCTCGCTCCTATTCACGTAAATTCATACACATGAAACAGCTGACACACAAAGATATGGTCACAGAAGCTCAAAATAGCCCAAGTTAAGGACAGGAGGCTCTTCGGGTGCACCAAGATCCTGAAAGACTTCACTCTTGTAAAGCTTCACCTCATAGCCCTCGTGAACCTTGATGATCAATATGTAAGTGTAATGCTCGGTGCCACGATCTAATACTTCAGCATGATCCACATGAATGAATTCAAGGTAAGCCTTGGTCTGTTCATTATACCACTTTACTGCAAATTCACCCAAGTACTGAACATGGCTGTCGTCCACATTCGGCACAGGGACAAAATCAGATGGCTTGGAAGGATAGGCAGTCTCTTCTGCCAATGCCATTGCTGCTATTATTGTCAGCACAAAGAGAGTAAGCTGGAAGCGCGCCATGGCTACTTGATCAACTCTTTAGAAACAGCAAATTGATCTAAAGGGTTAATGGATGAGTCCTATCTGTATTCCATGAAGCCCTATTTAAAGGACTGTTTCATGCAATGAGCAGAATAACAAGAAATGATTTTGCTAAAATTTTGTTTTCCTTTAGTCATACATGCAGATTTGAGTAACCAAGTCCACTAAATGCATCATCCACGCTGTTGGTGACGTATAACTACTTCACCAAACAGAAAGGAAAACGATAGCAAGAGCATAATTGGGAAAAGCACCTATTCTCTCTCTTTGCCTCTGTGTGTATTCATATTTAACATTAAGGTGAAAACGAAGGTTCTAGCCTTGTGAGGAGAGAAGCGTTTGGTTGAAGTAGATATACATGAACGCGATATGTGTTTTGTGGAGGACTGTCAACGTCTGAAGGAGAGGTCTCACATCGGCCTTTAAACAATTTTAAAATGTCTGTCACGTTGGGTAAAGTTAGGTTTGAGTGGTTCATTGCCATTTTGAACCAATTCAGGCCCCACGTGAACTCAAAGAAGCCATTTGTTGGGTGCTTTAGTTGTTAAGTTGGTGGCGGCATTTGGTGAGAAAAAGCATCATGTTAGAAGAACGCAACAACATTAAGAAATACGATTAAAAAATTAAGACCTCTCGTTAATCGATACTGATCCGATATGCCGGAGAAGTTGAGGGTAGAATCTGGATGCCGGAGGAGCTCCCGGTGGAATCGGCAGACTCTGAGAGGCATTGCCGCAGGACTCGTGGAATCTACTATACACAAAGCAAGAGAGGCTACTACCAGATGATTGCATCTGATTAGTATAGAAGGAGAGAAATGTTTCTTCCGATAAATAATTATCCACTTAAACAGAGTCCGCTCGTCTCTCAATCCATCTTTCGGCCCTCTAATACAAGTGCATCTCAAGATCGCTTTTTCTTTTCTTTAAAGATCTAAAATTAGACAGTAATCAACAGGCAATGTTGCTCCAACTCTTAACTAAAGGACTGCTCTTCTCGATTCAAATGACTGTTGGTATACTAGAGATTTTGTAAGTTTTTTTTGGGTGAAGTATACTTATATTTGAGATGAAACACACTTGTATTTCACTCTACATATCACATATATTTTTCTATATAACAAGCTCTATATACCACATATTTTTCTACATAAGAAACTCTGAAAACTTTCATATTTCGAGTGACACATGTCCCACCCCGCTCTAAAGTACGTCTATCAATGGTTAGCGGGACAAAGGCCTTTAATCAAGCCATTCATGATAGAGCATGGGCATGATCAACCAGGGGGTCCACAAATGCCGCCACCAAGTTAACCATTAAAAACATGATGACATTCTTTTCAGTCCATCGGGAGGCTATTACTGAAGCTCACTCAGACTAGTTTACTTCTTTAGTCAAACTGGCAATGACTCCGTCAGACCTACCCTTCAGCTAATGCAGCAAACTTTGGACAACCGTTTGACGGATGATATTAAACCACCTTCAGACATTGGCAGTTTCCAATATATATAAGAAAGACATAATGGGATCATGTATATCTATCTACTTGTACCAAACACCTCTCTCCTGACTAGGTAGAAGTTCCCTTTTGACAGACATATACACACGCATGCACACACACACACACACACACACACACACAGAGAACTACTGGGCTTTTACCACATCTGTGCTTGACACCATTTTCCAGTCTCTTTGGTGGAGCACATTGTGCCTCACAAAACCGTGGATGGTGTATTTAATTGACTAGTTACTCAAATATGCTTGTATTTTGACTAAAGAAAACACCATTTTAACAATTATATTAATTCTCTTTAGTCAGTTTCATGTATCACTCGTCTATATATTCACCTTTGAAATCTGTCATTTCCATCAAACTGCTGTTTGTATAGAGTTTTCGTAGTAGATATGGCGCGCTTCCTTACTCTCCTTGTGGTCACATTAATAGCACCAATCGCCTTCTTCGAAGATACGTACAATTCGGTTGAGGATTATCTTATCATAACTACTAAAAAAGAGTTGTTCGCCATAGGCCTCAAACGTACAATTCGCACATAAGAGGTTACACCTGGTTCACAATAGTCGAAGGATCAGCCATCCACATGAGAAAAGATGAACATCTCTACGACCATCAACTACAGAGCATGCAATTATATATGTATACATATATATATATATATATATATATATATATATATATAGAAAGAGAGAGGGGTAGTGATAACATAATCTTGTATAAAATCTATTTATCATGTAACATAAAATCTATTTACATTTACATGATTGATGATGGAGATTTGAATTAAAAGTACTATTATTCTTTACAATTTTTAAGCATAAAACACTTTTATTTTATCTCCACAATCATTTATGTCAAAGATCAAATAGTGGAGATGTTTATATATGATTATCCCTTCTCTCTCTTTTTATATATATTATATATAAAGGTAGTGGTAAATGCTCAAACCCCAATTATACTCAAATTTATTCAAGCATCTCTACCATTTGATTAACAAGATCAATGATAAAATTAAAATTAAAATTTATTGCTCGTGACAACAACTATATGTGTTAAAATTAAAAATAAAGCTATATTGCTCGTGGTTCAGCTTGGCGTGGCTTATTCCGAGCTCGTTCTTGATCAGTTTGTGGCCAATACGAGCTGAACACGAGCTAGCTGGTTAAGCGGGGGGGACATGAACATGAGAAGGCATTGTACCCAAAAGAAAAAGGCTTTATGTTTCGGGTATGAACCTTCCAATCCCAAAATGATTGTACACAACAATTGTCACAATGTGTCCAAATTATTGGACGTCTCCTAAAACCATGGGTTTGTGTCAGGTCTAAATAGTACGGGTTTGTGAGGTACCATATTGAGATTGTCATGGCAATTTGGGAACACAACAAGGAAGCTCTACTTGACAAACATGGAATGTCCGTGGACATTTCATGGGTTAACCTGTTTTGACATGAAAAGCAAATGGCACGACAGGTGAAAATACGAAGTTCATGACAATGTCAAACACGTTGGGAAACCTGACACGAGACAAAAACGAAACGAAGACGCACAAACACGGCCAGGAACTTATGAAATCGACACAAAAAAAAAAGATGCATAAATCCAAAAAAATGAAAAGAAAAAAAAAAAACTGAATGATATTTGACCAGGATTGATATGTGCACACTCTTTTTAATATACATACCCATTTTTTCTGCTTTTGTAAAATGCTCTACTTATTGTTAATAATTACGAAAATACCCTTTAACCAAAAAATTGAACTTTCAACCCTCATTTCCAACCGTTATTCCTTTCATTCTTCGCTCTCTGAATCATTTCAACGACCTATTACTCGATCTACAACTATTTTTTGGTAAAGAATGGATCAAAATTCATTGAAAAAAAGAAAAATCAAAAGAAAGAAGAAAGAAAGAGAAACGAAAGAGAAATGAAAAAAAGAGGATAAAAAAGACGGGTCCTACATGTGTCTCCCCTCGAGAGGCATGCCCTACATGTGTCTCACCAAGGGGAGAGACACGGGTCTCCCCTAAATAGAGAGACTTGATTGAGGGGGGAAACATATCCGATGCATGTCTCTCCCATTGAAGTTGACGTACGTTGGGCATGTCTTCTCGGTCGGGATGTTCTAGTTTTTTATTTTTTATTTTTATATATATTTATTGATTACTTTTGTTCTCGATTCGTATAGTTGTTGTTTTCATATTATTGAGTTGTATCTTTGATTTCGTTTTTAGTTTTATTATTTATATTTTTTTCTTTTTTTTTTATTTTTTCAATGAAATTTATAAGATATGCATTAAGTTTTGAAGAAGACAACAGTGTTAAATGAAATCTATATCGGAAGAGAAGAGGTTGAATGAGAGAGGAGGGTTACTCGAATTGGAGGTAGAGAAGAGATTGTGTGAGAGGAGAAAGAAATTTGAAATGAAATGTGAGAAAATAATATTTATATGAAAGATAATTTTGGTATTCAGTAAGTATGTAAATAGTAAAAAGGGTGTGCATTATAGTATAGTAATGCCGTAAAGGAAGCCCCGCCAAGCAGAGAGTCCAGCTAAAGTAACACCGTACCGAAGAGAAAAGCACGAGTTGAGGCTAAGAGCAGGTATAAATAGGAGGCTGGTGGCATCATTACTTCATACTTACCTGGGCGGGGTCGATAGGCGATCAAGAAGGTCGATGGCCTAGGGTAACTGCCTCCATTGCACTGCGGAGGAGAGTTGGCCTACCATCTCCCCAAGTGGGAGAGTGGACGTCATAATTTGTGGTAGCGGGGAACTCGCGTTCGCGCGGTCCCCATCAATCTTCAAGTTCAGGATCATTTATTTACTTATCCTACCTTCTATTTCCCTGATTAAATGCCTCCTTATAATTTTATATGTTACTTCTGTGATTTTAAGTTGAATAGCTAGTTTCTTCTATTCTTCAAAGTTTCATACTCGTTCTTGATTGTATTTTTTATGTAATGATACTTTTCGAGACTTCTGTGATTTTAAGTTGAATTGCTAGCTGTTTCATCATCCAGGTACGTATAAAGACTTACTCAAAGTTTCATATACTTGTTCTTGATTGTGTTGTCTTTTCTGAGTGCATGTGGAGTTGGGGATGGAGTTGCATTGTAATGCATAGATTAGCACGCTATTTGTTCGACGAAATGCCTGGTGTTATAATATATAAAAACATGTAACTTCTATACTGATGAACCAACAATATTTCTGCTCTTTAAAGGCTTATAGATGACCCCATTCATTAACAAAACGCGTCCTGGTGTTGTTAGATTTCAAATTGAACCACATAGGACCATGAATTGTGGCATATCGAGTCAGGTTTTCCTTATTCCAAAACCTCAACTTCAAAATCCAGTGTTGCGGCCAAAATCGACATTTTTTGGTGTCAACACAGCGTCCTTCCCCGCCGGAAAAGCAGCAAAAAGAAGAAGATAACAAGTTGGAGATCGAAGCGAATTCTGACTACAATGTGGTGCAACGTAACTTCTTTTTTATAAGAATATTGGCAAGGCTGAACCTATTAGATGCAAACCTGGAGATCAAACTTCCAACGACCCATTGTCCGAGATCCAATTCCCTGGCCTGTGAGCACACTTGTTCTGGTAGCCGATAGCACTTGATGAATTCTATTCAATACCAAAGCTATTAATTGTGTACAGAGTATGCCACCATGACCCCCAAACTGTAAGCTTCAAATCTCCAACGCGATCCCATGTAGCATTCCATCTATCAACAAAGGTGGCCTACCGAATTTTGAATCAATTTTTCATGTCATGTATAAAATTAAGACCCTAAGGATCGTGGATCTCACAGAGGAATATAAAGTCAAGTCTTCAATGAAGCTGCTGGTGGTGCTGAAATATATGGTTGTATGAAAACTAAAGGCCAATAATTGTAAAAGTTAATTTATTGCACAAGTTAGTCGGTTCGGCAATTATAAATTGAGAGGGGATAATTGAGTCTGAAGACAACAGCAATCAAAGTCCCTTCGGTGCTCCTTTGGTTGCCTTTGTGTAATGCTGAAAGATGGAAACCAAATGCCTCTCGAGTACAGCTCACAAGTGATGAGAATGAAGTGATCACGAGTTGGCCGGCCAGGTTGTTGTTGGGTTGTGTAATGTTCCAGAATTCAATCTTCATAATTTTTTCTCTCCATGAAATCAATAGTACAATCTTTCCTCTAGCAGCCCAAGAGTAATTTCTCATATCATGCAACAGACACTTGAATTGCTTAAAAAAGATCAACTTAGTTACACACAGAAATATATAGCTCACCCGGCTAGAGACTCGACTCAATTTTGAGGATTTTGAGGATGGTGAGTTCAATACCAGGGGCATAAATCTGGGGTACGCCTATGTACTGTGCAAAAAAGAAAAAGAAAAAGAAAAAGAAAAGAACAACTTATTGTTTGATACGTACTTCCACCATCCTGGATTACCTTAGGTGTTGGATGTAATTGCCTATTTAGTATGTTTGTGCAAATTCTAAACACGAAAATAAATGAATTCTTTGGCGAGTAAATGCCGTGAATAATCCCTTTCGGATTGATTCATTTATTACCTTTAGAATGTGCACAATATCACGGATCGTATAAGTGTTCATTAGAAATGAATACTGAGGATGGAGTCCGAAGAAATAACCACCCCACATCACATGGAAATATATGGTTAAAATGTAGAGTTTAATCATTATTTAGAAGTTGAGTACAACTTGTGAAAAGCATGTCTACGTTTTCCTTCATGGGAAGGCTTCGACTCTTTCTTCTAGCGGATCTTGAGCTGCCTGCTTGATAATTGGTGCATCGTGCCAATGCGTAAGAGTTCCATCAGATATGTGTATGAAAAATCGACATGAACAAAACAATCTTAAGATGTTCTCCATCACAAACATCCTTAAAGAGATCTATTATTAGTGAGTGGAATGAAAAGTGAATTTTGAATATATATTAGTGTAGGATAAATATAGCTATATAATGTTTAAATTGCATGATTTTACTAAAATATTTTCACTATTCAATCTTTGAGATCAATGGTGAAAATATAAATTACTTTGCATTTAATGTAATATAAGTATAAAAATATAATGATATTTTAAATTGAAATCTCTACTTTTGATTTGAAACATTAAGTAGTTTAATCTCTCTCTGCACACGTGCACGACACACACACTTCCACACTTTTTTTTTTGTTACAACCGGAGGCCGAAGCCAAGGAATCAAACCCACCAGCAGCTGCATGAGAGTCAGAGACAACCTAACAGATGAGCTAACGCTCTGCGACACGTATATACGTTCATATCTTAGTCATTTGATCTGTTGTTTGTGAAGGCTTGAAGGTTGAAATATCTTAAACGAAGAGGGCTTTTATACACCTATAACAAATCCTGCCAAAAGTATGATGATCAAATTCTCTACGACAAAATTCATTTTGTCACGACCACAATTCTATTGTTAGCAGGCCCAGCTCATAAGATTCGATGAGACAAGCTGGAGAACAGGTTAATCTCGGATGTATGTAGTCATGTAGTTGCATAAAGCAAAGGACAAAGAATAAGTTGTAGACTTTTTGCGTACCTTCTTCTTGAGTCTGAAGGTTCCGATGATGGCCGTCGGATTTGGTGAACCCTTTATTGCCGATACAGGGACTTGCAAAGATGCAAATACAGCGAAAAATAGAGAGTGTGTGTGATGGACACGAGGTTCCCACACAGGGGCTTGCACAGACGAATACAGTATGAGTATTTTGTTTTTCTCTATATTTTGGTATCACACAGTGTCTGTATGTGCCTGCCTTTATAGGCAGGCGCTCCCCCATTCGTCGTGCTTATCCGCCTGTGGCTTCCCTTGTTTGGAAGCTGTAACGAACGGTTGTTACCGAAAAATCCGGTAACAGTTGTCCGTTACTAGATCTGGGCCTATCCTCAAGTAACGGACTAGATGGCCAATCCAGTCGTTTTCCTCCCACTTTTCAAGGGTTTTCCCTAGTTATGTCGATTCTTGATTGCAATCAGAACCTGTTGTGTGGTTATTTCCCTACACAACAAATCATCCGTTGTATGGTTATTTACCTATACAACAATATATATCCGTTGTGTGGTTGTTTGCCTATACAATAAATCAAACATATCTCAAACCCATGTTTCTAACATGTTTTGAGAAGAGTTTATCGTCTCCTTCACCGGGACAATCAGTCTTACTCAATTTGACAACAAAGCTGATATCAGGCCTTGTACACAACATAGAATACATTAAGCTGGTAATAGCTTGTGCATAAGGAACATTAGGCTTATCGTCTCCTTCACCAGGATAATCAGCCTTACTCAATTTCATCCCTTTTGTAACATGTGTATCTTCAGACTAGCATTCACCCATCTTGAGGATATAGTCTATATATCTCTCCTGACTCAGGCATAAGAGTCTAGATCCTCTATCTCGAGAGATCTTTATACCAAGGATATAGGATGCTTCTCCCATATCCTTCATTTCGAACTTCAAGTTCAACCATGACTTAGTTTTGACAATCATCTCATTATCGTTTCCAGTCAACAATATATCTACATACAATGATAAGATGACAAAGTGGCTCCCACTGTTCTAAACATATACACAGTGATCGAGTTTGTTAGCCACAAACCCAAGTTCTACAATGACATTTTGAAAAGTCAAATACCATTGGCGAGGTGATTGTTTCAGGCCATAAAGGGATTTTTTCAACCTATATACTTTATCTTCTTGGCCCTCAACCACAAATCCTTCGAGCTGCTGCATGTATATAATTTCTTCCAAATCACCATTTAGAAAGACCGTCTTTACATCTAACTGATGTAAATCCAAATCATAGTATGCAGATATTGCTAGGATTATCCGTATGGATGCAAATTTCACAACTGGAGAATGTGTCTCAACATAATCTATCACCTCCTTTTGCGAAAAATCCTTTACAACCAATCTCGCTTTAAACTTATCGATTGTACCATCGACCTTGTATTTCTTTTTCAGAACCCATTTACAGCCTATAGCTTTCCTTCCTTTTGGCAAATCAGTCAATTTCTAGACTTGGTTTTTCTCAATGGATTCAATTTTTTCATCCATGGCTTTCTTCTAATATGTTGCTTCTGATGAGTTCATTGCTTACTGATAAGTCAAGTTATCAGTCAACTCATCCAAATCTACTGAATTACACACTTCTTCTACAAGATAAGTGTGATAATCATTTAAGTAGGACGGAGTGACTCTTGGCCTCTTATGTCCACTTAAGGTATTGGTAGTTTCAGGAAGATCTTCTATGGGCTCAGAAGATGATTGTTCTAAATCTACCAAATCATCAACACATTCCTCATTATTTTCCAAGATGTCATTCTTAGTATCCTCTAAGAATTCAACATCTCTGCTTTCAATGAGTCTGTGGTCCTTGTGATAAAACCGATATCCTCTTTAACCTTTTGGATATCCAATGAATATACAACTCAATGACTTGTTGTCTAGCTTATCTCTAGACTAATCAAGGATCTTAACATGTGTAATTGATCCCTACCTCCTGAGATGACCTAGGTTGGGTTTTCTTCCAAATCACATCTCATATGGTGTAGTGAATAAAGCTTTACACGATACCCTATTGAGTACGTAAGCAGTTGGCATCAATCAATATAGACCTTGTCATATTCAGTAAGGTTTTGTTGTATCTTTCAGCTGCACCATTTTGCTGAGATGTCCTAGGCATTGTATTTTGTTTAGCAATACCAAAGTCTTTACAAAATTCTAAGAATTCTACCGAGGTATACTCACCTCCTCTGTCTGATCTCAAGACTTTGATCGAATGCCCTAACTGATTTTCTACTTCTTGCTTATATTCTTTGAAAGCATTAAGTGCCTCTGATTTATGTACCAAAAGATATATATACATATATCTAGAGTAATCATCGATAAAGGTTATAAAGTAACCATTTCCTCGATGTGTCTTTACTTTAAAATGTCAACATAAATTTGTGTGAATAATTTCTAACAGGGTTATTGCCCTTGTTGTTTCCTTGGGAAAGACTTTCCTTGTCATTTTTCCTTGTATACAAGCTTCGCACTTGTTGAAAGTCTTTTCCTCAAATTCGTGCAATAAGTCAAAGTTGGATAATTTCCTCAACTTTTCTAGACTTATATACCCTA
This sequence comes from Brasenia schreberi, assembly GCA_036023115.1. NCBI lineage: Eukaryota > Viridiplantae > Streptophyta > Magnoliopsida > Nymphaeales > Cabombaceae > Brasenia > Brasenia schreberi. The sequence continues at coordinate 41,285,499 of JAYKKT010000092.1, read as the reverse complement.
CGCGTTTATGCCACATATTCACATCAACAGAAAATACACTCTCAATATAAGTAGAAGATGGATAACTTTCATTATCAGATAACTTGATAACTTAAAAACCCTTCTTAACTAAGGCAGGGACCGAGACCAGATTGCGCCTTATAGATGTCACAATTAACACATCGGTCAGTATAATAGGTTTGCCTTGTACAAATATTCGGAATGATCCAATACCCAAAACATCTGAGAAAGTATTGTTTCTCATATACACACGATGTTCTTTGGGTTGATATTCTTTCTGATCCATTGTCCCTTTTTTTATCTTCGAGATATGTCTTGTAGCTCCCGAGTCTATCTACCAACCTGTAATTGGGCGATCCAAGTATAGACATTCTGAAATTATGTAGATTATATCATGCTTCTCCGACTGTCTGCGTTGTGGATTGTTTACTTCACCTTTCTTGTTGTGGCAGTCCCTTTTATAGTGTTCCATCTTTCCACAGTTGAAACACTTGATCCGAAAAGTGGCTTTCTGTGATTTCTTAAAACTTTGACCGCCTTTCCTGTTATTTTTGTCAAACCTTTTATTTGGTTTCTTTTTCTGGTTGGATTTGGAGCTAGATGCTAACTCATCCTAGACCACTAGCAATTTCTTCTTTTTGTTTTTGATCATATGTTCTTGCTCAATTGCTAGTTTTAGGGGCAACTCAGAAAGGTTGATTTTAGGCCCTAATCTTAAGGTAGTGGTGACCATATTCTATGATGGAGGTAGACTATTCAATATGGTTGATATCTGCATCGGTTCGGGGATGACTAATTTTGCTACGGCTAAGTCTCTAGCCATCACCAACATATGATTTACATGCTCTACTACATTTTCTCCTTCTTTCATTCTGAAGGAGTTATATTTCTGCAGTAGCAACTGCACATGTAATTTTGCTGTTGTATCATACTTAGTTGTTAGTGAGTCAAATAGCTCTTTCGCGGTCTCATATTCTTCAAAGACCCTAATGAGGTCATCCTCCATATAGGTTAACATGATTATTCTTGCTATGGTATCATCCTTTAAAAATATTTTATACATTTCTATTTGTTGCTTACTTACGTTTGGCGGTGGAGGATGCACTGTTTCCTTTAAAACATACTCTACACCTTCTAGTGTTAGAGTCAACAGAATTCTTCTCTTCCAAGTCTGCATGTTCAGACCATTTAGTTTTTCTGTTTTGCCAGTTCGGACATACATATCCTACAACTCATTTTTATGTGTTTGACAAAAATAGCAATCAAGCGGTCTAAAAGGAAACAAAAAATAAAGGCACACATAACAAAAGACATGTTAAAGTGATGCAGAATATAAAGCAGATAAAAGGATACCAAAGGGATACGAAGGGGTTTTCCGCCTCTAAACCCCTAAAAAGATACCAAGGGATAAATCTGTAATTTTATTTATTTATCCTCTTTTATAATTTTGTAAAATCACGAAGACAAACTTGTAAAATCACTATTTGGTATTCCTATAAAATTCGTAACTGATCGGGGTTAAAATCATAATTTTAACCCTCAGGGCAAATCTGTAATTTTTTCAAAAGAACAGGGGTAAACCAGTCTTTTAACTAAGTGGTAGAACTAAAATTATTCAAACTGGGTTAGATGAAATCGTAAAATGACAGCCCCCAATTTTTTTGTAAATTTCAAAAACAACCAAGGGGTAAAACTGTCTTTTTACCATGACAACTATGTAATATCCGAAAAGGGTTAGGGGCAGTTTTGTCTTTTTGACACAAACCCGAAGGTGGTTTTCGATTTTTTTTTATAGAAACGCTTAAAAGCGTTTTACAGAGGTTTGTCTCTCTAGAATGTTCCGAGAGAGAGAGAGAGTAACAGGGGGGAAGAGAGGAGGCCGAAGGGGTCGCTCTGGCCGTTCATCGGCTGTCAATTGTCGGTGGGTTCCTGGCTTCTTATTTTGCCAGCCTTCCTTGCTTCGGCTCGTGCCTTTTACTGTCGGCCTGTGTTTTAGCTTTAGGATTTCCGGCCTGCCTTGGACTTTTTGTCGGCCTACCTTTGGGCTTCAGGCTTTTCCGGCCTGCCTTGGGCTTTTTGTCGGCCTGCCTTTGGGCTTCAGGCTTTTTCGGCCTACCTTGGGCTTTTTGCAGGCCTGCCTTTGGGCTTTAGGCTTTTCCAGACTGCTTTTTCCCTCGGGCTATTGTTTTCAGCTTTCTAGGTCGTGCCTGTTTCGGCCTTCCTTAGGGTGTTTTCTTCGGCTTTTTGGCCGAGCCAGACTCTGGGTTTTCCTTTCGCTGCCTCTGTCGACTGTCGCCTTCTCTCATCCAATTTTTTTTCATTCCATCTAAATTTTTTTTTTATCCTCCCTTTCTGTTTTGTAGGGAACCAGGCCCTGATACCAATGTAGACTTTTTGCGTACCTTCTTCTTTAGTCTAAAGGTTCCGATGATGATCGCCGAATTTGGTGAACCCTCTGTTGCCGATACAGGAACTTGCAGAGATGTAAATGCAGCCGAAAATAGAGAGTGTGTGTGATGGACACGAGGTTCCCACATAGGAGCTTACACAGACGAATAAAGTATGAATATTTTATTTTTTTCTGTTTCTCTCTGTATTTCGGTATCACACAGTGTTTGTATGTACCTACCTTTATAGGCAGGCGCTCCTCCATTCGTCGTGCTTATCCGCTTGTAGCTTCCCTCATCTGAGAGCTGTAACGGACGATCGTTACTGGATTTTTCGGTAACGGCTGTCCGTTACTAGATCTGGGCCTATCTTCAAGTAATAGACTCGATGGCCAGTCCAGCCGTTACCTGAGCCGAGAATGACCACATCCAGTAACACAATTATATAGAGAGAGAGACTCGCACCACTACCTTCCACTAGTTAAATGGCCCTCTACCACCTTCATTTACCTCGTCTAATCCTTTCTGAAACCACCGTCAAATGAAATTTTTGCCACTGCCACTACCAATAACACACACTCTCTCCCCCTATGTTAATTATTAGTACTTGACGGGTGGTTGTGGTGGTTGCAGACACCATTTTAACTGCCGGTGGTGCTGGAAAGAAGTGGGGGAGCTAAAGAAAATGGCTAGGGGCTTTGGAGAGAGCGATTCAAGTGCGCATGTCCCAATATCTCTCTCTCTCTCTCTCTCTCTCTCTCTCTCTCTCTCTATATATATATATATATATATATATATATATATATATATATCGAACTCAAGCACCAGTGTGTTTTTAAACAGAAAACGTGCCAGCCCAATTAGTTGGATGGTGTGGTGCATGTCCTGAATGTTCAAAAGCTTTTCTTTTTCTTTTGGTTATTTGAGTCTGAATTTTACGCTCTAAGAAATATTTTCTATTTCAAACGAGAAGAACCATTATTTTTCCGAAACGACACTAAAACCACCATCGTACTCTTTTGAAACATCTTGATCATCACTCCAGTAATCATCTTACTCTTTTTACGCTCTAAGAAATATTTTCTATTTCAAACGAGAACCCTTATTTTTCCCAAACGACACTAAAACCACCATCTTACTCCTTTGAAACATCTTCTTCATCACTCCAGTGATCATCTTACTCTTTTGGACATATAATCTGGTTCAAAATATAAGATCTATTCCTGCATGTATTTGAGTTGGCTGCTGATCCCGCACACATGCTTTACCCCTTTGTTCATCACTCCAGTGATCATCTTACTCTTTTGGACATATAATCTGGTTCAAAATATAAGATCTATTGCTGCATGTATTCGAGTTGGCTGCTGATCCCGCACACATGCTTTACCCCTTTCATTGATTCTATATGCACTCCAGTTATAAGCATTTCTTTCTAGAAACAAACTATGGATTCAAAATGTACTGATTGTTCTAATTTGGAATTAATCATGCAGTCATACGTTCAACTTTTTCCAAGATGCTGCTGCTCAAAACACTACATCATCGCCACCACCACCACCGCTTCCCCAGACAATAATGCCATCACTTCCTCCGCCTCCCCAAACGACACCGCCACCACCTCCTACTCTTACTCCCTCACCACCTCCACAAACAATACCTCCTCCTTCCCAAGCAACAACACCACCTCCTTCTACTACACACCCTCCTTCTCAAAGACCACAACCTCCTCCTCCTACCACACCCTCAACCCCACCTCCACCCACAACTCCATCGCCTCCTCCTCATACTATAGTAATTCCCCACCGCCACCAACTCAGGTATCCTCATCTTTTACTTTCTTAATTGAGCAATTGAGTAGGAGCACCAAAACAAGCATTGCGTTTGGTCATCAACTTTTCCCAGCCCCTCTTTTTTTATGAATATGTGAAAAGACAGTGATTAAGGCACCCTACTTTAGCTCCTTTGCAGTCTTCGGAACATGATCCCTGATGGGCTTCCGTTTGTCTTTCTGTCCTCCTTTGTGTAAATGACAATGAAGTAATTATATTTCACTTGTCACCCTACTCGGAGAAAATGCCTGTTCTAACTCCTCTTCAAAATTCCCCTTGGTCTTTTACTTTCAATGATGTGTATGTCGTACAGTTCTTCGTTTATGGGGAAACATTACAGTGGATCAAAATTATTCCATCTTGTTCATTTACTGTGCTTCTCTTTTATATGCCTCTTTCAGATCGCTGGGATCTGATATTGAATCCAGTTTCAGTTTCATAAAAATTTGTTCCATCTTATTTATTTACTGTGCTTCTCTTTTATATTCCTCTTTCAGATCGGTGGGATCTGATACTGGACCCAGTTTCAGTTGAGTGCTTAGCGATATGAAAAATGAAATTGGAGTGCTTATTGGTCTTATGTTTATATTGATACAAATTGAGAAAAAGAAAGCCAACAGAAAATTTCCCAAATAACCTGTGGATTTCCCATATATTTGATTTCTCAATTTTCATAAAACCCAGCATAATATGGTGTTGATGACACACCGACCTCATGAATCACAAGGATTCCTAGTTTGATGCACAAGATGCTGCCAGCTGAATCCATTTGGAATTAGCAAACCATAGGCACTCTCAACCAATGTTGTAAAAAACGTATGAGTGCCCTTATCACACTAGGTACAAATACGATAATTGTATCGTATCGTACATTACGGTAATATTAGCATGTTTAAACACGTAAAAATAATAAAATAATAAAAACTCTAAAATAGAAAATTTTGAACCTCACAAATTATTAGAAAACGCAAAATCACCAACATTAATGATTAAACACAATCGAATCAACAAGCTTGTTCACAGTTCACAATCTTCAACTTATATAAAATTAAAAATACATACAATACGAAGTTCATACTTAAAGTTTAAGCTCAAAGTTCAAGTTCAATGTGGATCATAATCAACAAATATATCATAAGCATTGTAGCCAAGGTTGTTATCATCATCATTGTCATCATCATCATCGCCACCATCATCATCATCATTACGGTGAATCATTCTCATTTCCTTAACCAAAGGCATAATCATCTTAAAAATATATTGCACTTCTCCCAAAAGTTAGTATTGAAAACAATACCTACTATAGTAATTCCCTCCCTCTTTCTCGAGAGACTTATGGAGTTTCATTCATCATATGAAAACATTTTTCAATGCATTTTTATGTATGACAAGATATTGAATAGTAATAATACATAAGGCTTAATCAACTCTCTTTCACTAGTGTGGATTCTCATTAAATATAATATAGTAGAGTGATTATATATAAACTTTGTAACATTTCTACATACATCAATAGTCTCCTCGATTTTATCCATTGAACTCAAATCCTCAAGCATTAAGTCTATGCAATGTGTAACACATGAGGTCCACACTATGGATGGATGGCTCGATTCAAGCATCTTACTGGCTGTTCTAAAATTTGAAACATTGTAAGTACTGAATTGAATAACATTTTCAATATCTATATTTTCAACATCTTCAAAAATAAGAAGCAAATTATTTATAGTTTTATCAATATGAGACAAATCATTGGATTTTAAAATAATATTTTCTTTGAAAAGTAAATCAAGAAGTTTGCTAATCATCTACGATGACTATCTGTCTAATCATCAGTCATAATAGAACAACCTGTAAACTTCCATAACTCCCTAAATTCAAAATTTCATTCATAAATAATATCAACCCATTGTGTAGCAATTTATCCTTAAAAGCATGATAAGTAGAGACCTTATAACTTGATCTCACACTACCTCCCTACTACCCCTCTTAGTCGTCATGCGATAAGGAGCTCTTGTAGTAGAACAAGAACTAACTCCACTGTTATTGCCACTTAAGTATCTCCTCTTGCTCCTCCTCGGTCACACCATAATCATGCATTTTATCACCATACATTTGGTAAGAAACATCTTCAAATGGTTGAGACATCTTCTAATCATATAATTTTGCTATATCTATCTATCGTAATTTTTTTTCTTTTGTAGCCTCCAAAACGTGTTAAATTTTATACTTATAGTTTCGAGCACTCCACGACAAGCACTTATATATTTTTTTATTCTCGTAAGATGGTGTTTAAAGTAAAAAATATCTTCATGCTTAACTTCATTACATAACATGCACCTATTCACAAGTTTATTATCTTCCTACATTGGGATGCAATACTTCTATGCTAGATTGGACAGATCAAATGCCATCAAACCAAGAAGGGACGAACAACAACAAGAAAAAAGCTTTTAGAAGGTGAGGAATCTTTAAATCTATGAAAACTCTAAATTTTTTAAGTGAAAAATCGGGTGAGAAAGGTTTAGGAATGAAGATATGCTATGGATTTGACAAAAATCCTATGAATTTTTACTAGTTTGAGTGAAAAAATAAGATTCAGGCAAATAGAAAATAGGAAGAGTTTGGGAGTAAAGGCAAGTGGTAGTGAAGGATTTGAGAGCATGCATTAGGAAAAAATATGGGTCTCGGGTTTTTATATTACATGAATAAAACATTGACTCGTACGATGCAAACCGTATTGCATGACACGGTCCGATAAATCATACAGTAAGATATACTTACCTATGTCGTATCATGCTTGTCTCCAATACACAATAAAACGGTATTATCTCATATGATACGATACGATTTTAACAACATACCCTCAACGCCATGGCCAACAACCCCATGTTTTTCAGTTTGCTCAATCTTACAAGAGATATGATCGGTTATGATTAACATCAATCGGGTAGTATGCTCTACTAGCCGACCCCGTCTAGTATGGGAAAAGGCTTAGTTGTTGTTGTTGGGTAGTATGCTCTACAAGGAGGGATGTGGCTTCGTATATTTAGGTTATTTGCCTACATATTCTCTACATGATTCGATGTTGGCTGCGAGATGTGCCAAGTAGTATTTTCTTTCGAAGTTGGCATACAATTGCATGTTATATCCAGTGTTGGATGTTGACCGTCAATATATAGGCCTGATGCCGTAGTTACGAGAATGTAGAAACGAGATTTGTTCGTGGCATGCGGACGACAAACTTGTATGGGTATGCTAGGGTTCGATAAGTTGCAGGTATAAATACTGTCACTTTATGTATTGGTGGATAGGGTTTGTGCAGTCTCTAAATATATATATATATATATATATAGAGAGAGAGAGAGAGAGAGATGCTAGACAACTTTCATGCTACATATTGATTGTTCTGCAATCAATTGGACGGTGGCGATGAAGGCACAATCCTATATCATAGTTAATACATTCATGTGTATGCGTCGTTCCTATGATCACACATATAATGCAGATCATCCACCAAAGTATGATAGAAAAAGGTAACTAACAACTCTCTCTTTCTATATATATATAGAGAGAGAGAGAGAGATACATGTGTGTCCTGCACGTCATAAACAAGATGCAACAGTGAGTGTTTGACACTCAAATATTGTGTTATGATTACATCCAATAATATTCAAAATTATTTGAGTAACATTGTGTTTGATGCTCAACATAATATTATATATAGAGCTTATCAGGGCTTGGTCCTCCTCTCATGCTGTGAATTGTTCGTTCCATTGTTGACACCGCATTGTAGGGGGCAAACCAAAAGTACGCCTGGTGGGAAGGACTTGTAATCATAACAAAATATGAATGAACCTTCTGTCAGGATTTCTATCAGGTTATTCTTGTAACTAAATCACAATGTTAATCAACCTTTAAATTCAATATGCTTAGGTTAGATGAAATACCCTTCACAAAATGGATTGGATTAACATAAAACTCCAACACATTCTGTGTGACCCAGATCAACTTATCCGTGGAATTTTTTTCCTTCCAATTTTGGACCTTAGAAACTGAGTCCTAACCGATCAGCCGAAAACTTGTGAATTTCCAAACCAAACCCGAATCGGAAAACCAGCACAATTGAATCTAATTAGGAATTTCAGTCAGTTTGAGTCGGTTACTCGGTCTTAACCAAATAGTGTTCACTCCCAAGAAAAAATATTTATGTGACAGCTATTTTTCTAGCTAGTGATGAAATAAGCACCCTATTTTTCTCTTAAAAGGAGAATGCATTAGTCTAAATCGTCAGAACTAGAGTTCAACTTTGCTTAGCGTTTGTGCCAAAATGGGCACACCTCAGCCTGTCGGTTGAGATGTGGTTGCATTTCGACAAGAAAGAGTCTTAATTCAAGTTTCAAATGTGGAGTCGGATGCTGTTTATTGTGGCATTGTCTTACTTTCTTTTCTCTTTGCAAATAGAAGCTGAAGCCCCACACAGCCCTGCACCCCCCAGGAGTCCAACTCCACACCTACAATAAGGGCATCAGAGAATCCTGCCAATTGAGTTAGTGCTGTGGGTGTCGTAGCATGTGTTTTGAATTCTTATTGTTTTGAATTAATCTTTATCAGAAGTAGATGATCCACATGTAAATTTATTACACTTTGGAAACTCAATCAGGCTCTTCTTTTCTAAAGGAATAGTAGAGTTGCCACTCGCAAACTTTCTACCATTCGGTACAAAGTTCCCAGTATCCTTCACTCTGAGTTCATGAAGATGCTGATGATTTAAGAAAAAAGTTTGCACAAAAATGAAGCACACCAAAATCAAGTTAATGGTTTTGAGCTTCATTCCTGGGGCACGCATATCTATTATAGTCTTGGCTAAACCATGGCTTGCCAATCAAAGAGAAACGAGGTTAAAAGAATTTCAGAAAACTGAAACTTTGAGATGTCAAACAAGTTATTTCTTTTTCAACATATCATGTTATCACACAAACGAGCTTTTAATCCGTCTAGTTTGTTCTATAGCTTGTTTGACTCCATGCTCAGTTAACAAAAAGAATGACTCCGTAGATGAATCGTATGGTGCCTGCAAGCCAAGTCGCACAAAAAACAATTCATATCAGCGTACTCTGCAAAAAGGAAAGAGCAGTACGAACAGCTTCCAAGTTTCGGGCACATCGTACAACAAGGTGGGACAAACGCTTCTATATATATTGAATATCTCTGGCAGGAATGTAGGCGATCATTTTTTAGGGAAATGTCTTAAAAATCTTCCAAAAGCTCTGAGGTGCTGTTTCATTCATTCATTCAGCCAGAAGTTGGCTCCCACTTCCCATGATGATCTGTTGCCACACGAGCAAATGGATGATGCCGTCCCAAAGTTGACATAATTTCTCAACAAGTTGGGCATCGGTAACTAGAACCAGAATTGAGCCACCGAGCGCCCAGCATTCATCTGCTGAAGATGATGGATGCTTGTGAACTCACCGGCAAGGCAGGATCTTAGGGACAAGATTATCAGTTGTGTGTATGTAGATCCTCTTCCCGTATTCAGATGAGTCCCTCTTCCATGCCTATTATCTCTCGAATAGCAGCAGTTCACTTTTACAAAAGAATGGAAAATGAATATGTACTCCCCGTGCCATTGATCACAATAACAGATCCATCCTGAAAAATATACCAAAAGCAAGTTTTTAGGATACGCTATTTGCAGAAACAGGAAATATTTAAAAAGCAACTACAAGAAAAACATTAACTAATCATTAAAGCAATCAGATATTGATTTAAGCATAAACGAGGACCCACTGTATTGGAACCCTAAAGAACAGCAATCCATTTTAATAGTTGTCCAGGAAAAGGAGTATGATCCTTCATTAGGAACATTTCAGATGGACTTTACTTTGCAACTTACTAGATCTATCAGGTTGATGAAAAGGACATCGTTATTGACACGTTTGAGTTGGAAACAATAGATGCTATAAATCTCTTCAACATGCAACAACCAAGTCGTAGTATCCTAACTAGGACTTTGGCTTGCAGTTCCAGTTTGCCGTATGATACATTTAGTCAGCTTTCTACTTGGTAGCAAAAATAGCTTCAACCGCAGAATCTTTTGCATAGTATTTAATGCCTCTTTCGTTGGTCAACCAGTGTCACGCGTTTATTGTACCAAGGATAAGCAGATCTGATGAATCACAAAAACCATCTGCATAAGACATTCATTGAAAATATTATACAAGGACATTTAGGTGCAGCAATATAATACCAGTTCAAAACTCGAAGTCTATCGGAGCGAAAAAGAAGTACGGGGCCACGAAGCCATCATGAATGAAATAGGGATACAAGAAAAACAAGCTCCGTTAATATCTTGCAACTGCATTCTTTTTCTTATAAGAACGCTGAAGTTAGGAAGACCCCTACCAGATGCACACCCAGTTATTCAACTCCTAACCTCCTGTTAGGAAGCCCACCCGTTAGCCAGTATGCTATGCCCTCTGGGCAACCACCTCATTTGTAGATAACATTATTATAAGTTCCTTGACACACGTAAAGGGGATCATATTTCTATCAATCTTCATACTGATTAGTTAGTACTTTTTACAGCATTCGGTCTTTGTGGATCAGTGTATTCAAGCACCTCCCACTAAAATAATATCCATGTCTATAGTAGAAAAACCAGTACGTGTGCTAAGCAGGCTATCACTCGAAATGAAGATCACGTAATGCCATCAACACTTCCAATACCAGCATTCCAGTTGTACGGATGGAGTTACCTGAAGTTTCTCATAAAAACTGTAGCATTGACTTTGTCATCCATGACAATATGTTCTCGATAACAACACTCAAGGAAGTTTCTACAACCATTTAGTACGCTTTCTGCTTCTGCTTTCATTTGACATCTATCTCATTACCTTCCTAAAAGAATTGTTTATATGTAATCTCTGATATCAGAAAGGTAATGGTATTAAAGGCTGCTAGTCTATTGTACCAAGATCCGTATCAGCAACCGTAGATGAATGATCAAAACAATCAGCCAGAGACAGTGGAAGATCAAGAAAAACAGGAGATATGCAGTATTCAGGGAAAACAGGATGATGCCAGGACGTTCAAGTATCAAGTCCACATTAACCAAACACTTTCATGTAATACTGTAAAAGCTACTGCTTAAGATACAGTCGTAAATCATGCACGTTTTAAATGGTTGACTGCTCATATATTTTGAAACCTGAAACTCAAGTGACAGGAAATATCAAGACCACAGCCATACAAGTGACTGCACATGTCCATCTTAGCTACAGTGTCTCAATCATGGCTGGTATGCATTATACTTGTACATATTTCTTTTGGTTGAAAATTGTTATTTTACAAACTGAGATACTTCTTGCATGTCTGAACCCAATGAAACTGCTGCTTTTATCTCCACAGTTTTACAAAATGTTCATATTATCCAAGTCGCCCAGGTCGTTCCCCTAGACTATATTTGGACTTTAAAAATTGCAACAGTAATTTTGAAGCATGGATTTACCTAGCGCACTTTTTCTCCATTTTGAACGTGAATCTCGTCATCCTTGGGCGTTCCTTCACCTAATTTTTCTGCTTTTATTGCCTCCTCCGCTTTCCCCTTTGCTTCCACTTCTCTCTCTTTCCTTCTCCTTGCTTCTTCTTCTTTTATCTGCCTAAACCTGATGAGCAAGGAGGTCTTAAAATTTATATGAAGTTCATTTATAGGTACTTCCTCATAAGATCATAATAAGTGGAGAGATGCAGCTACCTTTCACCAGGGCGTGGACTTTTCGGATCAGATTTTTCCTCTTCTGGCATAACTTGGACTTGGTTAGAATTTGCATTCAGCATGGTTTTTTGAGAAGATTCAATTGTTGATGTGATGGTTTCACTATTGAACTTTCTAACTGGATTCTTGGCACCTCCCAGCTTGAGAAACCAAACCTGCTGTGCAGTGCTCAAGATGTTATTGGTGAGCCTGCATCACAAATCTTATATTACTACATCTTATAGGAACACATGCGTATGAGACAAAAGCAGAGATTCATGGAGAGTAGACACATCTACAAACTTTATGTCCACACCATTCAGGTCAGAAGAAAATCTGACTCATTAGAGCATATGTTATCAATAGTGCATTATAACATTTTAACAGACCACAAAGCAATATAGTGGCCACCATTTTACGGTGTCCATTAAGGCCACAAAGTTGTCCGTTATATTGGTCGCTAACTCCACTATATGACCACTAACAGCGCTATATGTTATTTAGTATAAACATGTTTGGATTGATTAAGCCTTTGGCTTTTCTAAGCAGTGACATGCATTTTTATGTAGTAACATAATTAACTATGTTATATGATATGCCATTTATTTCTTAACATGTACATGGATTTATAGAGGATTGTATGATGAATATCTAAGTTGCTTAACTAGTTCATTTTTATGCACAATTCTTAAGTAATTATATGATTAAGATAATCTTGATTTTTACTCCTGAAAATCCAGGTAATGATGTACCTTTTTCCTAGTTTTCTACTCCTACAACAACAACAACAATAACTAAGCCTTTTCCCATACTAGATGAGGTCGGCTACATGGATTCTTTGTTTCCACAGAGCCCTATCATGTGCCATGTTAGCAATTAACTCACGATAAGCTAGATCATTCTTTATTGTTTCTTTCAAACACTTTTGTGGTCGTCTTCTACCTCTTTTAATACTTTCAAATTTTAGTTTTTCATACCTTCTTACAGGTTCTTCTTTTGATCTTCTTTCTATATGTCCAAACCATCTTAAACGATATTCTCTCATTTTATCCTCTATTGGTGCCACTCCTAATTTGTTTCTAATAACCTCATTATGTATATGGTCTTTTCTTATATGACCACTCATCCATCTCAACATCTTCATTTCTGTCACAGACATCTTTTGTACATGTTGATCATTAATTACCCAACATTCAAAACTATAAAACATGGCAGGTCTAATTGTTGCTCTATAATATTTACCTTTTAACTTTAATGGTATCTTCTTATCACAAAGAGTACCTATGCTCCTCTCTATTTTAACCAATCAGTATTAATTCTATGTGTAACATCTCCATCAATTCTTCCATCACTTGGAAAAATTGACCCTAGTTATTTAAAACTTTCTTTTTCGGGGATGCAATGTGTGCCAATTTTAATTTCTATGTCCTCTGAGGTAACCAAATGATCAAACTTACATTCCATATATTCTGTCTTTGTTCTACTAAGTCGGAGGCCTTTGCTTTCTAATGTTTCTCTCCATAGTTCCAATTTTCTATTAACTTTTTCCTTAAACTCCTCCACTATCACAATGTCATCTGCAAATAACATACACCAATGTACTTCATCCTGAATATGTTTTGTTAACTCATCAATCACCATTATAAATAAGTATGGACTTAAAGTTCATCCTTAATGTAACCCAATATTAACTTCAAAGAAGTCTGTTATTCCTTCATGAGTCCTCACACATGTTTTTGCACCATCATACATGTCTCTTATAAGGTTAATGTATGTTAATGGGATACCTATTTTTTTAAGGTTCTTCAAAGAACCTCCCTCGGTACCCTATCATAAGCTTTTTTCATATCAATAAATATCATGTAAAGGTCTTTCTTTTTTGCTCTAAAATGTTCCATAAGATGTCTCAAAAGGTGAATCGCTTCAACAGTAGATTTGCCTGACATTAATCCAAATTGGTTCTCCATTGTACTCGATACTTGTCTTAACCTACATTCGATAATTCTTTCCCACAATTTCATAGTATGGCTCATTAACTTGACACCTCGATAATTCGCACAATTCTGAATATCTCCCTTGTTGTTATATATGGATATAAGTGTACTCACTCTCCATTCCTCGGGCATCTTTTGATTTCTCCATATTTCATTAAATAGTCTTGTGAGCCAAGTGATTCCTATTTCTCCTAGTATTTTTTAAACTTCTATAGGAATATTATCTGGTCCTACCGATTTACCACCCTTTATATGTTTAAGAGCCTCTTTGACTTTATTCTTTTGAATATGTCGGTAGAAATTGTGGTTTATATACTTTTCTTATTTGGCTAACTCTCCTAAGCTAATACTAACATCTTTATTTTCATTAAAAAGCTTATAAAAATAGTTTTTTCATCTATTTCTTATATCATCATTTGTCACTAGAATTTTTTTATCCTCGTCTTTGGTGCAACTAAAAGAATTAAGATCTTTAGTTTTCTTATCTCTAGCCCTACCTATCTTAAAAATAACTCTTTCACCCTCTTTTGAGTTTTTTTATATAAATCCTCCCAGATTTTAGCTTTTGCTTCAATGACGGCCTTTTTCGCTTCCTTCTTTGCTTTCTTATAAGCCTCTAAAGTTTCACTAGTTTTCTTAGCATAATGTAATTTGTAGCATGCCCTCTTTGCCTTGATTTTATTTTGCACTACTTCACTCCACCACCAAGCTTCTTTTTGTAATGGTATACCTCCCTTAGATTCACCTAACACATCTTTCGCCACTATTCTAATATGTATAGCCATATTGTTCCACATATCACAAGGTGTACCAACATACTTTCAAGCATCTCCTTCAAGGACTTTCTATTTAAATATATCTTCTTTCTCACTTTTGAGGTTCCACCATTTAGTTCGAATAGCTCGATGCACTCTTTTCTTCTTTATCCATTTTTTTATTTGTAAATCCATAACTAAAAGTCGATGTTGGGTGGTTAAGCTTTCTCCAGGCACGCCCTATCTTTTTTTCTATAAATAAAGTAATCAATTTGTGTTTGTGATAAGCCACTCTTATAAGTAATTAAATGTTCATCTCATTTTTTAAAGATTGTATTGACTATAAAGAATCAAATGCTATAGCAAAATTTAAAATCTCCCTACCTTTCTCATTTATATCCCCAAAACCAAAGTTTTCATGAATATCTTGATATCCTAATGTCTCTTTACTGACATGTTCATTTAAGTCTAATAAACAAATCATCTCCCTTTGTAAAATCTTTTGAATCACCTTATCTAACTCTTCCCAAAAAGTTGTACTTATACTATCTTCTACTCCTACTTAAGGTGCGTAAGGACAAACTATATTCAAAACCTCTACTCCTAACACTAATTTCAATGTTATGATCCAGTCACCATATCGTTGTATGTCTACTACACTATCCTTCAAATCTTTATTTATGATAATACCAACTCTGTTTCGAGCCTTTTTCTTATCTAGGACTAGCTTCCTTACTCCCCGCATCCGTCAATATTGAAAATGCGGAAACCCTCTTTGTAATTTATTCACTACGTTCGAGCGGCAATGTAGCGGGACTAACTTCTTTAAACACACCCGTCCATGATGTGGGAACCCTCTTTGCAATTGATTCACTACATTCGGGTGAAAATGTAGTGGCCCTTGCTTATTATTCGCTATATTTGAGCTCTGCAACGCGTCGCTAAGCGGGGACACGCTAAAGCAATGCTCATAATTTCTGTAATCTAACAACAACTAAGCATTTTCCCATACTAGATGGGGTCGGCTATCATAATTTGTGTAATCCATGGTATAAAAATCTGACAAAGTTTTACGCTGGTTATCGGAAGCTTAACACAACCCTCCTCCTTATCCGAGCTTGGGACCGGCCATGCAAGGGTGATCTCTATATGGGCAGAGTTTATGAATATGCTAGACTTATCTATTTATTTTTTATAGATAATTATATATTTTTATGTTATTAATGAGATTATGAGTGTGCCACTAAATCTGCTATTAGCTTTGACATATTCCTGGCAACACTATATTAGGGTTGAACAGTAACTGTATGCTATCTGCTATTGATAGAATGGATTAGAACAATGGCCAGGTTGAGCCATAGCAAGAATTTTCCCTTTCTAAGATATTTATTAGATAGAAAGTGGTGACCTATGTTTATAGAAACATAAATGGAAAATGGACACGGGAACTGGCCTTTCACCAAAATCAAGAAACTGGATAACAATATATGTGTGTGTGTGTGTGTAAAAAATGGAAAAAAGAATATGAGAAGATGTCTCTAGGATTCAAATAGAAGACATCCCATGTACAAAAAGGCACTATAACCATGCTATAGTAGTGGTGATAGAAGACGATTTTTAAATGTATTATCTTTAGTTCAGCCAATATATGGACAAGACATTTCGAATGCATTTCGTACCGTATCTAGGTATCCTTTCATTGCACTCTGCAGCCATCTCCATGCATCATAGGAGGTAACTAATAGCCACCTTGGCTCTAGTTAAATGCTTATGCTGGACAACTATATCAAAGCCTTTTTTATTATATAGAAGAGGTCACACCATCACATCAGTTCTAGATAAATGCTTATGCAGATGTAGCTATTCCAGATGCCTACGCAGGATAACTATTTGAAAGCCTTTTTCCTTAGAGGAAAGGCGGGAAGGAGGGGGATTTATTGCATAGCAGCTGAGAGAGAGAGAGTTATTACAGAGCAGCTAGGTGAGATATCAAGTTCGATAAAGTTTTAGATGGTTAGGGTTTTCTATCAACTAATGAATCTCATATTTTAGGGTTTTCTATCGGCTAATGAAGCTCAGATTTCCATCCAAACCAATCCTATATTTTTAGTTAAATCTACTGGCCAGTATACATTCAGTTAAATCTACTCACCAGTAAAGACTTAGGCCAGAAGGTACCGAGAGGGCAAAATAACCAATCATTAGAGGAAGAAATTTAGTTAAAGCCTGAGAAGTCTTTTGATTTGGATCATCAACCTGAAAATACCAAGATAAGTAGTATATCAGGGAAAATCAGAAAATATGCAATTCATATTTCATAGAACCAAATCTGGGCCTTGAGTTTAGAAGACTATGTGTAAAAACGTAGCTAATGTAATGTATTTAAATCCACTGAAGTATTGAACAATGGCAGAACTCAAAAGCTTTCAACCAAAAACTAGGTCAGAAAAAGTTTCAAGTCATTCAACCGAAGAGCATAACCTCACCTGTGGTGGTTGCATTATTTGAACTGATAGGTATTGTGTCACAATAAGTAGCAATGGTAAAACGAGATATGCCAAGGTGTCTAACCAGCCAAGAGGCGGATGACCATCCTGTATAAACCCAGGGCGAGTCAGGAGAATTAATAAGAAAGTGCATCATCGAAACACAATATCCAATATTAGAATTAAGGAATAAAATAATTTCAATAAATGTATCAGTAAAACATATCATTAATATGACTACTTGATTTAGAGGTTTTCTCTTTTTCGCTTTTGCACAAAAAGTAGGACTAACAATTGATCCATTATGCAAACATGATCATAACTTTGGATTATGAGAGTGAATGAACTTATTAACATCAAAAACTTAACTAAGTGAAAGGTGTTCCTTATGCGTGAAGAAACAAACTCCAATGGGAGCAACCCCAGAAATGTCCCCCAGCCTGTGGACACTCTCCTCAAGTATAAATATTACAGATGCTGCGATGCAGCGATTTCACATTTCCATCCATTGAAAGAGATTACATGAAGAAGAATGCTCAGAATCATGTGCCTCTTAAAAGTTAAAACCTTAATTTCTGCATGTCACATGAAATTATTAAGCTCAAATTTTTTCACCAGTTTAACGATTATCAAGGATTCATCCCCTGACCAAAATATCATTGTATAATACCCTCACAATATATCCTTTCCGTCTAATAAAGTAAAAATAGAGAAAATGAAAAAGAACACTCACTACAAAAGGGAAAAGCCAAGAAATTCCACTGCCATTTTGTCGTGCTGCTATTGTAGTTGGGCCAGACAAAGAAGGAATCCAGAAAAAGCCCTCCGTCAGGAGTCCCTTGTACACATAAGCACAATCCTCTTATGCTAAGATTGTGGGTGAAAAAATTAGCATCAGAAATGAGACTCGACAAGTGATACTAACCTCATCAGCAACATTTGAAAGAGCTCTATACAGCCCAATCCATACAGGAATTGTAGCAAGAGTTGGCAAGCACCCTGAGATAAGGAGTGAACACTATTAACTGCAAGTCACAACTGGTTCTGGAGAACTACATGAATTATCGAGCCTACCATACTCAAACTTTTAAATACAAAAGTACAATAAACTAGTGGTGCAACAATCTGAAAAGAGATTAATCAAAACCACACTGATCCTACTTGCATAACTATGCCCAGCAAGGAAAATGACTGCTTGATGACCCTCCTAAAGCTGCTAAATCCACATAATCACCTCTTACAGATTCCCCAATGCCAGAGACCAAGTGCATGGTTGGTTACAACAAAATGATCACAATACAGGGGCAGTGCCCACATATCATGGAGAACAATATAACAACCAATATGGACTGGACTATGAAGAAAGCCTTTAATCTTTGTTGTGGAGATAGTAAAAGTCATCCTATCAATCACTGAATCAGACACTAGAAACTCAAATGTAAGGAATTGAATGGACAAACTTGATATTCATAACGTGAATCTCACAAGTTACAAACTCTTTCTTATTCCTTCGAGTTCTTATTTCATATTATGTGGATAAATAGGCAGAATAAGTTTTCCTAGAAGTGGCTAAACAATGTCTATTGCCTTGAAATCCTGAAGATGAGACTAACTACATATATGGAGGAGGAATCTGCTTGGCTGACAATATAAGCGAGCTGGGAGTAAATAGACCATTTAGCTATTGATGTCGCTGAATTATCTCAACTAGTAAATGAAGATTTCATACAAAAATCTATCGTCAACACATAAAATAAATGATAAAAAGCAACTCTGGAACAAGGGAGCAGGTCGGCGCACCTAAGGCTGCCGTCACCTGTCTCTATTTTCTTATTCTTAAAACTTAACCTAATTACAGACCAAAGAATTTATATTACTAATCTAACTTAAAAGACCTAAATGCCTTTAATTAGAAACTAATATGACCCAATTCCCAATGGATCAGAATCTAATCCATTGGGATTCAAACCACCTAAGACTTAAATATACTTACAGATACATAACAGAAACATGAATTTAAACTTAAAAGACTAAGACTTTAAACTTAACTTGATCTCCAATACGCCCCCTCAAGTTGAGTCTTGAAGACTTATAACTCCTATCTTGACAAGAGCCTTCTTAAATCCATTGATTGAAACTGGTTTAGTAAAGATGTCTGTTAGCTGATCTTCTGAGCGTACATGAACCAGGTTGAAAATACCTTGAGAAATCTTTTATCCGATAAAGTGGCAATCTATTTCTGTGTTTGGTCCTTTCATGGAATACAAGATTCAAGGCTATTTGGAGGGCAACTTTACTATATGTAAAGAAGTTAATTGGAATATTTCCTTTGAGACCAATCTCCTCTAGAAGTGATATAATCCATAGGCCTTCACACATTCCCAGAACAATGGCACGATACTTAGCCTCTGTACTTGACCTGGCGGTTGCTTCTTACTTTTTTATAATACTATGTTGCCTCCCAAACATACCATATAGCCAGAGGTAGACTTTCTATCGGTTTTGAAGCCTCCCCAGTCAGCATCTGAATAGATTTTTATATCAAGTGATAATGTGGAGCATATAGTAACTCGTAGGTTATTGAGGATTTCAAGTATCTAATAATGTGAAATATTGTGCTCATATGATATTTAGATTGACAGTGCATCCACCTACTAACATATCTAACTGCAAAACTGATGTCAGGTCGAGTAATAGTAATGTATATCAACTTTCCCACTAATCTCTAGTACTTACCAACATCTTCATATGGTTCTACAGGCTTATAAATCTCTTCCTTAGATATTTCCATGGGACATAACATATTCTGCAATCCTCCATTTTAGTTTCATTCAGTAAGTCTAGAATATATTTTCATAACCCCATCACTGAATTTTTCGAACCATGTTTGTGGGGATTATTTTAAGCCATAAATTGATTTCTTCAATTTACATACTTTACCTTGCTTTTGTTCTCGAAGATATCCTGATGGTAGGTCCATATAAATATCTTTCATAAGATCTCCCTGAAGAAAGGCATTCTTAACATCCAACTACCATAATTCCCATCCTTTATTGATTGTCACGCTTAAAATAATTCTGATGGTATTCATCTTTGCCACTGGAGAAAATGTTTCTGTGTAATCTATGCCATATGACTGACTGTAACCTTTAGCTACTAATATGGCCTTGTATTTTTCTATATTTCCATCAGCCTTATACTTTATAAAGAATACCCATTTGCAACCCACCATTTTTCTCTCTCATGGTAAATCAACCAGTTCCCAAGTCTTGTTTCATACCAATGAAGCAATTTCTTCTTCCATTCTGGTTGTTGTTCTGCTTCTTCAAATATTCTTGGAATATAGGTAATATATGCATTCATCACAAACAACTGATATTCTCTGGGATAATTCGAATATGACACCAATTTTTGCAATCAATATTTTGCCACTTTACGTTTTCCTTTTCGAATTACAATAGGTAGATCATTCAACTCACTATCTAAGGTATGGAAAGTTACCTGAGGAGGAATTGGATATGATTCTGAGAGAGGATCTGGATTCAGGATGGTGGATTGATGAGGGAGAAAGGCCTTTCTTACACCTTTGGTATATACCTCCCATCCCTTCTCTTGAGGAGGTATCATCTCCTCCTCTTCCCTTTCATGTTCTGGCTGAGTTTCAACTGATGGAAGAGGTATCACATTTAGGGACAATATTTCTGATGGAGTAACTTTCTGCATATTATAGAATGGTGTATCTTCATGGAAGGTAACATCCAAAGTAACATATAATTTTCTTCTGAGAGAATCATAACACTTATAACCCTTCTGAGTAGAGGAATATCCCAAGAAAATGCATTTGATCGATCTTGCATCTAGTTTATCTCTCAAACCATGGTGGATATAAACAAAGCATGTACATCCAAAGGCTCTAGGAAGTAAATGAAATTGTTTCTCGTGAGGACATAATGAATGAAATGGAGTATTGCCATTGAGGACTCTACTTGGCATACGGTTTATAAGAAAAATTGCAGTTACAATTGCTTCACCCCAATAACATTTCGAAGCATTACACCTAATCAAAAGAGTTCTAGCCACTTCTAAAATATGTCTATTCTTCCTTTCAGAAACTTCGTTTTGTTTAGGAGAATAAGCGCATGAAGTCTAATGCAACATTCCATGATCTAGGAAGTATGAGTGAAGTGATTGAGACATAAACTCACCACCATTATCACTACAGAAGACTTTAATAGTACGTGGAAACTGAGTACGCACAAACTGACAATATATAGGTAGGATATTCTTCACATCATTCTTAGTTTTCATGAGGTATATCATGGTAAATCTAGTACAGTCATCTATGAAAGATATAAAGTACTTATATCCATACAGAGAAGTAATAGAGCAAGGACCCCAAATATCAGAATGCACAATTTCAAAAGGAATAGATGATTTTTCTTCACTCAAAGGAAAAGAAGTACGATGATGTTTTGCCTTATCGCAGGTTTCACAATTCAAATTCAAATTATTACAATGACTAAATTCAGGCAATAGTATCCTAAGTTTAGATAAAGGTAGATGTCCTAATCTCTGGTGCCAACGAGGTAGATCCTCCTGTTTCTCTGAAATGACAGTGGATTGCATAGCTGCTTCCTTATTTTCTTCGCAAAAGTAGAGACCTCTCCTCACACTACCCTGACCAAAGATCCTCTCCGTCCTAAGTTCCTGAAATACACATCCAGTAGAATAAAAAATTATATAACATTTCAGATCCTGAGTCAAAGCAAAGACTAATAATAAATTGACTGATATATTGGGAACATTTAAAACATCTATCAATATGCCAAAAGGTAAAGTAATACTTCTTTTTCCCACTATAGGAGTGTGTGAACCGTTTGCCAACCTAATATTAATTTGTTCCTAAGTCAACTCATAATTATCAAAGAATTCCCTCTTAATGACCATATGATCGGTGACACCAGAATCAATAACCTATATCTGAGAATAAGGAATGTTTATATTACCCTTAGCCAAAAAAAGAAAAAGGATATGCCATGGTTGCCTGAGAATCACTATTGGAGGACGTAGATGGAGTGTGTGAATCAGTCAAACGAGCTTTGAGCAACTCAATCTCCTTCTTCATATCAGCCAATGAACTTGCATTGTTTATAAATTTTTGTTTGTCATTCTTATCACTGTTGAAATAGGCATTGTTAGATCTATTCTGAAAGTGAGTAGGTCTGCCAACTAATTCCCAACATGTTTCCTTTGTATGTCGTGATTTTCCACAATGAGAACTAGTTAATTTTGCTTTTTCTTGAGGAGCAAGTGTGAATCTGCCTCTGTCACGTCTATAACCTCCTCTACCACGGGAAAAAGAAGGATTGGAAGTATTTCTTCCCACAAAAGTAGTGGTTTGTGGATTGATTTTGGTCTGCTTCTCTAAATATTTTCTGTCCTCCTCCCGGAGTAAGAGAGAGTATACTGTGCTCAAGGATGGTAGTTCTTCTCTGCTAAGAATATTATTTTTGACTGCCTTATACTCTAAAGAGATACCCCATAGGAGATCAAATATTTTCCTCTCTTCAAACTCCTCATTGCGCTCTTGTGTGCAACTTTGACATTTTGTCTTGGAATAAATTTGTAGTTCTTCCCATAAACCTCTAAGTTCTGCATAATACTCACTCATAAATCTACCTCCCTGTCTGCATTTTCTAATTTTCTCAATGAGATCATATTTCTTGACTATATTTTTCCTTTGGACGTGAGCATCATGAACTACTAACCAAATATCCTTAGCAGTTTCTAAGAACATGAATGTAATAGCAATTGAAGGTGATATTAATTGGAGAAGCCAAGCACTAACTAGTGCATTTTCCCTTTGCCTTCGTGAGTAAAGAGGGTGAGTAGTTGGAGGTTGTGGTATGTCATCAGTCAAATAGTCCCAACGCCCCCTTGTCATTACTGTCAATTCAATAGATCTGGCCCACTGAAGGTAATTTTCTCCATCTAACTTCAGATTTGTGATTTGGAACCCTTCACTTGTGTCTCTCATCTTAGTCATCTCCATGTTTATAAGAATCCTCATAGAAATTTCAAGAAGACAATTGTCAACTTATAGTGTGATGGTTTCTGTAACCCAACACAATTCTAACAAACAACTTTAATATCAACTTAAAAAAAAGAGATGGCAAGGAGACTGCATAATTGATTAGCTTACTAGCACATCTTCTAAGTTTGAATAGAACTTCTGTTATTGGATTGAATGACTATTCTCAATCAGATTTCAAGCAAGAATCTTTCAATATTTTTATCTAACAAAGCTTTTGCGAGGCGTTTGAATGGCAGAAGGGCGTTTCCTGTGTAGTGATTAAGTGCAGGTCTTTATGTGCATCCAAATACGGGCCGAATGCCAATGGAAGTTGCTTCTCCGGCAGAGGCTTTGATGGACGACTCCATGCTCACTAGTTGTTGTGATTGCCTAGTATCAAATGCCAAGACAGAAAAAATAAAGGTTTACCGTGAACAGACTCTCTGCTATCACACTCTCTGCTGTCACACCAGAATCAAACGTGAAGTGACTCTCTGCTGACACCAAAAACAACCTTCACCATAGATTCAAAAAATAGTCACACGCAGAATCTGCGATTTTCTTCGTCGCTTCGGACAGAAATTTCCAAGGTAAAGCTCTGATACCATGAAGATTTCATACGAAAATCTATCGTCAACACATAAAATAAATGATAAAAAGCAATTCTGGAATAAGGGAGCAGGTCGGCCCACCACAGGTTGCCGTCACCTGTCTCTATTTTCTTATTCTTAAAACTTAACCTAATTACAGACCATAGAATTTATATTACTAATCTAACTTAAAAGACCTAAATGCCCTTAATTAGAAACTAATATGACCCGATTCCCAATGGATCAGAATATGATCCATTGGGATCCAAACCACCTAAGACTTAAATATACTTACAGATACATAACAGAAACATGAATTTAAACTTAAAAGACTAAGACTTTAAACTTCAACTTGATCTCCAACAAAAACTCCACCGGTGTGGCTCACTCTGCAAGTACAGCACGTGAATGCATTCAGTTGACTGCAGCCTGCATCAGACTTATTAACCTAGCCCGTGGCAACATCTTCAAAGGTATAAAGTCTATTAATCTCAAAATAAAGCAGCATAAAGAAGCTAAGTACCTTATAACCTAAAGAATATGGTCAGAATAACTACCCCTAAGAAAATATAAAGAATGCAAGTGTGTCTGAAGGGGCCCTAAGAATATTAGCATGTCAATATCAGCCTATATAAGTATATGCTCCATGCACAAGCAAATTCTTAGTGAGCTTAAAGTGGAGAATGTAACCTGCCAGTGGGTTTACACCAGCTAATTTATACAAGCGAGCAGTCTCTAATTGTATCCTTTCCTGCGGGGAAACATGAGTTGGGACTTAACTAGCAAAACAAAACAACAATAAATACAAAAGTTGGAAATTTTGCAAACTACTACGTGCAAAAATTTTACCCTCTCTCACCTATAAGAACAAGTTCATCTAGGAAAGCAAAGCAATAGCACCAAAAAAGAGTTTTTACCTGATCACCAGCAAAGCGCTTCTGGATAGCCTTTATCTGTGGTTGAAGAGTTCTCACAGAAAGAGTGGACTCGACCTGCATGGCAGAAAATCAAATAAGGATTTCAAAGCAGATCTTGTGCAGCTGACCTACATTTCTTGTTACAAATGTGTGCAGACAAGAAAGAAAAAAATGATGAGAACAACAACAATGAATTGATGTTAGCAATTTAATGTATGTGATAGAACCACCACTATATACAAAACAATTCAAAGATGCACCTAATCAACAGTAGAGATCATAACTACCACTATATATCAAGGATAAGCCAAGCACATGAAGAAGTGATTGCAGAATCAATCAACACGTACATGATAAGACTCTTGTTCTCAAAAACCAATAGGAAACAAAATCATAGAATATTATCAGTTTACTCAAATTATACATACAGTCAAGCATCAGGTGTGCTTGGAAGCAATAACAACTAGAGGGCAAGAGGCTTGTATATATATATATATATATATATATATATATATATATATATATATATATATATATATTATAATATATATATATATATATATATATATATTATATTCAAAGAGGCTCTTAAACATATGAAGGGTGGTAAATCGGTAGGACCAGATAATATTCCTATAGAAGTTTGGAAAATACTAGGAGAAATAGGAATCACTTGGCTCACAAGACTATTTAATGAAATATGGAAAAACCAAAAGATGCTCGAGGAATGGAGAGCAAGTACACTTATACCCATATATAACAACAAGGGAGACATTCAAAATTGTGTGAATTATCGAGGTATCAAGTTAATGAGCTATACTATGAAATTGTGGGAAAGAATTATCGAATGTAGGTTAAGACAAGTAAGTACAATATAGAACCAATTTGGATTCATGACAGGCAGATCTACTGTTGAAGCGATTCACCTTTTGAGACGTCTTATGAAACATTTTAGAGCAAAAAAGAAAGACCTTCACATAATATTTATTGATCTAGAAAAAGCTTTTGATAGGGTAGTGAAGGAGGTTCTTTGGAGAACTTTGGAAAAAAGAGGTATCCCATTGACATACATTAACCTTATTAGTGACATGTATGATGGTGCAAAAACATGTGTGAGGACTCACGAAGGAATGACCGACTTCTTAAGGATCAACTTTAAGTCCATGCTTATTTATAATGGTGATTAATGAGTTAACAAAACATATTCAAGATGAAGTACCTTGGTGTATGTTATTTGTAGATGACATTGTATTAGTGGAGGAGTCTAAGGAAAAAGTTAATAAAAATTGGAACTATGAAGAGAAACACTAGAAAGCAAAGGCCTCCGACTTAGTAGAAGAAAGACAGAATATATGGAATGTAAGTTTGATCTTTTGGTTACCTCAGAGGACATAGAAATTAAAATTGGCACACATTGCATCCCCCAAAAGGAAAGTTTTAAATACCTAGGGTCAATTTTTTAGAGTGAGAAAGAATTAATGGAGATGTTATGCATAGAATTAATGTTGGTTGGTTAAAATGGAGAGGAACATCAGGTATTCTTTGTGATAAGAAGATACCATTAAAATTAAAAGGTAAATATTATAGAGTAGCAATTAGGCTTGCCATGTTTTATGGTTCTAAGTGTTGGGCAATTAATCATCAACATGTATAAAAGATGTCTATGATAGAAATGAAGATGTTGAGATGGATGAGTGGTCATACAAGAAAAGACCGTATACATAATGAGGTTATTAGAAACAAATTAGGAGTGGCACCAATAGAGGATAAAATGAGAGAATATCGTTTAAGATGGTTTGGACATATTGAAAGAAGATCAAAAGAAGAACCATTAATAGGTATGAAAAACTAAATTTGGAAAGTATTAAAAGAGCTAGAGGACGACCACAAAAGTGTTGGAAAGAAACAATAAAGACCGACACCGTCTAGTATGGGAAAAGGCTTAGTTGTTGTTGTTGTATATATATATATATATATATATATATATATATATATATATATATATATATATATATATATATATATATATATATATATTGTGTATGTGTAAGAGAGAGAGAGAGAGAGAGCAATCTAAAGACCAGCTCAACTGGCCATCAGATCAGAATCCTCCTACTGATTGAACTAGATTCAGGGAGGTCTTGGGGCTAGCTTCCTCTCAATAGAGTCAATACAATAAACAATAATAAAATGAGAATTACCCCATAAAAAGTTACTCTAAGAGTCTGAATCCTAGGAATCCAATTCTAGGGCATCAATATTGTTAAGAGGCCAACCCAATGAAAGCTAATACAGTTTGAGAATGTTTAAATAAAAGAAAGTCATTTAGAATGAAGCTAGTATGCACATTCCAAGAAGATCAAAGTGAGTCCATACCTGCTTCTTAGTTAAAGGAAATGTAGCAGCCTTAACAAGCACCGTGAGGAGAATAATTGCAAACCCATAAGAATATGGAACATGCAATGCAGACAGACCATCCTTCAAAACCTAAAATAGAAAAAGAATTCAACTCAGGAGTATATCAGTAGGAAAGGCGAAGAAGAGGACACCAAATGATAACGCATGCATCAGACTACAAACTTGTTCTCAATTTGTTGATTCACATATAATTTTAAACTGGTCCTGATATGTTCAGAAATAGGAGATTGGATGATTGTTTATTTGTTGCTATTTACTTCACATGTTCTGCCACAACAAAGCTGAAGGCACCTAAGCTTGACTTGAGATGTCAAGCAATCAGAATGAACGGCTTTACAGAACCACAGGAACCTGCAAAGCAAAATTGAGAAACTAAAATTCCCAAGGGAAACCATGGAAAAGAATGGTATGGGGTGCTCAGACTGGGTGTTTAGATGGACAGAGTTTATCCTTTTACTACACCGGACATTGCATTATCTCATTTGTCAGGCTAAATACTGAAAATTTGTTGTCATTAACTCCTTCCAGAAACAGCTAACTGAGTCCTTCCCACTGTGCTCATGCGAAAGCTTAATCATATATGGTTTATGGTTGCAAACATTTGATTCTTTAAACATTTACCTTGGGATTAGGTGTTCTACAAAATGAAAGAGTGGTTTGCTTATGCTTAATTTCAACCACGTACTTGGAAAGGAGTAGGAACCCTCTTTGCCAATGAACAGATCTGCCAAGTGAAAACTTGGAGAACATATCATATTCCTGAAAAAGGTATGCACCCAAGACACTGAAAGTTGTGTGGAGAATAGATGATGAAGAAGGTCAAGATACACCTAACCTATCTCTTGAATGCCCTGGAAACCATGTTCTCATCTCATTTCTTTGTGTTTTAAGCTGTCTGAGAAATGAAAAGAAGGCTACTAGATGTACAACTTTGTCTCAGAACACATCAATTTGAAGGGATAAATATCTGGTGAATAGGTCTAGTCACACACTGACAGTTCAACAGACACTGGACCAATAACAAATGATTGAATTGATAAACTCTCCTCTACTAACAAGATGGTTTTGGAGTCCCTTCATGGAAAACTAACTATGAGATAGACTCTTAAAAAGTCAATACCAAATTTCCATGCCCTGAAACAGAAGGTTAATCCTAAACAAAGATAGGTTTATGGGCATGAAATCATTGGTGTTTCAACTCTCACAGAGTTCAATGAGTTTGTCACAGACAAGATGGTAATGTTCATGGTCATGCAGAGGCAGGATTGGATGCATAGGATGGAAGACATGGTTGTGGAGAGAAGCTTGAAGTGCCCTTGACGCAGTTGATAGTGACCAGAACACTAAGTGGTACTCTACAAGGAAGTTTAAGGCATATATCAGTTGGCCAGAAATGCTGTAATGTATTAGAAAAGGCAAGCCAAATGCTAAACCGAGAATAAGAACCAAAACAGTGACAAAAATAGAACATGGACCACTCTAAGGACTTCTGTTACAGTTCTTGTTACCACCAACTCAGATATTAGATCAAAAGATTAACCTGTTTGCTCATACTCCTCACTAAGGAATCCAGTCCACAAGAATCACTGAACTGAATGCACTTTCTATTTAGCAAGAAACTAGACAGCAAAAGCTTTCGAGAAAGAATGTACTTTAACATGTTTCTTCCTTAAAAGAGAAAAAATAAGTTCTACTCTTGATACTCCTAAAGATGAATTTTCAAAACCTTCCCTTTCTACTTTTTCATTGTCCCACTACTGAGGCAGCAAATAGATGCCCAACTAATACGGACCATGCGACCGTACCATCTTAAATGCTTTAGCACACTAACAAACAAACAACAACTAAGCCTTTTCCCATACTAGCCGGGGTCGGCTACATGGATTCTTTGTTTCCACAAAGCTCTATCATGTGCCATGTTAGCAGTTAACTCACAATAAGCTAGATCATTCTTTATTGTTTCTTTCCAACACTTTTGTGTAAACGCTTTAGTACACTACTTTATGAAATTTTGGAATCTAAAATACATCCACAACAACCCCCTTATGTGATCCTCTTATCCTACACATATCAGCCTGCAGTTCATATTCTTCTCAGCATCAAAACTGGTGGGTTCCAGTGCAAGTGCCCATGCCTCTGATAGTGCAGAATGCAGATAACTCCATAAAACATATGGACATATGCAACGAGTTCATAATTTAGCTAAACCAATTTGCCTATTGTTCGCCACTCATTAAAGATTTCATGAAAGATCCCCAAGATTTAAAAAAAAGGATCGACTCCTTAATTCAGTTGCTTAGTCTCCAACCCAGACCTCGGATTCGCATCTCGATTAACTTCAATAGATGCCTATCCAGTGATTAAAATCGTCAAATTCCAGGTTTTAAGCTCAGACCCTAGTACTCTAGAGCTCCAAGTGTTGGATTTACATGGAGACTACTGCCTAGTTTAAGAAAATCAAGTGGAGGAATTCGCTGCCGTAGAAATTCCTGTCTCAGATGAACCTATGCTCTTAAAAGGCCCTTGAGTGCACAAGTTTTTCCAATGAAACCCTTAAAACTGGGATATGAAGCATCCTATCCAGAAAAGACACCGAATTTATCACAAATTTCTTGGATAAGTAGGTGCCACAAGAAAGCCCTATGACAAACTGGGAGTGCGTAATCTTCCAATCTCAGCTGAATAAACAAAAAACAACTACCAAGAGCGAATTTTTTTCTCAATCCTGTGAATGATAAAAGTATCGTTTTAGACTGAAAAAGAACTTCCAAGAATTCGATACAAACAAATGGGCACAATCAAAACCAATCAAACAATGCATCTCTGTTTCATTCATATTCGAACAAGAGAAGGATTACCTTGAGAACGCTCTCCAACAAATAAGTAATCCCGGAAAGCCAATCCCCACTCTGTTGTTTCTCGTTCACAGTGTTGACGGTCTCAACGGCGGCATCTGATAGGGCGTAAATCGCGCCTTCCGCCTTTCCCATCAACCGTTCGAACGAGGATGAGGCGTCCTGAGTGAACCGAACAAAGGAATCCAAATCGTCCGAGGAATCCGGAAATTGATGGAACCCCAACTTAGCGACCACGACGGACACACTCCTGCTTCTTGACGTACGAAAACAGGAAAAATTCTTCCTTGTCGGGATCTCATAAATTCTTGGTGAATGAACTCTGTGTGGTATCACTATGGGAGGCAAAGAAAACGCGCTAACAAACGTCGGCATTTCCTCTTGCTCCCTGCTTCTGTGGATTCTGAGCCCGCAAAAGAGAAGAGGCGATGGTGATGATTACGACCCGGAGTTCCTGCTTGTTGAAAGCAAGAAGAGACGGATTGGTCTGGTGAACCTGTTGGTTCTGGTCTGATGCTTTTGTGTAAACATTGCGGTGCGTTCTCTACATTTCGAAAATTCCAGTTTCCGCTGCGAATCTGTGTCCGGATCCAACTCGCCTTCTCGTGGATATTTTTCTCCTTTGGTATACATGTTCGGTTTCAGATAACTCGAAACCTGAAACCATAATTGGTTTCGGAATCAATTCAGAACCGGTTTCAATTACGATTTTGGAACCACTGATTTCGAGTTAGTTTTCGTTTAAGTTTGAAACTATTCGGAACCGATAACTTAATTAAAAAACAAATACAAACAAACAACAACTAAGCCTTTTCCCATGCTAGATGGGATCGGCTACATGGATTCTTTGTTTCCACATATCCCTATGGTGTGCCATGCGTTAACTCACAATAAGCTAGATCATTCTTTATTGTTTCTTTCCAATACTTTTGTGGTCGTCATCTACCTCTTTTAATACTTTCTAAATTTAATTTTTCATACCTTCTTATAGGTTTTCTTTTGATCTTCTTTCTATATGTTCAAACCATCTTAAATGATATTCTCTCATTTTATCTTTTATTGTTGTTACTCCTAATTTGTTTCTAATAACCTTATTATGTATACGGTCTTCTGTTGTATGACCACTCATCCATTTCAACATCTTCATTTCTTTCATAAACATCTTTTGTACATGTTGATGTTTAACAGCCAAACACTTAGAATCATAAAACATGGCAGGCCTAATTACTGCTCTATAATATTTACCTTTTAACTTTAATGGTATCTTCTTATCACAAAGAATAATTGATGCTCCTCAACATTTTAACCAACCAGCATTAATTCTATGCGTAACATCTCCATCAATTCTTTCATCACTCTGGAAAATTGAGCCTAGGTATTTAAAACTTTCCTTTTCAAGGATGTAATGTGTGTCAATTTTAATTTTCATATCCTTTAAAGTAACCAAATGATAAAACTTACATTCCATATATTTTGTCTTTGTTCTTCTAAGTCAGAGGCCTTTGCTTTCTATTGTTTCTCTCCATAGTTCCAATTTTCTATTAATTTTTTTCTTAGACTCCTCAACTAATGTAATGTCATTTGCAAATAATATACACCAAGGTACTTCATCTTGAATATGTTTTGTTAACTCATCAATCACCATTATAAATAAGTATGGACTTAAAGTTGATCATTGTATTAACTTCAAAGAAGTGTGTCATTGCTTCATGAGTACTCACACATGTTTTTGCACCATCATACATATCTCTTATAAGGTTAATGTATGTTAATGGGATACCTCTTTTTTCCAAAGTTCTCAAAAGAACCTTCCTCGGTACCTTATCAAAAGCTTTTTCTAGATCAATAAATATCATGTGAAGGTCTTTCTTTTTTGTTCTAAAATGTTTCATAAGACGTCTCAAAAGGTGAATCGCTTCAACAGTAAATCTGATTGACATGAATCCAAATTGGTTCTCTTTTGTACTTGATACTTGTCTTAACCTACGTTTGATAATTCTTTCCTACAATTTCATAGTATGGCTCATTAACTTGATACTTCAATAATTCGCACAATTTTGAATGTCTCCCTTATTCTTATATATGGGTATAAGTGTACTCGCTCACCATTCCTCGGGCATCTTTTGGTTTTTTCATATTACATTAAATAGTCTTGTGAGCCAAGTGATTCCTATTTCTCCTAGTATTTTCCAAACTTCTATGGGAATATTATCTTGTCTTACCTATTTATTATCCCTCATATATTAAGGAGCTTCTTTGACTTCATTTTTTTGAATACGTCGGTAGAAATTGTGGTTTATATACTTTTCTTATTTGGCTAACTCTCTTAAGCTAATACTAACATCTTTATTTTCATTAAAAAGCTTATAAAAATAGTTTTTCCATCTATTTCTTATATCATCATTTGCCACTAGAGTTTTTTCATCCTCCTCCTTGATGCATCTAACATAATTAAGATCTTTAGTTTTCTTATCTCTAGCCTTAGCTATCCTAAAAATATCTCTTTCACATTTTTTGAGTTGAATTTTTTATATAAATCCTCTCAAATTTTAGTTTTTGCTTCATTGACGGTCTTTTTTTGCTTCATTTTTTACTTTCTTATAAGTCACTAAAGTTTCACTAGTTTTCTTAGCATAATGTAATTTGTAACATGTCCTCTTTACCTTGATTTTATTTTGCATTACTTCACTCCACCACCAAGCTTCTTTCTGTGCCAGTACACCTCCCTTCAATACACCTAACACATCTTTCGTCACTTTCCTAATATGTATAGCCATATTGTTCCAAATATCACAAGGTACACCAACATAATTCCAAACATCTTCTCGAAAGACTTTCTATTTAAATATATCTTTTTTCTCGCTTTTGAGGTTCCACCATTTAGTCCGAATAGTTCGATGCACACTTTTCTTCTTTATCTATTTTTTTATTTGTAAATCCATAACTAAAAGTCGATGTTGGGTGGTTAAGCTTTCTCCTGGAATTACCTTGTAATCTTTACAACACGCTCTATCTTTTTTTCTACAAATAAAGTAATCAATTTGTGTTTGTGATAAGCCACTCTTATAAGTAATTAAATGTTCATCTCGTTTTTTGAAGATTGTATTGACTATAAAGAATCAAATGCCATAACAAAATTTAAAATCTCCCTACCTTTCTCATTTATATCCCCAAAACCAAAGTTTTCATGAATATCTTGATATCCTAATGTCTCTTTACTGACATGTTCATTTAAGTCTAATAAACAAATCATCTCCCTTTGTAAAATCTTTTGAATCACCTTATCTAACTCTTCCCAAAAAGTTGTACTTATACTATCTTCTACTCCTACTTAAGGTGCGTAAGGACAAACTATATTCAAGACCTCTGCTCCTAACACTAATTTCAACGTAATGATTTGGTCACCATATCGTTATATGTCTACTAGACTATCCTTTAAATCTTTATTTATGATATACCAACTCTGTTTCGAGCATTTTTTTTACCTTAGTATCATAATTTAAAACTTGTATCATCAATCTCCTTTGCTTTTTCTCCAACCCATTTTGTCTCTTGTAAACATAGAATATGAATCTTTCTTTGAATCATAGTATCTACCACCTCCATTACTTGTAAATATAGAATATGAATATTTTTCTGAATCATAGTATCTACCACCTCAATTAGCTTACCGGATAATGTTCCGATATTCAAAGAACGAATACAAATCTTATTATACAGGACTAGTTTCCTTATCCTCGTATCTGTCCATATTCAAAATGCGGAGACCCTCTCTAAAAATTATTCACTACATTCGGGTGGTAATGTAGTGGGACTAACTTTTTTACCTACACCCATCCATGATGTAGGAACCCTCTCTACAATTGATTCACTAGATTCAGACGAAAATGTAGTGGTCATTGCTTACTTATCACTGTATTTGGGCTCTGATGTGGAATGCCCCAAAGCAATACTCATTATTTTTGTAATCTATATTATAAAAATCCGACGAAGTTTTACGCTGGATGTCGGAAGCCTAACACAACCTTCCTTTTTTATCAGGGTTTGGGACTGGTAATGAAAGGGTGATCCCTTACATGAGCGGAGTT
The DNA here is from genome assembly GCA_036023115.1 of Brasenia schreberi. Classification (NCBI taxonomy): domain Eukaryota; kingdom Viridiplantae; phylum Streptophyta; class Magnoliopsida; order Nymphaeales; family Cabombaceae; genus Brasenia; species Brasenia schreberi. Next base: position 41,251,351 of record JAYKKT010000092.1, on the reverse strand, counting down.
TATAAAATTTTGTAAAAAAATTAAAAATATTGAAACTATCAATTTTGTGAAAAGTAAAACTATAATCAAACCAGTTTAAGTTCAAATGACTTTTTACTCGATCCGATTCATCGGCCCGTTAGAAACTGACCATGTCTACGCCCAGGAAACCGAACTACCTCACTATATCTCGTGGTCAGGAGATCCAGCCAGGTTGGTTGACATCCTGAGTGTAGTCAATTTTTTTTTTGTTACAAACGATTTTGCGGCATGCCGCAAAGGGTTGACAAGGTGGGTCAGCAGGTTGGGTTCAGTCCCTTCTGCTTCGGGTTAAAAGCAGATTCACTAGACCCGACCAACGGTTAGACAACTACAACCCATTGTGTGTATCATCTATATATGTCGTGAACGAAGGTTTTTACACACACACACACACACACACACACACACATATATATATATATATATATATATATGTATGTATATATATATATGTATGTATGTATAATACATATAATGATTTTATAGTACACTTTTGAGTCAGGTAAGGTTTCGGGTCTTCTTGGACCCAACCTGATTTTTGTCTGTTGTTGAGGAACGCCTTAGATCCATTACCATCTAATTAAGAACGATTAACGGTTACCATTGATGTAAGAAAAAGTAAAAACTATGTCTATACAATGACAATATGAAGGAAAATATAAAATACATATCTTTTACTTCTTCTACATCAATATCAAACATGAAATCTTCTGAATCAGACGGTCGTGACTCATAGAAGTATTTCATCAGAGAGGACCGTAGCATATCTAATGTATATAACATGCAAATATAAAAATGTCATATAAAATTAATTATTATAGGTAGTGTGCCAAAGAATCATAAACCGGAGAAAACAGAATGTGGAAATAATTCTAATTTGCCAAAAGAATCCCAATTAATTATTTGATTAAAACGATGATTGTGTTTTGAGTGAGAGGAACATTTGAAAAATGAAAGTGATGTTTTATTGTCTTTTAGTTAAAACATCAATTAACCTAGAATTGTCCATTTTTGGTTCCGCAACTGTTAATTTTTTTTTCGGTAAAACAAGACATATGTACATTGTGGGAGTTGAACTCTCCACCAAGCTAACCAGTAGGGCAATTGAGCTACCAATCAACATCTAATAATAAAAGTTGGGCTTAATATATAAACTATAGAGAGTTGCTTGGAACCATTGGTTTTCATTTTGATTCCGAGTTGGTTCCAAAAATCTATGAACCGTAACCAAATCGAGAGGTTTTCGGTTCCGATTATAGTTTTGGAACAAGAACCACCAGTTTCAGTTCTCGATGGTTTTGTGACGGGTTCAGTTATGATTCCAAACCAGACATGTCCTAAATATCAAGTTTTTAGGTAATTTGTACTTACAGAAGGGCTCACAATTTGAGAGGGTTGTTTGCCAAGAAAAATATGGGCCAGGCCGAGCTGTCCCACATTATATGTGATCCAAGGAATAGGTCTCGCCCTGCCCATGGCTTTTATATATATATACTTGTGGATTGCAAAAAAAGTTTTCAAGTAATGTGAATGCCAATTTTTAGAGAATTTGTGCTTATAAAAGGCTCCCAATTTTAGAGGGTTGCGTATGAGAAAAATGTGAGCCAGGAAGCAACAAATAGCTAACCAGGTTGGAACATATATATATACATATACATATATATATATACATACATATATATATATATAGGAGAACGTAGTACACCCATTAGTCTTCAAACATCCTCAAAGATCTTATTTGTATGACTGTTGAGAAGCAAAATGTTACTATTGTAGTTTTTGAAGGTACTACACTCCTTTTACTGTAGGCACCCTTTTTTATCACTTTTTACAAAATACTCCTGATTATTTTCAGTAATTACAAAATTATCCTTAAGCAAAAAATGGGAGAAAGGAGAACGTAGTACACCCATTAGTCTTCAAACATCCTCAAAGATCTTATTTGTATGACTGTTGAGAAGCAAAATGTTACTATTGTAGTTTTTGAAGGCTCCTTTTACTCTAGGCACTTTTTACAAAATACTCCTGATTATTTTCAGTAATTACAAAATTACCCTTAAGCAAAAAATGGGTTCAAGCCCTTTTTTGTCTCCATTTTTTGCTCTTTATCACAGGATCGCTGCTTTCTTGCTTTAATTTGTCTATCATCTTTCCCTTTTCGATGATCCCAGCTCAGAAGATGATAAATTTGACCATCTAATCGCTAAGTCCATTCAAGGGGAAAAAAAGAAAAAGTCTCTTTCCCCGCTTAGCTTCCATAAGCAACCATAACTTTGGGCTTTTGCTGGAAGCATTGATGTAGATTTAGCATCACTGGACTTCTCATAAGCACTTATAGCAATTTATAATATGTTTGGGAGAGATTATCTCATGGGAAATAATTACTTGTTTTTCAAAAGTTATTTCAGACAGTTTTTAATTATAAATTATTTTAAACACAAAATAAGACAATCTAAACCACATAATTCCATTTGCAACTTTTGATTTCTTACACAAAAAGATGTGGTCTATTAACTTCAATTTGCAGATATATGGCCATTTAAAAATTTTCCCTACTTCACTAAATATCAAAAAGTTTAAATCATCATAACTATATTTCTAACAAAGTGGATATCATCTAGCATTGTTTATTTATGACTCCAAGCTCAGCTTCATCGCTTAAGCATCCACATTAAGCTGAGTTCTTCAAAGCCTTTGTTTGCTCAACGTGAAAGATAAAACTGGTGTAATGGCAAATATTGCTAGTGAAACACAGTACATGACAGTACTCTGATTCATTTAGCAGTTCTTTTGTTCCCTTTTAACTGTTATCTGGATGCTCCCTCCAAGAACTGCAAATTGTTTAGCAAAAGGTGTATGATAATAAGTAAAAGCAGCACCAGTTATCCTATTTTTCATCTGCTTTTTAAGTTTGGATTTCTCTCAGCAAACTATAGCGAATGAAAATGAATTAATTTTGTACTTTTGTATAACAAAAATATACCAGAAATCAATGTTCCATTTTCTTTTATAATTCCATAAAACAGAAATAACCCTTGTTTTGCTGCCTCGAATTATAGAATCAGTCTCAGACAAGTTTCTAACTATAATGCAGTAATATTTAAGAGATGCTTCGGTAAGAGTTGGCAATAGTTGCTTAACACATTCACAGATCAAAATCATGAAAAAGAATCAATACTCACTGTCTAGGTATATTTTATTTGTGCTTCTATGCAAATACTTCAGTGGCTTCATAGAGAGTGGGAAAAAAATAATCGCTGTAGAAAGTCTACACTCTAAACACAGACAGAGAAAACTAAAAACATATATTCTCTCGCTAGATATAAAAAATATTTAAATAGATTCTACCATAAGTGGGTCAAGTTTTTACAACTTTCCACACACACACACACACACACACACACACACACACACACACATATATATATATATATATATATATATATATATATATATATATATATATATATATATCATAGTTCATATGCACACCTATCTATTCTTAAATTCACTTAAACATTTATATCGTTTGAATGGTAAGGATTTGAATTCAAAAAGATGGTGTATTAAATGTAAATTATGAAAAGTAAAATGATAGTTTTATTTTTTTTATCATGTAAATCCAACAATACATAGTTTTATTTTTTTTATCATGTAAATCCAACAATACACCTGTTACTTATTTTGTAAATTCAAATCTCCATTTATTCACAACCTCAAGGTTGACTCACCTGCAAACCTACTCAAGGTTGGCTCTAGCTTGACAAAGTTGCTTTGAGTTGTGCTCCCCTAAGACAAGCCGACCAAAAAGAAGTTATTAAACTCGTTTTTAAGGATATGGGTGTTTTACTGTATAGTCTTTATTAAAAATGAAAATCCTCACAATTTACAATTTATGTCCAAGTTTGTTTTGGACTTCAAGCATAAAATGTTAATGTTTGCTTCTTCCGCTACGCATATAGCCAACCAAACGGTTGGGTTAACATGGGTTCTTTCATAGCCAAGTGTAGACCTGTTTGGTTCCAACCCGTTCCAACAGGTTGATGCAGAACCCGACTAATCATGGGACCAACTGAAGCCGGAACTGTGGGAACCAGAACTAAAATTAAACAGGAACAGAGCAACCCTGTGGTTCAGTTCCAGTTCCAGTTCCACCTAGAGCAGAACTGAACTGGAATCGGTGTTTCCAAGGCCTTTTATTCCTTTTCATAATTGATATACTTTTACCTTTTTTTTTACTAAAACTGAAACGTACTTTGAACCAAAACTGGAAGCAAAAGAATAGGTGGGCGGTTTGGTTCTGATAACAGGTTTTGGTGGAACTGGAATCATCAATCCCAGTTTACCTGAAACCGAGCAGGTCTAGCTGAGCGAACCAAACACATATTTGCCCCCAGTATGAATAAATTGATGAGCCAGCTTGAACCAGAGTAACCGAAATGGATGGTTGAAAACCTGTGGTTCCAAGGTCCTTTATTAAATTTTTTAAATTAATTTTTTTACTTTAGTAATATTATCTATTTTAGGTTGTTAAAACCCTTAAAACCTTTTAAATTACACTTATAAAAATAGATAAACGAGGTCAAGTCTGTGTGCGTTGACAAGCTGAAACCGAGCAGGTCTAGCTGAGCGAACCAAACACATATTTGCCCCCAGTATGAATAAATTGATGAGCCAGCTTGAACCAGAGTAACCGAAATGGATGGTTGAAAACCTGTGGTTCCAAGGTCCTTTATTAAATTTTTTAAATTAATTTTTTTACTTTAGTAATATTATCTATTTTAGGTTGTTAAAACCCTTAAAACCTTTTAAATTACACTTATAAAAATAGATAAACGAGGTCAAGTCTGTGTGCGTTGACAAGCTCCCTGAGCTCTAGGAAAGGGAGCTTGTTACAATGGAGAGGCAGAAACCATTTATTAACCCTCCAGTTCTCTTATGAAGTCAATCCCCTGTCAGGTGGACGTAATGGTCTATTTATTTGATTGAAAGGAGGAGGAATGCTTGTTCTAATGCCACCCACCTGATCCTGATATGAATGGGTTAGGCATTATCTGATTTGACCAGGTTCAGGTTCGGAGATGGGATGACCCGAATTGCTTTTACCAAGCAGGAGGTCGTTACATGACACACCAACAATATATATATATATATATATATATATATATATATATATATATATATATATATATATATATATATATATATATATATATATATATATATATATATATTGTGTGTGTGTGTGCATATGAGTGTGAGTGCGAGTGTGTTCAGTATACGTGCTGATAATTGCGAGAGATTCAATTTTAAAAATTTCCGCTATTTAAACATTTTTTTCCCAATTATAAGACTTTGATTGATGAACTGTTTGATTCTAATAAAAGTTACTTTTTATAATCTCAAAAACACTATTTGCCTCACACTTTGAGTTGTGGAAAAGATACAAACAAAAATGATCCTCCATTTACACCAAATGCGCTAATACAACTTTTGTGGAAACATGGTTTAGAGGTACAACAATAACGATTAATCCTTTTTCCATCCTAGATGTGGTCGTCTAGATGGATTCTTTATTTTCACATATCATGGTAGTAGTTAATTCAATATAAATTAGATCATTTTTATTGTTTCTTTTCAACACTTTTGTGGTCGTCCTCTGCCTTTTTTAATATTTTCACAATCTAGTTTTTCATATCTTCTTATGTGAGTGCCCTTTGGTCGTCTTTCTATATGTCCAAACCATCTTAAATGTTTTCTCTTAATTTTATCTTCTATTGGTGCTACTCCCAATTTGTTTCTAATAACCTCGTTATGTATACGGTCTTTACTTGTGTGATCACTCATCTATCTCAACATCTTCATTTCTGTTACATACATCTTTTGCATATGTTGATGACTAACTATCCAACACTCAGAACCATAAAACATACCAGGTCTAATTATTATTCTATAATATTTACCTTTCAACTTCAATGATATCTTCTTATCGCATAGAATATACATGATGCCTCTCTCCATTTTAACCAACCAACATTGATTCAATGCGCAATATTTACATCAATTTTTTCATCACTTTGAAAAATTGACCCTAGGTATTTAAAACTTTCTTTTTTATAGATGCAATGTGTACCAATCTTAATTTCTATGTCATCTAAAGTACCCAAAAGATCAAACTGAATATTCTGTTTTTGTTCTACAAAGTCGGAAGCCTTTACTTTCTAACGTTTCTCTCAATAGTTTTAATTTCCTATTAACTTTTTCTTTATACTCATCCACTAACATAATGTCATTTGCAAATAACATACACCAATGACCTTCATCTTTAATATGTTTTGTTAACTCATCAATGATCAATACAAATAAATATTGATTTAAAGTTGATCCCTGATGTAACACAATATTAACTTCAAAAGAATGTCATTCCTTCATGAGTCAAAATAAAGTCATTTAACAATCTTTCATCAACCAATCCAGCAAACATATCATGTTTGTAACACCCATGGGATTTTCTCCCCCTAAAAGAAAATTCTAAATCAGTAATGGCATGCCTAATCTAGAACCGGCACGGTGATTTCATTTGGATCCAAATCGAGTTAAGAATCGACTGAAACAAAAACTAGTCAAACCTGACCACAATCAGACTTGGTTTAAGATAGCCGATTCTCCGTCTCTCTCTCTTGGGTGAAATTGAGTGGATAAGGAGTAATTTTGTACTTGTGACGGAAGACCATAGGCAGAGTGTCCTTTCAATGATCATATTTTACGTCCCCTATTGATACCTTTTTTCAAGGTGATCGGTTTAATAGTGTTGTATTCATTTGTCACGATATGATCTAGGATATCTCACACACACACACACACACACATATATATATATATATACATACATCTTCGTCTCTCTCCTTTGGACGTGCACTGCATATGGTGGCTTCCAGTAAGCTTATTTTCTTTGTCTCCTTTGTTTTGGAATGCAAATGCCCTTGTAGATTTCCGCTCTTCTTCCCATTACTTCTTTCTTTCCTTAATGGTTCTCTTCCGCTACTCTTTTTTTCTTGTAATCTTGTTGCCTGGGAGCCTTCATTTGTGAATGTTGGGTAGGTAATCACTAACATATATATAATTAAAACTAAAGTAAAAGATGTGTCATTACATAAGGAAATATCATATTCGCAATAAAATTATTAGAAATAAATAGTCACATAGATGGTTCAATCATGTGGAAAGAAGATTGAAGAAAATTTCAGTAAGGTGTGAGAAACTAAGCTATGAAAAGACTAAAAAATATTTGAAGGGATTAATAAAGAATGACATTTTTTGTTGAGTTAAGCATGGTGCAGGATCAAGTTTTATGAAAACCTTTGTACGGACCCGATCTAGTATAGAAAGCTGCTTAGCTGTTGTTGGTATATATATATAAACTTGCTAAAGGTCGTTGGTTTCGTGACATGGTAAATCCATCGTTTACGTTTCCAGAGCATATTTTACATAAAGCAACTCTCTCTCTCTCTCTCTCTCTATATATATATATATATATATATATATATACATATATATATATATACATATATATATATATATATATATATATATATATCATATAAGTTTTCTCGTGTACATACCCGCTTTCATGAAGCAACAAATTGTTTGCCATGAGTAAGTTCATTGGATACATGAAATAGGTGTTTTTTGCAGTTAAGTAGTTATTAAATGTCTTCAACATTATTCTGAAAATCTTTGAAGTGCTTCAAATGGACCATTGAGGTTTTTCGCTTTGCATATTCGTGTCTGGAGTTACGAAAATATATCTTGCCTTTGGTCACATGGGAGGAAACCATGATATACATACATTTTCCATCGATCGAATATAGAATGAGAGAGAAAGAACCAAAGTTTATACACTTCAAAAAAACATATTGAAGAAATAAATGTATCACAACATATAAAATACTAAGAACTCAACTTCTTAACAAACTAAGTTGCATGATCAACAAGAAAATTCAAACATACACCATATAACAAAAATTTTAGCATTGTGGATCATCTTGCTCATTATCGGTTTCTGCCTCTACGACTCTGTCAATTAAGAAGCACAACCTATTATTTGAAGATTCTCTGAAACTCTGCACCTCCACGGTTAGCTCTTTGGTGAACCCATTCGCTTTCACTATACGAAACCAATCCTTGTCATTAAGCACATAGCCCTTGTTCCTCTCCCAATACTTAAATACCAAAGTCCATAATCGGCCTTCCTTGTCGAAAGTCACTTTTTATAAACTCTTTGTTCTTGTTGAGCAGGAGTTGGCCATGGTGTTTCGTTGTGTCCGTGCGCATGAGTTTCTTTGTAGTAATATGGTTGAGCTTGATGTCATTTGTATCGTCGTCTCTCTCTCTTGTGGACGTGCCCTACATATGGCTTCTAGTAACCCCATTTTCTCTGTGTTAACGTATTGCGTTCCTTTGTTTTGGAATACAAAGGACCGTATAGACTTGTGCTCTTCCTCTCGTCGTTTATGATACTTTACTTCCTTCCCTTTCTTGTCATCCTTCCCTGCTCTTTTTTCTTCTTTTGTTGCTTGAGGGCCACAGTGGCGAGCAAACAGAGATCTTCCATGGCACTGCTTTTCAAAAGAGGAAAGGCTTAGTTGTTGCCAAACTTCGAATACGATGAGTCATTAAATGAAAAGAAACAAAACCAAATCAATGAAAGAGCCTGTACCTTCTATTCTCTCCCTTAGGATATAATCGAGCTTGGGTTCTTAATTTACAAAGCTTGAATGATTCCAAAATGCACGAAGTGAGGTTAAAGAGCTTGAAACTCGCCTGAAACAAAGCAAGACTGTGCTTATGGAGATGGAAGAAAGACACCGCGAATTTTCGCGGGAGTTAAGAGGAATTGGGATCTCAATTGGAGAAACCATTGAATGAAAATAGGCTTCTTGAACAGCTATCTAGAGAGAGAGATAAAGGTGGGGAAGTTGCAGTCCAATGAGAGAGAGATCGAGGCTTCGGAGAACGCAGTTGCAGAGCTTAGTAAAAAACTCGACTCAGCTGAAGCCGAAAGGAAGAAAGTCATTGAGAGAACTGGAAGTAGAGCTTCCGAAAGGAAATATGAGCTGCTTTGCAGCGATATGGTTAAACGTGATGATGTTTGTATCTTCGTCTCTCTCCTTTGGACGTGCCGGCTTCCAGTAAGCCATTTTCTTTGTGTTAAGATACAGTTCTCTTTGCTTTGGAATGCGAATGGCCTTGTAGATTTCTGCTCTTCTCGTCACTTTTTATGTTTTTTTTCTTTTCTTCATGGTCCTCTTCCGCTACTTTTTTTTTCTTGTTATCTTGTTGCCCGGGAGCCTTCATTTCTGAGTGCAATAAAAATGAAAGATGGGTCGTTACATAAGGAAAGACCATATCTGCAATGGGCTATTAGAAATAAATAGGGAGTCACATAAAATGATGGTTCAATTGTGTGGAAAGAAGATTGAAGGAAACTCTGGAAAGAAGAGTGAAGGGTAAAGTGTGAGAAACTGGAAGATAGAAAAAGAACAAAAAAATATTTGAAGGAAATAATAAAGAATGACAGTTTTTTTGTTGAGTTAAGCATGGTACAGGATCAAGTTCTATGAATATGTACTGACCATATAGAAAGCGGCATAGCTGTTGTTGGTATATATATATATATATATATATATATATATATATATATATATATATATAAACATGCTAAAGATCGTTAGTTTCGTGACATGGAACCATGATTAGGGTTTATGAATGGCACATTATATATCATGAAGATGTGTAAATACTATAAAAACTAAAAAATCAAATGTTTGTCTCGATTCTGATAGTATTCAGGTTTTAACCTTGCCTCTGGTGACGTTTTGTCCTTTAAGTTAACTGCGCTGTCAAACATTTAGAACAATGATTGATTAATTAGGGTTAATTAATCAAGCTACATTCATTAGCCTCCCACGTTCTCATGTCAAACCCCACAGCGAACCCTATCTACTGCTTGATTAGGGTTAATTAATAAAGGTGTATTCATATCCATGGTCCGTGTCAACAACAAGATCAGTTAATTTTTTCTATCAACTTTTCTACTCTAAGCATCCAAATTATCATGGCATGCATCAAATTTAATGAAAAATCAAAAATATGATACCGCATAAAATAGAAGCCTATGGTGTAACTATTAAAAGCTCTTCCTTTAAATTAATGGGTCAGGTTCGGGTAACCTTAACTTATTAACAAGGCCTGCCCCTATATATACACACACATATTATGCGTGCGTGTTTTTCAGGAAGATCTTTGGTCGGGTATGGGTATACCTGGACCCTACGTATGAAGTCTAACCCTGACCTGAGTAGGCATTTTTCGTGCTGGGTTGGGTCCAAAATTGCCACCACTACTGCCACCTGAACAATGGAGGATATACATGGAGAGGTGGGGGGCGGCCATCCCTCTTGAAAATTTGAAATTTGACATGTAAAACCTACGTTTTACATTGAATACATGGTTGAGATTAACGCTTCGCCCCCCTAACACGATGAAATATATTATTCGCCCCCTCCAACACTATTTTCTAGATCGGCCACTGCACCTGAATATAATGGTTATACTGAACTAGTTTACACAAGTAAAACTTTATCAAGGTTCAAACTTGCTTTATGCAAAAACTAAAGAGTGAGCATATTGCACATAGAGTGTGTATATCACTTGATTAAAGGGTCAATTCATACTTTGAAGCTCATGAGTTCGGTGCCTGGGACATGTCTGTAGCTTCGGCCTCTCCTTCGTAAAAGCAAAAAATGAAAAAGATGCTGGAGACAAGAAATTACATCTTTGTGAGATTGTTTTTCTATTTTTAAAAAACCATGCAGTAGTTTATTAGTGTAGTGAAACATAATATATATCACCATAGGTAAACTAATCTTTTTGTCATCAAATAGCAGATGATGAAATTATATATAGCTTCTTGTTCTTCCCTTGAGGATACAATCGAACTTGGGCAATCTCCACAGCTCAATAATGGTCGAATAACTCCCTAGGACCATACTCAAATCCTAGTGATCCGTCCTACAAATAAATTCATACACCCAATAATGGACGTATACGACAACTCATTACATACCAAAACAAATATAAAAGATCCTAAACAAACTACACAAAGATATGCCAATAACTCAATCTCGACACACTCATCTCCAATACCAAGCACGGCACACAAATGTGGACATCCTGAAAGATGCACTGTAGTAATCAAGGAGAGTAGCACCTTTATACTAAAAGAATGTAGAAAGCTCCATCTAGACATGAGTTCCATACCACTAGTTCTGGTTTCTCCAAAACTTGGAATAGTAACCTACTAATTATGATTATGGTTCTAAAACTGCATGGAACTGGTAAAATTTATTGAAAAGTTCATAATTTAAAAAGAAAAATACTTGAACCATTGATTCTGGCCATGTCTAGCTTCATATGAAACTAAGATGTTCTTTGTTTGGCTCGGTTAAGGAACGTCAAAATATAACCTACATCAAAAAGAGATTTGAGTTGTATTAATAACTAAACTTACTCAGTACAAGCAATGCAAGTACGATTATATCTTCATTTTTCTATCAGTTCAACTATGGATTAAGTGAGAAAGTTCTCTTCAAGATCTGGATCCAAAATCAGATATCCTATCAAACTGGATCAGACCAGGATCATACTGCTTTCTCTGAAGGCTCGATCTCTCTCTCATTGGACTGAGACTTCCCCACCACCAACTGATGCTTTTCCCTCACCTTTACCTCTCTCTTTAGATAGCTCCCCAAGAAGCCTATTTCGTTCAATGATTTCTCCAATTGAGATCCTAATTGCTCTTAACTCCCGAGACAATTTAAATAGTTACAGATTTATTACAGGACCATAAAGGTGTAACTATTTAAATTGTCGCGGGAGTTAAGAGGAATTGGGATCTCAATTGGAGAAATCATTGAACGAAAATAGGCTTCTTGAGGAGCTATCTAAAGAGAGAGAGGTAAAGGTGAGGGAAGAGCATCAGTTAGTGGTGGGGAAGTCGCAGTCCAATGAGAGAGTTCGAGGCTTCAGAGAAAGCAGTTGCAGAGCTCAGTGCGAAACTCGACTCTACTGAAGCCGAAAGGAAAATAACTCATTGAGAGATTGGGATGCAGTAGACATAGAGCTTCCAAAAGTTCACCAAGCCAAGAAATTGCCTCTAGGATTCAATGGCTGGTGGCCGCAGCGACATCAACGGCAACGTTGGCAGCTGCTGCATTTATGGCTTATCTTAAGGCTTAGGTAAATTTTCTGTTCCACTTTCTCTTTGCCTGCTTTGCAAAACTGGTAACTTTTTTATGGACTCTTCTTGTTTTTATGATGGAAGAGACGAAACAGGATTAGAAGATTTGCAGCTTTAGTTGGTAATCGTTGCATGTTTGAAATAGAAGGGAGTGTATGATGGTTTTGAAAGGAACAGATTAATATTTTGAATGAAAGACTATGGTATGTTCTCTTTTCTATTGTACTGAGCAATGTCAAAGCGCGTTCCATCTGTAAGGAAGCTTATCATACTTTACGCAGCACGGAAACTTGGTTCAGAGAGTTATGCATGGATGCAAATAGCTAGGAAAGGATAATCGTAATTTGAGAAAGCGATGTATCCCTGATGAGTCGAGCGATCTTCTGATCTTTGGATGCACAGCAATCTATTTATTGGTATCGCCAATGGCACAAACCCTTTCAACATATGAGAAGAGGGTCAACCCTCTCGAATGTATTTATAGTTTTATTTCCATGATGATGAATTAGGATTAGGATAAACACCTATAAAATAAAGCTCTTCCTATTTAATTTAACCTCATGTCACAAATTTAGGAAAGCTTTTCGTAGTTAGACACCCATGCCTTATATATATATATATATATATAGTCATGTGGAAAATGTACAAGGATTAATAAATAATTGGCATATAAAAGAAAAGAGTTGGTTTAATTGAAGACCAGATATGGTAGGGGTTTCTACACATTTGACTCCTATTAAGATGGAAATGTTGACGTTGGATCGTCCTTATTACCTTAAGTCCATGCAATCTTCAAAGCGTAAGATCTCTAAGGAGGAAAAAAAGTAGCCACAAATAGTTTATTTCACTAATAGCACCGTATGGGTTAATGGGTCAGGTTCGGCCATCCTTAACTTATTAACAAGGCGTGCCCCTATATATATACACACACATATTACAAGTGCGTGTTTTTCAGGAAGATCTTTGGTCGGGTATGGGTATACCTGGACCCTACGTATGAAGTATAACCCTGACCTGAGTAGGGATTTTTCGTGCTGGGTTGGGTCCAAAATAGCCACCACTACTGCCACCTGAACAATGGCTGATATACATGGGGGCGAAGCATAAATCTCAACCATGTATTCACTGTAAAATGTAGTTTACACGTAAAATTTCAAGAGGGACGACCGCCCCCCACGTTGTAGAGGCAGAAACCGATAATGAGCAAGATGATCCACAATGCTAAAATTTTTGTTATATGGTGTATGTTGAGTTTTCTTGTTGATGATCCACAATGCTAAAATTTTGGTTATGTGGTGTATGTTGAGTTTTCTTGTTGATCATGCAACTTAGTTTGTCAAGAAGTTGAGTTCTTAGTATTTTATATGTGATACATTTATTTCTTCAATATGTTTTTTTGAAGTAAGCTTTGGTTCTTTCTCTCTCATTATATATTCGATCGATGGAAAATGTATGTATATCATGGTTTCCTCCAATATGACCAAAGGCAAGACATATTTTTGTAACTCCAGACACGAATATGCAAAGCGAGAAGCCTCAAGCACTACTAAGATTTTCAGAATAATGTTTAAGACATTTAATAACTACTTAACTGCAAAAAAACTTATTTTATGTATTCAATCAACTTACTCATGGCAAACAATTCGTTACATCATAAAAGCGGGTATGTACACGAGAAAACTCTCTCTCTCTCTCTCTCATATATATATATATATATATATATATATGAGAGTGAGAGAGAGAGAGAGAGAGAGAGAGTTGCTTTATGTAAAATATGCTCTGGAAACGTAAACGATTGATTTACCATGTCACGAAACCAACGACCTTTAGCAAGTTTATATATATATATATATATATATATATATATATATATATACCAATAACAGCTAAGCCGCTTTCTATACTAGATCGGGTCCGTACAAAGGTTCTTTGTTTTCATAAGACTTGATCATGCACCGTGCTTAACTCAACTTATTCACATGTCAAGACGGTGCGCACTTAGGCAGCATAGAGATCAATGCGTGGCTTTTAAAATAGAAAAACAATCTTACGAAAATGTAATTTTTGAATTCCACAATCTTTTTCCTTTTTTGTTTTTGCAATGTCCCACGCATCGAACCCATGAGCTTCAAAGTTTGAGTTGACCCTCTCTAACCAGGTGATCTATCCTCTATGTTTTGAATAAAGCAAGTTTGACCGTTGATAAAAGAATACTTGTGTCAACTAATTGAGTATATAACCGTTATATTCAGGTGGCAATAGTGGTGGTAATTTTAGACCCAACCCAAACTGAGACAAAGAAGGTTTGATCTCGTTGATTCGATGGTTGAGATGTTTAAGAAGATTAAAGGAGAGCGTGTGAATAAACTATGCTCTCTCTTTCTCTTTATATATTATGGATGAAGGTCGTATGTAAATAATGTAATATATAATGATTTTATATTACACTTTAAGTCGGGTAGGGTTTCTGGTCTTTTTAGACCCAACCTTATTTTTGTCATGTTGCTGAGGTGACTGGTGCATTATTTCCCAAGGCTCTTTTAATGACATGCTCTTAGGTCTTGGAAAGTGTGGTTACGATTTATGTAAAATAAAGGAAAAGTGTTTTGTACAATGACAATACAACAAAAAATATAAAATATATATCTTTTACTTTTTCTACATCAATATGAACGATGAAACCTTTGGGTCGGATAGTTATGATTTCAAGAAGTATTTTATGAGAGAGGATCTTAGTATACTAATTTTTAAAAGGATCCCAAATTTAGAGGACTGTTTACGGAGAAAAATGTGAGCCGGATTGGCAGTGTGATTAAACAAATAAGGTTGGGACACACACATAGAGACAGAGAACAAGGTAAATGTGCATCTCTATTTGTGCCCAAATATTCTTAAAGATCTTAATTGTTTGATTATTGAGATCAATAGTTGAGATTTAAATTAAAAAATCATAAAGTTCTTTTACAGTTTTTTAAAGTGCATTAGTTGCACATGGTATTATTTTGTCTTTTGTTTTAAAGATTTCAATCATTGACCTAAAAGATCAAACGATTGACATCTTTAAGTAGATTTAAGTATGGTTTAGTGTACGTATGAACTATGATTTCTCTCTCATACAATATATATAATAGTGAATGCATAATTTGGCATAAACATCTCCACTATTCGATTTTAAGATGAACGGTTGAGGTGATAACACAAAAAACATTAAATATAAAACACAAAAATAGTACTTTTAATTAAAATCTAGATTATGCACTAAAAATCATTATGCATATATATAAAAAGAGAGAGGTCATAGTCATGTGCATACCTCATCCTCAATCAAATATACTTTATCATCTCAATCATACAATTTTTCATATATATACGATTGAGATCATAAGAAAAACATTTAATATATATAATACATTAAATGGAAAGTATTGAAAGTACAATGGTACAGTCACTTTTTAATTTCAAATATCAATGGTTGATCTTACGAATAGAATGATGGATACGCTTAAGTTGATTTGAGCATAAATGGGTTTTTCGTATATGTATATATATATATTGTAACCCATGTACACATCTATACATGCTTCAATTCACTTACGCATCTCCACTCCTTGATTGATATGATCAACAATAGATGTTTAAATTTTAAAATCATTTAATATACATGTATAAAGTAAGAAAAGTATGATAATATTTCAGTGTTTAAATTCATATCTCCACTGTTAATCATGTGAATCTAATAATAGAGATGTTTAAGTGGATTTGAGTATGAGTGTGTGCATTTACAATGTTATATATATATATATATATATATATATATATATATATATATATATATATATATATATATATATATATATATATAGAGAGAGAGAGAGAGAGAGAGAGAGAGAGAGAGAGAGAGCATCATTGATGCACACACCTAGCTATGGTTAAATCTAGTTAAGCATTTTCACCGTTCGATCGACATAATCAACATAAACAATAGAGATTTTAATTTAAAAAATATTTAATGCATCATGTGTAATAGATGTAAAGTATGAAAAGTGCAACAATATTTTTTACTTTTTAAATTTAAATCTCTATCTTTATTCACATTTAGCGAATGGTGGAAATCCTTGAGTGGATTTGAGTATAGATGACTGTATGCATAAAACCAATTTCTCTCTTTCTCTCTCTCTATGTATATATACATAGGTGCATAAAATAAATTGAAAAATAAATTTTTGAAAAATCTGATAAAGGACCTTGGAACCACAGGTTATCAACCTTTTATTTCGGTTACTCCTGTTACTCTGTTTGTTTCAAACTGGTTCATCAATTAATTACCCAATGTTACATTTCCTTCCCAAAAATGACTAGTCCCACGCATCAAAAGGTTTCCTAAATTTCCGGTGTTGGAGGTTAACATAAAAAGCAAGTGTTTATCTCTATCTTACATGTTAGATGGAAATAAAACTATAAATACATCACATGTGAGAGGCTTAACTCTCCATATGTTGTGATACCTTAATGCAGTAAGAAATCGATTGTTGTGCATAAGCTTCCATATTGTGCCTAAAGATCAAAAGATCGAGTCATCACATATGCATTCTAAATTCCTTTCGGTTGATGATCATCCTTTCCTAGCTATTTGAATCCATGCAAAATTCTCTGATACGTAATTATTCGATTTCAAGGGCGTTATACCTTTCGTATGCAGTCGTCTTGCGTGTAAATTAAGAACCCGCGTTCGATTGTATCCTTAAGGGAAGAACAAGAAGCTATATATAATTTCATCATCTGCTATTTGATGACGAAAAGATTAGTTTGTCTATGGTGATATATATTCTATTTCACTACACTAATAAACTACTGCATGGTTTTTTTAAATAGAAAAAGAACCTCACAAATGCCAATTATTTATTAATCCTTGTACATTTTTTCCCATGACTATATCTGTGTAGGTGTCTATTTTATAAGTACGAAAAGCTTTTCTAAATTTGTGATATGCGGTTAAATTAAATAAGAAGGACTTCTATTTTATAGGTTTTCTCAGTGTTTATCCAAACCTAATTCATTATCATGGAAATAAAACTATAAATACATCCGAGAGGTTTGGCCCTCTTCTCATATGTTGAAAGGGTTCGTGCCATTGGCGACACCAAGAAATAGATTGTTGTGCATCCAAAGATTAGAAGATCGATCGACTCATCAGTTATACAATGCTTCCTCAATTTATGATTATCTATTTGCATCCATGCATAACTCTCCGAACCAAGTTTTCGTGCTGCGTAAAGTATGATAAGCTTTTTTACATATGGAACTTGCTGTCAATACCAAGAAAGCTATGCTTTGACATTGCTGAGTATAGTAGAAAAGAGAACATACCATAGTCTTTCATTCAAAATATTAATCTGTTCCTTTCAAAACGATCATACACTCCTTGCTATTTCAAACATGCAATGATTACCAACTAAAGCTGCAAATCTTCTAACCTAGTTTCATCTCTTCCATCATAAATACAAGAAGAGTTCATAAAAAACAACTCGTTTTGCAAAGTAGGCAAAGAGAGACGTAGAAGTTGTTTGGTGTGTTATACTTGTAACATCATATTCATCTATATATTGTAGAATGTCAAATAAATTGAACAAAAGTGCTTATGATGGAAGTGATTGAGAGAAGACAATAAAAGATCAAAGTACTTATTATACGAGTAGTAAGGAAATTAAAAGTTACTGTAGTACGCTGGATGATATATTCATTGACTAGTTAATAGATGAGGTAGAAGATATATTTGTTGATTGCGATGGTGATATGCTTTACTATTCATTCATATTTGCGACAGACAATGTGTTTAGGAGTCATAATGAACTTATTGAATATGTAAGACTAGTTGAGAGGAAGCGTAATATTGTTATGGTTATTAATCATTCGAATAACAAAGATGTAACAAACAAGGTATGCCTTGGGTGTGAAAAGAGTAACAAATATAGGTCCAACAAAAATATTGATGTTGAAAGTAGTACATAGATGAGCGCTAGGTAAAGTGGATGGTTATTTGAAGTTGAATGCACTTAATGAGATACATAACCATCCTCTAGGATTATATATTTAAGACATGTTTTTGGAGGGAGATTGAGTAGATCTGAGTATAGTATGACAAATGACGTCAAACAAAGTCATTACAAACCAAAGCATATTTTGACACATTTGACTTCATGCATTTTTATAGGTATTAGAATTTAATAGTACATATAAGTCAAATATATTAGTGTTTTATTTTTGTATAGTAATGTTTACCCTATATTAGTGTCTAACGATTATATATTTTTCTTGTATTTTCCATGTATAAGATACCTTTGCTTGAGGTTGTAAGGTTCACACCAACCTCAAAGAACATCTCCCTAAACAAGAAAACGAATTATATTTTTGTGTTAAGGTGTGTGAGAGTTATGCACTCCAAACAACATTTCATGTATTATCTGTAGTGACTGTGATATGGCTTTGGTAAATGTTATTAAATAATTTCTCACATGCAACCTAAATAAAAAATATCACGCATCGTCGTCAAGTATGAATTGGTACATTCATTTGTGGCATTGCTCATACGTCTCTATTAGGTCCAACAATATAAGGTCACCCGACAATGATCGTGGTACACGATCTAAATGTATTGAAGCTATTGTAAGCGTTTCACGTATAGTAGCAAGACATTGATATAAAAAATTAAGTGGAAGAAAGTTAGTATGTGGGGTTAAAGAAAAATAAAATTAGAAATATTATTAATATAGATAAAATGATTTGTTTACTTTTATATAGAATGATATATCACGTTCTCTAGCTAGAGTGGGTCGAGCATAACGCAACTGATTGCTAGAATCTCTCAAAACAAATCAATGCATCCTCTAATTATACCACTTTATGTACAACTCGTCACACTTCTAAGAGTAAAGTGTTGAGATTGCAAAATGCTCAAGCTCAAAACAATGTGACCATTATACCTCCCAAGTCGCATCATATGGCTTATAATGTATCTTATATGTATGGGACTTCGTAGGTCTCTTTGCAATGAAGGGTATTATTGCTGCAACTAGGATGTATTGATGATAACTAAACTAACAAATTACATGATGTAACATATGCGGTTCCATAACATCTACACAATGAATTCATGTACATTATCTAGACAACTTGTATACATTATAATCCAAGTATTTTAAAGAACTATGACGGTCAATCAAATATGTATTGCACAAAATAACAAGTAAGAATATATAACATGTAAGGTCATGTTTAATTAAAAGATTAAGAACATAGTTGAAAATTCACAAAATACATATTCTACCATTATCAAATACAATTTCTTACCATATTTAGTAAGTCGGTTAACAGGAGATTGTCTATGACACACACTTTTCATCAATCAACCTATTTGTGGTTTCCAATTCATGCCTACAATTAAAACATATAACTTGTTAAATTCTGGAAAATGACTATATAGAATATACATATAACAAGCAACAATAGTAAATGTTCTTACTTAAAGGAAAGAAGTATGTCTAATAAGTTGTTGTGCTTCGATAAATCAATAAATCTCATTCAAATCGGCTCAAAAAATCTTTTTTTCTTTTTTCTCCTATTTTTCTTTTCCATTCTTTCCTTTTCTCATGTTTCAACCCTTTTCAATGGATTTCAATACGTTTTTTTGTCAAAAATGGTTGTAGATTGAGTAATATGTGGTTATAATGAGGTGGGGAGTAGTGAATGGATGGAATAATGGACGAAAATGAAAGCTAGAAGCCAATTACCGCAGTAAGAGAGAGAAGCTCATCATTTGTCCCTTGAAAGTATTTTTGTAAATACGAGAAAAGAGTGGAAGTATTTTGAAAAAACTAGAAAAAAAAGAGTATGTATAGTAAAATGGGTGTGCATGTATCCATCATGAAAAAAACGGATGACAATCTCAACCCGACCCATAGTCACTCAACTTGCATTATACGCGGGTTGAGCAGGTTTTGTTGTGTTTGTCATGTGGCTTCTTGGGCTCGGGTTTACAATAAACCCAACCCAGTCCACAGGTCCAAACGGGTTCTACTTGATCTACTGTACCAATTTCCTAACTTCCAATCATTCCATATTTTGGAGCCAATAATTGAAATCCTTTTTCCATTTCTGTACTGCCTAAAACTGCCTTTACCTTCTGAGTCAAAAACTCAATTCTCCCTTCCACCCCACTGCATTGGATTGCAGCCACTCTTGAAAGATGAGAACCTTTATGTGTCACCCGTAAAGGATAAAGTAATGCATATGACTTAACCCCATATAAAAACAAACGCCAAGTGATAAAATGATGCCATCCCCAAACTTCCACATTCTCTTCATCCTTTTGCAATCCCGCAGAGAGAGAGAGAGGACTTCAATGACATGAATAATACCGGAAAAAGACAAGTGGTGTGATCTTTACACCCCTCAATCTCTGGTTGGTACTCTTTGTTTTTGGAGGAGAGCGAGGCGAGTTCCTTCATGCATGGAAGACAATGATGGCGGCTTCAACTCTTACTACCAACCAGGCCCTTCAGCCAACAATGGCATTTTTGGCTCTCCTCCTTCCAATCCCAGCGCCTCTTCTTCTTCCCCCTACACTGAAGGGGCTTCCTTCGTCTTTCCTCACTCGGCCGGCGGGAGACCCGCTGCAGTCCCGGAGGTCGTCCGCCGGAAACGGGGACGGCCCAGAAAGTATGGTCCTGGTGCGGATGGTGCCCTGAGGCATGCCTCCTCTGTGGGGTTTCCGCTCACCTCCGTTGCTCGCAAGAAAGAGCCCTCTTCAGCTAAGAAAGCTCAAATGGTCGCTCTTGGTACGTTCTTAAAGGCAACCTGTAGCTTAGTTTGCAGGAATTGCCATTTTCTTGTTGGATGTACCCAGCTCACTTTTCAGAGTTATGACGTGGTGATAAATGTTTTGTTTTTCGACTTTCCTGGGTTGGTTGTGCATGGTAAAAACTGGCAATGGCTTACTTTTTTTTCTTCCTCGAATTGACCTTTGACACGTTTGTGGTGGCTTGCTTCATTTTTTTTCCTTTTGGGGTATTGTTTCTAGTCATGGCCTGAGAACTTGTAAGGGAGGCGGTGTCTCCT
Organism: Brasenia schreberi; assembly: GCA_036023115.1. Taxonomy (NCBI): domain Eukaryota; kingdom Viridiplantae; phylum Streptophyta; class Magnoliopsida; order Nymphaeales; family Cabombaceae; genus Brasenia; species Brasenia schreberi. Next base: position 41,229,915 of record JAYKKT010000092.1, on the reverse strand, counting down.
ATGCTTCAGATGGGGGATTATGGAACGGATCTGGATTTATGCTTGAAAATAGAAGGAAAAAGATTGGTTTAGATACTGCAGTATGCGGCTCTTTTAATATATTCAGTTATGTATTTGATTGAATGGAAGTCACTCTGTTGATCCACTTAGCAAATGCCGCCAAGAATATAAAATGATTTTCTTGTTAGTTTAAAAAGATGAGGAGGTGCCTCTACCTCATATAGGTGCTCTATCATGTCAACCTGAGTGTAGAACTCCATTATAGTCTGTTTCTTCTCCCCCGTTGCATGATGACTTCGATATGTCTTCTGTGGAAAAGAAGGTGGCTTCTATAGACTGTACACCGGTTCCATGAAAAGGTTGTCTTATGTCAAAAGGCCAGGTTATGGATGATAATAGTAATTACTTGGAAGAATTCAGTATTTTGGGGCAACTAAATCATGTAATAGGTGTCCAAAGTTCACCGATTAAGACTAGAGTCTAGAGAAGCCTGTTGTATGGCACTTTTTCGTTTGCATCACTAGGTAGAAATTAGATTTCGGTTTTAGATTCTCTTCCTATAGTTGATGGACCTCCGGTGACTTCTCATTTAGAACTTGTGCGTCTTTGCCTTTTCTTATAATGCTTTTCGGATGACAAAGCTGAATTTTGTTAAGCCTAACCTTGCATTCAACTACAATGCAGGTAATGCCGGTCAAGGATTTACACCTCATGTGATCATGGTTGCTGCTGGAGAAGTTTGTACTCTATATTCTAGATCAGTTTTGTTAGTTGCTTTCATGATGTTACTCTGTAGCAAAAATGAGGCAGCTTGTTCGCTCATGGCAACAAGTATTTTAACCATTCAATACATTGGCGAAGTTTTAATCCTTGGTATCTAGTAGACTTGTATTTTATAGTTGACTGTGAACGATTATTAGTTTCATTGAAAAGAATCCCATTTGGAAGTGTTTTGCGGAAAATAGCTTGAAAGATGAAGTTAGATTACCTCTTCAACTCGACTTGTTAAATCATGCTAGATTATCACATCCAATTTTTATTTTGTGTCCACAAGCTCTTTTCTTGTATGATAGTTCTTGTGTAGATTTCTTAGTGTTGGACTCATTGAGTTGTCTTTTTTCTACTATATGGATCTATATGTTTGTTGATTTTGGTTTTACTTCAATTGCATCAAGTTTTGAAATTTTAGTGCTTTTGCCTGCTGATGTTTAATGAAGCTATATAAAACAAGATTTTGATCCGACTTCTAAGTAATTGTTTGTGAACTGTCCATGCTTCTAATAATTCTAAATCAATTAAGAAAATTCTGCTGAAAGATGCTCTGGTGTTTTGCCCATCTGTATTCTGTCTTCTTGGCTTGCTTGACATTTTGACGGTGGTATTTAAAGGTAAACTCATGGGATCCTTTTGCATTGAAAACATGGCATTTGGGAGGCCACATCTCTTTCTTGTAGAGCCTTCACATATACTAAACTATACATGTAATGAAGAATACTGCTCCAGCATTCTCCTGTGGCGTTCACCCGTTTTGTGTAATCATGCCAAACTTTTTAATTGTCTATGCACAACTGGCTATTGTCACTTGATTAAGGGGGCTTGTTCCTAGTTTATATTTCTGGGTTTGAGAATTGTTTTGCTTCTTTATATGAACTGGTAGATGGTCGAAAGCTACTGATCTTCCTAGTTTCATCCATGTCTTTTTTTCTGCAGAATATATTTCATGATTAATACATATGTTGAAATGGCGTTGGTTTCATTGATTTATATTCAATATTTTCTGTTGGTGTGCATGAGCTTCTGTTGAAAATTTACTTTCTAAGTATACTGATAAACAGGATGTATCCAAGAAAATCATGACCTTCATGCAACAACGAAAGCAAGCTGTTTGTATCCTGTCAGCAAATGGGTCAATATCCAATGCAAGCCTTCACCAATTAGCAATGTCAGGAGGAACTGTGTCATATGAAGTAAAAGTCCTTTTCAAAACTATATTGTTATTCTAAATGCATTTGTTCTCCCTGTGCACATTTCTATGCTGGGCACTTTTCAAGGAAACATCCTAGGTTTTCATATCCAGTATATTAGGTGACTTTGGAGAGGCAATTGCCTGTTCATTTATGCAAGGAAATAAAAATTGGTAAGGAGGCAGGAACAGAGTATAATAACATAAAACAAAGGTCAAGCAAAATTATAACAAGAATTAGTGGAAAACAGTTAACTGATTCAGGATTTTAGACAAGGAAATCACTTACACAATTCTGTATTTGTCAGAATGTGGAAGTGGGTTGTGGTGATTCTATTCTTCCTTTCTTGTTACTGAACCACCAAGAAGGAAGTAGCCACTGTATTCAAATGAAAGTCTAGTTCATATTCTTCACAACTTGCCACAGTTAATGTTATAATTGCTGCCTCCCTCCCTTTGCATTTCTTTTCCTACATATGGCTTTTAACTTTTTTTATTTTTGTTAAATGCTTTCGCTGAAGCTCTTGTCCTTTTGAAGATTACTGGAGCTCCTAGACATTTTTCTTTCCATAAATTCTTGAGAATGGTGTTTATGGCTATGGGTTTTTTCAGGTATTTGTGGTAACAGTGGTTATCCATGATGTTAGGTTTTTTATCATATCGCCGCTAATAATGCTTTTACAGATTAACTTAATCGGGTATGCCAAGACCAAATTCATACTTTTGTGAGGTCTTCCCTATTAAATTCAATTGCTTTAGTTTGCAGTTGATGGTGATCGCTTTTAGTAAATCACATGATATACGTGCTCCCAGTTTACTGGGTGCTCTTAAAGATCATTACTTTAACCATAAACCTTCAGGAAAATTATCTCAAAATTATATGCACGGTTGCAGCATTTTGTGAGACAACTTCTGGGGCATAAGCAGTCGCATGTTGGAAAGATGGTTGTGGAGTGACAAAGGACTTTTTCCAGTCTCCTTAAAGTATGTTGTCCTCTGCAGGCTTTGGAGTTTGTTTCCAGACTGCAGACGGGAGGAGGTGTTTACTGTGTGAAAGAATTGCTTAGGGCATTTCTAAGAATTTAAGAGAAAGTTGGAATAGAGCAAGATACCTGTGGGAGACTGGTACTGTTTTGGTGCAATGGTTTTAGAGTTACTCCAAATTTGAAAGATACCTGATAGTACCTTGGCACATTACTGAATGCACAAATGAGGTGTTTCCTGACTTTCGCGAGTAATAAAAGATGAGGCATGTGATGCCTGGCTGATCTTGTCAAGAAAATTTATTGAAGGTCATGGTGGCTGAATTTAATGTAGCATTTTTCGTACTTGCATAATTCAGGTTAGAGTTGGAATCATAGTTCTAACAAAAGCAAGCTAATGCTTTACATTTATTTCAGTTGACTTGCAAGGTTGGGCTATGAAATAATTCAAATTTTAAAGTATTTCGTGGAAGGGTGGCCATATTTATAAGTTGATCTGCTTTGTTGCCACCAATTATTACATATTGACGCCCTTGGGTCCTCAACTGTGTGTCTAGAACCTTTCATCTCAGGAATTGGGACTCTTCCATTCGATACAGGTTATCTAACCATTCAGTACCAAAGTGGACTTGCCTCATGGGATTAAAGAAGCCTGAAAATTTTCCAGCAAGATCAAGGATTAACTCTATGTTTTCTTTCCTTACCTTGATGCTCAAACAACCATGAAGAATATTCATGATCTCACATGTTATCTTGTTTCACTCTCTTTCCATCTTTCATATGCTTCTTCTATCAGTTGTCATGATGTCTTTCGATCATAAATTTGACTGGCTGCCATTTCCGTAAGTTTGCATTGTATTTGTTTTTAGGAGTCCACCTTTACAAATGGTTGGTTCTTGTGATTATCTTGTGCACCCTCACGTCTTGATCTTACTGTTTAATTAGTGTCTGCTTGCCCTTCTCCTTGGATGTCTGGAGTATGTCGTGTGAAACTGTTTGCATGGGGTTGTGATCTTTTGAATTTACCAAGTCACATGATTCTATGTGGTCCTTTGTAGGGGCGTTTCGATATTTTGTCATTGTCAGGGTCATTTTTTCACTCGGAAATTGGTGGAGCATCATCAAGAACTGGTGGACTTAGTGTTTGTTTATCTGGGACAGATGGCCATATTGTTGGAGGTGGTGTTGGGGGTCCTCTGATTGCTGCTACCCCGGTGCAGGTACTAAATTTGGGATCGATTCTGGTTCTTGGATCCCCTTTTGTATCCTTTACTGCAGGCACTGATCGATGGGCATTTTACAGGTTGTTATTGGCTCATTCATCATCGATGGAAAGAAAGATTTCAGCCATGCTGGAAAATCTGAAGCTCCGACTGGCAAGTTTCCATCGTCAGTGGTTGGAACATCCGCATCACCTGTAGGCTTCAGACCGATGTCAGATGCTCCCAAAAATTCAGGTAAAGGAGGGGGAAGTTATCAATTTGCAGGAGCTGGATTTATGCTTCAATCCCGGTCGCTGCATATGATTAATCCACGATTAACCGAATGGAGTCGTCATATCGATGCTGAAGGTAAACAAAAGGAGGCATTGGTTTTCATAGTGTTCTGCTGGTTTTTGTTTTTTCATCTTCCAATTGGTAGATTTCTTGGTCCTTTATTGTTTTGAATGCTATTGCAGGTAGAGATGATCACGATCAATCTCCTGACAGTGGAGATTTCCGAGATTAGATGAGAATCCACATTAATTTTAAGCAAACTGCATGTATGTATCTAAATCAAGATGACAAATTTTTCGATGGTCTCCTTTCTATGCCCCGTTAACCATAAATTCGCTGTGTACAGTTGTGTACTGTTTCTTTCTCCCTTCATAATAAGATGTATCATCTTTCAAGTTCGTGCCAAGAAATCGACAGGGGTCCGTCTTCAATTGAATTGCACGTGTATGATTTGTTCGGCGCTTGAATCCCTTGATTTCTGTTTTGTGAGTCTTGTTTGCAGATTAACAACAGATACAGAGGCGATCAAATGGTTCATCTGCCCATGTAAACCTTTCAAACGGCACTCATTAGTCACTACAAGCAGTCTGTGTGGTACCCACAATCGTGGAAACTTCAATGCTGCGCTTAATGTGGCTTGACATCAGTTCATGATCATCTTATCCAAAAGCCATAAAAGTTTGAACTAATTTGATCCTCACATTTGTCAATCGATGGGACCATTCTTTTTAGAAAATGTCTTGGCACTACTTTGCGGAGAACATATCTATAGAGTGATTCTATCTTCCATGCTACATGGCCTATTCGAACCCGGATCCATAGTTCAAACCAGATCCGAAACATGCTAGACTGGAATAGGGGATCTCTGGTTTGCTTACAGTCCCGTGATTTTTTGAATCAGATCGGAACTGTAACCATAACTGAGAAGGAACCTGGCAATATCGGTCCGGTTTGAATCAGTAGTCCGGAACTGACGATTCCAAATGGGCTTGGACCGGCCCCCATGGCCCTTTCTCACGCCTGCGTTCAAAAAAATTAATTTCAAATAAGGAGCAACCATTGGCGTTCTCCCCCCCTCTAACTACGAACTATCAGCCTTACGTGCAGTCAAGACTCTCTCTCCCTCACACACACACATAATAAAATTATATTTAATATATTGTATATTATATAATGTATATAACATAACAATAATGATATTTTGAAAAAAATTGAAATTTAAACAGTGAGCCCCCATGTGACCCCATCCAACCACAGGCAAAATGAGTGGGCATAAGTATGCATTTTTAGAGGCAGGCAGCATCCATCTCTCTCTCTCTCTCTCTCTATATATATATATATATATATATATATATATATATATATGAAAAGCATATCTTTTTCAATTATTGTTTATTGTTTTTGAGTGGTATGAGCATAATTTATAATTTTAAAAGATTTTTTAAAATACAAAAAAAAATATCGTTATTACATTCATACCATCCAGAAGGAATGAGTAAGCATGAGTGAACACTCTTAGACAAGATCCAATATCTCTCTCATATATAAAAGAACACTAGATCCTGCAAACATTTGACTATGTTTGCCGATGCATCCTCTCAGGCATGAGTATCATTTAAACATAGTTCCTCTCTCTCTCTCTCTCTCTCTCTATATATATATATATATATATATATATATATATATATATATTTTAATTTTTATTTTTTGAAATCTCTTATCCATGGCGGCAATTCACGTGTAGGGTGTTAACTAGTGGCAGCTAGAGAAGCAGGCTTAGCTTAATGAAATGGGTCTTAGCACACTAAACAACCAGTCAAGTCGCGGCTGTTACCCCTGTGCACAGGCCAGGGTGGGAGTTTCGGTTAGGGTCTGTGACGCCGCCCATGGTCAGAAGGCTCCCGGCGATGGCATCGAGCCTCTCTCTACAGTAGAAACTCTCTAGTGTGCGCAGCAGAAAACTGCGTTGGCCTGATCCGCCCTCAACTGACGGCGATCCTCTCTCGACTTGGCCTCGCCGGACTCTCTTCGTCAATCACCCCCGACAGAGGAGAAGGGAGGAGGAATGCAGACTCTCAGGCGGCTGCTCTCAAGAAGCACTCTTCACTATGGAGCAAGCAATCTTATTACAATGTATATACATGGCCACGGCCTTTTATAGCCATGGGGGCAGGATCCGTAGAAGGATCTAGTGCCTCTTAGGACCCGGGTCCAATAGTACAAGTGGATCTTGGACCCATTCTTCAAAATTCATATGAACTATGTAACCTGGTCCCAAAGGGGTTTACACTAAACTTGCCTTACACATGGGCGACTATGTACAAGACTTATGCTCGAAGCACTTACGTTGCATAGGACCCGGGTCCAACAGTACAAGTGGATCTTGGACCCATTCTTCAAAATCCATATGAACTATGTAACCTGATCCCAAAAGGGTTTACACTAAACTTGCCTTACACATGGGCGACTATGTACAAGACTTATGCTCGAAGCACTTACGTTGCATAGGACCCGGGTCCAATAGTACAAGTGGATCTTGGACCCATTCTTCAAAATCCATATGAACTATGTAACCTGATCCCAAAAGGGTTTACACTAAACTTGCCTTACACATGGGCGACTATGTACAAGACTTATGCTCGAAGCCATGTATGTACGTGCAACGTATGTGCTTACTATAAAAGAATACAAAGATTAGTAAAGGAATAGACTTCACAAACATCCTCTCTGCTTGGTCTCAGTTCATGCCAGTTTGAATTTCAAGCATTGGAAAATTCAATAGAGTTGTTGACTGGGCTCCTCGTTTCTTTTTAATTAAGGCCATCTTATCACACACACAGAGGAAGGATCAAGCTCCTTTAGTGATTTCACAAGAGTAACAGAGCTTCTCTCGTCAGCAAAACCATCTTATTACAAGTACAGGAAATGAAATGTCCCCTCGCATCACTTGAGAGAGAGAGAGCAATTTGGGATTCAAGCACCTTTAGTAATTTCGTAAGAGCTAAATGGGAACTGAGCTCCTCCGTTCTCATATTTCATGAAAACAATACTATTGCAAATACTTGACAAGAATCAGAAAACATCTGCCATATGTAGAGAGAGAGAGAGAGAGGAAAAAGGGTTAATCTGCTGGGACATTGTCAAAAGGAAGGAGTGCATACAGCACAAGCCAACAGCAACATTGCGGATGCGGCTGCATCATCCTCACCGTTGATGCTGCTCCTCTTGAATCTATAGCCCTTGATCTTCATTCTCTGCACCGCAACTGTCTCTTGCTGCTTCCTCAATTCTTGCTGCATCCATGGCTGTTGCTCACTGTGTTGCTGCTGCAACTTCGACACCATGGTTTCTCTACTGCTTTGCGTGTTGACGGCTGTCTGCTTCGGCTTCCTGAATATCCCAGGCACTCACTGGCATCTATTTATAACCAAATTAACTGCCCAAAATGGCTGATGATTTTGAATTTTCCTTTGTCCTATCGTCAATTATGAACATTGAATAAAAATAATGGCTGCATGTGTGGGAGTAGACCGACTGTCGTGGTAAATTTATCAGTTAACCTTTTTCTTTTTGATGATATAACACCAGGAACTTGTTGAACAATATCATACTGAACATGTGGGTCTTGTCAATGCGTTTCATGTAGGATAATTCATCAACCTAATGGCAAGCCAGTAGGGGAATAGCAGAGATGGTGCGATTGCTAGGGTTAGTGCAATCATGCTAGGTCAGGAGTTCGATACCCAGGCTTGCACTCCCGAGGGCCGGACTAACCACGGCCGACTCATCAGGAAATAAAAAAGAGAGTCTAAGGATAGAGATTATTGAGGAGAAGAAGAATTAAAGAGTGTTTCATTAGGACTAAGAGTGTTCCTATTTAAAAACATGTTAAAGTGGTTTAGATATTTGGTAAAAATGCAGCCAGAGCATCAGCTCGGGTGGCAGCCCTTTCTAACTCTTCCACTGTATGTGGGGAGTTCAATTCCTGAGGGTGCATGCTTATGTGTTAGGCTTCGGCCTCCCTTTGTAACCAAAGGAAATGTAATTTAAAGATAGGTTGCATACTCTAATAAAAAATATAAGAATTTAGATGGTAAATATTTAAAAGAAGTAATAAAGACATAAGATTTTAGCTTTTCATATGTGTATGTGAGTGTGTGCGTATGCACACACACACATATATATAAAGAGAGAGACTGGGAACTGATCAGATAGTGGTGACGAAGGCATTTATCTCGCATCATTCATTAAATGACATCGATCCTTATGTTGATATTGATAGACGACTTATTTGCATCATTCGTGAGATCGCACATATGCTACAAATCATCTAGCAGAGTCTAACATGGGAGAGTATCTAGCAACTCCCAATTTCCTATATATATATATATATATATAGAGAGAGAGAGAGAGAGAGAGAGAGAGAGATGGTTAATGCTCCATTTTCATCAACACTTAAATATTCTCAAACATTTTTACCATGTAATTGGCATGATCAATCGTAGATATTTGAAACTTAAAAACAATATATATTGTATACTTTCATTAAATGATGCAATATGATTTTTATTTCAAATCTCCATCATTGATTACACCGATCAAAAAATAAAAATATTTGAGTAGATTTAAGCGTGATTGGGTTGACCATATACCAACTCTCTCTTTATATATCAAAGACATATTCTCCTAAGAATTTGAACTTCTTTGAAGTTGTTTGAAGTTTTGTGAACTCTATTGATACTCTGAAGAGAAATGTTGTCACAACCCTTGCAAGGCCCGTAATCTAGGAATCTTAATTATGTGATTGAATAAATTCTCATCTTCCTCCCTCTATCTGTTTAAATGGAGTATTCTTTCTCTCTCTTCTTCGAAGCACAACTCAGATTTTTCATATAAAGATCTCTTGTCAACAATAAAAAATTCCAATTTGCATCATATCCAACTGATTCAAAACAAGCAACGTCACTTTCATTAATGGACGGAGTGAATTCTAACGTCACTGGTTCGAATACTATCGGCAACATACTCTCGTTGAACCTTGAATTGGTTGGATAAGAGAGCCTTGCATCACAAGAAGTTAATGCTAGGAAACACCATCATTTATATGGAGCAAGCATAGTGATCAATTTTTTACATTTTCATGGTGATTTCTTGTGTATAATTAAGGGTATTTTTGTTGTATTTTCCCTTATTTTATAGATTTCTTGTTGATTTATTTCACCAATAGTTTGAGACAAACTAAAATGCTAAAGAAGTCGGGGGAAATGGGGCTTCTTGAGAATGGCACTGTCTGCTTTCCTTATTCAAACAGTTGTCACTACAGGTTCAAGCAAGCATAAAACTATAACTATTGAGTAGGTGTGTGATGCTTTCTGTCTTTAACAGGTTTCGATGCCACCCCTCATGTCCTGATCTTAAGCTCTCTCATGTGCGCCGTATTCACGCTCCATGTGCTCTTTATCTCTCTCTCTCTCTCACACACACACTCCATGTGCTCTTTCTCTCTCTCTCTCTCTCACACACACTCCATGTGCTCTTATATTTTTCATACTTTTTAAACTCATTGAAAAATTGTAAATTATACTCATTATGCCACCCAAAAATAATGACTATGCATGAGTTAACATGTCATAGGTTGACAAGATTTGGTTTTCATATATAGATATACATGTATATATGTATGTAGAGTAATTGGATCGTGTTCACCTTTAACATTGTTCACTAATGTTCATATATTGTTTTTGAGCGACATAAGTTTAATAGCAATATCCTTCAAAGTTTTTCAAAACTCTTTAAAACCTTCAAAGTCTAAAGGTAATGAATGAGTTTGTCAAGTGGATAGGATATGGTTTCTCTCCCTCTCATATATATATATATACCTTTTAAATTACACAAGTCTAAAAAGTAAACGAGTGAGTATGTCAGAAGTGATTAGGATATGGTTTCATATATATATATATATATATATATATATATATATATATATATATATATATATATATATATATATATACATATAATGAGAGAAGGGAGAGAGACGGGAAGCGTAGAATGCGTATATGTTGTGGTTACTTTTACACACCAATGTCGACAAACTTGCGGGCACACAACTTCTGTTTTTCCTGTCATACTAAGTTCTGATCTTATCCATGTAAAGATGGTCGCCTGAAAAGTTATGGACAAGCATCATGCTTGTGAGCAAACGAATGATTCCTATAAGAGGCTAAGAAAATGTGATATACGTATACACATGCTACACACACACACACACATATATATATATATATATATATATATATAATATATAAAGAGAGTTTAAATCTTATCTAGATGGTTCAGGACCATTGATACAGGTTGTTAGGCAGTAAGAAAAGAAAGCCCTTATTTTGATGGCAGTGAAACTCATTTTGGATATCGTTTAAAACTTATTTGATGGTTCATAACCATTGGGAAAAGTTAGATAAATAGAAAAGATACCAGTTTTGACAATTGTAAAACTCATATTGGGTAGCTTCCATCAACTCCATTTGAATCGACCAATTCATGGATTTTCAAGGAACCAATCAAACCGACGATTTGGGTTTTGGTTCGGTTCTTTTGGTTTTGTTCGATTTAGAAAGAAAAAGAGTTTGTGTAGTTTGATTAATGATTTGAAGATTGAAAACAAACCATTGGAACGGAACCAATACAGATACATGTGTGTAACAGAAATTATATGGTTTGGTTAAAGGCCTCAATTGTGATCGACCTACGGATAGGTTTTTTTTTTGGAGGGGGGGGGGGGGGGGGGGGTGGGGGGTGTTACAAGCGGAGGTTGAGGCCTAACACACATCCACACATGTACCCTCCAGGAGTTGAACTCCCCACCACCAGCAACGGCACTAGAGCATGCTGCCGTTGAGCTAACGCTCTAAGTGAAAAATATCAATAGGGGTAGGGGTGTTCCTTTTATCAGAATTTTGATACTATCCAAAGTTGGGTTGTTTGTCTGTTCGAAATATAGTTAATATTGAATTATTGTGACAATAAATTCTTTTTCATAGACAAAGAACCACAATTTGCAATCAAATAGTTTTGTTTGGTTTAATTTTGTCACTCATATCGGTTTGGTGCGCGGTCATGCTTAAACTCGAACCAAACCAGACCAAGAACACCCCTAATTCAGACAAACTGGCAGTGACATCAATTGTAGAATAAATTTGTGGCACCTGCAGGCGAGGCTTGAACATGGGTTATTCATTGATCTAACACTAAAAGACTTATGGAAATATGTAATAATTGTTTCCTCAAAGCAACAGGTAATAGACATTGCCACTGCGAAGTGTTGTTGATAGGTGGTGCAGGCAAAGTGACCATGCACACAAACCATAACTCAGGCACACCCTCAGTCAATGGCAGACCCACGTTAGGATGAGGCGTGGCCGTCTTTAGAGTGAGGTGAAGCATGCGCCTCAACCGAAATCTAAAAATTTTCTAGGTCCTCCATTGTATATACGAAAACATAAGTGTTTTGTCGACCTGAAATACAAGTGTGCCTCACCCAAAATAAAAGTACTCCTCACCCAAAAAAAAATCCTTGGTTAGCTACCGGCAAGAACTGATGGATTCAATCCGAATCAACCGACTACATTTGATTCCGGTTAACTATGATAATCATTTTTTCATGTCCTGATCAAAGAATCCCCTGATTAGTTGGGCATAATTCATTTGTGGGTCACATGGCCTATGATTAGGCTAAGAACACTTATCATGTGCTTATGATCATGATTGAAAGCCATGCATTTCCCTGAAAGACAAAGTCATGCACGCAAGAATCAACTAACCGGTAAGCAGAGGTAGTGGTGGCGAATCGCTTGATGGGTCATTTCAGGTCCGGGTCAAAATGGGATAGACCCAGAGCCCAGAGGAAGCCCCGACCTTTTGTTCAGGTCCATTTTCACGATCCATACATGACATAGGCTGGGTTTGGTCCACATAGTCACAAACCCATACTTTTTCACAACCCATAGGAAAACCAGATCCTACCCTCCTATAATATGTTCATCCGTTACTTTTGGATGGCATGAGTATAATTTCAATTTTTTAAGGATTTTGAAAAAATATAAAACATATCATTATTACACTCATATCATCAAAAGTAATGGATGAGCACGAGCAACATCAATGAAGGACTGGATCCAATCAATCAATCAATATATATATATATATATATATATATATGAAAATCATATCTTGCTCAATTTTGATATGTCCATCCATTGTTTTGCGGTGACATGAGTGTAACTTAAAATATTTTAAGAGTTTAAAAAAAGAAAGAAGAAAAAGGTTGTATACTAATATGCTCTCAAAAAGAAGTGATTGGGCATGAGTGAGCAACCTTTGTGGTGTGCAGGATCCACTGTCTCTCTCTCTCTATATATAAATAAATATATTATATAATACAAATTATAAAAAGTTTTGGATTGGGTTGGGTCCACTGAGACCATACCTGGTTTTTGTCGGATCAGAGTCCTGGACCCAACCTGAGGGTCAAACTCCTGACCAGGAAAAAGGATTTTAAGGTTGGACTCATGTCAGGTTGCCACCCCTAAGTTGAGGTAATAAGGCAGAGAAGTACCAGAAGTGAGTGCCTGCATATCGAACTTGTGACCTTTCACCTGCAGGTTCTATTGAGTCGTCTTCCTAACCAGAAGAGACATGGCCTCTTTTGCAGGATCGGTGTGTTTCATGTTTCTTTGCTGGTTTCAAATATGTAACTAATCAAATTCCAAGTATATTTGCATGGATAATTTTGATCAAAGATGGATTTGCCCATGAGTTTTAACTAAATAGATCTTGTGTGCATTCTGAACGATGTAAGTTAGAAAATAAACAATTTACATCCGGCAATGCGAGTGCAAAATTTAGATGCGCTGTGGACCATTAAATTTTTTTGGTAGAATGGGGAAGCCAAAGCCGAATGCATGCCCCAGTATCGAACTCATGACCTTCAACTAGCGGAGTGGACCCCTTAACCAGGTATGCTTCTTGTTGTGCTATGGAGCATTAAACCTTATGAACTCTACAAAATGTGTATGTCAAAAACCAAATAATCTGCATCGAGAGTGTTGGCTCAATCGTAGGATGCTCTAGTGCGGTTGTTGCTGGTGTGGAGTTCGATTTCCAAAGAGTGCATGTTTGGGTGTGTATGTTAGGCTTCGGTCTCCTCTTGTAAACAAAAAAGAATGCATCTTAAACATCTTTTCAATAAGCCAAATAGTTACTTTGGGTAGACATGCGTGATTTAGCAAATGTTTATACCGATCCAAGATTCAATTCAAGACCCACAAATTTTTCCATCCACATAAAAATACTCTAGAAAATATAGGGTGTTTACATGTTCTCTGTAACATTGGGATAATAGGTTTCAGGACCTGAATTGGGGTACGGTATTCTACTCACTTTTGTGAAACGGTATCTTATATGTAGCTACTGTCTATGACACACACACACACACACACACACACATATATATATATATATATATATATATATATATATATATATGTGTGTGTGTGTGTGTGTGTGTGTGTGTGTGTGTGTGTGTGTGTGATCTTGCACATTCTCACATTGAGCACTCAGGTTTCCCTTTTACCTTTTAAAGGCATAATAAGTATAATAGGGTTACCTTGTATACTTTTCCGAAAACCCTTATAACTTATGAAATTATACTTAAACCCCTACAAAACAAAAGGTAAACATAATTGCATATATCGCCAAAGGTTTCTACTAAACTTGGAAGGATAATAAGATAGCATAAAAAAACCAACTAAGAAGTTAGTGAGGTAAAAGTCAAACTTTTGCAAGATTTATATAAAAAGATTAATTTGAAGGATGACGAAAGGATATTTTTAAGATATTTAAGGTTAGAGAAAAAAACAACTAAAGATTTTATTGTGTATTAAATATGAGGACGAAAGAGTTCTAGTGATGAGAAAGGATATTAGAAATAGATGAAAAAGTTATTTTCAAAAACTTTTTCATGAAATTGTGGCTACTAGTATTAACTTTGACCACATGCATTAATCATGAAATAAATTATAGAAAGAAAATTTGAGAACAAAAGGTTCTCATCATAATGAAATGAAGGCATAATATATAGAGTACAAGTTTGGTAACTGGCAAAATAAATGACGAAGACGTTAAAATTGGCATGTACTGCATCGCTTAAAATGACATTTTTAAATATAGTGTCATCTTTTCAAAGTATGAAAAAATTAATGGGTATCATCACTTGTCTTAAACAAAGAGGTGCTTAAAATGTTTTGCACGATAAAAAGATACCTCCATAGTTAAATGGTAAATATTATAAAGTAGTAATTAAAATTAAAACAAGTAATGTTATATGATGACTAGTTTTAAGTAGTCAACATTAATATGCGAAAATGATACCTATAATAGAAATAAAGATGTTGAGTTGGATGTGTAGTCATACTAGGAAAGAGTGGATTTGTATTGAGGTTATTAGAGAAAAAGTTGGTGTAGCATGGAACATATAGAGAGGGCAACCAATTGAAGTTTCAGTAAAAAGAAACGAGAAAAAGTTGGCACCTTGCTGGTGGTCTCGAGTCGCTTATCAACCACAATAGAACAATCCACATCTAACAATATATACAACAACAACAACTAAGCCTTTTCTCATACTAGACGGGGTAAGCTACATGGATTCTTTGTTTCCACAAAGCTCTATCATGTGCCATATTAGCAGTAAACTCACAATAAGCTAGATAATTCTTTATTGTTTCTTTCCAACACTTTTGTAGTCGTCCTCTACCTCTTTTAATACTTTCCAAATTTAGTTTTTCATACCTTCTTACAGGTTCTTCTTCTAATTTTCTTTCTACATGTGCAAACTATCTTAAACGATATTCTCTCTTTTTATCCTCTATTGGTGATACTCCTAATTTGTTTCTAATAACCTCATTATGTATACGGTCTTTTCTTGTATGACCACTCATCTATCTCAACATCTTCATTTCTGTCACAAACATCTTTGGTACATGTTGATGGTTAACTGCCTAATATGCACCATAAAACATGGCAGGTCTAATTGTTGCTCTATGATATTTACCTTTTAACTTTAGTGGTATCTTCTTATCATAACGAATACTAAATGCTCATCTCCATTTTAACCAACCAGCATTAATTCTATGTGTAACATCTCCATCAATAACTCCGCTCATGTAAGGGATCATCCTTGCATTGTCGGTCCCAAGCCCGGATAAATGAGGAGGGTTGTGTTAGGCTTCTGATAACCAACGTAAAACTTTGTCAGATTTTTATAACATGTATTACAAAAATTATAAGCATTGCTTTGGGGTGTCCTTACCTAGCGACGTGCTGTAGAGCCCGAATACAGTAATAAGTAAGCAAGGGTCACTACATTTTTGTCCGAATATAGTGAATCAATTGCAAGGAGGGTTCCCACATCATGGATAGGTGTGGGTAAAGAAGTTAGTCCCACTACATTGTCGCCCGAATGTAGTGAATAATTTTCAGAGAGGGTCTCCACATTTTGAATATTGATAGATGCGGGGGTAAGGAAGCTAGTCATAGATTATAAGATTCATATTGGTTCTTAGAATATCGGAACATTATCTGGTAAGCTAATGGAGGTGATAGATACTATGATTCGGAGAAAGATTCATATTCTATGTTTAGAAGAGACAAAATGGGTTGGAGGACATAGAGGATAAAAGTTTTAAATTATGGTACTCAGGTAAAGAAAAGGCTCGAAACGGAGTTGGTACTATCATAAATAAAGATTTAAAGGATAGTATCGTAGACATAGAACGATATGATGACCAAATGATGATGTTGAAATTAGTGTTAGGAGCAGAGGTTTTGAATATAGTTTGTGTTTACGTACCCCAAGTAGGCCTATAAGGTAGCATAAAGACAGCTTTTTGGGAAGAGTTAGATAAGGTAATTCAAAGGATTCTACAAAGCGAGATGATTTGTTTAGGAGGAGACTTAAATGGACATGTCGGTAAAGAGGCATTAGGATATCAAGGGATTCATGGAAACTTTGGTTTTGGGGATATAAATGAGGAAGGTGGGGAGATTTTAAATTTTGCTATGGCATTTGATCTCTTTATAATCAATACAATCTTCAAAAAACGATATAGAACATTTAATTACTTATAAGAGTAGCTTATCACAACCACAAATTGATTACTTTATTTGTAGAAAAAAAGATAAAGCGTGTTGTAAAGATTGTAAGGTAATTACAGGAGAAAGCTTAACCACCCAACATCGACTTTTAGTTATGAATTTACAAATAAAAAAATGGACAAAGAAGAAAAGAGTGCATCGAGCTATTGAGACTAAATGGCGGAACCTCAAAAGCAAGAAAGAAAATATATTTAAACAGAAAGTCCTTCAAGGAGATGTTTGGAATTATGTTGGTACACCTTGTGATATGTGGAACAATATGGCTATACATATCAGGAAAGTGGCGAAAGATGTGTTAGGTGTATCTAAGGTAGGTGTACCGGCACAAAAAGAAGCTTGGTGGTGGAGTGAAGTAGTACAAAATAAAATCAAGGCAAAGAGGGCATGTTACAAATTACATTATGCTAATAAAACTAGTGAAACTTTAGATACTTATAAGAAGGCAAAGAAGGAAGCGAAAAAGGCCATGAGTGAAGCAAAAGGTAAAATTTGGGAGGATTTATATAAAAACTCAACTCAAAAGAGGGTGAAAGAGATATTTTTAGGATAACTAGGGCTAGAGATAAGAAACTAAGGATCTTAATTATGTTAGATACATCAAGGACGAGGATAAAAAAATTCTAGTGGCAAATGATGATATAAGAAATAGATGGAAAAACTATTTTTATAAGTTTTTTAATGAAAATAAAGATGTTAGTATTAGCTTAAGAGGGTTAGCCAAATTAGAAAAGTATATAAAGCACAATTTCTACCGACGTATTCAAAAGAATGAAGTAAAGAGACTCTTAAACATATGAAGGGTGGTAAATCGGTAGGACAGATAATATTCCTGTAGAAGTTTGGAAAATAATAGGAGAAAAATAAATCACTTGGCTCACAAGACTATTTAATGAAATATGGAAAAACCAAAAGATGCCTGAGAAATGGAGAGCAAGTACACTTATACCCATATATAAGAACAAGAGAGACATTCAGAATTGTGTGAATTATCGAGGTATCAAGTTAATGAGCCATACTATGAAATTGTGGGAAAGAATTATCGAACGTAGGTTAAGACAAGTATCAAGTACAAAAGAGAATCAATTTAGATTCATGCCAAGCAGATCTATTGTTGAAGCGATTCACCTTTTGAGATGCCTTATGCAACATTTTAAAGCAAAAAAGAAAGACCTTAACATGATATTTATTGATGTAGAAAAAGCTTATGATAGGGTACCGAGGGAGGTGTTTTGGAGAACTTTGGTAAAAAGAGGTATCCCATTGACATACATTAACCTTATTAGTGACATGTATGATGGTGCAAAAACATGTGTGAGGACTCATGAAGGAATGACCGACTTCTTTGAAGTTAATATTGGGTTACTTAAATGATCAACTTTAAGTCCATACTTATTTATAATGGTGATTGATGAGTTAACAAAATATATTCAAGATGAAGTATCTTGGTGTATGTTATTTGTAGATGACATTGTATTAGTTGAGGAGTCTAAGGAAAAAGTTAATAAAAAATTGGAACTATGAAGAGAAACACTAGAAAGCAAAGGCCTCCGACTTAGTAGAAGAAAGACAAAATATATGGACAGTAAGTTTGATCTTTTGGTTACCTCAGAGGACATAGAAATTAAAATTGGCACACATTAAATCCCCCAAAAGGAATGTTTTAAACACCTAGGGTTAATTTTTCAGAGTGAGAAAGAATTAATGGAGATGTTATGCATAGAATTAATGTTGGTTGATTAAAATGGAGAGGAACATCAGGTATTCTTTGTGATAAGAAGATACCATTAAAATTAAAAGGTAAATATTATAGAGCAACAATTAGGCTTGCCATGTTGTATGGTTCTAAGTGTTGGACAATTAATCATCAACATGTACAAAAGATATATGTGACAGAAATGAAGATGTTGAGATGGATGAGTGATCATACAAGAAAAGATCGTATACATAATGAGGTTAGTGGCACCAATAGAGGATAAAATGATAGAATATCGTTTAGGATAGTATGGATATATAAAAACAAGATCAAAAGAAGAACCTATAAGAAGGTATGAAAAACTAAATTTGGAAAGTCTTCAAAGAGCTAGAGAACGACCACAAAAGTGTTGGAAAGAAAAAATAAAGAATGATTTAGCTTATTGTGAGTTAATTGCTAACATGACACATGATAGGGATCTATGTAAACAAAGAATCCATGTAGCCGACCACGTCTATTATGATAAAAGGCTTTGTTGTTGTTGTTGTTGTAACATCTCCATCAATTCTTCCATCACTCTCAAAAATTGACCCTAGGTATTTAAAACTTTCCTTTTGAGGATAGAATGTGTGCCAATTTTAATTTCTATGTCCTCTAAAATAACCAAATGATTAAACATACATTTCATATATTTTATCTTTGTTCTACTAAGTCTGAGGCCTTTACTTTCTAATGTTTCTCTATATAGTTACAATTTTCTATTAACTTTTTACTTAGACTCTTTTGCTAACACAATGTGATATGCAAATAACATACACCAAGACACTTCATCTTGAATATGTTTTGCAAACTCATCCATCACCATTATGAATAAGTATGGACTTAAAGTTGATCCTTGATGTAACCCAATATTAATTTCAAAGAAGTCTGTCATTCATTCGTGTCCTCACACATGTTTTTGCACATCGTATAAGTCTCTTATAAGGTTAACGTATGTCAATGGGATACTTCTTTTTTTCAAGGTTCTCCAAAGAACCTCTCTCGGTACCCTATCATAAGCTTTTTCTAGATTAATAAATATCATGTTAAGGTCTTTCTTTTTTTCTCTAAAATGTTCCATAAGATGTCTCAAAAGGTGAATCACTTCACCACTAGATCTGCCTGGCATGAATCCAAATTGGTTCTCTATTTTACTTGATACTCGTCTTAACCTACATTCGATAATTCTTTCCTACAATTTCATAGTATGACTCATTAACTTGATACCTCGATAATTCACACAATTTTGAATGTCTCCTTTGTTCTTATATTTGGGTATAAGTGTACTTGCTCTCCATTCCTCCGACATCTTTTGGTTTTTTCCATATTTCATTAAATGGTCTTGTGATCCAAGTGATTCCTATTTCTCCTAGTGTTTTCCAAACTTCTATAGGAATATTATATGGTCCTACATATTTACCACCCTTCATATGTTTAAGAGCCTCTTTGACTTCATTCTTTTGAATACGTCGGTAGAAATTGTGCTTTATATACTTTTCTGATTTGGCTAACTCTCCTAATCTAATACTAACATCTTTATTTTCATTAAAAAGCTTATAAAAATAAATTTTCCATCTATTTCTTATATCATCATTTGCCACTATAATTTTTTTATCCTCGTCCTTGATGTATCTACCATAATTAAGATCTTTAGTTTCTTATCTCTAGCCCTAGTTATCCTAAAAATATCTCTTTCACCCTCTTTTGAGTTGAGTTTTTATATAAATCCTCCCAAATTTTACCTTTTGCTTGCATTTTTCACTTCCTTATTTGCTTTCTTATAAGTATCTAAAGTTTCACTAGTTTTTTTAGAATAATATAATTTGTAACATGCCCTCTTTGCCTTATTTTATTTTGCACTACTTCACTCCACCACCAAGCTTCTTTTTATGCCAGTACACCTCCCTTAGATACACCTAACACATCTTTTGTTACTTTCCTAATATGTATAGTCATATTGTTCCACATATCACAAGGTGTACTAACATAATTTCAAACATCTCCTTGAAGGACTTTCTGTTTAAATATATCTTCTTTCTCGCTTTTGAGATTCCACCATTTAGTCTCAATAGCTCGATGCACTCTTTTCTTCTTTGTCCATTTTTTTATTTGTAAATTCATAACTAAAAGTCGATGTTGGGTGGTTAAGCTTTCTCCTGTAATTACCTTACAATCTTTACAACACGCTTTATCTTTTTTTCTACAAATAAAGTAATCAATTTGTGGTTGTGATAAGCTACTCTTATAAGTAATTAAATGTTCTATATCGTTTTTTGAAGATTGTATTGACTATAAAGAGATCAAATGCCATAGCAAAATTTAAAATCTCCCCACCTTCCTCATTTATATCCCTAAAACCAAAGTTTCCATGAATCCCTTGATATCCTAATGCCTCTTTACCGACATGTCCATTTAAGTCTCCTCCTAAACAAATCATCTCGCTTTGTGGAATCCTTTGAATTACCTTATCTAACTCTTCCCAAAAAGCTATCTTTATGCTACCTTATAGGCCTACTTGGGGTGCGTAAACACAAACTATATTCAAAACCTCTGCTCCTAACACTAATTTCAACATCATGATTTGGTCATCATATCGTTTTGTATCCTTTATCTCCTTTGCTTTTTCTCCAACCCACATTGTCTCTTGTAAACATAAAATTTGAATCTTTCTTTAAATCATAGTATCTAATAATCAATACGAATCTTATTATCTAGGACTACCTTCCTTACGCTCCGCATCTGTCCATATTGAAAATGCGGAGACCCTTTCTTGAAATTATTCACTACATTCAAGTGGCAATGTAACAGGACTAACTTCTTTACCTACACCTGTCTATGATGTGGGAACCCTCTCTGCAATTGATTCACTACATTCAAGCAAAAATGTAGTGGTCCTTGCTTACTTATCACTGCATTTGGGCTCTGCAGCGCGTTGTTAGGCATGAACGCTCCAAAGCAATGCTCATAATTTGCGCAATGCATGGTATAAAAATTCGACAAAGTTTTACACTGGTTGTCGGAAGCCTAACACCCTCCTCCTTTATCCAAGATTGGGACCGACAATGCAAGGGTGATCCCTTACATGGGCGGAGTTACATCTAACAATATATACCCTTCAAGAATTCTAATATTCCTTTCTCTTTATTTATATATATATATGTGTGTGTGTGTGTGTGTGTGTGTGTGTGTTGGTTTAGGATTGTAATAGCAAACCTGGACCTATGCCCGATCATGTGTTCCATAAGAATTACTGAACCTGAATCGTGAGACAAAATGTCGAACTTATCCAAACTATACCAGAACCATAGCTTTGATCAGCTTTTCTACATGGCTCCAAATTGCCGGTGGGTCTAAATTTCCAACAAGTATATTCAGCTCCATGGTAATTGGATCTAGGGATGGCAATGGTTTCGTAGCCTATCCATTTGGTTGAACATGCCATTTCCTTGTCTCTAGTTATCAAACTGAATAAAGTTGAAAACGAAAGAGAAAGCCATAAATCTACTTAAGGAAGAAAAGCTTTGCATCCAGTTATTCATATATTCAGTCGTAGAATTCTTCATACTCGATCATGGCACACATTCATTTCCAAATAGAAGCAATCAATTATCAAAGCACTACCCATTGTATCAAAAGCAAAACCGAACCTAAATTGACATACTTGTATGAGGGAAGCGATGGAAAATCAGGGAATACCTTACATAAACACATAATATGTATATAATTGTCACAAAACCAAGATCCAATGCCAGAGCTTACATCCGAGGTTTGATGCTATATTTGGCTGACCTTAAACCCCACCCCCTTCTTACGTTTCGGCCCTATTGCAGGACAGGTTTCAACCCTGAAATCTCACCCTGTGCGGGTCGGGTCCAAATTGCCATCCCTAGTTTGAGTTTACTAAGTAATGGATCGAGTCTGTTATCACCAACGCCCACTCTCACATCCGGGGCCTAGGCCTCGATTCCTCCCTGGAGCCCCGCACCGCCCGCAAGGCCGCCGGCGTCATCCTCCAGATGATTAAAGACGGCAAGATCGCCGGCCGCGCCGTTCTCCTCGCCGGTCAGCCCGGCACCGGCAAGACCGCCATCGCCATGGGCATGGCCAAGTCCCTCGGTCTCGAAACCCCTTCGCCATGATCGCCGGCAGCGAGCTCTTCTCCCTCGAGATGTCCAAGACCGAAGCCCTCACCCAATCATTCCGCAAAGCCATCGGCGTTAGAATCAAGGAAGAGACCGAGGTCATTGAGGGCGAGGTCGTCGAGGTCAAATCGATCGCCCCGCGGTGGCTGGTGCCGCGTCGAAGTCGGGGAGGTTGACGCTGAAGACGACGGAGATGGAGACGGTGTATGACTTGGGGGCTAAGATGATTGAGGCGATCGGGAAGGAGAAGGTGAGCAGCGGCGACGTGATCGCGATCGATAAGGCGTCCGGGAAGATCACGAAGCTTGGCAGGTCGTTTTCCAGGTCGAGGGATTTTGATGCAATGGGACCGCAGGTGAAGTTCGTGCAGTGCCCTGATGGAGAGTTGCAGAAGAGGAAGGAGGTGGTGCATTGCGTTACTCTATGTTGGGGATCCTCTCCTGCTTGACTCACTTATTGTGTCCGCTTAATCGCATTTAGTAGTTTCATTCCATATACCCAAATTATCTAAAATGGTGTCAATAAAAGGAATTTCTCGTTGTTGAAGTGCTTTCACTTTGAAGGGGAAGGGTGCTCTAGCTATCTCCAAATTGAGTGCTGTATAAAGCTTGTTGGGCACGTTTCCCTCTTATTCTGCATCTTTTCTTAGATCAGGTTAGTTCTTGTGCCTCCTGCGCATGGACTCCACACTATATTTGCGCTTGCTTTGCCATCCTGAACCGGCCTTATTGCAGGGTTGGTTGGTAGTACCCTAAACCGTACACTGAAGGCAGTTTCACGCGAAACATATAGAACTTTATTTTGAGGATATCCCTTCCATTAGATAACGTGGAAGGATCACAAGTCACCTTTCATTGACAACGGGTCTTTTCCATTTGACGGAGGGATTGGATAGTCAGTGTTTGGTTTTAGGGTAAAAAGATGCTTTCTGAAACAGCTAACTGATGTTCCAGTAGAAGGCCAGTCTTCCTGCGGTTTTAGGGCGGGTTAGTGTTATAGGTTTTATGGGCATTGAAAGTATCATCTAGTCATATATCATATAGGTAATATGAGGAGTTTGTAATCCTTATTACTGATTTGGACAAAAAGTGCATGCATCTGATTGCTTGATATTACCTAGTTACTTGTCCTTAAAGAGTCTTCTTAGCAGAGATGTTTATTGTGTTTGAAAACTTGTGAGATAATGGAAGTTTTGCTCCGTTTCCTTGTCTGATAGACTTATAAACTGAAAAGGTGGTCCACTAAGGTACCATAACATCACCTAAAACTTATCCCATAGATTGTGGGTTATTTAAAGAGAATAGACAAAGTTTGTTATTGTGAAGTTTCTAAGCCTCAGTTATGTAGTGAATTTGGATATTTGATCGAGAAGATGTTTGTGCCCATAAATGTATTAGAGATATCTCCTTAGCATTTTTTGCTTTGTACATTCAAATTTCCACTGCTGTCCTCATGGTTATTTAACTTTTGAGACAGTAATCTTTAGGAACGGTAGATGGTTTGGTTCTACCATATGCAGTTCCAGTACAGTGAGTGGAACACCAACACATTTAACAATGGTGGTTCAATGTTCATTGAAGCCATTTGTTACTGTGGTAGCTGGTAGCAGTGTTGTCTGATGCGTATCGTATCGCGTATCGTTGGGCTCCATGATACGGGCGTATCGTATTGTATCGCTCGTAACGTACTTTAATATTAACAAAATATAAAAAATATTTAAAAATTCAAGAAAAATTAGTAAAAATCTGGAAAAAATTAAGAAAAATCTGGAAAAAAACAAGAAAAATCTGGTAATTGCTTTAAATTCATATAATACAAAGTTTAGTACAGATTGAACATTCAACATTGGACAATTACATCCAAATTTACATATTTTGAAGCAAAAAATGAAATACAATTTACATTTACAGCTTTACACCTAGGTGTATCGTTATTAACAAGTTATCGCACCTTATCGTGCGATACGGGCGATACGCTTTGAGACCCTTATAAAGGGTTCCCGACCGACCGAAACCCGCGATTTTTGTGGGTTTTCTCTCTCTTTTTGGGTTCCTCAAGCTCCTTAAGAGCTGGTTTTCGCCTTCTTGTTCAAAGCTCTAAAATTGTGCTCTACGGTGTCCGTGTAAGCCTCTAAACCAGTGTTATCCATACGATACGGTGCGATACGTATCGTATCGTGGGCCCGTATCGTGAAACCCAGAGTATCGCACCGTATCGTGCGATACGCCCTGGGATCCTTATAAAGGGTCCCGGGCCGACTGAAACCTGCGATTTTTCGCGGGTTTCCTCTCTCTTCTTGGGTTCCTTAAGCTCCCTAAGAGCCGATTTTCACCTCCTTAGTGTTCAAAGCTCCAAAATCGTGCCCTACGGTGTCCGTGCAAGCCTCCAAACCCGGATTTTGGTATATTTTTAATGTTTTTTCCATTTTTTTCCTTTATATTTGTTGTTTTTTGTGTTATTTCCTTTTTTTTGAATGACAAAATATGAAGTTATTAAGTGTGTGTATACGATTATTATTGCATTCATGAAGTGGGAGACACTCGATTTGAGTGTTATTTGAAGATTGAGGGATTTACGAAGTGCTTTTATTTTCAGCTTTTTGTTTGAATTAAAGTACTCCATTGAGATGGCAGGAAGGGGTGGTAGAGAATCTCATTCAAAGTCTGATGATCCGGCATGGCAGTGGGGTATACCAGTTGAGGGTTCAAAGTTAAAAATCAGATGCTTATTTTGTGAAAAGGTGGTTAGTGGTGGGATTTCAAGGTTGAAACACCACCTAGCAGGAACCAGGAAAGAAGTTGCTCCATGCACAGGCAGAGTTAGAAGTTTGCCAGAAGGTATTAAATGGCAATGCCTACAGATGATTGAGAACATACAAGAACGGAGACAACAAAAGGATGATTTTCAGATTTATGAAGAAGCTGATGATGCTACTGCCACTGGATTTGGATTCACTGATAGTTTGCCTTCAGAATCTCGAACAGAGATTGGTAGTAGCAGTTCACGAGCACCTACTAGAGGAAAGAGGGTTGTAGTTGAAGACTTTGGAGGTGGCAGAAGAGGAAGTTCGGGAAGGAGTAGAGGAAGAACTTCTTCTTCTAGCATACATTCGTTCTTTCCTCCTTCCACTACACCCGGTGCTCAACCAGGAATTCGTGCTGCTATGGCTTCAGAACAACTGCATGATCAAGCAGACCTTGGAGTGAGAAGATGGTATCCATGCATTCCATTTAATGCAGCAAACAGTTTTCATTTTCAAGCAATGGCAGATGCAATTGCAAACATTGGTCCAGGATATAAAATGCCCTCTTATCAGAAGTTGAGAGGGAAGATATTACATCATACTGTAATTGAAGTGCAACAATACTGTTCGACTTTGAGACAGTCGTGGAAGGAAACAGGATGCACTATTATGGCAGATGGATGAACCGATAGGCGAGGAAGGACATTGCTAAACTTTCTTGTATATTGTCCTAAAGGACTCATGTTTTTGAGATCTCTAGACATGTCAGAGGAGGCACACTGCACAGATCCTACGAGAAGAATTTGATAAGATTATACAGGAGGTTGGGCTACAGAATGTGGTCCAATTGATTACAGATAATGCAGTCTGTGTTGTCTGACGCATATCGTATCGGGTATCGTTGGGCTCCACGATACGGGCGATACGCCCATTTTTTTTGAAAAAAAAATTCAAAAAAAAAGTTTCAATTTTTTTTTAAAGTTTCTGCTTTCTGGCCACTCTTCACTTCTCTCTTCTCCCCTCTTCACAAACACCGAATGTGTGAATCTGCTTGAATAACATGATCTTGCTTTCTATGGTATTGAGTCTATTGACTTTCACTATGGAGCACTATCCTATATGCTCGATATTGGTTCTGATTTGGAATCCAACATCTTGAACCTGGTTCGTGGCAAACCCTACTTGAGTATTTACTAAGTAGGGTTGCACCAATCTGAGCACGGGAAGTGACTCGACCAGATTCATGAATTCGGGTCGCGGCATGCCCATAAGGTGTCGCGTTGACCAACTTTGGTTTCTTCAATGAGAAATCAAGCTTTGGAGTAGGACTGATAATTAAAAAAACAATCTTGTTAAATATCACTATGTTCGTTGTATAGTTATGAGAAAGAAAATATCATCTCATATATGTTAACTCATGATATATTGGTAGATACAAATATGGATTTAAAATATATTTAAAAGATAATTGTTGTGTAGGTAAAAAACCTGATAAAAAACATAACGTTTTTTATATCTTTAGCAAACAGCCAAGGTGTCGGAGTTTCCTCTTTTGTCGCTTCCCAATTAACCAAAAAAAATTGATTTTTTTTTTTGAATTTTTTTTTGGGCGTTCGTATCGTACGAATGCAGCTAACTACAAAGCAGCTGGGAAGGAGTTAGCTGATATTTATGGGACTTTCTACTGGACACCATGTGCAGCCCATTGTTTAGATCTCATCCTCGAGGACATTGGTGAGATGGATGAAATAAAGGCAGCAACTGAGTGTTGCCAAGATATTACAAAATTCATTTACAACCATGCCTTTGTTTTGTGTATGATGAAGAGATATACAGAAGGTGCAGAGCTTCTTCGCACAGTTGTAACTCGGTTCGCAACAAACTTCTTATCTGTACAAAGTATTGTGAGACAGAAGCAAGCTTTGAAGAGAATGTTCTCCTCGGATAAGTGGCAACAATTTGCAGAGTTGCCTCAAAACAGAAGAAATAGAAAGTTGAATGAGATTGTAGAAACAGTTTTTAAAAGTTCATTTTGGAATATATGTGTCAAATTATTGAAAATTACTTGTCCTTTAGTGAAAGTTTTGAGATTGGTTGATAGCGAGGAGAAACCATCTATGGGCTACCTTTATGAAGCCATGGACAGGGCAAAAGAAGACATCAGAAATAATTTTAATGGAAAAAAGAGAGATTATGTGCCCGTGTGGAAAATAATTGATAGTAGATGGAATAAACAATTGCATCAGCCTATTCATGCAGCAACATATTATCTAAACCCATCATTTAGGTACTCAGGAACCTTCAAAAGGGACGGTGAGGTTAATCGAGGAATCATTGATTGTATCGACAGATTAGTCCCTAATGAGAGCATAGCAGATGCGATACATCGAGAGATGGAGATATATGATAATGCTCTTCACTTGATGGGTTTGCCTGTTGCAATTCGCAATCGCTCTACGATGCGTCTAGGTACATTGTTTATTTTCATATTTAAGTCACATCTTACATTACTGTGAATTATTATGTCTCTAATGTTTGTATTTTTTTTTACAGATGTTTGGTGGTACAGGTTTGGAAGTGATTGTCCAAACCTTAGAGATTTTGTAGTGAGAGTCTTAAGCCAAACCTATAGTGCAACAGGTTGTGAAAGAAATTGGAGTGTTTTTGAACACATCCATACAAAAAAGCGCAACAGGTTGGAACACAAAAGGCTTAATGATTTGGTTTATATTCGTTGTAACATGCGCCTTCATGAAAGGTAATGTTGTATTACTTTTAAATTTCCAATTCAATATTATGTTACTTCAGTTTTCAATTGTTAATATTACTTACTAATTGTTTATCTTTGTTTGTGTCGTAGGCAATTAAAAAAAGTAAATAGAGAAGAAAGTAAGATTGGGTTATGGAAGACACTGAAGAAAATGCCCTTCTAAAAGAAGAAGACGTTGCCTGGATTAATTTGGAAGGAGCGCAAAACATTATAGAGATGAAGAATTTGATTTTGAAGAAGGTATGGGCGTGGCTGATGATGATGATGAGGATCTGTAACAAGGAGAAGATGAAGATTATTTAGTTGATGATCCTGATTACAATTTGTAAAATGTAACATTATATGTAACTGTAGTGTACTGTAAACTATGTCTGTATTTTATTTTTTGGATTCAAAATATGTAAATTTGGATGCAATTGTTCAATGTTGAATGCTCAATCTGTACTAAGCTTACATTATATGAATTTAAAGCAATTATCAGATTTTTCTTGATTTTTTTTATTTTTTTTCGATTTTTTTCGATTTTTTACTAATTTTTATTGATTTTTAATTAATTTTTATATTATTTTAATATTAAAGTATGATACGATACGATATGCGTCAGACAACACTGCTCCAAACTCGGATTTAGGTATACTTTTAATGTTTTTTTAATTTTTTTCTTTTATATTTATTGTTTTTTGTGTTATTTCGTTTATTTTTTTTGAATGATAAAATATGAAGTTATTAAGTGTGTGTATACGATTTTTATTGCATTAATGAAGTTTGAGACACTCCATTTGAGTGTTATTTGAAGATTGGGGGATTTACGAAGTGCTTTTTTTTCAGGTTTTTGTTTGAATTAAAGTACTCTATTGAGATGGTAGGAAGGGGTGGTAGAGACTCCCATTATCGGTCTAATGATCCGGCATGGCAGTGGGGTATACCAGTTGATAGTTCTTGGTTAAAGATTAGATGCATATTTGTGAAAAGGTGGTTAGTGGTGGAATTTCAAGGTTGAAACACCACCTAGCAGGAACCAGGAAAGAAGTTGCTTCATGCACAGGCAGAGTTAGAAGTTTGCCAGAAGGTATTAAATGGAAATGCCTGCAGATGATTGAGAGCATACAAGAAAGGAGACAATAAAAGAATGATTTCCAGATGTGTGAAGAAACCAATGATGCTACTGCTACTGGAGTTGGATTCATTGATAGTTTGCTTTCAGATGCTAGAAAAGAGATTGGTAGTAGCAGTTCACGAGCACCTAGCGGGGGAAAGAGGGTTGCAGCTGAAGACTTTAGAGGTGGCAGAAGAGGAAGTTCATGAAGGACTAGAGGAAGAACTTCTTCTAGCGTACATTCGCTCTTTCCTCCTTCCACTACATCGGGTGTTCAACCTGGAATTGGTGCAGGCAAACCTTTCAGTGGGAAGATGGTTTTATGATGCATGCATTCCATTTAATGCAGCAAACAGTTTTCATTTTTGGCATATGCAATTGCTAACATTGGTCCAGGATACAGGATGCCCTCTTATCAGAAGTTAAGGGAAGATATTAGATCATACCGTCATTGAAGTGCATTAATATTGTTCGACTTTAAGATGGTCGTGGAAGAAAATGAGATGCACTATCATGGCAGATGATGAACCGATAGGCGAGGAAGAACATTGCTAAACTTTCTTATATATTGTCCTAAAGGACTCATGTTTTTGAGATCTCTAGATATGTCAGAGGAGAGGCACACTGCAGAGATCCTACGACAGGAATTTGATAAGGTTATATAGGAGGTTGGGCTAGAAAATATAGTCTAATTGATTACAGATAATACAACTAACTACAAAGCAGTTGGGAAGGAGTTAGCTGATATTTATGGGACTTTCTTCTGGACACCATGTGTAACCCATTGTTTAGATCTCATCCTCGAGGACATTGGTGAGATGATCAAATAAAGGCAGCAATTGAGTATTACCAAGATATTACAAAATTCATTTACAACCATGCATTTATTTTATGTATGATGAGGAGATATACAGAAGGTGCAGAGCTTCTTCGTACAGCTGCAACTCGGTTCACAACAAACTTCTTATCAATACAGTGTATTGTGAGACAGAAGCAAGCTTTGAAGAGAATGCTCTCCTCAGATGAGTTTGCCTCAAAACAGAAGAAATAGAAAGTTGAATGAGATTGCAGAAACAATTTTCAGAAGTTCATTTTGGAATGAAAGTGGTAGATTATTGAAAATTACTTGTCCTTTAGTGAAAGTTTTGAGATTGGCTGACAGCGAGGAGAAACCATCTATGGGCTACCTTTATGAAGCCATGGACATGACAAAAGAAGCCATCAGAAATAACTTTAATAGAAAAAAGAGAGATTATGTGCCCGTGTGGAAACTAATTGATAGTAGATGAAATAAACAATTGCATTAGCCTATTCATGCAGCAACCTACTATCTAAACCCATCATTCAGGTACTCAGCAACCTTCAAAAGCGATGGTGAGGTTAATCGAGGAATCATTGAATGTATCGACAGATTAGTCCTTGATGAGAGCATACCAGATGCGATACATCGAGAGATGGAGATATATGATAATGCTCTTCACTTGATGGGTTTGCCTGTTGCAATTCGTAACCGCACTACGATGCGTCCAGGTAAATTGTTTATTTTATATTTAACATTACTGTGAATTATGTCTCTAATGCTTGCATTTTTCTACAGATGTTTCGTGAAACATGTTTGAAAGTGATTGTCCAAACCTTAGAGATTTAACAGTGAGAGTCTTAAGCCAAACCTATAGTGCAACAGGTTGTGAAAGAAATTGGAGTGTTTTTGAACACATCTAGACAAAGAAGCGCAACAGGTTAACACAAAAGACTAAATGATTTTGTTTATATTCGTTGTAACATGCTTCTTCGTGAAAGGTAATGTTGTATTACTTTCAAATTTTCAATTCAATATTGTTTAACTTCAGTCTTCAATTGTTAATATTATTTACTATTTGTTTATCTTTGTTTGTCGTAGGCAATTAAAAAAAGTAAATAGAGAAGAAAGTCAGTTCGATCCAATAAGTTTGGATAATTTTGATATATTAGAAGATTGAGTTATGAAAAACACTGAAGAAAATGCCCTCCTAACTGAAGAAGATGTTGGTTGGATTAATTTGGAAGGAGCGCAACAACAACATCAAGGAAATTGAAGAATTTGATTTCCAAGAAGGTGTCGTTGATGATAATGATGAGGATCTGCAACAAGGAGAAGATGAAGATTATTTAGTTGATGATCTTGATTACAATTTATAAAATGTAATTGTGTATGAATTTAAAGCAATTACCAGATTTTTTCCTAATTTTTTTTTTCGGATTTTTACTAATTTTTATTGTTTGTTAATTAAATTTTATATTATTTTAATATTAAAGTATGATACGATACGATACGCCCGTATCGTGGAGCCCAGCGATACACGATATGATACGCGTCAGACAACGCTAGCTTAACTCCATTTCTCACTTCACAGATTGAGTTAAGCCTCACACATGTTGATCATGTTCAACAACCCTAAAATAGTGAAGTTGTGAAATGCCCACTCAATGAATCGAAACAAGCAAATTGCTTTTTCATTGTTTGCAACAGAAAGGAAAATGATTTTGTCATAATTTTTATTTGTTCATAAATTATTTTTATTCAATAAATGAAATTATGAACCCAAATTTACATGTTACGTACACAACTTGCAATCCTAAACAAGCATATCAGAGGATGCCTTGGAGGGAAGTGAAGAAAGGCCACAAACATGGAAAAAAAAGTTTGAGATTTTTTTTTTGGAATATCGCCACCGTATCGTACTATATGGTGTGATAACCTGTATCATACGATACAGGTTACCGTATCGTACCGTGGCTTCCCACGATATGATACATATCGCACCGTATCGTACGATACGGTGCAATACGGATAACACTGGCTGCTAGTGTGTTGTTTTACTAAATATAATAAGACTTACTTGAAATTCTAATTGTGGATCCACGTATTGCGTGATGTAAGAAGACACCACGGATTTAGATTTTAAAGAAGCCTCTTTTTCTTTGATATATTTACTGTCAACAGCCCGCTTAAGAGCCCTTAGTAGTTAGTACCTTTATGGGTGCCAAGAACACCCTACTCAGATGGAAATTCACTAAGCTTTCTTTGTGGGGCTTAGTACAAAAGGCACACTTTTCTGTTGATTTCTCCTCTTCTTTTCCAAGTTCTTCTGTTTTTCTTCATCGTCATTTCATTTTCTTCTTCAGTTCTGCTTCTTCTCATGTCCCTTATTAGACTTTTAGTTTAACCTTCTGCCCATTCTCCTGTTCTTGTTTCTTAAACCTTTTCTCATTTCCTTTTCATGCTTAGGCTCATAGAGCCTCACCTTTAAGAATGTGGCACTGATCTTCTAATTTTTATGCTTCTGTTAAACGTTCTTTTTTACCATAAATGTGTGCATTACTGTTGTAATCCAAATTAAAGCATTGTATTTATTTTATAGACATTTGTTGCTTCCAGTGTTGATTTAAGTTTGATAGAATATTTAACTCTATTCGTGCCTTAAGTTTCTAAAACAACTAAGAGTCGATGTGGTTTTTCTCACTTGGTGTGGAATAGAAGGCCTATTTTGTTTTAGTAATGATTTATAGGAGTTACATATCTTTTATTTTTTATTGTTTAAAGTTTAAACTGATTCATATTGCATCATGTGTTGTTTGGCAATAACCTTTACCTTGTGTCAACTTGGGGGATGTACCCCATTTGTTGCATGGTAGGGATCGTGCATCAGAACGTCTACAGCTGGTGAAAATAAACTCTTCATATTGCCTCAGCTTGTCAAAGATCTTTCCAAAAGACATACCTAAGTTTCTGATAGAATCAATTTTGTCCAAAACATGGTTTCTGGTAAATATATGATGAAGCATTTATATAACAACCGATGAAGAAAACATCATGCATATATGTATGTTTCTGAAAATCTTTATTACCGTTTAGAACTCAAAGCTTAGGAGCTATTAATTCTTCATATGCGTGGTGGGCTGTTGGCTTTGCAATAAAAGATCTAGATTGTCTGTGACAATAATGTTTATTTCTGCTTTTCTCTAACACGTAATAAGCATACAGACAACTTTTATAGGTGAGACCATTTGTCATTTTCAAGAGCAAGCTTCTTGTTACTGATAATTTTCATTAATTTTGATTTCAGAACACAAGGATTTCTAGCCCTATTCACGGGTGACACAGGTGAAATCCGTACTGAGGTGAGGGAGCAAATAGATACAAAGGTTGCAGAATGGAGAGAAGAAGGCAAGGCTGAAATCATTCCTGGTGTTCTGTTCATTGATGAGGTTCACATGCTCGATATCGAATGCTTCTCCTTTCTAAACCGAGGGTTAGAAAACGAAATGGCACCCATATTGGTTGTCGCTACCAATAGAGGCATTACAACCATAAGGGGCACAAATTACAAGTCGCCTCATGGCATTCCCATTGATTTTCTTGATCGGTTGCTGATCATCACAACACAGCCATATACAGAAGATGAGTTGCGAAAGATTCTCGACATTCGAAGTCAAGAGGAGGATGTTGACATGTCTGAGGATGCCAAAGTTCTGTTAACCAAAATCGGTGTCGAGACATCCTTGAGATATGCAATTCACTTGATCACTGCTGCTTCTTTGGCGTGCCAGAAGCGCAAAGGGAAGATTGTGGAGATGGAGGATATCAGCAGGGTGTATCAATTGTTTCTTGATGTGAAAAGGTCAACTCAGTACCTCATGGAGTATCAGAGTGAGTACATGTTTAGTGAAGAGGTCCCGAGAGAAGTTGAGGATGATATGCAGGCATAAGATACTTGGTAAGATTTTGGTATCTGGTGTTTGTCATGGGAATTGTTTTTACAGATTCATATATCCGCTTTACAAGACCTGGTCTAATTCCTCCAAGAATTTGGTGTTCATCCTTTTTGGTACTTTGATGACTGCCAACTGCCCACATTTGTTTGAAATGCATTGTTATTTGAGAGGAGGAAACGGGTGGATCATTTGCTGTTTTGTGACCTCAAGTCCAGGGGCGAGAAGGAATATCGTCACAGTTGTAGAGTTCACCAATTCTCTTGTTGTATTGAGAGGTTGAGCAACTTGTTTGGCGCCTTCTTTAACATTGAGCTAGTTGAGCTTGTTTGTTCTTACTAATTGAGGCCCATGAGCCGAATGGGAGACCTTATTTGGAAGTCTGTCAACCTGCAAGAAAAAGGTTGCTTTTTGAGCCACACCTCGGGCAAACGTTTATTAGCCATGTGTGGCTGTTTCCTTCTTCTGATATCAAGTTGCTTCTCCATTCGTATAAAGTACTGTGTTAAGCATGGCGATGAGTGTGTTAAGATGGATGATCTACATTACCCTCTCCTTAGGGAGGATACTGTAATTATTATACTCGATCATTTGCTTCAGAGATTTGACTATATAAACCCGTTCACTTCTAGGTATTATAGATTGCACATTTTAGGTAAAGTACGACACGAGGATGCCAGAAAATAAGAGGTTCCTTGTAGATCAGCATGTCAAGTTTCAAACTACTGATGATAAATTAATACTTAAAGTACATGGAGTACAATTGTTGGTTTAACCGGATAAGACTGGTTAAAGCAACTGGTCACAGATGAATGTGATCTCAGAAATTGAGAGGATTCTGCTCGAAAATGAGTGGTTCTCGGATAACATACACAGTGAACATGGAGATATCAGCAATGATGCCACTGGAGGAAACAAAATCAGAAGCAACCGTTTGCGGAAAAAAGGCATATGAACAATAACCATGAAATGAAAGATTACCCTGAGCTCGAAACGCAGATACAGAACAAAGAAATTATACAGTGATACGTGGGTACAAGGGTTTACCCTGAGTAAGCCGAGCACCTCCAGATGCTTTCACATTTCCACATACCAGTGATGCTGCCACACAGAGTTACCCGCTCATTAATCTTACACCCTGATACATGGAACCAGGTTGAAGTTCATCTAGGGTATCAACAGTTCTGAACCCAGAAAACTCT
Organism: Brasenia schreberi; assembly: GCA_036023115.1. Lineage (NCBI taxonomy): Eukaryota > Viridiplantae > Streptophyta > Magnoliopsida > Nymphaeales > Cabombaceae > Brasenia > Brasenia schreberi. The sequence continues at coordinate 41,194,823 of JAYKKT010000092.1, read as the reverse complement.
CTCAGACCAGTCCACCCCCGACGGGTGAGAAGATATCGGAAGTCATCCTCTGTATATAGTGTCTTCTCTTCAGTATGAACTGTAATTCGGTCGTGGTCGTCATAAACACAAAGTTTTATGGTCAAACCTAAAAGAAAAACAATCACCATGATGAGTGCCATTTTCTCCAGAGATATGCCCCGTCCATACTCTGTTAAATTTTACACACATATACACAGACGCACATAGACCTTGTGATGCATGTGTAGGATTCTTACCATCATCGAGATGGAGAGAATATGCCCCCAAAGGCATGTCTCTATCGAGGCTACGGACCACTCCATCTTCATCCTCCAACCAGAATGCACGCTTTGTTCTTAATCCAAAAGAACACTTGATTGCTTCCTTTATAGCCTCAGCAGTGCCATCAACACCTATTCTTCGCGTATAATCACCCCATTTGACCAAGATGACCCTTCCACCATAGGGAGATTGACCTTCCCCACCTTAAAACCAAAGAAAGATGAAGAAAATAAGACTACAAAATAGAAAATGTAGACAAGATCTTGGCTGTTGCAAGGCAACAGCAATAAATTATGCCACAGATAAAAGTATGTAGGGAAAGTTTCCATAAATTGAGAAAAAAATCTCGGCAAAAGGACATTTAGTAATCCATTTCCAACCATGATGTAACTTATGAAAATATTAGCTGCAAAATACCATTCGCAGGGGTATCCCTCCAGTTCCATGGTGGAACACCATTTGCTGCAACCGTGTCAGCAGCAGTTATGGCAAGAGGATGCCCATCATGATCCAGACGCCGCTCCAAATTCAGCGATGACCTACCTCCACCTGCATACAGAATTTTCAAGACTTGTAAGAAACAGAAGTAGCAAGAATCTCTATGCAACAATCATGGTAACCGCAATCAACATCATCAAATTTATGAAATAATTGTTGGCTGATTGATATTTTGCACCGGAATGGTCTAGAAAACAATTAATCAGCCTGTGATGCAGTGAACCTCATGCAGAAGCCATATGATATCTGCCAATCACATCATCAAAGCATGTGGCCATCAAAGACTCAAAAATAAAAGCAACTTGCAGACCAAAATTGGTAAAACCCAGATCCACACTTCTCCTTGAATCTTCCTCTACATGGTTGTATTCACTTCTATCTAATTTTTATGTATTGCATAAAACACCCAATGGCATTGGTGGATAACCCTGATTTGAGGACTTTTGCTGGAGTAAAGACGTGATGTTTTACTCCTTATTGGGAGACAGAATATTTACACATAAGAGCAGCTTAGAACTCTAGGTTTGACAGATTTTTGTTGGTTAATTATGGATAGGGACTTGCAAGACAAGATGGCAAGGACTTCAGGTTTGCTTTGAGACAAAATGATTGCAGATAACCTCAGCATGAACTTATGAAATGCAAAATATTATTGACTTATACAACAGAAAAAGATCAAATATACTAAAGCACGAAGTACCTTCCACAGACCCAAAAGGAATATTGGCATCTTCAAGACCTATTCACAATGAAAGAAGAAGCAAGGAGTTAGCCTTAGATCAATATAGAAAAGATTGAAAGAACCTTTCCATTCCACATAAGTAAAAATCCAGCTTATTTTTATATTAAAAAAGAAACATCCTAGGCCCATTTCTTGATGGTGGTGTCATGAACTTATGGAGCTAACAAAGGTCAATTTCTGGATAATAACAAAAAAGTATGTCCGCTCCTGGAACTTATGGAATAAATTCAGGGATCATTTGATGGGAAATGCTATTGTTTTGAAAACGTCAAATGAAATGAAGTTCAAGATAGATCACTTGACGTTATGCACCAACTGAAGCACAACACCATAGATACTTGAAAGACAGAAAACGATGCCAAGGTGAGCTCCATTTTTACATGATATGAACATAGAATGTTGCTTTCTCCATATAAAGATTAAATTTTAGATGAATTACATTTGATATTTTATCCTTTTCTTTTATGATTCTTATAGTTTGGTAGTTCATTCATTTTGTACAAGCATATTACATCAAGTTTGCCATTTGAAGAAAGTAACTTTTATAACAAACCCCAATATTCTTAAATGCTTACGGCCAATAGATCTGTCAAGATGGAAAGATTGATGGACATGTCTATCACACAGAGATCCGAGATGGATAAGACAGGGAGATTATTAGACAAGGTTACATATGGCGCCAAGTCTTAGGCAGTCATATATCGTTATGTGTGCATGAGGTAGGTACTGAGGTGAATGTACAATCAAACAAGCAAAGGCTGATTTCAAAATGAAATTATTAGGGAAAAGAGTTGGTGTAACACCAATAGGACATAAAGTGACAAAAATATGATTAAGATAAGATGGTTTAGAGTCTTTGACATTTAGAGGAATGCTCAAAGGGAGTTCAAAGTTCAAACACAAAAACGTGAGGAAATGGAGGATGTGCACTACGAAGAAAAGGGTGCATGAGACCTAAATCTGTTGGAAGGAAGCCATAAAATTTTCTATCTTCAATCTTTAGATAATAAATATTCTATCCTCAGTCTTTTGAGTTTAAATGAAGGTATGATTGAATACTGATCAGAATGGTACTAAGAATTCATATAACCAACCATACCTAGTTTGAGAAAAGGTGGTTGGTTATAACCCAGCTCAACTTGTTTTTTCAGAAAATATCTAAGATTGAACGAGTCAGGAGTTTCAACTTGCCAGCACACCAAATAAAACATTGCAAGATGACATTATTAATTTAAGAAACAAAAGGATCACACTCCGATCATGAAATTTGCATTTTCAGTGATGTTTCTTTTCTTGTGAAAATTGGCAAACTTTTCTTATTGTTCTTTTTTTCCCTTTTCATGACTTTATGTTCCAAAATTCCGGTTTCGTTATTTCACTGATACAGGTAAAATTGTCCAACAGTAAATTTGAGTTTTTTGAGAATGATACTGTTTAGTTGCCTCATTTTAGATATTTGTGACTGGAAAGGCTTACCAAGTCCCTTTTACTGAAAGAAATGAAGTACTTTGCTTTTCAACCCATTAAAGAGACATGCAATTTTGGGTGCAAGCCCTTTGTCTCTTGCTCACGGGCACGTTAAGATGTCTGGCCCACTCATACTCCATGTGCTCATGTTGTTTGTCATCAAATGCTACAGATTAATCAAGCTAGTGTTGAAGTGGTTGCAACACTCTCAAGATAGTTGCTAAAGAATCTCAAAACCATAGAACACAAGATGCAAAAGATATTTATTCAACATAATAAAGTACATCAAGGAGGTCTCAGAAAGCCACTGGCCAAGAAGAGGTCGACCTTGAATTTATATACAGGGATGAAGCCACAGCTAGTTCAACTAGCCACCATGTAGGCCTAACAGCTAGATTCCTTACTACCATATAAAATTCAAATTACCATATGAAAACAAAGAACAAATATCCCCAGAAAGCCTAAACCATCACGAAACCTATTTCTAAGAAACAAACCCTAGGAAAAGCAACACATTACAAAACCAAGCTTACATACATCAAAAGCCTCTGTAAATCACAAGATTATGCACATCCTAATACTATCTATGTATGTAGAGACTAACATTGTTAGTACCCTTGAAAGACATTCATGGAGGACCTCATCTTTCCAAGTCACACTAAGCTAGGTTCCACAAGTTTCAAACTTATATAGCTCAAACTCAAGATTTCTGCTTAACAAGAGGTTTAATTGGATGTGAGTGTTAACTAATCGAAACTGTATCCTTAATTAGTAAAATCCACAGAGCTCTTATGACACTTTTATTCCTTTTGGCTGAGAAACTCCAGTTCTCAAAAAAGATGCCCAAACTATACATGAAAATCTCTTGGATATACCTTTTCATTGCATGCAACCAAAGTTTCTGAAGCTTTTGGTCAGAATTTTAAAACTGAACTCAATTACCACTCCAATGACGAAGAAGAAGGCCTGCAGCAGAAGGACCAAGATCACTGTGAAGAACTCTGAAGATACTATGTTAAACAGTTTGTTTCCAGATGGGTTTCACAATAGAGGAAGTGAGCTATATCGCATGAGAGATCTCACTGTATATTTTTACATACATACTTTTTTTATCTCTTCCTTCCCCTTTTATGTATTTCACAAACTGGGTTTTCCGTTTAACCTTTTTGGGAGTTAAGACTCCATAAAAACCTCCACATTATTTGTAAAGCAACACTGTTTTGTTATCTTTGATTAAAGTGAATAAAACCACATCCCCGAAATCCGAAAAGAGTGCCCTATCTTTCCGGATTTTGTGGGAGTGTATGTGGAGGCCGAATGTGCTTTGATATTTTACATCCATAGAGTCCAAACGGATAAACTTGGAGTCCTGGATGTGCTTTGATAGAGATTGTCACTAGTGACTCAATACCTAATGAATCACCTAAACTTTGTCCAATCAATGACCAGACATGTCCTCTTCATTTAATCCTTTCCCCGAGCTCTGATAAAGTAGCATCCAAGTCAACCATCACACTTGAGGTTCTGACATATTATACAACAAAAAATGGGGTAGTTGCCTGAATACTTATTCTATAAAATCAACACATCTAAAAGAACAATCCAACAGAATGCCAATTCTGCAATAAGCAATGCTGCCTGCAATCTCACTGAATATGAAAATTGTTCAACCAACTAAAATCTCCATGATTACAAAGGGTCAGTAAGCTACTTGATAAGAAAGATGACTACGTTGAACTTGTAAGACAAATCCCAAATTGCTTCCTCCTAACTGTCATGAACAGTCTTTCTGATAATTGCAACTTTACGTCTTCTATAAACTCTGTAGCTCACAATAAATATGAGATGGTTTACCACCCAAAATGCAGCGAAGATGTGCAGAGAAAAGAATAATAGTACATAAAACTAGTTTAAGAAAAAACTGCCTTGAACTTTTAAAGAATAAGAAGGCAATAGGAAAGAAGTAGAGACCTAACGGTTTCATATGTCTAAGGTCCTCCAACAATGTGATATCGCATTTCCGTTATTTGTTTCCCATTTAAGATACTCTTATTCCAGAAATAATTTTAGATTACCAACAGTTAAATATCAGAGCATCCCAAAATCTAAAAATATGGGATAAAATCTAATGTTCATATGGTAATAGGCATATAAAACGTACTGAAGTTTGTAACTATTGCCATCTTCATGACAAAATAATAACAGTCATCTCTGAGTCTTTTATACACTACTGTTAGTTCATTCTCAAAATTACAGACGACATAGACATCCTAACGGCAGTAGCTGCCTACTACCAAATGTTCAACTATGACCAAGAAACCAAAGCAAATGGATAAAATTCACATTGATCGGAAGGCAAATAAGATATAGATTACTCAGCTCAACATGAAACGTCAGATTAGAATGATAATTAACTCAATCGAATTAATCCCCATAACAAGTTTCTCAACAAGAAACTTGAAGGCTCACAAGAATTATTCACCAAGAAGGAAACCTAAAAGGCAAAATCATTACCTTTATCAGAGAACTGCAAGTAGGAATCGACCTTGGAAGTTGGACTCTTATAAGGTGCATTCTTCGCCCTCTCCCTCAGCAAATCCTCAAGCTCCTTATAGTACGACGTCTTCGCCGACACCCCGCCGCCTCCTCCACCGCTACTCCCACTCCCCCCTCCACCACCTCCGCCGCCCTTATCATTGTGCCTCGCCTTCTTATATTCCTTAAGCAAATTCCTCCATTTATCGGTACACATGGTGGGTGATCGATCAAACCCTTTTTCTCTCATCTTGGAAGAAATCTGCTCCCAAAGATGCTTGTTCGACTTAGAGGTGTTGAATATTCCATCCATCTCTCGCCGGAGAGCGATGAGAGTCCGAATCTCTTCTTGAACCCACGTTTCAGCTCGTTTCTTTGGCTGCTTGATTTCGTGATCTTCGCCGCTACTCTCCGCAAGAATAAGCTGTTGTGGTTGCTGCTGCTGTAAAGGGGACAGCTGCATGCCGTTGGCGACCACCTCCATCATCATCTCCCGGCCTTCCTCTTTGTAGAAATCGATTGGCGGCCGCTTGTCTGCAAGATACATGGTTGGTGGTAGTGTTGTTTTCGAGTAAAGGATGAAACGAACGTGCGGAGAGAGAACGGAAAGTTTGGGTTTGTGGGTATAGACGACTCCACAGAAATCATGGTTTTTCGTCCATGGAGGGTGAGATTTGAGTGTTTTGTTGTTTAATTTCAGGCGTTTAATCAAATGGGTAGTCGTGAGGGGAGCTTGTTTCAAAGGGACGGAGCTGATTCCTGGGGGTTTGAAGAAAAAGGGTTTATTTGGTTTTTCAATTCATGCGATTGGTAATTAAAACGTTGCCTCTTTCATATATATGAGGACGTATGTGTTATAATGGTCACATTTATCTGCTTCGTCTTCTTCACTTCTTTCTTCTTTTTTCTTAAATTTAGAGGTTTTGAAGTTATTTTCTTAATTTCTTAATACACGAGGAGTGATCTGAAAGACTCTCGACGCCTTTAATGGAGGGCTAAGGGCTTTCCTTCTGTCATAGACACGCTTAGAAGGGTGCCATACTCAAATCGAACACTTTGAGACTGGACCCTCGTACTTCACTCTTGCCCGACTCACCGCTTTTCATCTAAAATATTGGTTAGTGCTACTAAACACTTCATGAATATCGAGCGAGTAATAGGAAACTGAGTCATGGAACCTATGTTTATTTCTTTGATTTTATGAGATATTATCAATTATATTTAGTATTATGTATCTTATATATATTCATGTTTCAATCGATCAAAGAGATATTATCAATTATATTTACTATTATGTATCTTATATATGTTCATGTTTCAATCCTTGATTTTTCCAAAACTGCACTTACGCAATGTGAGAAGGGTTTTTTTTTGCTCGACTAGAGTCGGCCTCGAGTCGGTTACCGTTTCACGTTTTGGGCTAATTGAAACTGTTCTGTGGGTGTAGATCATGCAAAGGAACCGTATTTGCACTAGGATGTTCTAATTGAAGAGTATTGGAGCTATTCCTCCACATGTAGGTTTTGTGGGGTCTCAATTGATTCCTCTTAATCCAGACGATAAAGTTTTGTCCTAAGATGAAGAATTTGGAGCTAGACTAAACTACCTTCTTTTGTGTCTCACCGAGGGTACTAGAGAGGGATGTTGCCGAGAAAATCAACTTCTCTTCTAAATAGTGGTTGCAACATCCCAAGAAATGCAGAAGGTTGACAGACACTGACGACTTCCAACAAAGTCAGTAAGCAACAATAACAACAAGTAAGCCTGTTCCAATACTAGATGGGGTCGGCTACATGGATTCTTTGTTTCCATGTAACCTTATCGTATGTCATATTTAACTCATAATAAGCTAGATCATTCTTTATTGTTTCTTTCCGACACTTTTGTGATAGTCTTCTATCTCTTTTAATACTTTCAAAATCTAGTTTTTAATCATGAGTACTCAAACATCATTGATAGTACCTTGGCTTAGAAAAGTGACAAACTTAGGTTTGTCTATCAAGAAGCTGCCAACTAAGTGAGGGCAAGCAGTATGGTTGTGGAAGGAGAGAATATTAAGGGGCTTAGTTTTTCGAGAAAGCTGAGAGACATTAGGAAACATGAAAAATAGCACATAAAGGAAATGTGAAATTTTCTTTTATTATTATTATGAAGAAAAAAAATAAAAATTCTAAAGCTTAAATTCTTGAGGTGTTTGTGTGAGAGGGTCCCCATATTTTCTTCCTTCTTCCTTCACTCTCCTTTTATCCCACGCCAGATATTTCTAAGTTGTTTCTATCTCTCCATCCTTATATAGAGCAGTCATACCATCCGTACAAAAAAAGACAGTGAGATCTATACTATACGAACGAACAGCATTAGTGTGGACTAGTTTGAGTTATCGTGTGAATCGGTTACAATAAACATGTGAAATCTCATGCAAAATATGGGAGGTAGTTTTATTTCCTTACATGGCAACCTTGGATAAGTTGGTCTTGTTCTTTGCTGATCCTGCCACGAAATTTCGAGCATTAACATGCATAAACAGAAATGTACATTTTAAACTCACACCTTGAAAGTGTTCTTCAATGATATTACTAACATAGATTTTAGTTACAATACTTATTTGACTTTGAAGATTACCCAAAAGGGGGGATCCAGTTCTACTGGAACATAGATCTAAAATCAGACCGGCCCACCTTCGGCTTCCATTATCATCGCTTCCAGTTTTGATTTCTTAGTTTCGAGTACCCCCAAACAGCCGGTTCTGGTTTACTCGGAACTGGCCATGCATAGCTTCCAGTTCCGGCTCCAATTCTCTTGATTTTGATCCTCACCGGTTTCGAAGGTAGTTCCTATCCCGTTCAAACTGTCGGAGCTGGCTCAAACAGAACACCTCTACAAAAGCGTTCTGGACTCTACGAGTTTGCATGGAAGTCACTGGAAACAGAAACACGGATTGTGATAAAATCCTTGTTACTTTTTTTTGTGTCCGGTGAAACTGATGGAAATCATAGAGTCCTTGATTTTCAAACCAGACACTCCATTTTTTTAATTTATACAACGTCATGAACAATAAAAGCGACTGTATTGTTATGCCGTTGATCACCATTGATGAATGAACCCCAACTCAAAGACACGGTTTCTGTCGGTGTCGGTCGTGTTCCGGTTCATTGCCTGAAAATGCCGGTGATGCAACGGAATCAAATCTGTAAAGAAATAGGGTGCTCGCCTCTATGAGATAGGGAGAAGAATGAAGTTGGATTGGTTTACATGGTTTCTCACATACTACTCTTCTAAGAAAGAATTCTCTACTTCTCTCTCTTGTTAATCGGTTCTCTTCTCTACACTATTTATAGAGAGTGATCACCGTTTCATCTTCCTTATTTCATGTCTGGGCTTTTTGTTAGTAGCCGTTTTTTATCTTTACTTTTTGTAACATATACGTTTAATCTTATATACGTTTTGTATCTAACGTTTTCCTCGAATTTACAGTCAAGAATGAACATATTATGTATTATATCTCCCACTTGGTCATTCAAAAGTAACATACTCGTTTTACCTTCTACTTTTGTAGGGTTTTCTAAGTTATGTCATGTATGATTGTTGTAGCAATCATTACATGTTGTATGGTTGTTTACCTATATAATAATCAAACATATCTCAAACTCATGTTTGTAACATGTTTTGAGAAAAGATTTGTTGTATCCTTTGTCAGGGGGTCTCCCAACATATTATCTGTTGGCATATATGAGATGAATATTTCCTTTCTCATAACCATATTATGAACATAGTTGTATTTAACCATTATATGCTTGCTTTTGAAGTTATCAACCCACTCTTTATCAGAATAATTGCTACATTATTGTCACAATAAATGATAATCAACTCGTTAGTTATATGTAGTTTCAAATCACATATGAAGTGGCTTATCCAAACGGCATTAATTGGAGCAATACATCAAGCTACATACTCAGCTTCCTTTGTATGCAATGCTACACAACCCTATTTGTTATAAGCCCAAAAAACAACTCAACTTCCAAATAAAAATATGTCCCGAGATTGATTTGTTGTCATCTTTGCTCCCAACAAAATCAACATCTGAGTATCCTACCACTTTCAATACATCTGCTTGAAAACATAATTTAAAGTCTTTTGTTCCTTTAAGATATCTTAGAATAATTTTCACAGCTATCTAGTACTACCAACAATGATTAGTTTGATATCTACTTATAAGACCAACAACAAAGCTGATATCAGGTCTTGTACATAACATTGGATACATCAAGCTACCCATAGTTTGTATATAAAGAACATTAGGTTTATCATCTCCTTTACTGAGACAATCAACATTATTCAATTTGACTCCTTTTGCAACGAATGTAGATGCAAACTTTCATTCACCCATTTTAAATTTCTTTAGGATATAATCAATATATCTTTCTTGACTTAAGCTCAAGAGTTTAGATTATCTGTCTTGAGAAATCTTTATATCCAAGATATAGGATGCTTCTCCCATATCCTTTATTTCAAGTCTTGAGTTTTACAATAACTTGGTTTTGACAATCATTTCATTGTCATTTCCCATCAATAATATGTCATCTACGTATAACAATAAGATGACAAAGTGACTCTCACTGTTTTAGATATATACACAATAGTGAAGTTTATTAGCCATAAACCCAAGTTCTAGAATGATATTTTGGAAGGTCAAATACCATTGATGAAATGATTGTTTGAGGTCATATAGGGATTTTAAAACCTATATACTTTTATCTTCTTGGCCTTCAACTCTTTATCATTCAAGCTGGTGCATATATATGATTTCATCCAAATCTCTATTTAGAAAATTAGTTTTTACATCTAACTGATTTAGATCTGAATCATAATATACTGATATCGTCATGATTATTCTTATGGATCCAAATTTCGTAATAGGAAAATATGTCTCAATATAATCTATCCACTTCTTTTATAAAAATCACTTTGCAACCACCTCGCTTTAAACTTTTTGATTATCCCATTGACTTTATATTTCTTTTTGAAAGCTCATGTACAACCTATAACTTTCATTTCTTTAGGGAAATCAGTCAATTTCTAAACTTGATTTTTCTCAATGAATTCAATTTTCTCATCAATGATTCAAATGAGTTAATAAAAGTAAGTATGATAATCCTTTAAGTAGAGTGGTGTGATCCTAGGTCTTTTTTGTATACTTAAAGTTTTGATTTTATCAAGATCATCTATGTGTTTTAAATGATGATTGATCCACATCTACTAGATCGTCAATATACTCATCATCATTTTCAAGGATGTCATTCTTAGTATCTTCTACGAATTCAATATATCTACTCTTTATGAGTCCATGGTCCCTGTGATAATATCGATATTTATTAGATCCTTTATGATATTTAATAAATATACATCCGAATGACCTATTGTCTAGCTTATCTTTAGATTGAACAAACATCTTTACATGAATGATAGATCCCCACCTCTTGAGGTAACCTAAGTTTTATTTTTTCTCAAACCACATCTTATATGGTGTAGAGAATACAACTTTACAAAGTATTTTGTTTAAAATATACACAGTTGTACTTATTACTTATTCCCAAAATACCCTTTGTAAATATGTATCTATTAACATAAACCTTATCATATTTAGTAAGATAATGCTATATCATTCCGTTGAGGTGTCTTTGGCATTACATTTTGCTTTGTAATACCAAAGTCTTTATAGAATTCTAAAATTTTTGTAGAGGTTACTCTCCTCCTCGATCTGATCTCAAGACTTTAATTATATTCTCTAGTTGGTTTTCAACTTCCTGTTTATATTCTTTAAATACTTCAAGTACCTCATATTTATGTGACAAGATACATATATGTATATCTCGAATAATCATTGATAAATATTATGAAATATACCTTTTCACGATGAGATCTTGCCTCAAAGGTCCACATAAATCAGTGTTAATGATTTTCAAAAGGGTTGTTGCTCTTGTTATCTCTTTGTAAAATGTTTATCTTGTCATTTTCTCTTGTATATAAGTTCTGCACTTGTTAAAAATGTTTTCCTAAAAAAATGGGAAAGAAGTAAAAGTTGGATAATTTCTTCAACTTTTTTAGACTTATGTGCACTAAGCATTTATGCCATACATTAACATCTATATTTATGACACTATAAATATAAGCACAAGAATAATCGTTTATATTCAATTGATACTTAGCTACCAATTTGAAAATACTCTTAACTTGATTCTGTTATTTCAGAATTAGTTTAAGGATAAAACTATAATTTTTCTCTTATTTCCTATCATTGTGATTTCCCTAAAGTTTAGGGGTAAACTAGTAATTTTATATGTATATTTGATTTGGTAATTTTTTAAAAGAAAAAAAGATAAAACAGTAAATTATGCTATGTATTTCCAGTAATTTTCGAAACTGATAGGGGACAAAACATTAATTTTACCCCTCAATCCAAATTTGTAATTCTCTTTAAAGGCCAGGGGTAGAATTATCTTTTGACTTAGTGACAATCATGTGAACATACTCATGTTCAAGGGTAACTAAGTATTTCTATATGTTGTTATTTCTTAATTTCTATAAATTGCTAGAGAAAAATTTTGTTTTTTCATTCGTTAGCAAAACTATCTTTTTACTTAAATATCTAGACTTTTTTGTGATTTCGTAAAGTGGGAGATTTGAATTTTTTTTAAAATTCTAAGGGCATAACATATTTTCAGCTGTTTCAAGGCGATTTCCTAGAAACCGCGGGCAGTTTTGAGATCCATTTTTTCGTCACCCGCGGTTTTTTTTATAGTTTTCAAATCCTAAGAAGAGAGAGAAAAGAGGCAAGAAGAGAGAGAGAGAGGAGGAAGACAGTGGAAGAGAGTATAGAGGATATAGGGAGAGAGAGGAATACACGAGGAGAGAGCATGGGGAAAGAAGGAGGGCATTGTTCCGCCCTCTTGTGTTGACCTCGCCTCTTCCTTTTCGAATCTTTTGCTCTTGTGGCCTTTTGCTTTTCGGCATTGTCATGCTCTTGTAGCCTTTGGCTTTTGGGTGTTTATGTTTCGGTACTCTTCTCCTTATTTATTTTAAATTTTTTTATATTGTTACATGTAAAGGTTCCACACGAACCCAGCCCTCGTACCAATGTCGGTGTTGACCGTGCTCCGGTTTGTTGCCTTAAAACGCCGGTGATGCAGCGGAGTCGAATGTGTAGAAATATGGTGATCGCCTATGTGACATCAGGATAAGGATGAAGTTGGATCGGTTTACCACACAAGATTTCTCTAATTTTTTCTCTCGTTAATCGATCCTCTACACTATTTATATTTAGAGCCGAGAACGAACAGATTGTCTTCAGCGAGGATTCGTGTATGTTAGATGCAGTAAGGGGAAAAAGAAACCGCAAAATCCGAGAGTAGAGGAAAACGAAGAGATGGAGATGAAGAGGAAGCTATGGCCGGCGGAGCACCAGGATAACAGCCACCAGAGAACGTGGCCGTCGGGTTCCGACGGCAAGCGATGCCCTCGCCCCTTCTCGTCACTCCCCATCCCGTCATCCTCCCAATCTCCTGCCAAAACCGCCACTTGGCGGACGGCGAAGAGGAGGAGCTACCCGTTCGATGTCGGTGGTCTGGCCGATTTCTCCGGCCTGCCCTTCGACGTCCTCCGAAAGATCGCGGCCTCGTTCTCCATGACCAACCTGTGGGCGATGAGCGGTGTCTGCAGGGCATGGAGGGAAGGGCTGCAGCTGCTCAGGGAAGCCGTGGTTTTTCTCCGATGGGGAAAGCGATTCAAGCATGGAACCGGTGGCGTTCGCTGCAACGTCCAGAAGGCACTTGATTGTTTCCTCAAGGCCGCTTCCCGCGGTTACCCACCCGCCATGGTTGATGCGGGACTCATCTACTGGGAAATGGTTGGTTGACTCTTTATCCTTCTTCTTCTTCTTTGGTTGATTGTTTCCTCAAGGCCGCTTCCCGCGGTTACCCACCCGCCATGGTTGATGCGGGACTCATCTACTGGGAAATGGTTGGTTGACTCTTTATCCTTCTTCTTCTTCTTTGGTTGATTGTTTCCCGTTCTAGAATCTTAACTAGTTAGGGTTTCTATGAGTTTACAAGATAAGATGGTTTTGTTTTTCCGGTTGGTCGTTGATGTATGCAGGGGAATAGAGAGAAAGGAATTGCACTGTATCGAGAGGCTGCACTTCTGGGTGATCCTTCTGGCCAGTGCAATCTGGGACTTTCTTGTTTGCAAGGTATGCTCTGTTGTGATGATCCTTTCTTGTTTGGTTCATGTGATTATTGATAGAGCAATTGAGGGTTCCACAATTACAGTAATCCTCTTCTCTTCTTTGTGGGCATCTTTGTTGCAAACAATTCAATTGCTATTTATATCCAATTAAAATGTTTCATGAAGTTTAAGTCGTCATTCTGGAGTCCTCATAGCTATCCCGAGCGAGCTAGCTTGTAGCGAGGATGTAATTTTGGGGGGATCCGAGTGTCGATTGGGTGGGAAGACTGTGAAGCAGAGACAACAAAGAATGGGTTTATTTTGTTAGAGTTGGTTATAACTTATACTAGTAGCACCTTGTATTATGGGAAAGTGGCTCTCTGAGGTTCAAAGACATGAGATATGAATTGGTTTGCCTTATTAGTCAGAACTCAGGAGGTCCCAGGTTCATGTGCACCGGTTGCTAAACTTAAAACAGTCATAAGTACAGGATTTTGAAAACTTCATGTATTGGAGCCTTATTCTGAAGTCGGAGATTTGATGTGTGTTTCTGGTGATCGAAAGTAATTTTGGGGTGAAGATCATCTATTTCTAACTCAAATGGTGATAAGCCACCCGATTAGGTTGTTGCATTTACATAAATTTGCCCTATTTCTTTGCTTCCTGCTAAAAATATAGACCATCCAAGAGGTTGAGGGAGACGACAGAACATTGATGCTGGCAGAGATTTCAGAATTGGGTGGATCTGTGAATAGGATGATGAAACATATATCACTAGCCATGCTGGAATCTGACTTGGGTTGAAGCACTAGTGGGTTCCGGTGGGATATGGGAGGAGATTTAGTCCCCTTCATTTCTGGGGAAGTGCACCTCTACCAAATAGAGATTTCTTCATGTCACGGTCTCATTGGTTCAGTGCAACATAAAATACTATTATAAATCATAATTCTATGGTCTCTCCAACTCGACCCACTTGAAATAGTAGGTCCAGCTCTCACACTGTTTGCTGGTGGAGTTGTGTGCCAATGAACATTACTAGACCCAACACAACTGCCCATTTAGCTACAGAGAGGCACAATTGAGACCACCTCTTTCAAATTCATTTTCAAGGCACTCCCAACCTCTGACTCATAGTACAGCAGAGAACTCATTTCAACATTTTATCATTCTTCTTGCACAGCTAAAATCAAGTTCTGCCTACTGGTATAATACATGAGATGCAAGGGAATATGTTTTAGCTTCCAAAGATACATGTTATCTGTCGTCATACTTTGTCAGGTGCTCAGATTGGGATTGAATAATTTAATTAATGAAACTTGTCTCTAATTGCTTTGACCTATATAAATATGCCATTTCTATCGAAATATATTTTACGTGCAGCATTTGAGAAATGCTGAACATATCTATGGGTAAATATATTGTATGGTATCATGATGTGGCTCCTTTCGGACTAGTACAGTTGTACGAGGAGGGAAGACTAATCTAATTTGTTTTTGTTGTTTGTGTTTATGTTGGCCATTCGCAGCTGAACATCCCGATCCTGAGGAAGCTGTAAAATGGTTCTACCAAGCTGCTTCCGTGGGTAATGTCCGTGCACAATATAGCCTTGCTCTTTGTCTTCATCAAGGACGCGGTTTAAAGCGCAATCTACGAGAAGCTGTAAGTGATTGTCCTTTGTAGTATTCATGTGTTATCCATATTCTATGACTCCCGTATGGATGAGAGATTTGAATTTGGACTGTTATGCAAACAAGTATGATTGAATGTGTACACATGGTATGATAGTTTTAATGGCAGATTTTAAACCATGCACCTGACCTTAACACTCGGAATATTTCATGCCCCATCTTTGCCAAAGCTTCACATCTTTCTTATGCTAGTCTGTTCTTTTAGGTGTTTGATTCACATGATCACTTGTTCTGGCTGAGTAACGAGCATAGAGTGGAGGATCTGTGCTCATGAAAGAATGTCAGCCTTCTTTGAAAATATTTGATTATATCAAGGATCAACTTTGAGCATGTATTTATTTGCCTTTGTTATTGACACCGGTGTGTGTTATTCACAAATGATATTGTGTTAGTCGATGAGTCTAAAGAAAAAGTTAAAGAGAAATTGAAACTGTGGAGAAAAACATTAGAAAATATAAACTTTTGACTTAGTAGAACAAAGACAAAATATATAGAACAAAAGTTTGATCATTTGATTATTATAGATCACATGAAAATTGAGATTGGAATACATTGCATCCTTCAAAAGAAAAGTTTTAAGTATATAGGGTTAGTTTTCCATTGATGGAGATGCTACGTACATAATTAATGTAGATTGGTTAAAATTGAGAGATACATAAGATATCTTATGTGACTGACAAGAAGATACCATCAAAATTGAAAGGTAACAGAGCATCGACTAGGCTCGCTAATGGGCAGTTATGTAAAAGATAAACGTGCAAAAGATGATTATTGATGGCCGTAGTAGAAATGAAGATGTTGAGATGGATGTGTAATCATATCAGAAAAGATCGTATTCATAACGAGGTAATCAAAGGCAAATTGGAAGTAGCACCAATAGATGATAAGAGACAAAATCATTCAAGATGGTTTTGATATGTTTAGAGATGACCAAAAGAAATTCCAGTAAAAAAAGTATAAAAAAATAGATGGTAAAAATGTTAAAAGACGTAAAGAAAGACTATCATACATGCAATCTGTGAAAACTCTTTATGAAAATGTTAATTGTCAATATGGAACAGGATTGAGCTCTATGAAAACAAAAAAATCTGTGTATGTCCCTCGGAAAAGGTTTGGTGGTTGTTTATACAACCGTAACAGGGTTCATCTGTTTAGAGCCTCAGAGGGTCTCCCTTATTTTCTTTATTAGAATACATGCAATCATAAATATAAGGAGTCAAAATTTGTAAACTCTTTTGGATTAGGGAGGTGATTCCGTTCTCATAAAACCCATTTCATTCTCTTTGACATCTCTGAAATGAATCTAATTCTTTGATATTTTGTATGCAGGCTAAATGGTATCTAAAAGCTGCAAAAGGTGGAAATATTCGTGCCATGTACAATACTGCTTTATGTTACTCATCTGGTGAAGGAATGATGAGGAATTATCAACAATCAAGGAGATGGATGAAGCGTGCCGCTGAATCTGGTCATAGCAAAGCTCAATTTGAGCATGGTCTAAATCTATTTTCTGTAAGTGGAGTTGCACCCTAACCTGAATGTTTGAATCAAGGGACCATGTGATGCTGAGATTCACCAAGATGATTATTAAATGTCTGCAGGAAGGAAACAAGAAAATGTCACTGGTTTATTTCGAACTCGCCTTGAGATCAGGTGAAGAAAATGCTGCTCCAATAAGGGATGCTCTCCTTCAGCAGCTGTCTCCAACTTCACGAGATGAGGCCATGTCATTGGCTGACAACTGGGTGGCATCGCACACTCGTCGGTGACATGGGTCTCTAACTTGTTGCATCTGTGAATTGTAATCCAGCCAATGAAATGTTCATACCTCTGCCCCAAACATGAGTTCAGTTTCCATTACCCTTCTACTTCCCTTCTCTCGAATGGGGGATGAACTATATAGCCGACTCCGTTATCCTCTCACTATTAGGCTGTATCGATACATAGCCAGCTCCTTTCTTTCATTAGAAGGATATACTTGTATTTATTTTGTTTTCTGGTACAATGTGGAGGCGGAAGTCAGGTGCACCCTCGGTACCAAACTCATGACTGTCAACTTGTGAGTCAACCCCCTAACCAGGTGAGCTATTGCTCGTTGCATCGGATGTATTATTCACTTGTTATTGACTCTTTTTCCACTAAGACGAGAAGAACTGAACGGGTACTTATTCATCCCACCCATCTCCATTCAATCCCACAAGTTTCTGTGATTCCTTTTCCCTTCCTAATGTCACGGCCACCTGACGCACATTGCAGACATCCACACCCACCATTGCTTTAATAGATTACTGCTTGTGCACCCATCTTTTTATACAAAACTCACCCTTCAAGTTGTAAATTGATGATTATGACAACTGTTCTTTTGTCTCGTGAATGAGCACTCACTAGGTGAGTATGAACGTCCTCTTTTGTTTCGGATTTAAACAACGATTTAAATGGTCATGATATCTTAATTTCATTCTCCTGTTCGGTTTGAAATAGCTGTTGAAAACAATGTCTGTTAAATGTGTTGCATTTGCTTTGCCCAATATTCGAGCCTGGGTTAAGCTGTTGTGAACTCCAGAAGACAGATGTGTCGCTTTAGGTTGCTGTTAACAAGGGATTCGGCTCAACTCTCTCTCTCTCTCTCTCTCTCTCTCTCTCTCTCTCTCTCTCAATTGATTTTGCTATCAACGCATCGGGTAAGCTTAAACTGCTAGATGAGAAAGAACGGTTATCTCAGCCCATTTGTTTCACGACAAAGGAAACAGAAATCAAATGAGAAAAAAATAACAATATCACAGTGTTGAATCCTTGTCCGATCAAACAGGACCTTTTTACTTGAAGGTTATGAGTTCGATAACCAAGGTGTGCATTCTGATAAGGTTTTCCTAAACCCACTTATTTTTATAGATGTTATGAGAAACTGAATTTCCTTTGGTTGGCGATAATTGACCAATTCAAATCAACAACACGGTCCTTTCATCCCTTTTCTCTTTTCCTTAATTATATAGGATACTTTATTTTGTAAGTGTCTGTGGTAATATAGGAAAAGATTATCTATAATGAGTTATTAGAGAAAAAGATGTTTGAATGCATACAAACAACAACAACAACAACTAAGCCTTTTTCCATACTAGACGGGGTCGGCTACATGGATTCTTTGTTTCCACAAATCTCTATCGTGTGCCATGTTAAAACAAGTTAATATCGGCTAGATGTTTGAATGCATAAAGAGGTAAAAAAAAGAAGTTCGTGAGGACTGGGGTAGTGAATATTTTAAAACAAAGACGGGAAGATCATAGAAGTGTTCAAAAGAAACTATTAAAAATTTAGCATTACATTGTGTCAAACAATCTACGTAGTCACGGCTTGATTGTTGTTTTTGTTGTATGGGTACCTTTTTTATTCTTAACTTTCTTTTATACCTTTTTTACTTTATATTGTTCCCAGCTATCCAATTCAACTTGAAAGACCCTGGATGATTTTGGGAACCCGATTTTTTACTTAAAGCATACTCATTCTCACACAACTTGAAGAATTGAGACAAGCTTTTGAGAATTTTTTATTAAAGAACAATGAAAAGGTTTATGTAGAAAGATGATCAAAAGAAACTTGAATAAAAGTACGAAAAACTAGATTGTAAAAATATAAAAAGAAGAAAAAGATTATAAAAGTATTGAAAAAACATTAAAGAATGATCTAATTCATGCCCTTCAAGTGGCGAGTCTTCCTAGTCAGGTGAGCTTGTTCACCCATGCATGCACCTCCAGGAGTCAAACTCCCACTAGCAGCATCGGCTCCAAGGCACGCTGCTGCCGCTGCCGTTGAGCTGACACTCTGGGTGTTAAGCTGTTGCTCTTTGGGACCCTCAAGAATTTGTTAGTGTGAAGACAAACCACCAAAGTATCATGGTTCCTTTGTTTAGGGATCCATAGCAGCAAAACGGCCACATTTATCGGAACAAGTTCAAACTTTTCTCCTTGATAACTCTGTCATTGGGGGCAGCCTCTCATATCTCTCTCAATGGTGTAAGCAACGCCAATTCGGGTGGCTTCAACCATGACCTTTGCATAAAGGGATTCCACTCGCCAGACTGCAGGTATTGATATGGTCTTTCATCCTGCTTTCAGGTAAAACCTCTCCTGGTCTTGGAGTGTATAGCCCACACTTTGGGAGATGCCCTTCCTACAATTAACATATAGTTTTACCCACCCTGGTGGGGGAGGAGCCCATCTTGTGAAGAACAACACCCACCGATTCTTTGGTCGCAGAAGTTGAACTTCCAAACAAGACGTAGTTGGTAGTCTCTGTGTCGGTCTCGTATAGGCTGCACTCACTGCCCTCTGCAATAATGCATTGCTTCGGTTCCTCGCTACTAACCAGGCTGCTCTCGAGTTGAATTCTCTACGAGGTAGCCAACGGAAGGTGTCTGACGAACCCAGGGATCTTCCCTGCACATCCAACAATTTCATAGGAGGAATCTCCCTCATGAAAAAAAGGGGGTACTCCCTTACAGGCGCATTGTTCTTGCAAACTTGTAAAACAGTCGAGCGCTTAACAGATTGATGTGGTTGTTTACTTGGGCACCATTTGATTGAATGTTTTTCAAGGGATAATTAATTCGCTCATGGATCAGACCAGAAGTTCACCTTTTATCCTAGGCCCACCTGCCACTTAACATTGCTTCAGCGCACATTCAGGCCGATGGCGGACTGATCTCCAACCCCAACCATGGGTATCAAAGTGCATTACAGTGAAGAAACTCGTGAAAAAGCTGACCACGAATCCTCTGCCTTCTATGCTATCTTCCACGTTCCTTTTGCTAATAGAGCCTGATTCGCATTTGAGAGGCGCCACAGTCTGAGGCCATCCTCCCTTTTCGGCTTGCACACCTGCAACCAACTCAATAGATTGGTGTCGTTTTGGCTCGCTCATGCTCTCCAAAGGAACTTATGGATAAGACTTCTCTAGGCTTGAAATCATGCCTTGAGGAAGCTGAAACGAAAGTATCCAATAAATCTAAAGGGCCGGTAATGTGGCATTGGTTAACACAACCCTCCCTGCCAAGGAAGTAGTGTTCGCACCCCATCCTTCCAATTTACCAAATGTGGAACTTCTGTATGAGGTCTTGACAACGCAGGCATTTAAACCTTCTAGTGATGATACATACTCCTAAATACCACATAGGAAGGCTCTCCACTGTCGATTTAATGTGCTTTGAATGTATTTAACATGTTAGTATCTCTATATATTTAATTAATATAAGTAAAAGTCCTAAAGTGTAAAAAGTAAAATATGAGTAACTTTTACGATAAATGATAAAGATGAGACAAAGTTTAGTTATATATTGATGGATGTGATAAACTTACATGTCCTTTTATATTGTTGGTAGCTCATGAACCTTAGTTCAAGAGTTTGGGGAGAACATGCTATACCACACACGTGCATGCACGTATGTCGGGCGAGGCATGGGCTTGGGTTTGTGTGTTGATCTATCTTTTTACATGATTTTTTTTTTATCTAATGATCAAAATTTTTATGGTCACGAATAGGGATAAGATGAAGTGGTTTCTGATAAGGTAGGGTGGCTGAGGATAAGACGGGGTGATTGAAGATAAAACGGTACATCATTTGAATCAGATCCATGATTTGTGATCCAAACGCACATCTATAAATAAGTGATTAGGGATCTCCCTAAACACATGCAGTTCGTTCTTTATCCTCTCTCTCTCTCTTCCCGTGGTTCTGTTCTTGTGCCCGTGGATGGTCTCTCCTTCTCCAGTCATAGGTGACTGAGGTGTGGTCGAGGTCGACTAGAAAGCCAGGTACATACTCTTTGAGTTGTGTGTATGTTTTATCCTAAGAGGAAGCCGTAGGTACCCGTACATACTCATAGTGAGGTGCTTATTTCTCTAAAGCAAGTCCGCAAGGGTGACTCGCACAAATAAGCTTTTGATTTTGCTTCTACTTTTGTTTTTCGTACGGTTGATTATGACTTATTTTGGATCTGCGACTATTGTTTATGATTGGGCATGTTTATATTTGTTGCATATTATGTTATTATGCATTTATATCTATGGTTCTTCTCAACAGTCTTAGAGAAATCATCTTTTACCGTAGTAAAATGTTAATGACTACTTCTCTCTGACCTAAGGTTAACCTGACATTTATGTCGAAAAAGTTTGTCGGTCCACATTTTAAATACTAGCAGCAGCGTATGAAAATTTAGTTAACCATGTTAGAAAATGACACTTTGTATTGCTGTTGCATTTTATCGGAACTTTTAATTGTTATTTGATATATATAGTTCTTCCACTTCTATGACAATAAAAGATCTCTGGGCTACCTTGGATCAAAAATACAATATTGAAGACCTTGGTCTTAAAAAGTATTTTGTGGTCAAGTTCCTTAAGTATCAAATGGTAGAGGAGAAATCTATGATTGAATAGGCCCATGAGTTTCAGTTTTTATGCCATGGTGTAAAGGAAGCCGAAATAGAACTTCTTGACAAGTTAATTGTTCTGTCTATTATAGAGAAATTTATTAAGCATTGAGAGGGTTTTGGCCTAGATCTCAAGCATAAGAAGGGTAAGATGACCCTTGATGATTTTGTGGTAGACATAGCAATAGAGGAAGAACATAGAAGTCAAAAACCCATTATGCCTATAGACAACACCTTTAGGGTAAACCTAATAGTTAGAAAGAAACAACCTAGTGATCCCAAGGGAAAACAAGCGAAGTATAAACCAAAAGCCAAGATCCAAAAGAAACAAAAAAAATGTTGGTTTTGTGGTCAAGTTGGACATTGGGCGAAAGATTGTCCCTCTAAGAAATTCAAGAAAACCTACGACTGCTAAAGGAGCTATGGTCGATATGGTGATGATCGCTGCACCTGCTAGTGACAGGTATCTATCCCTTAAATCCCATCTCATTTCTATTTACCAAGAGCTAAGATCCAAAAGAAAAAAAAAACTATATTGGCTTTGTAGTCAGGTTGGACATTGGGTGAGGGATTGTTCTTCCAAGAAATTGAAGAAACCTATGACTGCTAAGGGAGCTATGGTCAACACGGTGGTGACCGTTGTACCTACTAGTGACGGGTATCTATCCCTTAAACCCCATCTCATTTCTATTTATAAGCCACAATACTAGATAGTAGACACAGGATAATGTGCACATATGTGTTAAGCAATCTTTGTTTATGTCTTATCCGATCGTCTATGAGTGAATGGTGATCTTAGGGGATCATTCGATTGCTGAAGTTAAGGGCGAAGGGCATGCAGACTTTATGTTTTCTTCAAGAAAGGTTCTAATTGTTGATAGAGTTAGATATATTCCAATAATTTGCTGGAATATCCTTAGTGGTCCTACTTTAGTTAGGGAGTGATTAATGTTAGATTGTAAATGTAATAAAGTCATCATTACATGACTTAATACAGAGTGTTTTTTGAAGAAGGGTTATTCATATGATATAGAAGTTTTGTTTAAAATTCATGTAGAACCAATTGTTGATTCTTGTAAAAATTTTAATGATAGTAAAGTCTCTACTTCTGCTTCATATTCTTCTTCTGTGTTCAATGTTAAATGATATGATGTATGACATACTAGGTTGGGTAATGTAAATCTTGATTCAAGGAGAAGAAGGATTAATTTAAATCTTATCCCTAAAACTATTATAAATAGAAAACACAAATATGATATATGTGGGCAAGCAAAGCAACGAAGAAAACTTTTTCATACGGTTGAAAGAAAATTCAAGATTTTGGATTTAGTGCATATTGATATTTATGAATTCAATGAGATTACTACAAGGGATAACAAAAGATATTTTATCACGTTTATTGATGATTACAGTAGATACTGTTTTATTTACTTACTTAAAAGTAAAGATTAAGTTTTAGAAAATTTTTAAATTTTTTGAAATTAAGCACAAACATAAATAGACAAGGTACTTAAATGATTAAGGTCTGATAGAGGAGGAGAGTATACCTCAAATCTTTTCGAAGTATACTATCAAAACAACGATATTGTTCATGAGGTTACAACTCTGTACTCTCTTTAGTCTAATGGGATAGTTGAATGGAAGAATAGAACCTTTTTTGATATGATTAATGTTTTACTTCAAAGTTCTGGACTACCTACCTATATGTGGGGGTGTCGAAATAGAGTTTCCCATAAACATAAGAAAAGTAATCCCTTTGAGCTTGGAAGTATTAAAATATGAGTCTCAAATATCTCAAAGTGTAAGAGTGTCTTGTGAAAGTACCTATCCCTTAATACTAGAGAAATAAATTGGGACATAAAACAGTTGATGCTATATTTTTGGATTACGTGGAGACAAGTTATGCATACAAATTTTTTATCATTAGATTTGATATTTATGATATATATGTCAACACAATTGTTGAGCTTCGTGATACTACATTTTTTGAGAATATGTTTCTCATGAATACTGGAGTTGCTGAAAGTGTATCTTATAGGCATTCTGATATTAGTATTGGTTCTATTCCTGATCATGTGAAAATGATATAAATATGAGGGGTGACCCTAATTGTGTTAATTCTATATCAGATTACTCTAAGCATATAACTAAACAAATGAGAAGTAAACGACATACGATATCAAAGGACTTTGAAAATGATTTTGTTACTTTCAATGTCGAGGATGGTCCTATCACCTTTTAGTAGGCTATGACCTTACCCGAGGTTAAGTTTTGTAAGAAAGCCGTTAACGATGAAATCTAGTCAATTCTTTCCAATGATACTTGGGAATTGATGGATTTACCTCCTGATTATTCTACTATGTGCTGCAAGTAAATCTTTAAGAAGAAACTAAATGCAGACGAAACAATCACTAAGTAAAATGAAAGATTAGTTGCAAAGGGATACACAAAAGGGAAGAATATATTACTTTGATACCTATTATCCAGTTTCCCAAATGATCACCATTCGAGTGCTTATAATACTGACCTTCGTATATGACCTCACAATCTATCATATGGATGTGAAGACTGCTTTACTGCATGGTGACCTCTATGAAAAAATTTATATAAATCAATCAAATGAATTTGTAGCTTGTGGGAATGAGTACATGGAGTATAAGCTTATTAAATCATTATATGGTTTGAAATAAGCCCCTAAACAATGATATGAAAAGTTTGATTATGTGATATCATCTTTTGGCTTCGTTTCTAATTATTATGATAAGTGTGTCTACCATAAATCGATCAATAATGTTTTCATCATTCTTTGCCTATACATAGATGATATGTTGTTGTTTGGATTCGGTATGAGAATAATAAATGAGATTAAGTCATTTTTATTTAATAAGTTTGAGATGAAGGACATGGGTCTTGCTGATGTGATTTTAGGGCTTAAAATCACAAGGTCTACTGATGGTATAGTAATATCTCAGTCTTACTATGTTAAGAAAGTTTTAGAGAGATTTGAATATATAAATTGTAGACTTGTTAAGACCCATATAATTCTAACGCTTTGTATAAGAATGAAAGTTGTATTCTTTTGTCTCAACTATAATATTATCATATTATGGATAGTTTTATGTATCTAATGAATTGTACATAATTATATATTGCAATTGTTGTGTGTAAGTTGAGTAGATACACTAGTTATCCAGATAAAACTCATTAGAAAACTCAAAACAAAGTGTTTCGCTATATGAAGAGAACAATTTCCCTTAGATTGTATTACGGTAAACATCCTTCGGTTCTTCAATGATTTATTGATACTAGTTAGATAGTAAATGATTTTGGGAGTAATAGCGTCGCTGGATATGTGTTTCTTATGGGTGATACCATTGTCACCTTCAAATCGAAGAACTAGACTATATTGGCTCGTTCTACCTTTGAGGCAGAACTACGTGCTTTTGATGAGACTGGATTTAAAGTTGAATGACTTAAGAGATTTATATCTAGTTTACCTATGGTATAGAAGTCACTTTTTGCAATTTCAATACATTATGATAACATAACTATAATTGCTAAGATGAGTAGTTTCAAATATAACAAAAAGCAATGTAGACACATGCAAGTAAGACTGAAGTTTGTAAAGGCTCTTGTGTCTCATAGGGTCATAGTTGTAGATTTTGTTGAATCCAAAGATAAAACGGTTGATCTTTTGACTAAAAGTCTATCAGTAGCCTTAATTGAGAAATCGAGGTTGGGGATAAGACTAAAACCCACGATCTATTCACAAGCAGTGGCAACCCAACCTAATTGAGTTTATATCCCACGAAGTAGGTTCAATGTTATAATAACAAGCTGTTGGGTGAATAGGATGACACTTTATATTATGTGATACTTTTAGTGTTTGTGTGTTTGTTTATTGTAAACCTAAAGAGTCATTACTACAAGTTTAACAAGAGATTATTCTCTTAATGGGATCAAGTCATAGGATAGGATGCTAGCAATACATCATTGAAGATGCCCAATTAAGTGATTGACATTGTGTGGAAAATTGAGTTGTTTCCTGAAGTCAATCATGATATAAGATATGGATGTACGACCATTAATGCATCACTCCAATAGATCATACCCTAGCCCTTTATTATGTTATTACCAATGGACACCTTTACACCCAAGGTTCAGGTTTAAGATGTATGTTCACCTAATTTTTATAAGGGTAATATTGATTAACTCAGGTAACGGTTCAAATCAGAAGGTACCATTATTAAAAGCATAATATGATGGTTGGATTAAAAGAACACTTTTACACTGAAGGACTTGGTGGGGATTGTTGGATTTAATGTGTTTTGAATGTGTATTAAATAAATGTTAGTATCCTTATATATTTAATTAATATAAGTAAAACTCCTAAAGTGTAAAAAGTAAAATGTGAGAAACTTTTACGATAGATGATGAAGATGAGACAAAGTTTAGTCTCATATTGATATATGTGACAAACCCACATGCCATACACGTGTGCGCATGCACGTCAAGCCTGGTCAGGCTTGGGCTTAGGTCTTGATCTATCTTTTTACACGAAAAGCTTTTGATCTAATGGTCAAAATTTTCACGATCACAGATAGGAATAAGATAAGACGGTTGAGGATAAAGTGGTGCATCATTTGAATCGGATCCACAATCCGTGATTTAAATACACACTTATAAATAGGTGATTAGGGATCCTCCCTAAACACACACAATTCATTCTTTCTTCTCTCTCTTCCCCTAGTTCAGTCCCTGTGCTCGCGGGTGGTTCCTATTTTTGCTCTAGTCATAGGCGATTGAGGTGTGATTAAGATCGACTCAAAGCAAGGTACATGCATTTTGAGTTGTGTGCATTTTATCTACAGAGGAAGGGGGAGGTACCCGTACATACTCATAGCGGGACATTGATTTCTCTAAGAAAAGTTTGCGAATCGCATAGATAAGTTTTTTATTTTACTTCTGCTTTTGTTTTTCGTATGACTTAATTATGATTTTTTTTTTTTGATGTGTGGGTGTTGTTTATGATTGGGAATGTTTACAATTGTTATATTATGTTATCTTATGGTTCTTCCCTACCGTTGCATAAGTCTCGAACGTGGTTGTATCGGCTAACTTAAATGTTGAAGAGGAAAAGGGATCTTTATCTCTATAAACCGTAAGTCCTGAATAGCTCTCAAACTCCCGAATGATGCAAATGAAGTTCCACTTGTCACGAAGGAAGAAGAGTGCATCACCGAAGCTCAATAGCTCAACTTTGCTGCTCTCCTTGTCGAGCTGAAGGCGATTGGACAACAGTTGGAGGAATAGTTAAGGACCTTGGAAGCAGTCCCTCACCGTTCGCAAACCATTCTTACTCAATTTACCGATATGCACAAAGTATAGGACGTCCCCGCAAAGCTATTCAGCCAGGCACCCTGTTCTTATCCAGCCCGAAGTCTGCCTCTTTGACTTGGTGGAATCATTGAAGCAAGGAGGTGAAGGTTGTCTTCTGCGAGCACGCTCGGTTCAGATTTATCCATCAGACTACCGGCAGCTGTCCCCTGTAACGAATGGGCCAGCAAAAAAGGTGGTAGCCTCCGGCAGGACCTCCATCGTACCAACGCATTAAGCACCGGATTCTATGATGAGCATCAGAATGTTGGTACGGCCTGTTTTCCGACGGGACATAGAAACCACCTTATTTCTTTATCACCTACCTGGTTTGCCACACGAACTTTTTGAAGCTGTTTTGGAGCTAAATGCTAAGATTCGATCTATGACATCAAAGAATCCAGGTGGCCAACCCTGCCTAGTGTGGGATAAGGCTTGGTTGTGTGTAAGAAAGTTGAGGGTCAGGCAGACTATTAGATGCTCATCCGAGTATCGAGTTACTGATTCACTGTCAGCTAGTTGAATGAATCAGACCTTCGTGATGCACCAACGCATACAGCTGAACAAGCCAGTGAACTAGAAACTTACATGGTTAGCGCTGGAGTACAAATAACATATATACTTATCTTATGGCTTAATTGAGCAGTTTTTCCATTACAGCAGCAAACTAGAAATTTACATGTATCATTTAAATAAACAACATATACATTAAATTATCTTCTCATATGGTGTAGAGAGAGAGCATACTAAGGAAAAATTGTGAAGAAGTTGGGTATCACAAACATAGGATGAATCCTCATGCAGCAGGACATTCATGGGAGAGATGTTTACTTTCCACTAATGACTTTAAATGCATCATATAACGCCCACTGAGCTCCACTCATTGTCCCCACCATCAAAATTCTGAGCCACAGGCCTTTGGTGCACAATGAAAGCAAACCCATCTTTTGTAACGCCTGAGATATAAAGTCACAATCAATCAAATGGATAACATGAGAGCAGGAAAATGAGAAGAATACCTATGATACGTGCGTATAAATGTAGATGTGAGTGTGAAGTCATATACCCAACTTTAAAACCAAGGGGCACACATACACACACTCCTGGATGTATATGACTCAGGTACATCTATTGTTTTGCCAAATTATCAATGTGTGTTTTACCTTATTATGATACGTCCAGCATAATTATCTATTTTTATAAAATTTTGGCTATTATTTTTAAATTATTTTTCTTCAAAAAAAAGAAATAGGATATTGTACCATATCATACTAATATATATATGTGTGTGTGTTCATATGAATGTATGTATGTGCATATGCAGGTGACATGCAGACTGATATGATGTTTACAACATTGATATATCTATACCCAAAAAAAATCAGAACTCAACATAATGCATAGAGAAACTTTATTTTCATGTGCTATTATTCACTAATAAAATAATGGTTTATCAATTTTTAAAGAACATTGAAAAACTAAAAATTTAACAAAAAATTAACAAGGATCTATCACTCGTATCCACACCCATCTCCAGTCGTATTCTACTTGTATCTGACAAGATACTCCACTTTCAAGTGAAGGGCGACCCTTTTGTTCTTTTGATTCTTCATATTATGTTAGCAACTATTAATTTCTCTTTCCTCAAAGCGGGAACAGGAAAAGAGTGAATGGAAGAAAAAATTATGGTGGTTGCACTCACACAAGAGAGGCTGTCACTCTCACAGTTGTTCATCAAGGAGACTAAATTATCAGCATGTTGCGAAACCAAGGCACAAACGACACCTGAAACATAGCCAGCCACGAAGCTCACATCCAACTGTACTCCTATAGAACACTCTTCCTTTGGTGCGCACAAAATGTGCTTGTAGATCCCCTCCAGTGTCTTCTCAAAGCATGTGAATTTCACCAGAGTGTCTGATCATGAATTTCATCTGTTATAACAGCTATAGCTGGATTCCAAGCAATAAAAGATAAATGCTGAATGAAATAAATAAGCACGACAAGTATCTAAAGTTTTCATTTGCCGATTGATCATTTATCAATAGCAACTCCAACAAAGCTCAATAAATGAAACAAGCAAAGCACTAGCTAAGCTTCATTTTGAGATCAACCAATTGGATGGAATGCAGGAAGCATATTTGCTATAGTGAAGATTTTAGACTATAGACTTTACGATGACAATTAACTTATTCTCCTACGGTTTCAGTAATGAGGTTATTAAAAACATATTCGGAGTGGTCCATAAAATGAGAAAAAATAATTTTGGACGAAACAATAATAATGAATGATTTAGCTTAACTGTTACCATAACAACACGTGATTGAGCTCTAGGGCGCCAGCAGACGATACCTACCTAGAGAGAGCCGAGACGGGTATAAATCCTTGCTACGCTTGAGGAATCCTGCTTTTTGCTGCAGACACGCACGCGCACGCGCACGTACAGAGAGAGATGGCATGCCAGGGTCCGTTAGGCGAGTGCAAAGGCGACGGTTCCTGCGGCAAATTGGACCCTGTGGCTGTTGATGGCTGTGCTCCTCCTTCCTCTTCCCTTCCTCTTGGTGTTTGTTGCAAGTGCAAGGAGCGACCGGCCCAGACGAAGGCGAACCAGACGGAAGAAGTGTGCGGTCCCTGCCTCCGCGCCTCCCTCTTGTCGAAGTTCAAGCTCGCCGTCACCTCCCACTCTATGATCTCTCCTTCTGACGCCGTCCTCGTCGCCTTTTCCGGTGGCCCTGCCTCTCGGTACTTCCACCTCCAAATCCCCCATTTCAATCCGTCAGCTCCTTTTCATCTTCGTCTGATACTAGCCTCCAACACTAACATGATGGATTTTGATCTTTTCTCTTTTCCTTTTGCAATATGCTTGTACTTCGATATTACTTGTGCTCTATTGAATACTCGATTTCATTCATTACACAAACATCATTTCTTATCATGCTCCTCTGTTAGTATGCTAGCATCAATGCCTAATATGTCCTCGAATCCTAGTGGCTGAATATAGTGGATATGTTTGTCTCCTCATGTATGGAAGGCTTCACCGTTACTATCAAATCCGCCTTCTTTTGAATGGCTGTATCCATGGTATATGAAATTCTTGTTCCTTTAAGTTTCATTCCATGCTACTATTCCTCATTGATGATACTCTGCTGGGTCATATGGGTGCAACTGCATTGTGGATGTTGCGGAGGTTATGGTATGTGAAGTTCGGAAAACATGGGTACAAGTTACGTCATATGTACATATAATATATGTAAAACGTAACTGAACTTGATATCTTTCAATTGGAGAAAGGAACAAAACTTGACAAGCAAGTACTTCTAAATTATAAACAACTACTAAGCCTTTTCCCATGTTAGATGGGTCAGCCACATGGATTTTTGTTTCCACATAGCCCTAAGTCCAACAAAGTTTTAAGTTGCCTATCGGAAGCCTAACGCAACCCTCCTCCCTTATCGGGGCTTGGGACCGGTCACTTAAGGGTTATCTCTTACATGAGCGGAGTTCAATTACTTCTAAATTATAACATTACAAAATCTGCATTAAGCTAATGTTAGATTAGCATTGCTATTCAAACTATTTAAGATAATTGGTATTTAATCATACATTGAGAAGTACCTGCTGTGTTGGGGTTTCAGCAAGTCGACACGTGTGGGCACCGTATTAGGGAATCCATGTAACATAGGTAATCTGCATTTTATCATGCTTACGAGTTGCCCTTGTGGTTTTTGTTTTAATTATGATTATGCCAAGCTTCATATGTCTTTGGTGAAGAACACTTGATATATTGGAAGGGAACCTCCTATGTCTCTGATGATTTAGATGTGTCACTGTTTGATCATTTTAATGGTATTCTTTGTGTAGGTTGGTTTTAGAATTTGTACACGAGATGCAGTCTAAGGCATACAAGAATTTAGAAGCTAGCAGAGACAGATCCTTGCCTGTATTTCACGTTGGAGTTGCTTTCATCGATGAAGATGGGGTCTACTCCTTATCTGAGGGCAACGAAGCCATTGAAGAACTGAGAAAAATTGTATCTAGCTTAGCTCCTCCAGTAAAAACTTTTCATGCTGTGTCTATTACTTCTGTTTGCTTTGCTCATTGCGATGAAACAGAGGGCAAGAAAAGATTGTCAGAATTACTTCAATCTGTTGGTGATGCCACCGGGAAAGAAGATTTCCTGCAATATCTCCGGATGCTAGCTTTACAAAAGGTCGTCTTGTGAATTTAGTTACTGAAGGTTTTTGACTTTTGATGCAGAAGTGGTAGGAATCGATTGCTATAACTGGTGCATATTTTTAAATCTTTAATCTGCAGATTGCTAAGGAAAACGGATACAGCAAATTGATCCTAGGACTCTGCGCATCAAGGCTTGCATGCCATGTTATTTCAGCCACTGTGAAGGTATGATCAGCCAGTGTCATCTTCTCCCCCTTGAGCTTGTAAATCATACCTCTAGGAGTGTTCTTTGAATTTTTCCTGGTAATGAATCCATTTTGTAAACAACATTAGTTTGTTTCCATTTATCCAGTAAGTATAGCTGGCATTCTTAAATAATTTAGTAAACTAACTATAAATCATGCTTGCATTGCCGGTCCCAAGCCCGAATAAAGGAGGAGGGTTGTGTTAGGCTTCCGACAGCCAGCATAAAACTTTGTCGGATTTTATAACATGGATTACAAAAATTATGAGCATTGCTTTAGGTTGTCCCCGCCTAGCGACATGTTGCAGAGCCCGAATGCAGTAAGAAGTAAGCAAGGGCCACTACATTTTCGCCCAAATGTAGTGAATCAATTGCATAGAGGGTTCCCACATCATGGACGGGTGTGGGTAAAGAAGTTAGTCCTGCTACATTGCCGCCCGAATGTAGCAAAAAATTTTCAGAGAGGGTCTCCGCATTTTGATGATGGACGGATGCGGGGGGTAAGGAAGCTAGTCCTAGATAATAAGATTCGTATTGGTTCTTTGAATATCGGAACATTATCCGGTAAGCTAATGGAGGTGGTAGATACTATGATTCGGAGAAAGATTCATATTCTATGTTTCAAGAGACAAAATGGGTTGGAGAGAAAGCAAAGGAGATAGAGGATACAGGTTTTAAATTATGGTACTCAGGTAAAGAAAAGGCTCGAAACGGAGTTGGTATTATCATAAATAAAGATTTAAAGAAGAGTGTAGTAGACATACAACGATATGGTGACCGAATCATGACGTTGAAATTAGTGTTAGGAGCAGAGGTTTTGAATATAGTTTGTGCTTACGCACCCCAAGTAGGACTAGAAGGTAGTATAAAGACAGTTTTTTGGGAAGAGTTAGATAAGGTGTTTCAAAAGATTCCACCAAGGGAGATGATTTGTTTAGGAGGAGATTTAAATGAACATGTCGGTAAAGAGGCATTAGGATAAGGGATTCATGGAAACTTTGGTTTTGGGGATATAAACGAGAAAGGTAGGAGATTTTAGATTTTGCTATGGCATTTGATCTCTTTATAGTCAATACAATTTTCAAAAAACGAGATGAACATTTAATTACTTATAAGAGTGGCTTATCACAAACACAAATTGATTACTTTATTTGTAGAAAAAAAGATAGAGCGTGTTGTAAAGATTGTAAGGTAATTCCAGGAGAAAGCTTAACCACCCAACATCGACTTTTAGTTATGGATTTACAAATAAAAAAATGGACAAAGAAGAAAAGAGTTCATCGAGCTACTCGAACTAAATGGTGGAACCTCAAAAGCGAGAAAGAAGATATATTTAAACAGAAAGTCCTTCAAGGAGATGTTTGGAATTATGTTGGCACATCCTGTGATATGTGGAACAATATGGCTATACATATTAGGAAAGTGGTAAAAGATGTGTTAGGGGTATCTAAGGGAGGTGTACCGGCACAAAAAGAAGCTTGGTGGTGGAGTGAAGTAGTACAAAATAAAATCAAGGTAAAGAGGGCATGTTACAAATTACATTATGCTAAGAAAACTAGTGAAACTTTAGAAGCTTATAAGAAAGCAAAGAAGGAAGCGAAAAGGCCGTTAGTGAAGCAAAAGCTAAGATTTGGGAGGACTTATATAAAAAACTCAACTCAAAAGAGGGTGAAAGAGATATTTTTAGGATAGTTAGGGCTAGAGATAAGAAAACTAAAGATCTTAATTATGTTAGATGCATAAAAGACGAGGATGAAAAAATTCTAGTGGCAAATGATGATATAAGAAATAGATAGAAAAACTATTTTTATAATCTTTTTAATGAAAATAAAGATGTTAGTATTAGTTTAGGAGATTTAGCCAAGTCAGAAAAGTATATAAACCATAATTTCTATCGATGTATTCAAAAGAATGAAGTCAAAGAGGCTCTTAAACATATGAAGGGTGGTAAATCGGTAGGACCAGATAATATTCCTATAGAAGTTTGGAAAATACTAGGAGAAATAGGAATCACTTGCTCACAAGACTATTTAATGAAATATGAAAAAACCAAAAGATGCCCGAGGAAGGGAGAGCAAGTACACTTATACCCATATATAAGAACAAGGGAGACATTCAAGAATCAAAATTGTGTGAATTATCGAGGTATCAAGTTAATGAGTCATACTACGAAATTATGGGAAAGAATTATCGAACATAGGTTAAGACAAGTATCAAGTACAACAGAGAACCAATTTGGATTCATGCCAGGCAGATCTACTATCGAAGCGATTCACCTTTTGAGACGTCTTATGGAACATTTTAGAACAAAAAAGAAAGACTTTCACATGATATTTATTGATCTAGAAAAAGCTTATGATAGGGTACCGAGGGAGGTTCTTTGGAGAACTTTGGAAAAAAGAGGTATCCCATTGACATATATTAGCCTTATAAGAGACATGTATGATGGTGCAAAAACATGTGTGAGGACTCATGAAGGAACGACAGACTTCTTTGAAGTTAATATTGGGTTACATCAAGGATCAACTTTAAGTTCATACTTATTTATAATGGTGATGGATGAGTTAACAAAACATATTCAAGATGAAGTACCTTGGTGTATGTTATTTGCAGATGACATTGTATTAGTGGAGGAGTCTAAGGAAAAGGTTAATAGAAAATTGGAACTATAGAGAGAAACATTAGAAAGCAAAGGCCTCCGACTTAGTAGAATAAAGACTGAATATATGGAATGTAAGTTTGATCATTTGGTTACTTCAGAGGACATAGAAATTAAAATTG
Organism: Brasenia schreberi; assembly: GCA_036023115.1. Lineage (NCBI taxonomy): Eukaryota > Viridiplantae > Streptophyta > Magnoliopsida > Nymphaeales > Cabombaceae > Brasenia > Brasenia schreberi. The sequence continues at coordinate 41,160,390 of JAYKKT010000092.1, read as the reverse complement.
GCTCACATTGCATTACCCAAAAGGAAAGTTTTAATACCTAGGATCAATTTTTCAGAGTGATGGAAGAATTGATGGAGATGTTACGTATAGAATTAATGCTGGTTGGTTAAAATGGAGAGGAGCATCTGGCATTCTTTGTGATAAGAAGATACCATTAAAGTTAAAAGGTAAATATTATAGAGCAGCAATTAGGCCTGCCATGTTTTATGGTTCTGAGTGTTGGGCAGTTAATCATCAACATGTACAAAAGATGTCCGTGACAGAAATAAAGATGTTAAGATGGATGAGTGGTCATACAAGAAAAGACCGTATACATAATGAGGTTATTAGAAACAAATTAGGAGTGGCACCAATAGAGGATAAAATGAGAGAACATCGTTTAAGATGGTTTGGACATATAGAAAGAAGATCAAAAGAAGAACCTGTAAGAAGGTTAGAAAAACTAAATTTGGAAAGTATTAAAAGAGGTAGAGGACGACCACAAAAGTGTTGGAAAGAAACAATAAAGAATGATCTAGCTTATTGGGAGTTAACTGCTAACATGGCACATGATAGGGATCTGTGGAAACAAAGAATCCATGTAGCCGACCCCGTCTAGTATGGGAAAAGGCTTAGTTGTTGTTGTTGTTGTTGAACTATAAATCATGCTGTAGATCAGTTGATGTTCAAGGAGAATATGTAAAATTTGCAAGTCCTGAATCTCTTATCTTTGATCTATCTTCAGACCCTATAAATCGCTAGCTATTTACATATTTTGTTAAATAAGAAAAAAAAAAAGATTTATTTATTCAATAGAAAACAGGTTTTGTCAGATCCTTCTCATGCTTATATCTGTTCTCTAGAGATTCAAAACAAAGTTCAAAGTTGTGTGTTGTTCTAAGATTTGATGATTGAAGGAAGCGTCCTTTATCGTATTGATGTAACGCAGAATATGCTTTCCCATAAGTACATAGTGACAACCACATGTGTATGTTCAGCTTTAAAAATAAATATCATTAAAGTGGTTTCTGAATGGGGCCAGTCCTAATGGGTCAGGACATACTCATGATACATCGAAAGTAGTGTTGTGAGTATCAATACACAATGCGCATTGTAGTCTCGATCTATACTATTCTAACATTTTATTTAAGCGAACTGAAGAGAAATTACTGCAATACATGTACGGTGCCATACTTACACTTATGATATGGGTACGATAAGTCCCCATTAGCCTACATTAGTACAACACTGGTTAAAAGTAGGTAGCCTCTGTTAGCATAGCTACTGTGCCTATGCTTGTTCGATAAATGTAGATTTCCATCACATTCAGGTGCTGAAATAGTTCTACAGTCTTGAAATGGAAACTAGTAAGCTGAAGCACTTCACCTGAAGAACATTGTTCTTATTTCCTCTTTCTTGCTCTTCTTTCCAGGGACAAGGGTACTCTTTACCTGCAGATCTGCAATATGTTGATGCAAGATGGGGAGTTCCCATTGGCCTTCCCCTTCGTGACTGTGTTATGCATGAGATAACCATGATTTGTCGTCTGGATAGGTGAACTAGAACCCTTTGTACTTCTGTGTCAACTTTTCTGAATTCCATCTAATGCTACTTCTACTTTGACAAGGCAGTTTAAAGACCTTACAGTTGACCCAGCATTCTCCTTCTAACATTAACAGCCTTGTTTCATCGTTTGTCACAAAGTTACAGGTACATGTTCTTTGTTTTAATTTATGATTGTCAAGGTCTGCAATTCTGATAACATTGATGTCATAGGAAGAAAATCCTTCACGGGAGAGAACAATTCTACGAACAGCAGAAAAATTGCGTCCTTTCCTCTTTAATAAATTACCAGACAAGGACTATGACCGGTTGTCATTTAGAAGACGGCATGCTTTGGAGAAGTTCAAATCTAGTGGCTCTATATCGTCAGATTTCCTGTGTCCAATCTGTGGCAGCCCGGTTAGCGAAACAGGCTTAGAGGATATAAAGAGCAACCATGGAACCGATCTTACAAAGGGTGCTTTCTTCCGATCTATTTGCTGTCCCAGTTGTCTGTTTCAGATTCTCCCAAAAGAGGAATCATCAATGGACTACTTCTATTCTCTTCTACCCGATGAAATGATCAGGAGAGCGAAGCACAATGATATTTCCGGGCAGAGCTGGCTGAGGTAGTCATGTCTGTGCTCTGGCATTATCATTATATGGCAACTGTATACATTTCCATCATTTTAAATTATCCGTTTCTTCTGGTAGGCAGCAAATCGAAGATTGCGTACTCCTGGGGGATGACGACAGAGAATAAAAGCACTCTGGTGAGCACAACTCTTCTACAATACCTTCTAGTTCTCAAAGATGATTGATACCCATTGTGTATTCATTCATGCTATGAGGTGCTGGTAACTCGTAGCAGCGTATCTGGTCATGCTATGAGGTTCTGGTAACTTGTAGAAGCATGACTATCCACCACTATTAATGAATGAGTAATCTAATATTTATGGTTGAAATAACTCTGACCGCTGACTCTTTCCAGAAACCTGGATAGCAATATTGAGGCAGTTGCAAGTCATTTCTCTTAATGAAGTGGGATCTATAAGTCAAGCTACCTTTATACAATAGGTTCACCTACGACCATTTGGACGATACCCGAGAGATCATGGCAAATGAGTTCCCTCCACGGCATCCTGATGATTGTGTTTTTCCGGAAGATCGACTTATGGTTCAGAATGCCAAAAAGATGAAGAGTATCCTCACGGAGGATGAGGAGAATCATCCTCTATGGACAAATACAGAGCACTCTCTTGTTAACTCTGCAGGAATATGGACATTAGCCAGATGCTACAAGGCCAACACTTTGATGAAGAAGTCGAGAACGAGATGCCCGGTGGAGTCTTTCTGGATTGTTGAACATCAAAGAGGACATTTTAGCATTCTGGAATTCATCCAAGGCTGGACACCGAAGGATATGTAAAACCTTTGAATAGGTCTCTTATCATTAAGCTACTTGGGCGTCGTGTTGGATACAAGGCGCTTGAAACATGTCTGCAATTGCTATGGGCTAAGCATGGGGTATTTACAAATTATGCCTTTGTGCAACGATTTCTTCATAGTGACGCTTTCTAATGATGCTGATTATCAATTGGCACTGCAAGGTGGCCCTTTCGATTTGAAGCAGCCAGGCTGCTTCATCCAGAATTTAAGAACTCTCAAGATAGTGGCGCGATGGGTGAGTTCAACAGAAGTTGGGTGTTAGAATATAGTGAATGGGCTTCAATGTCGTATTTTATTACGAAAGGGACCCCGCCAGGGCCTTTTACGTCTATACATTTTCGCCTAGTTTAACCAGTTGGGTGCTATGTAAGCTAATGGCTCCCATATCAGATGAAGAAATCAATAATCCGCTGTTCAAAATTGCGCGGCCTCAAACAGGCCTAACAGTTTCAACCAGGATCTAACTGGAACTAGAACCGGAAATCACCGAGTTTGGTTATGGTTCCACCTTTTATGGAATAGGTTCAGGTGCTTTCAAGCCCTCGGTTTCATGATTTTTAACAATTTTCTAAAGTTTTAGTTCTTTAGACATAGCTTTCAATCCACCTATAAGATCCAATAACTACCTAACTGGTTTGTTTGGATATGGTGTTATGTGATCCTTTCTCTTATATATATATATATATATATATAAAGAGAGAGATTGGAACTCGCGTACTAGTGATGCTATTCATTTGTGTCAACTCATTACTTTTATTGCATAAGTGTAATAATAATAATAACATTTTTCGTACTTTTTCAAAATCCCTTAAAAAATTTTAAACAAAAAATTTAAATTATATTCATAAAAGGAAATAATGGATATAACTTATGAGTAAGCATATCAGAAATATACACGATCTAGTTTATATATATATATATATATATATTATGTGAGAGAGAGAACCGAAACAGGAACATACAGTTGTTCAAAACCAGAACTGTTTCAGTCCTGGTTTGGTTCCGGTTGTTGGTCTGAGAAACACCAGAACCGGCAGTTTGAAACTGGATCTAGTTTGGATTCAGGCTCGCTTTCGGGTGGATGCAATCCAGCCTCTACACGGTTCGTGATATCCCACAGCCTGATGATCAGGAGGCGTGAAAGAGGGAAATCTGAAATTAAAAAATAAAAAAGGAAAAGAAAAAGGAAATACTAGAGTCTTGCGTTCACTCTTAGTCTTCGACTTGCCGGTGTTCTGCCACCCCCACCATTAATCTTCCCAATGAAGAAGAAGATCAACAAATCCTCACCATCATCGCCATTGTCATTATCATCGTCTTCGTCTTCATCTCCGCGACCTTATTATCGTTCTCCCCGTCGTCTCTGCTTCATTCTTTGTCGTCTGAATTGCTCCACAATCTCTGCGTTCAATCTTCTCCTTTGCTTCTCACGACGTAGCAAGACCTAATCTTCGATAAAGTACAATCGTATCGATGGGTCTCGACTGCCCTCTTGTGGGAGGGTGTCCGAGTGACTACGTCGCTGTCTCCATCGCTGGTCTCGCCATGATCACGTACGCAGCTCTTCTCCTTCCATTTTTCTCCCAGTGTCCAGCTGTTTTTCACTTGTTGGTTTTCATATGAACATGATTTCCTGTTGGTTCTCGGTTTAAAAGAGAACGGCAGAAGGTTCTGTCTGAAGTTTTTAAAAGAAACGAATAAGAAAACTAAACTTTCATACCTGAAGCTGTAAGGGAGGGATTTAGGATATGATGATTCCTTTGTACCCTAATAGAGGCATCATGGTGTACGGAGAAAAGGTAGAAAAATTGTTGATGGAATTTTCCAGTGGTTGTCATCTGAAGGTATTTCGTGGAATTACTCACTGCAACATCCTCTTTTTTCATCACTAAACTGACTAATTTCTCATAAAGTTCTAGCCATTAAAGCAATTTAGTTTTGCTTGGTCAGATAGAGGAAGTGCATGCTGAGCTTTTATGAAACGTTTAGCTGTTACCGAGTAAGATAGTGTGCCCATCTTCTGATAGTTGTTTTCTTTGGCAGGGTCCTTGTTCGTGCCTCCTTCCCTGTTATGGTTTGTAATGCTCAGAGGATGGAAACGAACACCTTAGCTCCTCTAATCATTCAAATACTGGCAAGCTTTAATCTTTTGTTCTCCATAGTGGTAAGTATAGAATGTGCTGTGATGGTTCATAGCTTTTTCCACTGGCAGTATAACTGACTAATGTAGGTTGCCTTTGCTTACTCAGTTGTCTATGAACTATCTCAGATTTAAGCGCCGGTATTCTTGGCGATCATGCTACGTTTGGGCAGGTAAGCTTCTCCTTTTCTATTGGCAGTAGTTGGGAACACCTTCATTCTAAGACACCATTGCTCCCTGAAACGTTCAAGTTTATATGCAATTATAATGCTTTCTGGCGAAAACAATATTTCTAGTATGGGTCGAGGGACCAGGTGGATTTGGATTACTGCTGAGTTATCGCATCATGCAAGCTCATGAACTCTATTATATGTTTGTCAGGTATGTCATGACTCGTGATATTCCGATGTTATTATATATGTATCGACTGTTGGCCTCTATGGCACAATATGTCATTTCCTTTGGAATGATTTTCTCAAATGATAATATACTTCATTTATTTTCTTCACATGAACTTTAGGAGACGTTTTCCACCCATCAAGGCATATATTATGCTTCCGTTGCTTTTGTTCCCATGGATTGGAGCTGCTACATGTGAGTAATTTTGTTGTCAGAAATAAGTTCTTGTTTTTAAGTACAGAGACTTCCTTACTGAATTGGATCACAATGTTGCATACAGTTAAGCTTTAGATGCTTTGCTTTAGAGTTATTGACAAGATGTTTGATGCAGTTGTACCTCAATATCTATCGTTCATCTGCCTTCATGATTGTCACAACACAACTATTGCACTCAAGACTCTCCTTAACGAGTTAATTTATTGGAGGACATGATTTTTGTTTAGTAGTAAAATCCACAAGCACGTAAAGTGATGTTATGCAGATATATGGACACACATGTAATGCAGAGGGCATGTAAATGCTTATTTATATGCACGCTCATGTGGCTTGGAGTTAAAAGCTGCAAGTCAAATAGCAGTTCCTACTGCATGCATGAAGAGAAAAAAGACCCAAACCAAGCTTAACACAATCAGCACCAAAAGAAAGCTTCTCTTCTTTGGTTGCTTGTAGTTTTAGCCATATATTTTTGAATCTCCATCGTCATTCTGTCACATCATTTCCCATATCCACAATGAGTCGGTGGTAAAATTTAGAAATTTCTCTGTTCTTCTTTTCCAGAATAATCTATTAGTTGCTTATGCGCACCAACTGTCAAAAGTGTACTAGGCACATATCAGGAGATAGTGGAATTAAGGTTTAGCATATCCCATAAGGGACGCATCCTTTAAGTAGGCATTATCTACTTAACTCATGCACATATCTTTTTTTTTATTATCACAATTTAATTTTTTCTGCCTTTAAACTGGCAGAAAACTTTATTCATTTCTTGTTCTTGGATGAAGAATTGAAACACCAAAAAAGGTACTACCTGTAACAATTGGAAACTTATACCAGTCTGATTATGCTTGGGTAAAAATGTTCAGCTTGGCCTCCATAATACTTTTTCTGTCGTTCTACTTCTTGAAAGGAAGCCTGGGTGTATATTTTAGTTATTAAACAATTTCCATAGGATTTTGAAAGTATATATTAACAATAAGTTACTTAGCCACATTTGTCCAGTGTTGCATTATTTTTTGTTTTCTTATTTCTCTTTTTAATTTGATTAAGCTCTATAACGCTTCCATCATAGCTAGAACTGTTTCTTTTAGCTGCCTTGATTGGTGTTGCTTACAGAGATGGCATTTCTTGTTCTGCAGTTATTAATATAATGAGACCTATGACTGATCAGTGCCGTATGGGGATCCAGTGGGTGATTCCAGTTGTAGGTCTCCACATGCTATATGTTATTGTGTTGATTGGCATCACCTCCACTGTTCGTACTGTTGAGTTCAGGTTTGATGAATTCAGGAAGCTACTTTTAGGGATAATTGCATCCGGTGTTTGTGTAGGTACTCTTCTCATCACTTTCTGAAATGATACCATTATTTGTGACTTCAGTTGCAATAATCTACTTTAAGTTGAAATGGAGATCTAGATAAAGAGAGTGTTTGTTCATTAAAGAGTTGAAGGATTTCAAATTTTCAACTGTTAAATTGCTAAATTTTATTTCTGTGTCTGGAATAATCCTGCTTGGTTGGTTTAATCTTTGTTGTATGTATAAAATTAAATGTTCTGTATGTGAACCATATATTTTCAATGAAAATAAGTACTGTACCATCCTTTTGAGTTCATCCAATTAACTCACAGTTAGGTTAAAAGCTTGTGGCCATCAATATGCAGATCCTCCTGTATATGGCATAGGCAGAGTAATGCCAATAATTATAAGAAACTGCATGAACGTTTCTATGTGTTAGATAGACTGCAAAATGTTTCTTTTAATGGTTTGACAAGATTGTATACTGCAGGGACTTGGCTTTCCACTTACATTATCAATGAGATCAATGAAAATAATCCATGGCTTCCGGTGGCCTCTAGGTTCTTTTTGCTTTTGATGGTATGCTTTGTCTATTGTGGGGGATCTACCTGATGCATTTTCTTCTTCCTCCTTTCTTTCTTATCTTATATTTGTTGGTTACTTAGGACAAAAACATGGTCCCCATGGTTCATATCAACTTGCAGGTATTAGTTTATCAATTGAAATAGCCTATCCATAAAGTTCTCGCATTAGATTTTCATTGTTTTGGACCCATACCTTGCTGTACATTGTGATATACATCCAGCATGTTTTCTTTGTTGGAATAAGTAGTGACAAGTTCTAGGCATTTCATCTATTAAAAAAAGCTGAGAAAAGCAACAACAATACTTCAGGTTGCAATCTAGATTAACGTGACATGGACTTTATGTCTCTCACTGAATGGTGTGATCAGTCTCCTGACATTATGTTATTTAGCTTCTAGTTTCGACTCTTCACCATGGTGACCTGGTTCTAGTTTACTCACTCTCTTATGGTGAGAGCCCCGTATTAATCCGTCCAATATGCTGATGCATGGTCACTGAGAAAGGTTGGTCGTTGAAGTGAGCATTTTTCTGGTCATTTTATGGAGAAGAGTTTAAGGCATGACTTTTCATGTGAAAGATGCTTCGTACAAAAATAGCTTTACTCATATAAATAAGCGTCGACCACAAAAGTGTTGGAAAGAAACAATAAAGAATGATCTAGCTTATTGTGAGTTAACTGCTAACATGGCACATGATAGGGCTATGTAGAAACAAAGAATCCATGTAGCCGATCCCGTTTAGTATGGGAAAAGGCTTAGTTGTTGTTGTTGTCACATAAACAAGCGTGGCCCTTGAGGATAAATATTTGCAGACCTCATGGTTGTCATATTAGTAGATGTTGGAGACTACAATTTTAGGATTGACCCTACATCTTTTTATATTTAAGGACCTCTTCTTAATTTGTGAACAACATGCCAGCAGTTGATCTTCATTATCCTGTCAGGGAAATCCCAAAATGGATTTTTACTATTACCATATCGTGATACTGACAGCATCATATCTTGATTCTAAGGGAATGTTCACATTTGGTGTTTCAAGTATTATTTTGTGCCATCAATATTAGATTGTTTCAGGGTTCAGCTTCATGTTTGGGATAAATGTTCCTTTCAATGTTACTATTTCCTTAGTTCTGCACCTACTGGACATGAAATCTCATCCGTCATGGTTGCCTTCTAATACGTTTCCTGCAATGTCGTTGCATTCTCTTCAGGCAAGCGTTCTTGTGGTTGCCTTCTTTTCGGTATCAATATCACAACCTATGCTCTCTCAACTTAGCTTGAGGAGAAGGGTAAACCATGAATTTGATACAATGGGTAGAGCACTGGGAATATCAGATCGCGTATTGCTCCAACCTATAGGAAATGGTTCGGTTGTCCAATTGAATGATCCATTGGATAAACTTCTCATGAACAAAGAATTTCGCAATTCCTTCATGGCATTTGCAGACAGGTCAAATAACGGATATATAAAAAATTGATTCTTGATGTTCTTCAAACATGTTTTCAGTGAATAAAGCTATTTGTTATCCCATCTACAGTTGTATGGCAGGGGAAGGCGTGCATTTCTATGACGAAGTGTATGAACTCACTAAAATCCCTGTTGATGATACAGTTAGAAGAATCTATATGGCAAGGCACATCATTGAACAGTACATATTAGCTGGTAATTCAACCTCATGCCTCACTATTTAGTGAGCCAATATTACTTTGAAAGACCAATTCTAGAATTGTCTGTTTGTATTTCATTGTCTTCATGTTTTGATTTGCTCATGTTTTAATAAAGAATCTTCATGATATCAGATTGCTCTTCCATTTTTCCCATCTCAGATAGTCATAGCCATTTTGAACAATTTTATTATATTGTTTTATGTTTAGGTCTAACATGGCACATGATAGGGTTCTGTGGAAACAAAGAATCCATGTAGCCGACTCCGTCTAGTATGGGGAAAGGCTTAGTTGTTGTTGTTTTATGTTTAGGTCTCGTTGAATGTATGGAATAAGGTAAACTTATTCAACATACAGTAAAACGTACTAGATGTTTTAGAATATTGTAATGAGTGTATCTAAAATTTTCAATTTATAAGCAACAGCCCTTATGGAGTTGATCAACATGCATTATTATAAAAAAGAAACAAACCTTTTTGGTCTTTATGACCTCTCCAAGTTTTCTTCTCAATGTCATCAGAATTTCCTAAAAGAATATTAATTCTGAATTTCTCAACTGTTTGTTTTTAAAATGGTGATGTTGTGCTCTCTTGGTCGAGCCTGAGTTGCTTATCTTCTGCTCCTTCTGGTCTCTTACTTGCAGGTTCAGTCATGGAGGTGAATATATCTCACCGGACAAGACAAGAGATTCTAAATACTCCTGATCTTTCTCATGCAGATCTTTTCGGTCGTGCTGTCACTGAGTTGACACAACTGATGAAAATGGTGTGCACTATTTTTACATCGTATACTAAATAGTTTCAAATTGAAGCCAATGACCACATGCTATTAATCATATGCTTTGTTTTGCTTATCAAGAACTTAGAGAGAGAATATTGGTCATCCGTGTACTTCTTGAAGTTCAAAGAGGCCGTGAAAAGGCAAGCCGAAGCTAATCTAATGTCTGAGGGTGTCATGCATTTGGACTCCTCTCCAAGAGCTAGTTCCGTTCATGGCGCTGACAATCCTTTCCACCCACATTCTCTCAGTGGGCTCCCACCATAATTGATCTGGGAACAACTCTCGGTTGCATGAACCCTGTAAATATGTTCTTTCAATATACTTTGTTGTATCAAGGTTATGTCGGTCAATATGTTCTGCTGGGAAAAGGTTGGTGAAGCTGGCAAGATGAGTCCGAAGCCCCTAATACACCCTCCCCCAGTGCAGTTGCTGCTGGTGGGGAGTTCGACTCCCAGGGGGTGTATGCGTGGGGTGTGTATTAGGCTTCGGTCTCCTCTTGTAAAACGAAAAAGCAGTCAAATACAGAAATATCTCATCCATCTAGGGGGTTGGGATGCAAGTTAAAGGTCATGAGTTCGATATCCAGGGCATGTATCTGGCTTAGGAATCCCAATTGTACCACAAAGAAAAGGATTAAGCGAAGAGGAAGAGAGAAGAATACACGTTACACCCGTATTCTAAAGGTAAAATCTATTCAAAATAAGAGGCTGTCACCATAAGTACTGGTGGTTCATAAGCGCATCAAAATATAAGGCCCAGCGGAAAAGAATGTATCATCTGACATATCACAGTCGGTATATAGCATTGAGCAATTTGAAGTGTGAACCGTAGGATTGGATGTAGGGTCACACACGATATAAATATATGTATATATAGATAGAGAGATTGAATCATGCTTGCTATTAATGATGTTCACTAATGGTTGATTTTTTTGAAGACATGAATATAATATAACTGAGTGGCCATGAGTGTATACATGTGAGAGGTGGACAAGATCTATTACATATATGCACTTTATACTGAACTGTGTAACCTAAAAGCTCTGAGCTATAGGTTTGTGTCTTTATCTTATGCGTCCATTATTTTCTCGTGTATCAATTCATGAGAACATAAAGACCAAGTTGCATCATGTGTCAGTGAAGTAATTAATACCACTAGTCTCAAACACATATCTGGAACTGATCTGGATCCACATGTGAAATCTTGGTTCTCTCTCTCTCTCTCTCTCTCTCTCTCTCTATATATATATATATATATATATATATATATATACCCCACTCCCACATGAAACTCTAAGGCTAAGACATTTCTTGACCATAACAGTTTGATTCATGATGCCAAACCCTTCGTTATCAATATGGGATTGTGATCATAGTTTACAAGTGGTATTGATATTTGGGTTTTCATAAAAAAAACAGAATAACAAAAAAAATAGAATGAGGTGTTTGGATTTTTGCAGAAAACTCTTCTATTATGTTCCTATTGCCAACCTCCTCCTTAGGGTCAAAGTTTTTTTATTCAGAACCATAGTTTCATGCCAACAAGAGGTTTCATGTTTGATGCATAGACAAACATGGAATTGTAAGTACCAAAGATAAAGGTTCATTTTTTATGATACCTTATATCAAACACACTCTTAACGAAAACCATATGTGTGTGCGCATGCACTTTAGAGGGTCAACAAATTGAGAAGTTTTAGGCATTGCTGAACAGAAGTACGAGACTAAATGCTTCTTAACTTGCAATTCATGTAATACATAAATACAACTCATATAAAATGAAAGTAGGAGTTGATATAGTAGAACATGTGAAGTAGATATTGATAATGGCAAGAGATTTAGCTTTAGCAAAATTGGTCATCTCCGAAAAAATAAAAATATCCACTATCCTAAACAATCTTCCCCCTTCATGGAACATGTTTGCCACAACCTTTAGATTAGGAGCTAAAACAACCTTTCTAAATTATCCCTTAAACTAGCAATTGAACAAGAACACATAAATAAAAATAAAGACAAATTGATAACAGCTCAATATTATATATGGTCAAGCTCCATACCAAACCAAAAAAAGAATAAAACAAAGAAGAAGTTTGTAAATATTTAGTGCTTCAACTGTGAAAAAATAGGGCACTACAAGAGTAATTGTCCTAACAAGAAGAATAATGGTGGTGGAAACACCCAACAACTCAGTCAATCGAAAAAACAGAACATAATATGCGTTGTTTCAAAATATCTCTACATGGTTCGCCAAGTAACTGCTTGTTGAATTGACTCAATAACAATGAGACACATCTCAAAGAGCAATGAAGATTCTATGGACCTAAAGGAATATAAAACAGGAGAACATATATATAGGAAATAACACTTTCTCAAATGTTATTCGAGTTGGGTCCTTTATAATACATATACAATGCACACAAATTATACTGACTGATATATTAATTGTGTCATCTATAAGGTGCAATTTGGTTTCAGTTCCTGCCTTGGTAAAGAAAGGTTTTGAAGTTAGGTTTGTCCCTCACAAGGTAACTGTGTGCAAGCATGGTATGATCGCTTTATATGGATTGCTTGATGTTTAACACGGATTATTCAAACTAAATATTAATGAAAATGATGGTTTTTCTACTTATATTGATTGTGTCTTAAATGTTGATATGAATGTATAGCATAAATGCCTAAGACACGGTTATAAGAACTTTCCTCCTCCAAAAGGTTTCCCACGTTGATCGAGCCTTCTTCTATGGTCACACATCCACATTAAAGATGTTTCTCTTCTTATTTTTATTCTCATGCTGACCTTTTTCTCTTGATCACATCGTATTTAATATGGTCAAACATACACCTTGAGGTCATCGCTCATCTTATCTTTATCAGCCATCACAAAGTTTTGTTCTTGCAGTTTTGATATAATTAAGTTGAGTTCTTTTATCCCGCAGTCACACATCCACATCAACATCAACATCAACATCAACATCTTCAATTTCTTGAATAGTATTTTATGTTTTATTGTTGATTGCAGAATATAACATTGTTGGCAATACAAATTGACATATTCGGTTCCGATTTTTCCCAAATCTTAAACCGTAATCAAATCGGTCTGATGCTGTTCCAGTTTAAATTCGAAACTGCTCAAAACCAATAAACAAAATTTTAAACTTTTAAAATTTAAAATATGATATATATAATAAAAAATTGTTAGACTCATGGTGACAGAGGCTGATAGACTGTCATCATGAGAATGACAACCTTTGTCATCATGAATGACGTTGACTGCCTCTTGATACGGTAGAACCGAAAGGGGTCAGAGGCTCAAAGGAACTGCCGACCCGTTTTAGATCTGTTCCAGTTTTGGTGTGGTTTTTGAAAACATCAAACCGTTCCCGAATCAGATGATTCTCGGTTTCAGTTTCGAGTCTGATTCAAATGGTTTTGGTTCTGGCCAATTTCAAAGCCGGTCTAGTTTTGAACCTGCTATGGCTACTTACGAATACTTTATGACGTTTACTCTTAACTTTATTGGGATATTCTTGTCATAGAAAACTTAGAATACTCATCTTATTTAAGTTTGTACTATGTGATGTCAACATCAATTCTGTCTTTTCGTAAGATTACTAACTTTAATTGTTCATATGATTTCCTGTTTGCAAAATGCACAATATGCTTTTGATCGACATATAAGAATTGCCATGCAGATATGTGCATCATTTTTCAAGAAGCCTGTACATGGAATATAAAAAGTTTGGCATCAATGTGCAATGTCAGGTGGGTGCCAAACATTGGAAAGCAAACATATATATATATATATATATATATATATATATATATATATATATATATATATATATATATATATATATATATATATATATATATATATATATATATATGAATGCCTTGCATGGATCGTTTATTTGTGCTTATTGAAGCTGAGTCCGGATGCCTTGGATCACTAGATACAATCAATTATGGCTGAAAGATGAAAGTTGAACACATGATTCAGCTTGCAAAGTGTTTGTTCCTTATTCAATAAACTTTGATGAACAGTGCATAGTCTTGTTTTGACTCATTTATTCTCGTTAAGTAAAATAATCTAACGGCACAACAAGCAATAGCTCACCTTGCTACGGGGTCCACTCACAAGTTAAAAGTTCAAGAGTTCGATACCTGGGGCATTCATCTGGCTTCAGTGCTACCAAAAAACAAAAGTAACATAATTTAATGTATTATATGCATCATATATATGTCAAATAATACAATGTGTGCTAATATATAATTAGTGTTTAAATTGGTTAACACGCATGATTGTTTTGGTGCGCACCGTACTGGGCTCATTTACTGGAATGACTCAGGCGACGACCGTACCGGGTCTGGGTTTACATACTTCCAGCCAACCACTTGGATTGAACAGTTCTTGTAGAAAATGACAGATACTACACTGGAAGTTGCTGTAAACATAGACTTGAATGATTGACACTGCCCAAAGACGGGGCTGCCTTTATGACTTTGTACTCGCTAAGACATTAATTGATATGCCTTTAAATTCTCAATGATTTAAATTGTCCTTGCAAACTGAAAATAAATTATCAAAATATTTAGAAAATTTAGAAAAAGTAAAAAGTGAGAGTATTATAAAGCATCGACCAGCCCTCGAACTCTATCATCCTTCAAAACACTCACAATGGTTCTCCATTTCTTCTTCCTTCTTTGCGCAGCCCTTGGCCTCTTTCACCTTTGTAAGCTCATGATATCTTCTTCAAGGTGGGTTTGGGCTTCATTTCTCATGCCAATGAAGGATCTCAAGCAATATGGCTCATGGGCCATTGTGACAGGCCCTACTGATGGCATAGGGAAGGCACTTGCCTTTGGCTTGGCTAGCCATGGCCTTAACTTGGTCCTAGTGGGTCGGAACCCATCAAAACTGAGAGCAGTCTCGAGCTCGATACTTGAAAACTTTGGGAATATACAAATCAAAAGCATTGTGATAGATTTCAATGGCGAGATTGAGAGTGGCATGAGGAAGATGAAGGAAGAGATCGATGACCTCGATATAGGGATCTTGATCAATAATGCCGGTACTACTTATCCTTATTCCAGGTACTTTCATGAGGCTGATGCAGAGCTCACAGAAAGCATCATTAAAGTGAACTTGGAGGCAGTGACTAGGGTAAGCCGTCTTGTGTTGCCTGGAATGCTAAAGAAGAGAAGAGGCGCCATTGTTAACATTGGCTCGGCTGCAGGATCCTTTTTGCCTTCTTATCCATTGGGTACCGTCTACGGGTCCACAAAAGCGTAGGTTTACTAGCCATTTTATATTATGCTTGTTTCGCAAAGTTCAATTTTTTTCAAATATATATATATATATATATATATATATATATATATATATATATATATATATATATATATATATATATATATATTATTTTATGGAGAGAGAGAGAGATTGGATGTTACCTACATCTATACAACATACTCATCTCTATCTTTTTAATTTTGGAGGTGTTCTTTATATTTTTCTCAAATACTCTTCATTTGCTAAATGAAGTAAAGGATAGACGTGAGTTTGCATTCTAAGTGGTGTAAATCATCACATCATGCACACACTTGTTCATTATTATCATTAACAATTGCGATCTTTAAAGCCAAAAACAAAATAGTACTAGGTGCATTAAATGTACCACTTTTTATTTCAAAACTCAACTATTGAACTTACCAATTGAATGGTGTGATTTCGGTGGATGTTTCTCTCTCCCACACTATATACATAGTGATTGGATCCTGCACACACCGACAAATGCTCATTGCTTTTATGTGGCATGAGTAAATAAAAATGCTTTTATATTTTTTTAAAGCTCTTTAATGTTTTTAAAATTATACTCACCACTGCATGAGTGAAGTGTGAGTATAAGATCGAGTTTTCTTATATATATATGACTGTTGGTGTTCTAGTAGAAGGTACAGTCGCTATGTAATTATTTTGACGTTAAAGGGATCATACCTAGTGTAATAAGTGAAAAAAAGGAAAATCAGCCTTTTTTGCTGCTATATCTCATTGCATGGCCACAGACATGGTTTCATGCCCTTTTGTATGCTAATCTAAAAAATGCAAAATTACTCCTCCTTTCTTGTCAAGTCCACTTGACATTTATTTAGGCTCTCAGTCTTTGAGATATTTGTTAAGACTTGGCCTCATTCTAGTATGTTTCTCAGTAGCACCGGGCTAGGTCCAACTCTTATCATGCCAGGGGTTCATTGCCATGTCCGAACTCATCCGGTGCAAGACCAATACACAAAAGCTCATCGGACCAGGACTTGACTTTTACCCCTGATTGATTACTTATACAATTCGTTCTCTTTAGTTGTATTTAGTTATTAATCATATTCAGAATTATTAATAACCACATGGGGAGGAGGATTTATCATCCATCCATGAACACTTGCCTTTAAATAAGCCTCTGGATAGCATGGCAACCGTCCGATCATAAGAATCCTCCCCACCAATCAGACTGAACATTATTGTAGTCCACATGCAAGTTGAAATTACCAATACTTTATAATATTTGTCTCTCAACTTTAATGAGATATTTAGAAAGCATAGATTACTCCTCTTTTATTTCAGTTTGTATTATGTGATGTCTCCATGAATTCTGGCTTTTGGTAAGATTACTAACTTTAGTTGTTCAATATCATTAATGCACTATAATGTGCTTTTGCTCAATATATAAGAATTGCTTTGCAGATACGTGCATCATTTTTCAAGAAGCCTACACATGGAATATAAAGAGTTTGGCATCGATGTGCAATGTCAGGTAGGTGCCAACCATTGGGAAGCAAACATATATTTGAATACCTTGCATGTATCGTGTATATGTGCTTGGAGCAGAATCCGGAACCTTTTGACCACTAGATACAAATAATTAAGTCTAAAATGAAACTTGAACTCAAGTTTCAGCTTGCAAAATGTTTATTTGAACTTGTTCGATAAACTTTGATGAACCAAGCACAGTCATGTTTTGACTGATATAATCTAATGGAGCTATGAGTGATCACTCATCTGGCTATGGACTCGAGAGTTCAAAGATCATGAGTTTGACACCGGGGGGAAGGGGGAGTGTGCATCTAGCTTCAGCCAACCAATTCAACAAAATATAGCATAATTTAACATATACATTATCTATATCACTAAGAAAGTATGAGAAACTAGATCGTGAAAATGTTAAAAGAGGAAAAGGAAGACAGTAAAAGTGTTGGATAGGAACAATAAATAATAATCTAGCTTATGTTAAGTTAACTGCAAGTGTGGCATAATGATCGGGCTCTACGAAAACAAATAATCCATGTAGTCGACTCCATCTAGTTTGGAAAAGGCTTAATTGTTGATATATATATATATATATATATATATATATATATATATATATATATATATATATATATATATATATATATATATATATATATAGTCCATTAAAAAAATTTGAAAGTTTAAGTTGCAATTGTAGGTTTTAGAGGCTGAATTTTATAGTTTTAAATTGTTTGAAACAATAATTTTTTCCTTAACTCATCTCATGTAAGGGATCACCCTTGCATGACCAGTCCCAAACCTGGATAAAGGAGGAGGGTTGGGTTAAGCTTTTGACCGCCAATGAAAAACTTTTTTGGACTTATCTACCATGGATTCTACAAATTATGATAATGCCATTTGGAAACAAAGAATCATGTAGCCGACCTCATTAGTATGGTAAAAATCTTAGTAGTTGTTATAATATTTTTTTCCTTGTGATCACCATATTCAAATAGGCCTCATGTATCTAAAGTTTGAACTGTACCATATGCACTCTTGGGTCAATAAGTTGGTTGTGTTTGTGTCATAAAAAAGAAAGTGACTTGTGTTCGACTCCTTTAGCTCATAACTTCTATTGAAGCTTGAGTTTGGTCAATTTGATATTGAACACCCAGTGTTTGGTTCATTTGGCTCGTTTATCTGCCCGAGCACAATGGGCTTATTTGAAATGGGTTTCCCGCACCCTTCATCCTAAAGCTGAGTGATCCGACCTTAGTTTTTACTAAAAGGGTCTCTACTACTTTTTCTTTCGTTACAAGAGAAGGCCGAAACACCCGCTCATGCACCTTGTGAGAATCGAACTCCCCACCAGCAACAACGTTAGCATTCGTGCAGGACTCTACTACTTTTTGATTAATTGTTTCCCTTTCACTTCCCACTGACTTCAGCAAGGCTTGAATTATATAATCAGTGTTTAAATTGGTTAATCCACTTAATTGTTTTGGTGTTTAGGCTCCTTTCTTCGTAGCGACGAAGATGGCAGACGTGAAGCCTTCATTTTTCACTCCCACTGCAGAGAAATATGCAGACTGGTGCCTTCGTCGAGTCGGCAGCAATGAGGCCGTGTGCACACCCTACTGGACTCACTCACTGGAATGGCTTGGGATGAGCCTATTGCCTGAGCCCATCCTGAACAGGTTGATCTTTCGTATCATGCTTCGCCGACGCCACCAGGGAAGACTCACAGAGAGTTCAATCAAACAGGCAACGCACCATGAAAGCTGAATATAGTTTCCTTCAAAATGGAAGCTAATAATGAAGCTGATCTTCAAAGAGAATTATAGAATTTTGTCAATGAATAAAAGATTAAATGTGGATTAAATCACTAAATATGATGGAAATTTTTATTTTTAACTGTATATCTTATGATGATTTTGGGCCAATGCCACCGCCAAGCTAAACTTTTCAGGTAAGGTTCTACCAATATTGGTAGCCTTTTACTTTTTGTAAGTTCAATAAAGGGGATTTTTCTTTTTGGCTATTACCTTTCACTTTTATCATCACATATTCTTCAAATATTGTGAAACTGAAACTTAAATATTAAAACGCAGTAATAAGCTCACTAATTAATGCTCAATAATGAGAGTTAATCGTCAGCATATATATATTTATATATAACATTGATAGCACAGAGCGATAGCTCAATGGCAAAGCACTCTGGTGTGGTTGCTGCTGGTGGGGAGTTCCGACTCCCAGGGGGTACATGGGTGGGTGTGGGTGCGTTAGGCTTCAGCCTCCTCTTGTAACAAAGAAAAAATATGATATGACAGAAATGAAACAAGATGGCATTGGATAAGAAAACGATGATACAATTATTGGAGGAGAAGAAAAAGCTTTTGAAAATTGGAGGGATCAAACGAAAACCCTTTAAAGAGGTAAAAAAGAACAAAAAAAATGTTGAAGGGAAATAATTAAATATAAATAATTTTTTAGAAGTTAAACGCTAATATGACACAGAAGAAAAAACAAGAACAAAGAATCTATATTGTTGATGCACAAAGAGCAATAGCTCACCTGTCTAGGGAGTTGGCTCACAAGTTGAAGGTCATGAGCTCAATACTCGGGACATACATCTGGCTTCGGGCTCTCCATTTTATACCAAAAAGAAGAAAAAAAGAATATATGTTGTTGATATACCACTAGGTGTGAGACAAGGCATGGTTTTGGTTTTGACTGGATCTTATTAACCACATATAAGACCACCCAATTTAGATTCTTCACCAAGGAAACGCATTATGGTGCTAATTTGCCAGACTCTTCATTCTCGATAGTCGAATTCAATTTTTTTAAAAATGTTCTTGATTTTTCTTATTTCTTAAAAGATTTTTGACACTACGGTAAGAGTCATCCTTGTTTGATCTAGGTCATGCTCGACCAGCTTAGTAGGCCAATTCCAAATTAAGTTAAGGATTGTGGACCATTACCAATTCATCCCGAACTTGGTGGTTAAACTCTATTGCAGTGATGATACGCCCTGCGAAAAACTAGCCCGGCCTTGTATCAGCCGCAACTAAGTGGGAAACCAACTAGGACAGATTAAGTTGGTGAATCCATGCCCGACCCGGCATCTTGATCAACCCTGGCAATGCTGAATGTACCCATGTAGTCAAATTAAGTCTATATGGCTCGCACCCATATAATTTTCTTCAGCAAGTTGGCCAGAGCCATACCATTAATTATCACTACTCAACTGGTCCAGGCCTGTGCTCACTGTGCATATTAATTGACTCTGCTGGTTGCCCAACTACAATAATAACTGAACGCACCCATGGGGCCAAGCCTACACAACTCACACCACATATGATTTCTTGTTGTAGTAGACAGAGTAAAGATGGCATCGTCCGTTTTATCAAGTCTAAGTCCTGCTAACTTCTTGGTCAGTCTGCCCATCCAATCCATTTAATTGAGTCGAAGAAGATGAACTGCTATTGACCCATACTAATTAATGATACAACTTGCCTAGGTGAACTCCGCGTATTTCAAAGGATTTGAGTTAGATTGTGTTGTCAATAGAAATGGTGCTTATCACATATCCTCGATTTTCGGCGTCAACACATTCGATAATACATACAAAACCCTAATAATATTATTTGAAGGGGGTGTAACTATTGCATTGAATGTCTTCTTTTCTTAATTTATCATCTTGATGGCATGCTTCATTTTCTCTTTTTCTTTTCTTGGTGTTAGATTGTTGTGTTTTGGTTCAAAACAATAGCTCCATAGGAGAACACTAAAGCAACTGACAATTACCAATCACATCGAGGCCTTGGCTTTTGCACCGTATTAATTATCGAAGATTGAACTTGAATCTCGATATGCTTGTGTTTTGAGATTCAGGACATGTTTATAAATTGCACATCTTTGTAAGAAACTTATTAAATAGGTGTTATGTGCTAGAATGAAACACCTAAAAACGGAACATCAAGTACGTTTAGGATCGGGCCCGTAAGAATCCTTAGCTAAGTATCCTACACACGATAATTGAGGAGTTGATGCCTTTATGAAGCTCTTATCGATGGAATCGGGTTCGAACTCGAGAACCTCCCGATTTCAAATTACGTTCCAATTCCCATGTAGATGCATCAGGTCAATTTTTCATGTGTTCTTTCACTTTTTTCACAAAATTCCTTTGCTTCTCAATCTCTTCGAATAGTGGTTAATAAATCCTATGCCTAATGTTAGAAGACGATTATTGATGTATACTAATAAGTCATTACTTTGATCTTAGTGATTTCTATCATGACTCGTTACTTTTTGCATCGGTTTTTACAATACCTCTTTGAATTCATTGTATGTGCTCATATTTAAAAATAACAATTACTCTCGGTCTTCACATTCCATACAATTTTTGGTATTAACAATAATGTGTTTTATTGTTTTGAAATGTATATGCTTTTGACATCCTTGAAATGACAGATGGATTGGTTGCACTCACACTACTAAATCCCCATGTACCTCAAGAGTTGGTGGAGAGGAGTAGCAGTTAATCCAAGAAACAAACTTGGATCAGGTGAGTTTCTTTTCCAATTCAAGTTTGAATCCTGAATTGCTTGGAATCGAAAAACTCATTAAAAAAATTTAATTAAAAAGTAGAAAAGAATGAAACTGATGGTTTGAAACCATCGGTTCTAGTTTCAGTTTCATGGAAGGTGGAACCAGAACGATGGGGTATCTATGAAAATAATTGAGAGAGAGAGAGAGTGAATCCATTCATCGAATGGGATGTCATGGGCAGATCAATGGGATACAGTTGACGCAGCACCGTCAGAACCACCACCAACCACTCCAATCAAGCCACCAATGACAAGAACAAATCCTCCAAATCTGCCTCTGCTCGGATGTTGGCCCGAGTTCGGTGGGTCAAGGCCTTGTGCCAAAAGTAACCACGCATAAATGCACCCAACTTCTGATTCACATCATTTTCTGAGAAAAGCTTTTCTTTTGTCCTCCCTCTTCATTTGAGTCCATGATCTTAATGAACAATATGCCATTGTTGTATAGGCATTGAAACGATGTTTCTTTCATATATACATATATATTCTCTCTTTGTGTTTTTACTTGTTTTTCAGTATTGTTATAATATATATATATATATATATGTATGTATGTATGTATATGACATGATACTGTACGTGGAGTGCAAATATATATTTGAGATATGCTTGAGGTCACTGACGAGGAACGGAGCCAGGTATATATATATGGATAAAGTTTATATAAAACTTGATAAGTTTTTTATGTTTATATGTATGAGTTTTATAACCTCATATACATATTGAATTTAGATTCGTAGATTTAAATAATAAGATGACATAATAGTCAATATTTAGTCAAACCCTAAATAAGTATAACTATGGTTTAGAACCGAGCAAAATCGCAACCGTCAAATGATCCTACCACATTACTCTGGTATCTTTGTTAAAGCAGATGGCTTTAGTACATGCTTCTTCAATTATTAGGAACAGCCCAGACAAAGTCACAGTTAAAAAAATCATTGAACACCGTCATAAGATCTGTTATATAGATAATGGTCATTCTCGGCTCAGGTAACGGCTGGACTGGTCATCCAGTCCGTTACCTGAAGAGGATAAGGCCGAATCAGTAACGGATGATCGTTACTGGGATTTCCGGTAAGGGTTCCGTTATAAGCTCCCAAACGAGGGAAGCCACTGGAGGATAAGCACGGACGAAGGGGGAGCACCTGCCTATAAAAGGCAGGCATTACAGGCATACACTCACTGTGAAAGAAACACAGAAAGAAAAAGAAAAAGAGTGTACTGATCTTTATCTGTGTAAGAACCCTGTGTGGGAACTTCGTATCCATCACATCCACGTTTCTGCTGTACTCAATAGAAGCTGCCTACTAGAAAGGATCATACACATCCAGATAGCCATCACCAGAATCCAGCAAGAAGAAGGTACAGTTCTTCTACATTGGTATCAGGGCCTAAAAACCCTGCAAAACAAAAAAGGGGAACAGGTAAGAAAAAAAAAGAGAGACGAAAAAAAAAGCGGATCAGGAAGAAGTAGCGGTAGTCAATAGAGGCGCAGCAAGCAAGAGCAGCAGGCCAACGCCGAACGACCAAAGCCAAAACAGCCAAGGTCGAACGGCCAAAGCCAGAACAACCAAGGCTAAACGGTCAAAGCCAGAACAACCAAGGCTGAACGGCAAAGCCAGAGCGACAGGCCAAAGCAAGAGCGGCAGGCCACTGTCGAACGGGCTGAGTGACCAGAAAGAAGACGCTAGGGACACCGACAGTCGATGAGTGGCAAGAGAAACCCGTCGAGGACGCCCCACTGGCACCCTCCCTCTTCCTCTTCTCCCCTCTCTCTCTGACTTCCTGTTTCCCTTTCTCTCTCCTCACTCTATAACGCTTTAATGCGTTTTGATTTGTACTGAAAAAAAATTGAAATCCGCAGTTTCGAAAAACCGCTTCGGGGAACAGGGTGAAAAGTCCAAACTGCCCTGTCCAAATTTAGATATTACGCAGTTGCCACTGGGCAAAATTACCTTTTGTCCAAATATTTTGGGGTAAAAAGATTGTTTTGCCCTTATTGAGCGAAAGGTTAGTTTCACCCTCTAGCTGTTTGTGGAAATTACCAAATATTGGGCTGTCACTTTACGGTTTTACCCTTTCCGGTTTGGATAATTTCAATTTTGCCATCCAGTCAAAAGATAGATTTACTCCTGTTCTTTTGAAAAATTACAGATTCACCCTAAGAGTTAAAATTATGATTTTAACCTCGATCAGTTGTGAATTTTACAAGAATACCAAATAATAATTTTACAAGTTTGTCCTCAGGGTTTTACAAAATTACAAAAAGAGGACAAATAGATAAAATTACAGTTTTATCCCTAGGGGCATAGAGGCAGAAACCCCCTTAAATGAAATTTCAAAAAGATTACTTGTTACATATCATGCATCACTTTAACATGTTTCTTGCTATGTGTGCTTGTGTTTTTATTTCCTTTTTTGACCGCTTTTCTTGTTATTCTTCAAAGAAAAATTTCAAAAAGAGCATTAGATTATTTGCTTGATATCATGCATCATACTAACATGTTTCTTGCTATGTATGCTTGTGTTTTTTTGTTGGTTTCTTTTCTAGACCACTTAATTGTTATTTTTTGCCAAACACATACAAATGAGCTGTAGGATATGTGTCTGAATTGGCAAAAATGGAAAAGTTGAACGGTTTCAACTTGCAGACATGAAAGAGAAGAATTCTTTTAGCTTTAACACTATAAGGTGTTGAGTATGTTCTAAAGAAAACCATGCTACCGCCACCCCTAGACACAAATGAGCAACAACACATGCAATTTTACAGTTGTATCGTATTTAGCTATTAATGAGTCAAACAACTCTTTTATGGTCTCATATTCTTCAAAGACTCTGATTAAGTAATCTTTCATGTATGTTAACATAATTGTCCTGACTATGGTATCGTTCTTTAGAAATGTTTTATACATTTCTAACTGTTGCTCATTTGCGTCTAGGATGGTAAACGCATGGTTTCCTTTAAAACATACTCAACACCTTCTAGTGTTAGAGCCAAGGGAATTCTTCTCTTCCATATCTAGAAGTTCAGACCATTCAATTTTTCTGTTTTTGCCAATTCTGACACACATATCCTATAACTCATTTTTATGTATTTGAACAGTGAAAATCACAAGAAGCCGCTTCTTGGGTCAAGTGTTTCAACTATGGAAAGATGGGACACTACAAAAGGGACTGCCGCAACAAGAAAGGTGAAAGAAACAACCCACAACGCAGATAGTCAGAGAAGCAAGATATAATCTGCGTGATTTCAGAATGCCTGTATTTGGACCGCTTAGTGACAGGTTGGTGGATAGACTCAAGAGCTACAAGACACATCTTAAAGACCAAGGAAGGGGCAATGGATCTGAAAAAATATCAACTTAGAGAACATCATGTATATATGGGAAACAATACTTTCTCAGATGTTCTGTGTGTTGGATCCTTCAAGATATATATACAAGGCAAACCAATTGTACTGACCGACGTGTTAATTGTATCATCTATAAGGCGCAATCTGGTCTCGATCCCTGCCTTAGTTAAGAAGGATTTTGAAGTTAGGTTTATTCCTAACAAGGTGATTGTGGGCAAACAATATTGAGAGTGCATTTACTGTTGATGTGAATATGTGGCATAAACACCTAGGGCATATAAGTCTAGAAAAGTTTAGAAAATTATCCAACTTTGACTTATTGCCTGGATTTGAGGAAAAGACTTTCAACAAGTGTGAAGCTTGTATACAAGGAAAAATAATAAGAAAAGTTTTTCTCAAGGAAACAACAAGGGCAACAACCCTATTGGAAATTATTCACACAAATTTATTTGGACCTTTTAGAATAAAGACACATCGGGGAAAGGGTTATTTTATAACCTTTATCGATGATTACTCTAGATATATGTATACATATCTCTTGGCACATAAATCGAAGGTACTTGATGCATTTAAAGAATATAAGCAAGAAGTGGAAAATCAATTAGGGCATTTGATCAAAGTCTTAAGATCAGACAGAGGAGGTGAATTTACTTCGACAGAATTCTTGGAATTTTACAAAGACTTTGGTATTGCTAAACAAAATACAATGTCCAAGACACCTCAGCAAAATGGTGAGCTGAAAGATACAATAGAACCTTGCTAAATATGAAAAGGTCAATGTTGATTGATGGCTCTCTTCTAAGGGTATTTTGGGGAGAAGCAGTAAGTACAACTGTTTACATACTCAACAGAGTACCGTGTAAAGTTATATTCACTACACTATATGAGATGTGGTTTGGAAGAAAACCCAACCTAAGTCATCTCAGGAGGTGGGGATCTATTGCACACGTAAAGATCCCTGATCAATCTATAGATAAGCTAGACAACAGGTCCTTGAGATGTATATTTATTGGATATCCTAAAGGTTCAAAAGGATATCGGTTTTATCATAAGGACCACAGACTCATTGAAAGCAGAGATATTGAATTCTTAGAAGATACTGAGAATGACATCCTGGAGAATGATGAGGAATGTGTTGATAATTTGGTAGATTTAGACCAATTATCTTTTGAGCCCATAGAAGATCTTCCTGAAACTACCGATACCTTAAGTGGACATAAGAGGCCAAGAGCCACTCTGTCCTATTTAAAGGATTATCACATCTATCTTTCAGAAAAAGTGTGTAATTTGGTAGATTTGGATGAGTTGACTGATAACTTGACTTATCAGCAAGCAATGAACTTATCGAAAGCAACAAACTGGGAGAAAGCCATGGATGAGGAAATTGAATCAATTGAGAAAAACCAAGTATGAGAATTGACTGATTTGCTAAAAGGAAGGAAAGCTATAAGCTGCAAATCGGTTCTGAAAAAGAAATACAAGGTTGATGGTATGATCGACAAGTTTAAAGCAAGGTTGGTTGCAAAGGGTTTTTCGCAGAAAGAGTGGATAGATTATGTTGAGACATATTCTCCAATTACGAAATTTGCATCTATACGAATAATCCTAGCAATATCTGCATACTATGATTTGGATTTACATCAGTTAGATGTAAAGACAACTTTTCTAAATGGAGATTTAGAAAAAATCATATACATGCAGCAACCCAAAGGATTTGTGGTTGAAAGCCAAGAAGATAAAGTATATAGATTGAAAAAATCCCTATAAGGCCTGAAATAGTCACCTCGCCAATGGTATTTGACTTTTCAAAATGCCATTATAGAACTTGGGTTTGTGGCTAACAAGCTTGATCACTATGTATATGTTTGGAACAGTGGGAGCCACTTTGTCATCTTGTCATTGTATATTGGTGACATATTCTTGACTGGAAACGACAATGAGATGATTGTCAAAACCAAGTCATGGTTGAACTCCAAGTTCGAAATGAAGGATATGGAGGAAGCATCCTATATCCTGGGAATAAAGATCTCTCGAGATAAAGGATCTAGACTCTTATGCTTGAGTTAGGAGAGATATATTGACTATATCCTCAAGAAATTTAAAATGAGTGAATGCAAGTTTGCAGATACACCTGTTACAAAAGGAGTTAAATTAAGTAAGGTTTATTATCTCGGTGAAGGAGACGATAAGCCTAATGTTCCTTATGCACAAGCTGTTGGCAGCTTGATGTATGCTATGTTGTGTACAAGACCTCATATCAGCTTTGTTGTTGGTCTTGTCAGTAGATATCAAAGTAATCCTGGTTGGCAATATTGGGTAGTTGTAAAAATGATTCTAAGATATCTGAAAGGAACAAAGGACTTGAAACTATGCTTTCAAGCAGATGAACTGAAAGTGGTAGGATACTCAGATGTTGACTTTATTGGGAGCAAAGATAACAACAAATCAATCTCGGGACAAATATTCATATTTGGAGGTGGTGTTGTTTCTTTGGAATGTAAGAAACAGGGTTGTGTAGCGTTGCATACACAGGAAGCTGAGTATGTTGCTTGTTGTATGGCTGCAACAAGTGTTGTCTGGATAAGCCGCTTCATATGAGATTTGAAGTTGGAGATAACAAACGAGCCAATGGTTATCTATTGTGATAACAATGCAGCAATTACTCTTATTAAGAGTGGAGCGGATTACTCGAAAAGCAAGCATATAATGGTAAAATACCACTATGTTCATGATATGGTTATGAGAAAGGAAATATCCATCTCATACATGCCAACGGAAGATATGTTGGCAGACTCCTTAACAAAAGGCATAACAGAGGATCTCTTCTCAAAACATGTAACTAACATGGGTTTGAGATATGTTTGATTGTTGTATAGGTAAATAACCATATAATGGATAGAATGTTGTATAGGTAAATAACCATACAATGGATGATTTGTTGTGAAGGAAAATAACCACACAATAAGTTCTGATTACAATAGTAATCAAGAGTCGACATAACTAGGAAAAACCCCTTAAAAGTGGGAGGAAAACCAGTATGTCGATACACTTGGCTCAAATGGCCAAGTGGGAGATGTTATACAGTTAATGGCCATTCTCAGCTCAGGTAACGGCTGGACTGGCCATCCAGTCCGTTACCTAAAGAGGATAAGGCCGAATCAATAACGGATGAAGGTTATCGAGATTTCCAGTAACGACTCCGTTATCAGCTCCCAGACAAGGGAAGTCACAAGAGGATAAGCACGGACGAAGGGGGAGCACCTAACTATAAAAGGCAGGCATTACATACATACACTCACTGTGAAAGAAACACAGAAAGAAAAATAAAAAGAGAGTATACTGATCTTCATCCGTGTAAGAACCCTATGTGGGAACCTCGTGTCCACCACATCCACGTTTTCGCTGTACTCAATAGAAGCTGCCTACCGGAAAGGATCAGACACAGCCAAATAGCTATCACCAGAATTCAACAAGAAGAAGGTACAGTTCTTCTACAAGATCTTCATCAAAGGCCTCTCAGTGAATAGAACACTAGATACCGAACAATAAGGCTCCCACCTTGCCTCATTTTCTTTCTCCGCAGCAAATCTATCGGTAAGAAACATGAAATGGTCCATTTAGCAGTTAATTCTTAAATTTCTCCTAAATATTGACATTCGATGGTTGACATTCTGTGTATGGATCCTCTTCAACAGAAAAGGTAGACTTCACATGACATTTATATGGTGGATGCATAGAATTGTTCATCTTTTCTCATAGATTCTTCTAAAAAGGCCTTGGGTGCCAACCTACAAAAACGAACCCAATTCTCATGAAAGTCCTGGTATATCTTGACAGTTGATGACATATAGAAGAGTTATATTTACGGAGCACAAAAACTGTAGGATTACAAGTATAAATAAATAAAATGCAACAATCATAAACATGCATAAATTAAGAATAGTCATAGATACAAAAGAATTCATACATAAACCGTGTAAAAAAAAAGCAAAACAAAGAACAATCAACCACTTATCTTCTTGGAGTCATCCATACAGACTGGCCTTAGAGAAATAAGGCTTCGCTATTGGGTATGCACGACTCCTATGATAAAACAAATACACAGTAGGAGTACATAATTCGAGCCACCTTCGACCAGACCTCTTAGCAAGAGAATTGAAGGAAAGGAGTCATGTATAGGAAAAATGTAGAGAAGAGAAAGACTGGAAGAGAGAGAGTGCAGTTTCGTTAACTATAGATTAGGGAAGACCTAATCTTTCTTTATAATAAAGACAATGGATTTCAAATTTGATCCAAATGATACATCTCTTCACTAGTAACCATTCTAGCATAGGAACCATATAACCCTTAGATCAAAATCTTTTTGTGTAAAAGGATAAATAAAAACCTAAGTACAATTCTCAAATCCAAACTTATGCTTGTCCTGCACGTGTGTATGGTCATACATGTCCTCCCCAAACTTTTGAATTAAGGTTTGTGAGCTACTAACTATATTAAAAACATGCGAGATTCTTCCACCTATCAATATTTACTAAACTTTGTCTCTTTGGTCATTTCATGCATATGTCCGTTACTCACATGTGACTTTTATACTTTAACACTTTCACATATATAAAAAATGCATCAAATGAACACATAGAGGAATATTAATCATGAACTAAATTTAATTAATGCATATGAGTTCAATTAACTCACCATTAATTAACATCAATTCTAACAATCTCTCACAAACTCTGCCCATGTAAGGATCACCTTTGCATTGCGGGTCCCAAGCACAGATAAAGGAGGAGGATTGCATTAGGCTTCCGATAGCTAGTGTAAAACTTTGTCGGATTTGTATACCATAGATTATACAAGTTATGAGCATTGTGTTGGGGTGTCCCTTCTTAACGATGCACTTCGGAGCTCAAATGCAGTGAAAAGTAAGCAAGGGCCTCTACATTTTCGCCCAAACATATTAAATCAATTGAAGAGAGGGTTTCCACATCATGGACAAGTGTGGATAAAGAAGTTAGTCATGTTACATTGTCACCCGAATGTAGTAAACAAATTGCAGAGAGGGTCTCCACATTTTCACTATAGACGGATGCGGTGTAAGAAAACTAGTCATAGAAAATAAGATTTATATTGGTTCTTAGAATATCGAAACATTGTTCGATAAGCTAATAGAGTTGGTAGATACTATGATTTGGAGAAAGATTCATATCCTATGTTTACAAGAGACAATGTGGGTTGGAGAAAAAGCAAAGGAGATTGAGGATAGAAGTTTTAAATTATGATACTCAGGAAAAGAAAAGACTCGAAACAACGTTGGTATTATTATAGATAAAGATTTAAATGATAGTGTAGTAGACGTACGATGATATGCTAACTAAATCATAATGTTGAAATTGGTGCTAGGAGTAGAGGTTTAGAATATATTTTGTGTTTATGCACCTCAAGTAGGACTAAAAGATAGTATAAAGACAACTTTTCGGGAGAAGTTAGATACGGTGATTCAAAGAATTTCACAAAAGGAGATGATTTATTTAGGAGAAGACTTAAATAGATATGTCAGTAAAGAGGCATTGAGATATTAAGTTATTTATAGAAACTTTGGTTTTGGGTTTATAAATGAGGAAGGTAGGAGATTTTAAATTTTGCTATAACATTTGATCTCTTTATAGTCAATACAATCTTCAAAAAATGAGATGAACATTTAATTACTTATAAGATTGGCTTATCACAAACACAAATTGATTATTTTATTTGGAGAAAAAAGATAGATTGTGTTGTAAAGATTGCAAGGTAATTCTGAGAGAAAGCTTAACCACCTAACACCAACTTTTAGTTATAGATTTAGAGGTAAAAAAGTAGACAAAGAAGAAAAGAGTGCATCGAGCTATTCAGACTAAATGATAGAACCTCAAAATAGAGAAATAAGGTATATTTAAACAGAAAGTCCTTCAAGGAGATGTTTAAAATTATGTTGGTACACCTTGTAACATATGGAATGATATGGATATACATATTAGAAAAGTAGCGAAAGATGTATTATGTGAATCTAAGGGAGATGTACCGGCACAAAAAAGCTTGGTGGTGGAGTGAAGTGGTGCAAGATAAAATCAAGACAAAGAGAGTATGTTACAAATTACATTATGTTAAGAAGACTAGCAAAACTTTAAAAACTTAATAGAAAGGAAAGAAAGAAGTGAAAAAGTCCATCATTAAAGAAAAAGCTAAAATTTGAGAGGATTTATATAAAAAGCTCAACTCAAAAGAGGGTCAAAGAGATATTTTTATGATAGCTAGGGTAAGAAATAAGAAAACTAAGGATCTTAATTTTGTTAAATGCATCAAAGACGAGAATGAGAAAATTCTAATGGTAAATGATGATATAAAAAATAGATAAAAAATTTATTTTTATAAGCTTTTTAATAAAAATAAAGATGTTATTATTAGCTTAAGAGAGTTAACCAAATCAGAAAAGTATATAAACCACAATCTCTATTGATGTATTCAAAAGAATAAAGTTAAAGAGGCTCTTAAACATATGAACAATGGTAAATTTGTAGGACCACACAATATTCCTATAAAAGTTTGAAAAATCTTAGGAGAGACAAAAATCACTTGGCTCACAAGACTATTTAATGAAATATGGAGAAACCAAAAGATGCCCGAGGAATGAAGAGTGAGTACACTTATACCCTATACAAGAACACGAGAGACATTCAGAATTGTGTGAATTATTGGGGTATCAAGTTAATGAGCCATAATATGAAATTATGAAAAAGAATTGTCAAACGTAGGTTACGGCAAATATTGAGTACAACAGAGAACCAATTTGGATTCATGTCAGACATATCTACTATTGAAGTGATTCACCTTTTGAGACATCTTATGGAACATTTTAGAGCAAAAAAGAAAGACCTTCACATTATATTTATTGATCTAGAAAAACTTATTATAGGGTATGATGGGATGTTCTTTGGAGAACTTTAGAAAAAAGAGATATTTCATTGACATACATAAACTTTATAAGAGACATATATGATGGTACAAAAATATGTGTGAGGACTCATGAAGGAATGACATAATCTTTGAAGTTAATATTGAGTTACATCACGGATCAACTTTAAGTTCATACTTATTTATAATGGTGATTGATGAGTTAACAAAACATATTCAAGATGAAGTACCTTGGTGTATGTTATTTGTAGATGACATTGTGTTAGTGGAGGAGTCTAAGGAAAAAGTTAATAGAAATTTGGAACTATGAAGAGAAACAGTAGAAAGTAAAGGCTTCCGACCTAGTAAAACAAAGACATAATATATGAAATGTAAGTTTGATCATTTGGTTACTTTAGAGGACATAAAAATTAAAATGAACACACATTGCATCACCTAAAAGGACGATTTTAAATACCTATGGTCAATTTTTCAAAGTAATGAAAGTATTGATGAAGATGTTACACATAGAATTAATGTAGGTTGGTTAAAATGGAGAGGAACATTGAGTATTCTTTGTAACAAGAAGATACCATTACAGTTAAAAGATAAATATTATGGAACAACAATTAAACCTGCTATGTTTTATAGTTCTGAGTATTGGGCAGTTAATCATCAACATATGCAAAAGATGTTTATACCATAAATGAAGATATTGAGATGGATGAGTGATCATACAAGAAAAAACCGTATACATAATGAAGTTATTAGAAACAAATTGGGAGTAGCACCAATAGAGGATAAAATGAGAAAAAATCGTTTAAGATGGTTTGGACATCTAAAAAGACAACAAAGGGATGCTCCCGTAAGAAGATATAAAAAATTAGATTGTGAAAATGTTAAAAGATAAATGAGACAACTACAAAAGTGTTGGAAAGAAACTATAAGGAATGATCTAGTTTATATTGAGTTAACTATTACCATGTCACATGATAGGGCTCTGTGAAAACAAAGAATCTATGTAGCCGACCTCATTTAGTATGGAAAAATGCTAATTTGGGAAAAGGCTTAGTTGTTGTTGTTGTTGTCATCGTCTAATAATCTCTCACAAAATCTTAAAGTATAAAGTAATCTACTGAATCAACCATCATATTATGCTTTCAACAATAGTACCTTCTGGTTTAAACTGTTACCTAATTCAATATTATCCTTATATAAACTAGGTGAATATATATCTTGAACCTTAAACTTGGGTGTAAAGATAACTATTAATAATAACATAATAAAACTATGACGTGATCTTTAAGGTTGATGCATTAATGGTAATGCATCCATATCGTGTATCATAATTGATTTTAAGAAACAATCTAATTCTACTATTGCAGCCTTACAATATCAATTACTTAGATGGAAATTTTAAAAAATATATTTCTATAATTTTGTCCTAAAATATGATCCCATTTAAAAAATAATCTCTTACTAACTTGCAATCATTACACTTTAGGCTTACAAGATACAACTACATATATACTAAAAGTATCACATTAAGTGTCATTCTATTCACCAAATAACTTATTATTACTACATTGAACTTACTTTATAAGATCTCTACTAAGTTTGGTTGGGTTACCACTGCTTGTAAATAACTCGTGGGTATTAGTATCATTCTCAACCTATATTTTGCAACTAGAGTTACTGCTATACACTTAGCTAGAGTTATTGCTATACACTTAGTCAAAGGATCGGTTGTATCACCTATAGATCCAACAAAGTCAATAAGAATAACCCCATTAGACACAAGTTTCCTGATATACTTAAGTCTAACTTGGATGCATCTATGTTTCTTTTAATTAATTTGGTAATCATGCTATCACAATCATAACCCCATTAACAATCGTAATCATTTTATTATAATGCACTGAAATGAAAGAAAATGACTTCTTTACCATAATTAAACTGGACATAAGTACATTGAGCTATTTTGCTTCCAATCTAGTCTAATCTAAACATATTATTCTGTCTCAAAGTTAGATTGAACCAATATAATCTATTTCTAAGATTTGTAGGTGACCATACAAAAGAAACACATACCTAGTGACCCCGTTATTCTTAGAGTTTTTTGTAATTCAACTAATATCACTATATCCTTCTAGAACAGAACAATGTTTATTATATTGTGGTCTAAGGGAAACATTTCTCTTTAAATAGCGAAATACTTTGTTTAAAACTTCTCAATGGGTTCTATTAGGACAACTGGTGTATCTACTCAATTTATTATGACAAAAGTAATATTCGATCATGTACAACTCATTAGATATATCAAACTATTGATAATATTAGAGTATTATAACTGAGATAGTGGAATACCACTCTCATTCTTTTACAAGGCTTTCAATAAATCATATGGATCTTATTAGGTATACAGTTTGTATATTCAAATATCTTTGTGAGGCTAAGAGTTTATTATACCATCAATATACCTTATAATTTTAAGCTATAAAATCACATCAGCTACACTCATATATTTCACCTCAAACTTACTACACAAGGATGATTTATTCTCATTTATGATTCTTATATCAAAACCAAATAATAATATATTACCAATATATAAGTATAAAATGATGAATGTATTATTAACTAACTTATAATAGATACACTGATCAAATTCATTTGAAATAAAACCAAAAGATGATATAAGATAATTAAACTTTTCATGCCATTGTTTAGGGTTTTTTTTTCAAACTATATAAGAATTTAAAAACAAGTTTACCCACCTTAGATTTATCACCATGAGCCATAAATTCTTTTAACTAATTCATATAAATTTTCTAATAGAAGTCAGTATGTAGGAAAACAACCTTCACATTGATGAATTATGAGGTCATATATAGAAGTTAGTACTATAAACACTCGGATGATTGATATCAAAAACAAGAGAATATGTATCAAAATAATCTAGTCATTCTTTTGTGGGTTTTTTGGCAAACAATCAAATTATAGTAATATTACATGAAGTTCTATTTTTCCGTTTAGCTATCAGATTAGACTGAGATAAATAATGACTAGTAACTTCATATACAATATCAATTTTTTCACAATATTCTTGAAATAAGATTGAGGTATGCTTTCTTCCTCTATTAGACCTTAATCGTTTAAGTATCTTATCAATTTTTATTTTTATCTCATTTTTAAAAATTTAAAATATTTATAAAGTTTTCTTTACTTTTAAGTAAGTAAATATAACAATATCTATTGTAATCATCAATGAACATAATAAAATATCTTTTATTATCCCTAATTGTCATTCTATTGAATTCATAAATGTTAGTGTGCATCAAGTCCAAAATTTTAAATTTTTTATCAACCGTATGAAATAGTTTTCAAGGTTGCTTCAATTATACACAAATAACACATTTGTGTTTTCTATTTATCACATTCTTACGAAGATTTAAATTTTATTCTTTTCATGAAATAAAAAATGACATGACACAACATTAGCTGATTCAATATTGTAAGCAATAAAAGAAACAACAACAACAACTAAGCCTTTTTCCATACTAGACGGGGTTAACTGCATGGATTCTTTCTTTCCACAAAGCCCTATCATGTGTCATGTTAGCAGTTAACTCACAATAAGCTAGATCATTCTTTATTGTTTCTTTCCAATACTTTTGTGGTCGTCCTCTACCTCTTAATACTTTCCAAATTTTGTTTTTCATAACTTCTTAAAGGTTCTTCTTTTGATCTTCTTTCTATAAGTCCAAACCATCTTAAACGATGTTATCTCATTTTATCCTCTGTTGGTGCTACTCCTAATTTGTTTCTAATTACCTTGTTAAGGATATGGTCTTGTCTTTTATGACTACTCATCCATCTCAACATCTTCATTTTTATCACAAACATCTTTTGTACATATTGATGATTAACTGCCCAACGCTCATAACCATAAAACATGGCAGGTCTAATTGTTGCTCTATAATATTTACCTTTTAACTTTAATGATATCTTCTTATCACAAAGAATACCTTATGCTCCTCTCCATTTTAACCAACCAATATTAATTCTATGCGTAACATTTCCATCAATTCTTTTATCACTTTGAAAAATTGACCCTAGGTATTTAAAACTTTCCTTTTGGGGGATGCAATGCGTGCCAATTTTAATTTCTAT
This sequence comes from Brasenia schreberi, assembly GCA_036023115.1. NCBI lineage: Eukaryota > Viridiplantae > Streptophyta > Magnoliopsida > Nymphaeales > Cabombaceae > Brasenia > Brasenia schreberi. The sequence continues at coordinate 41,124,489 of JAYKKT010000092.1, read as the reverse complement.
GTCCTTTAAAGTAACCAAACGATCAAACTTACGTTCCATATATTTGTCTTTGTTCTACTAAGTCGGAGGCCTTTGCTTTTTAATGTTTCTCTCCATAGTTCCAATTTTCTATTAACTTTTTCCTTAAACTCCTCTACTAACACAATGTCATCTGCAAATAACATACACCAAGGTACCTCATCTTGAATATGTTTTGTTAACTTATCAATCACCATTATAAATAAGTATGGACTTAAAGTTGATCCTTGATGTAACCCAATATTAACTTCAAAGAAGTCTCACATTCCTTCATGAGTCCTCATACATGTTTTTGTACCATCGTACATGTCTCTTATAAGGTTAATGTATGTCAATGGGATACCTCTTTTTTCCAAAGTTCTCCAAAGAACCTCCCTCGGTAGCCTATCGTAAGCTTTTTCTAGATCAATAAATATCATGTGAAAGTCTTTCTTTTTGCTCTAAAATATTCCATAAGACGTCTCATAAGGTGAATCACTTCAATAGTGGATCTGCCTAGCATGAATCTAAATTGGTTCTCTGTTGTACTTGATACTTGTTTTAACCTACATTAGATAATTTTTTCCCATAATTTCATAGTATGGCTCATTAACTTGATACCTCGATAATTCGCACAATTCTGAATGTCTCCCTTGTTCTTATATATGGGTATAAGTGTACTCGCTCTCCATTCTTGGCATCTTTTGGTTTTTCCATATTTCATTAAATAGTCTTGTGAGCCAAGAGATTTCTATTTCTCCTAGTATTTTGGAAACTTTTATAGGAATATTGTCTGGTCCTACTGATTTATCATCTTTCATATGTTTAAGAGTTTTTTTGACTTCATTCTTTTGAATAAGTCGGTAGAAATTATGGTTTATATACTTTTCTAATTTGGCTAACTTTTCTAAGCTAATACTAGCATCTTTATTTTCGTTACAAAGCTTATAAAAATAGTTTTTTCATCTATTTCTTATATCATCATTTGCCACTAAAATTTTTCATCCTCGTCTTTGATGCATTTAACAGAATTAAGATCTTTAATTTTCTTATCTCTAGCCCTAGCTATCCTAAAAATATCTCTTTCACCCTCTTTTGAGTTGAGTTTTTTTTTTTATTGTAATCAATAAACGAAAAGGAAGAAATAAATGTTTTATTAACATTGAAATTCATACAAGAATCAATAGCACGCATTACATGAATTTTAAATAAATCCTCTAAATCACACAAATAACTATTTTCAAAGAAACATATTTTACTAAGTCATGTAATTACAACTTTATTATATTTAGAATCTAACATTAAACCCTCTCCAACTAAAATTGAACAACTATGAATATTTTGGCGAATCGTTAGAATAAGGGATACAACATTTGAGGAAGAAAATTTTAAATCCACACACCCTTCGCCCTAAACTTCAACATTCAAATTATTCTCTAAAGTCACAATTTTGCATCTATAATATAGTAATGTAACTCATAAATAGGAAAGATGACCCAGTAAGACACAAACAAAGATCGGTCAACAGACGTGTACATTTGTCCTAGCATCTATAATATAGTAATGTAACTCATAAATAGGAAAGATATTGGGTTTTAGAGATAGATATCCGTCACTAGATATAGGTGTAGTGGTCAACTTGTTGACTATAACTCTCTCAATGATCGTAGGTTTTTTCACTTTTTTTGTGGGATAATCCCTATCCTAATGTCCAACTTGACTATAAATCCAGAATGATTTGTTTTTCGGTTTCTTTTGGATTTTAGTCTTTAGTTTATATTTTACCTATTTTCTTTTACAATCACTAGGTTAAATCTTTTCGATCATAATATTGAGCCTATGAGTGCTATCAACATGCATACTAGTTTTTGACTTTTGTGCTCTTCCTCTATGGCTATGTCTATTATGAGATCTTTTGGATAATCTTACCCCTTTTTATACTTGTGATGTAAACCAAAACCCTTCCAAAATTTAGGGAACTTCTCAATAATAGATATAACAATAAACTTGTTAAGAAGTTTTATCTCAGCTTCCTTCAGACCATGACATAAGAAGGAAAAGAATTATATATGTTGAATAATACATTCAACATTGTCAATAAGATATAACAAAGACACAAAGTGTGCTTTTCCTTCTACTAGATGATTTTATCCGAGCTTGTAGGGTCAATATCTTCGTGTTGAGAACAATTTGACTCAATGAATGTATACAATCCTAATATCATCAAGAAAATTTTTACACATTGTTGTTAGTGTTTAAAGTGAGAACTAACAAACTTTTTTGGTATGAAGATCAAATCAACCTTAGGTCGAAGAGTAGAAACACTGACATGTTTACTATGGATGTTGATTTCTCTAAGATTGGTGACAAAACTGTAGGATTATATACATAAATAAATAATATGCAATAATGATGATCAATAACAACCGCATATCCAAAGAAATCCATACACAAATCATGCATGAAACCAGCAGAGCAAAATAAAAAATAGTAAACCACTTATCTCGTTCAAGTCATCCATGCAGATTGACCTTATAGAAATCAACACCCCTCTATCGGGTACATACGAGTGTGAGGGCCTTTCTTTAATGATAAAATAAACACACAAGAAGAACACATACCGGACACGTTTAATTAATCCAACCATTAATTAATACTAATTCTAACACTGCTCCCTACAAATAATATTCCTTGCAGAAACCAAGCATACTAATAGGTGGGTAGAGTTTCAGCGTGCTAAATGGAGTAGTTATTCGAACATCTTCAGTACTGTTAATCCTTCAGAACAATGGATGACTTGGTTCTAGGTTGGAAAGATGGCCTTCAACTTACCAGAGTGGAATTTAATTCTCACATTATTTGTGATACTGTTTGGGCAGCCATGAAACAATTGATTTGGTTCTTGATTATAGTACATCTTCACAGTGTCAAAGCAGAAAGAGACGGCCAATTTTCATCTAATGAACAACTTCTTTCATTCTCTTTCATACTATTTGTTATTATTAAAGATTTCAACACCATACTCTCACAACCAAGAAAAGCAGGATGACCCGAATCTCATAATTCTGCAACAATTCCTAATTGATTTCATAAATGCTACTCTCGTGCTTGATTTGGGCTTCATTGACCAAAGATTTACATGGAATAATTGTAGTGATCACGCACGTTTGATCCAAAGATGGTTGGATCCTGTGCTATGTTCACCAGAGTGGCGCTCTGCATTCAATCACCTCCTACTTCTTGACATTCACCCCGCATTTTCATTGTTCAACCGCAGATTCAGTTCTCAAAAATGCTTGCGCGGCCTTGAGGATATACCAAAAATTATCAGAATACTACTTGCAGAGACCGATTGAGGGACAAAGCATGTAAAGTGTCTTCTAGCTAAAAACAGTCTCGCATGCTCTAGTAGCCTGGAATATCCAACAAATCATAACCCTTAAAGAACTGCTTAATGCCATAGTAATGGAGGACGATGATTTCTTATGGAAACGCTGGGTCAATCTTGAAAAAACAATGGTCTTCTGCTTTGGACGATCCAAATGCAGAATTTTCTGTGTTCAAGGTTTACTCAACAAATGAGTATTGGTTGATTAAGCAGGTCACAAGGGTAATACAAAGTGAGCCATATCTTATCATGCAAGTATTTTATATAAATAAACACTAATATATATATTCCGGGTGGGTCTATTGCAAACCCGTCCCTGCACTGCCTCGCTACTAGAAAGACAGGTCAGAGAGGGAACCACAGGGCGGGTCCAAATTGTCATCCCTACAAAATGGATCTTGGTTATATGACAAGGTACTTACATAGAGTTTCTCCTACATAAAAACAATAACCAAACCAATTACAACCAAATTCGCAAAAAAAACTTAATATGATGGAAAGCGAGATGCAATTTTAAAGGTAAATAAAGAGATTACATCGCTGTTAGCATCTTGTTAACATCTAGCTTATGTTGAGTTAACTATTATCAGACACATGATTGAACTCTATAGAGACAAAATATTCATGCAACTTATCTCATCTAGTATAAGAAAAAACTGCCAAACCAAACTTGTCTATGAACCAAAATGTCCAAACCAAACAAACCCTGATTTCAGACGATTTAACCGATTTGCATCATTTCTTTATTTCTTTAAACAGCAATGCTAATGAGAAAAAGAAGCATGGTTTATTCGGGTATGAATCATTGTCCAACTTTTGACGTTGGTCATGTAACTGCGGTTGGCATTTTTCCTTGAATGACGTGTTTCCTCCCTTACTTTAGGCATGAAAACACATTCTCGAGTCGTATTCGTGTCTGCAAGACACGTAAAAGATATGCCATCTCTTCCTCCTTAGCCCAACCCAAAAAAAAAAGAATCATATCCAGGTACCTAGGCACCCTTGGTCGGGACAATTGGGTCTATTCCTAATTGAATGAGACCCAAAATGCATTATACACATTCCTTCTACATACACACAGCCAAACACACACGCAAATACACTCATACCCCCTCATATATATATATATATATATATATATAACAATAGTGTTGGTTGTCGGAAGCTTTACACGACCATACAAGGGTGAGTAGAGTTATACATATATATATAATTATAATTTTATATGTGTATGTATACATAGATGTCTTATATGTATATGTATATATGTGACCAAATAATGTGCATTAACTATATACTTATGATACACAAAATACATACATATTATAAATGTTCTAGTGTCCTCCTTTATGACATATTTTTCAAATCATCGCCATGTGAACAAGAACGATCAATGATTAAGATTAAGACTAAGACTAATAAAAGCAATGGAGGTCACAAAACAAAGACACTTTATATTTTTTATTAATTTTAATCACTCATCGCCATTAATTAAATATCAAGATTTGAGAGTATATATATATATATATATATATTTATATTTATATTTATATTTGGTCGACCCGAACTCGGCTCGGCCCAAATTAATCAAAGTTGGCTCTACTCCATGTCAACCTGATTTTAATCTGGTCCTGAATCGGAGGTGACCCGATTGGCCTTCCCTACTAAGACAATAGCAGGTGCACGTGCTTGGGGTTTCGCCGCCGCGCCATGTAGTCAGCGGCGGCAGTGAGTCATGCACGTACGTGGCGGACGGCCGCCCGCACCGTCTGAGAAACCGCAATCCAGTAGTCGAAAACTACTTCACCGGTTTCGCGACCCCAAAAGGCAGTCATTGCCTTGTTTTTCACGCCACTCTCTTTTCCTGCTTTTTATATCTGGAATTATCCTTTCGTTTCCGACTATCGCGCGCATCATGGCTATGCTTTCTCCTCTTTGGTCATGTCTGCATTTTACAGTGAAGGATGAAGGTGTTGTCCATATGAATAATCGAAGCACTACCACATTTTATATGAAAAGCTTTCATTCCATTTTTGTATGGAAACTCCCATTTTCCCACCGTGATATGGTTGTTTCGGGGGTGAAGGTGGGTGTTTTCGCATGGAAATATCCCTTTCTGTTGTTGTTGTATTTTGTTTGATTGTGTGCATTATGTATGAGAAAATGAAGCGAACTTGCTGTTTGTAATTACTTCATTCGCTAGTCTAATCGTTATGTAACGCTTTTGATTCCTGCAGCATCTGGCGGCAAGAAGATCAAGATCGGCATTAACGGTCTCTCTTTCTCCCTCTGTGTGTGTGTGAGGATAGGATGACTGATGACGAGTGCTGGGTTGCAGGTTTTGGTAGGATCGGGCGGCTAGTTGCTCGTGTTGCTCTGCAACGCAACGACGTCGAGGTGGTTGCTATCAACGATCCTTTCATCAGCACAGATTACATGGTTGGTGGTTGCCAAACGGATTTTCGTGCTATCGTTTCTTGTTTGTGCGTGCATTTGTAGTTTACTTAAGGTTTTTGATTTGTGAGCTTTTCGTTCTGGGCTGTAGGTATACATGTTGAAGTATGATAGCGTTCACGGGCAATGGAAGCACCACGATGTGAAGGTGAAGGACTCGAAGACCCTCCTCTTTGGCGAAACGCCGGTTACCGTCTTCGGGCACAAGTAAGATGCCTCTTCCTCATTAAAACATAACAGTTAAAGGATAAGACCGGATATCAAGGACAAGACAAAGAATAGCGTGATATAGCAGGTTAGGCCTAGGGGGCTGCTGCATGGGTTGTATGGTGCATTTCCTACTTGGGTTAACGTGGATTGATGCCCAGCAATTGTTTAATCCTGTTTGTAGTGAAATTTGTGATGTGCATGTTGTTGGATTTAATTCTCAATGTGTTTTGGGTTCGTGTGGTGATTAAAGGAGCCCAGAGGAGATCCCTTGGGGCGAGACTGGAGTCGAGTACGTCGTCGAATCGACTGGAGTATTCACTGACAAGGAAAAGGCGTCTGCTCACTTGAAGGTATCCTTTGAATTAGGGTTCTTCATGTTCTAGGATCGATTTCAGGTCTTTTCATTTCATTTTTACGACTCCAAGGAGTGATTTGATGGTGTGGTTTTCTGGAATCGGATTGCTGTTATTTTGAACAGGGTGGAGCCAAGAAAATTATCATCTCTGCACCTAGCAAAGACGCGCCGATGTTCGTTGTGGGTGTCAATGAGCAGGAATACAAGCCGGAGCTTGACATTGTTTCAAATGCCAGTTGCACTACCAACTGCCTTGCTCCCTTAGCTAAGGATTTCCAGTGCATGCTAATTTTCTTTGTGTATACCACTACCAGGCGCGCACGCACACTACACACACACACACGCAGAGAAACGTTATATTCTGCTGGCTGATTGAGCAGAGATGATTGATTTCCAGATTGTTCATGACAATTTCGGGATCATTGAAGGCCTTATGACCACTGTCCACTCTATCACAGGTAGTATTTATTTACTCTTTAGATGGCAGGCTCTAAAACTGACTTGGGGCATGGATCTTCGCATTAAAACATTTCCTTGCTATACTCTTTAGAAATAAAGAGCAAGTCATTACCAAGGATGTTTCTGATGTTAAATTACCTTTACACGTATTTTCCAAAAGTATATATATGTATATGTATGTATAAAATTTGAAAGTTATGTGTGTCTATTTTTGTAATGAAAAGTCTTTCTGACCAGAGAATGTCTTTTTCCCACATTTTTCGTATATTTCCGTTTTTTGGTGGTCAGCAACTCAAAAGACTGTTGATGGTCCATCAAACAAGGATTGGAGGGTGGGAGAGCTGCTGGGTTTAACATCATTCCCAGCAGCACCGGTGCCTCTAAGGTTAGCAATGCTTCAACCTTTTTATCTTTGTATTGTTTGGCAGGAGCACTTCAGGATTCTGACTTAGGACTGAAGTTCATTAAGTTTGGTGTATGCTGTGATGATAAAACAGGCGGTGGGGAAAGTGCTGCCGGACCTGAACGGGAAGCTGACCGGAATGGCTTTCCGAGTTCCAACAGGCAATGTTTCTGTGGTGGACCTCACCGTTAGGCTGCAGAAGGGGGCTAAATACGATGACATAAAGGCTGTCATCAAGTGAGTTGCCCAGAATCCCTGTGTTTGCTCGAGTCCGGAGCTGGTGGTTTGGTTTGCATTTTGCTCCTTTGAGTTAGTGATTCTCTCCGAGCTGCACAGGGTGTGGATCCTTCAAGCCATACCTGGAACTTTTTTCGTTCGGCTGGTTTGTTATAGGTTACACTCACATACACGCGCACTTTTATACATATACGTATATATACACAACATTACATAATCCATGCATACATATACATACATACATAATACACACATACATAATAAATATATAATACATGCATAATACATACGGACGTATACATAGCTAATATACACGCATACATATACATGTACATGCATGTATGCACGCACGGACACATATGGATATATATATATATATATATATATATATATATATATATATATATATATATATATATAAATATAAAGAGAGGGAGAGAGAGCATGTGTCTATATGCGCCTCCTCTTAAGAATCTCAATCGAGTTGAAAAGTAAAGAGACTCTTGAATCAAGCACACCTGAATTCTTTACTTTTTGCACTTTTAAACTCAACCATGCGAGATTTTGAAGTAAAACATATAACAACGGAAGCGTATCTTTGAAATGTCTGAGTTCAGAAAATACAAAAGCAGAAAGTACATGTACATAGTATTTCATTTACATATTATTTTTGGTCCTTGGTTGAGACTCTCAAGGATCATATAAATGATAAAAAATGGCAAGCATATTACTCTGTCTACGTACACATTCACACACACATACATGCACACACACATACAACATATATATATATATACATATGAGAGAGAGATGTATGTACGTATGAATCCTCCGTTTGCATCATTCATGGAACTAGCACTGGATGGGCTGGTCCCACTTGAAAAGTTGCACCATGTAAACGGTGCCTTTGATGGGCTGGAGTGAAGCACTGGAAAATAGTTTGGTTAAGTGAAGGCTCAAGTTATATTTGATTCTTCGGGCAATAAAGGAAAGCGTCGGAGGGGATTCTGAAGGGAGTTATGGGTTATACGGAGGACGATGTTGTTTCCACCGACTTCATCGGCGACAGCCGGTGCGCAGTTCTCCTCTCTTTTTCCACTCACTGCTTTACAATTTTCAAGCCCAATGTTGGATAATGCTCTTGTGATTACTTTCAGATCAAGCATTTTCGATGCCAAGGCGAGCATTGCTCTGAACGATCACTTTGTTAAGCTTGTCTCTTGGTACGACAATGAATGGGGATACAGGTAAATTAAATTAAATCCTTTTTTGGATTTGGATCGTGTTATTTGGATTATGTCCCATATTCCAATTGACTTGTCATTTACAAAATGGATTTCCAAAGTGAATTGGATCCGTTTAAGTACCTAATTCCTTGATTATGGTTTGTGCTTATATGCCAGCTGCCGGATCATCGACTTGATTCGTCACATGGCATCTGTTGCCAAGCACTGAGCAGGGGAGAAGGGCTTCCGTTTCCTCGGATTCCTTTTCCCTTCCCTACCGAGTCTTCAGTAGGGTGTCGTGTCGGAGTCAGTATTTCATGAGCTTTAAGAGGGTCGTGCCTTGCTTGTGGAGTGTGATGTGCGAACTTGTGCTCTTTTGTTTATGTTACTTCTTTGCAATAATGGTAAATAAGTTCTCTCTCTCTCTCTCTCTCTCGTGCTCTTTTGTTTATGTTACTTCTTTGCAATAATGGTAAATAAGTTCGCTCTTTTGTTTATGTTACTTCTTTGCAATAATGGTAAATAAGTTCTCTCTCTCTCTCCTTAAATTGTTTGAATGGTATCGATGTGCTTGGTATTCATATGTTATGCTGGGGCGGTGGTGCTACGAGTTTTCCGTGGAAAACAATTCCCAGGCTCTTGTCGACTGTCTAGAGGCAGTTGGGCAATGAGCCACACCTCCCTTGGCTGAGCACAACACCTCAGCCCGGTGTGCCGTCGGTTCTGTCGCTTGTTGTGTTTGCTTAAGCCGGAAACGGACCAGCAAATTTCGAGTTGTGTTGAGCCAAGCTACTTGTGTAGCCAAGTCTAGATCAATTTCAAGTTTTGTCTTATACGCGCTTTGGTTCTAGCCTTCAAAAATTTTTGTGTCCGTCATGGTGTATAAGAATTGTATATAAGGAAATACAAGTATTTTACTGACTTAAAAATACATCAAGTGTTTCACTCGATATGTATTTTACTGACTTAAAAATGTAACACTTAAGTGCGTGATAAGTCACATAACATGATTTAGTTGTAATGGGTTTGATTTCAACCTTCCAACCATGAACCAAACCGTACCAAATACTTTTTTTCTCAAATCAAACTAAAACAAACCACTATGGAGATACCAAATTGAACCCTCTGTATCTATCTGTTCAAGCGTTTAATCAGTTCTACGTCCCTAGGTCGACCCGACTGGTTTCGGTTCCACTAAATCCTGGAACTCAAAACCAAACTGGCTTCTCTGGATCCAAGTCCAGATATAGGTTCAGCTGTCTTGTTTGCGTTTTGGATTCCGTTTCATTCAAAATGTCATGAAACGAAGATTGGTTTTTTAAACTGGAATCAACAAAAAAGACTGGCCATAATTCCTGTCCTAGTTTCAGTTTGTTTCCCTGACAAGAACCAAGTTGTAGAGTTTGGTTAGGTTCTTGTTCTGGCTGGTTTTATAGGTGGTTTGTGTCCAGTTCAACCCGCTTGGTCAGATCCTCTAGTCTTGACCAAGTTGTAACACTCATAGGCATCTTATATAACAACAACAACTACGCCTTTTCCCATACTAGATGGGGTAGGTTACATGAATTCTTTGTTTCCACATAGTCCTATCATGTGTCATGCTAGCAATTAACTCAATATAAACTAAATCATTCTTTATAGTTTCTTTTCAACATTTTTGTAATCATCATCTTCCTCTTTTAACATTTTCACAATCTAATTTTTCACATCTTCTTATGCGAGCATTCTTTGGTCATCTTTCTAAATGTTCAAACCATCTTAAACGATTTCCCCTCATTTTATTCTCTATTGTGTTTTTCCCAATTGGTTTCTAATAATCTCATTATGCATATGGTCTTTCCTTGTGTGACCATTCATCTATCTCAACATCTTCATTTTTGCTACGAATATCTTTTGCATATGTTGATGATTAACTGCTTAACACTCATAACCATAAAACATAAGTCTAATTGCTACTATATAATATTTACCTTTTAACTTTAATGTTATCTTCTTATCACAAATACTTGATGCCCCTCTCCATTTTAATCAATCGACATTAATTTTATGCATATTACATCTCCATCATTTTTTTCATTACTTTGAAAAATTGATCCTAGGTATTTAAAACTTACAATTTCCTATTAAATTTTAACTTTAAGATGAACCATTGTTGTCGATAAATATGGTTTTTTAACTTTAATTTCTATGCATTCTCAAGTATCTAAATGATCAAACTTATATTTCATATATTTTGTCTTTGTTCTACTAAGTCAGAAGCCTTTACTTTCTAACGTTTATCTCCTATTAACTTTTTTCTTAGACCCACCTACTAACACAAAATCATCTCCAAATAATGTACACCAAGGTACTTCATCTTGAATATGTTTTGTTAACTCAACAATGACCAATATAAATAAATATAAACTTAATATTAACTTTAAAGAAGTTTATCATTCTTTCATGAGTACTCATATAAGTTTTTGCACTATTGTACATGTCTCTTATAAGATTTATGTATGTCAATGAGATACTTTTTTTTTACAAAATTCTCCAAAAAAATATTTCTTAGCACCATACCATAGACATGATATATATATATTCATTTCTCTAATGGCAGATAAAGAAGTAGACTGATTTAAGATCAGGTCGATTTCTGTTCTAGTTTTTCTTAAACCACTCTAAATTAGAGAAAAACTATGAAAATTTAGAAATTTAGAAAAAATTAAAGAATATATGAAACCACCGGTTCTGATTTAAGGTGAAACTGGAAACATATCGAGTGGTTCCTGGTTTCGGATTCGATTTTACCGGTTCTGATTCGGTTTTGCAATCGGTTTCGGTTTCCGTTGGAACCGCCGGACCGGTCATGGAAAAGAAAGTAATTCTGGATCGGGACTTCTTGAACAGTAATATACATTAGGGATCCGATCCGTTTCCCCGTTCTTTTTGTTTCGCAGGGAGAGAAAGCCCGCCCGCCGCGGCAGAACACGCTTCAGCAATGGCCATGGCGGACGGTTTTTCGCGCGTCGAGAACGTCCGTCTTCTTCCTTCCGCGTCGGACCTTTTCGACGATGATCCGGTCACCATATTTATCGACAGCAATCTCGACACATACCTAGCGCTCCCGTTGTCCCCTCACGACACAGTTGAGGACCTCAAGAGTACGCACACCCGCGCCACCCTTCTCGCTTTCTTCTTTCCCGATTCATTTTCTTTCCTCTGTTATGAACCCCCTGAATCATGACTGTGAACAATCTCACCGTTTTGGGTGAAGTATGACCGCTCATTGTTCTTCTAACCGTGTCGCTTATTGAAAGCATTTTTCTCTCGTTGGACTCCCGTTACTTCAATCAGGGTTCTTCCTTTTTCTGGTTTTCTGGTTTTTGGTTGTTTTTGCTGTTACTTATCTTCGCTGACGTCTGATAAAATTGGTACGGTACCGAGAAGATCAGTATTGCCCCTGGGCAAGGATGTCTGCTAACAAAATGAGAAATGGTCCAAATGTCTATCTATAAAGGAAAGCCAGCACGAAAGGATTGATGCCATTATGTAATTTCTTTGTCGCGAAGGGTTTTAGTATGTGAACTTGCATGGTGTGTAAATAGAAAATCGACTTAGGGTGTTTTTTCATATTTTGAACCCCATATTTAGGTGACTCGGCAGATGTTTGTATACACGCATATGCACGCAACAACGGCATTTTATTTACTCTGAATCATTTGACAGGTCAAGCGCTAAATCAGGCCTCTATTCAAATAAACAATACAACAACAACAACTAAGCCTTTTCCCATACTAGATGGGGTAAGCAATGGTTATAGAAAATCAAATGGTACCGCCATTGAACTTACACTTAGCAAAACGAGAGAGAGATGCACACGCACGCTCAAGTTTATCTTTTCACGATTTTTTGTTATTCTTTGAAGGATGAGTGGTACATTTTCTTCACAAGTTCATTCTTATATAACACTAAGAAAGGTGTATGGTATTTCCTTGTAAGCAGCATAATATGAAAGTATTGTTATTCTGTTGCATGATATGTTATAGAATTTGATTCTCTTATAATTATTGCATTTTTAAAAGTTGTACAGTACCTTATACTAATTCACGTACTTGGTGAGCAAAAATGGAACACAGATTACCTTTTTTTTATTACTAATGTACGATTAAGGGGATGCTACTGCATGTGCACGTTGATATCTTCTATTTTTATGTGATATTGTAATCTCGTAAGATTCTTTAACTACTTCTCAGATGCTTTCCCCCTCGTTTGTTTGTCACTATGTTCTCTGTTTCCTCTAACTTTATAGGAGGGGAAGGATCCTCCCAGTGCTTAATACATGTTCATGCTATTTTGCAGGAAAAATTGGGATTGAGCACCCTTTATGTTTTCCTTCATTGGGGAAGATTTCTGTCCATGCATTGAAGGTACATTTGTTTTCCGATTGTTGCTTTGGTGAGGGTTCTATCTCGATTCTGTTAAGGTGGTTTCCATAGGTAGTACTTTTTAGAGGGCATTGAACCCTTGAGGTGCTCATAGGCATTTCTGCAGTAGAATTTAGAGTTGGTATGTTAAACTTTGTTGTGAGGTATCAAGTCATTCCTTTAAAGTAAGCTATCATTGTGGTCAAATAATTTCTGTGGGATGCATAAGAACCCATCTGGTGTAAGCTTTTATGCCTTACATTGCATTAAAAGTACCTACTTATGCATTGGAATGCTCTTCTATGCCAATGCGGATTTTGGTTTTAAGAAGAACGACAGGCTTGTGGAAGTGGTGAGGCCTAGTCTGGAAGGGGCACATCTGGATGAGCTGACAAGTATTCATTTGCTCTACCATTACATTTCCCTTAACTCCCAGTCACCGTCTTATCTAACTAGCATTTATTGTTCCTGAAAATGTTCTATTTGGTGCATTTCCTGGCCTGATTGATCTTATGGTATCTGAATGACTACGGCATCTGCAGTTGTAAAACTAACAACTTCGTCAATCTGTTGCACAGGTGAAATGCAAGGGACACCTTTATCATCTCTCAAATTCGATGCTTGTTAGAAGTGCTTTTAATGGACAGACAAAGACTTGGGTTCTCCACATGGATGCTTCTGCTCATTATATGCCTAAATCTCAACAAGTGCTAGAACAGGGTATTCCTACATCACAAATTGAAGCCCAGGTGCAGATACTTGAAAGTTTGGAGGTAGGAATCAGTAAGCGGATTGACCAGACCTCGGGAATGTTGGTTATTTCTGTCGATAAATCTGAGGATATGAAAGAAAGACCTTTGCCACTTGATCACACATTTGAAGACCTGTTATTACCAATGATCAGTACGAAAAAGGACAGAAAGAGAAAGATGAAAGATAGTTCTATCATAAAGGTTGAGAAGGAACCATTGAAAGAGGACGATGGAGTTGGTGATTTCCAAAGTAAGAAAAACCCTGAGTTTGAAAAGGTTTTCCCTTGCATCACTCAGGAGGGTAAACATGTAAATGTTGACAAGTCAAACTTCATTCTTACTGATGACCTGAATGATGGTAATGTAGCTAAATCAAAAAAGAAGAGAAAGGACAGTCCGAAAATCCATAAAGCTGGTCATGATAGTTTGGGTTCTGTTGAGGGTAAATGTAGTGGAAAGAATTGTAAGTCTGTCTTATATGACATTGATACAGCTGATCTAGATGATCAAAATAATAGATTTGTTCCACATGATGAGTCAAAAGACTCAAAACTTCCTAGCATAAAGAAAATAGGTGATCAGAAGGGATTAAGTTCCTGGCAGCTTGTTGAGGATCCTGGTAACTCCAAATCTGAGACTGAGAAAAAAAGGAAGAAGCACAAAGGAACTAAGCATGATATAGTGGAGAAACCCTTGGGTAATCACCAGAACGATTCACTGGTTGATTATTTACCATCAATTTCTGATGCCCCCAGCGTTATTGATTGTCATGGTGGTGTGACCGATAAAAGTTATGAATCAACACAAAGGGAGAACCCAATTTTTCCTGGAGTTAAGGGCATGAGGAATGCAAAATCAGGCAATGAAACATTGGCATCTAGAAAGGAACGATTTACTGATGAGCAGGAAACGGAGGCTCCAGGGAAGATTGGGATTCTTGGGGCCAAGGTTGGCATTGTTTCCAAAGAGAACAAAAAGAAGAAACCCATGAAAGCTGAAGCTGCTGTGTCACAAGAATTTACTGTTCCTCATGATGAGGCTGATAATGCTATTGCTCCAAATATCTCACTAACAGGTTGTGAGCATACTGAACTTAGAAACAACAGGAACATATGTAATGATGAAGATGTTTCTAAGAAAAAGGATAAAAGATCAAGTGAAAAGGTGAAGAATGTGGATTTAGAAATGTCTAGGTCAAATAGTCAATTATTATCTTCTTCAATGAAAAGTCAGAAGCATGTCCGTACTGAGAAAGGGTCGTCGAATGTGTCGGATTTTCATGCTGGGACCAATTATGCTGTGACTTCTATTCCAACTTATGACTGTGCAAAAGTTATTGAGAGTCATGAAGATCTGACTAGTGATACCATTGAACTAACACGAAAGGAAAAGGCCAGTTTGTTTGAAGAAACTATGGATACAAGAAATGAAAGATCAGGCAGTCAAACATTAGCATCTATGAAGCAAACAGATATGGGTGCTCATGAAATGGTAGCATCTATGAAGGTAGCATATATGGATACTCATGGAACGGAGAACTCCAGAAAGAATGATATTGTTCCATCTCAGGTTGGTATGGTTTCCAAAGAGAAGAGAAAGAATAAATCCAAGAAAGCCAAAGCTGCTCCAGCGAAAGGGCTTACTGTACCTCATGATGAGGTTGACAATGTTATTGCTCCAAATACCTTATTAACAGGCCATGAATGTACTGAACCCTTAAATGGCACGAGCATTCGCAGTGATGAAGATGGTAAGATGAAGGAGAAAAGGTCACGTGGAAAGGCGAAGAATGAGGTTTTAGAAACATCCAGGTCCAATAGTCAACTGTTCTCTTCAGTGGCGAATGAGAAATTTGGCCATAGTGATAAGGGGTCTTTGAAGATGCTTGCTGGCACTAATTATGCTATTATTCCAACTCATGCTGGCACAAACGCCAGTGATAGTCATGGAAATGTGACTAGTAATAGCATTGAATCAACACAAAGGGAAAAAACCATTTTGTCTCAGAAAACTGTGGATATAGGAAATGAAGAATCGGGCAGTGAAACAGTGTTGTCTACAAAGGGAACAAATATGGATGCTCATGAAAGGGAGGCCCCAGGAAACGTTGATGTTGGTGTGGTTTTGAAGGAGAATAAAAAGAAGAAAGCCAAGAAAGCTGAAGCTGATGTTGCAAAAGGACTTACTTTTCCTCATGATGAGGTTAACAATGTTGTTGCACCAAACATCTCGTTATCTGTTTGTGAGCATGCTGAAATCGTAAAAAAGAACATATCTAATGATGATGGCATGAAGAAGAAAGAGAAAAGATCTCGCGGAAAAGTGAAGAATGTGGATCTAGAATCCAGGTCAAACAGTCAAGTATTACCTTCTTTGATGGAAAATGATAAGTGTGAACATACAGAGCAAGAGTCATCAAAGATGCATGCTGGCTCTAATTATGCTTTGATATCTGTTCAATCTCAAGAAAAGGATATAGATTCTAATGTGCAATCTGATTATGAGTCTTCTCCTAAGGATAATGAGCAACGTGCTGATGGTTTTTCTAATTCTCCCGATAGAGTTAATGATAAAGAAATTTCTCACCTTAAAAAGGATCCTTTGAACTTCATTGATTACTTCAAAGCAGGGTTGAGCAATGATGAAAATGTCCATCCTGATGAAAATCTTCCATCAAGAAAAAGAACCAAAAAAGAATCTACAGAAAAAGATGCTAAGAAAAAGCTGAAATCTGTTGTTACATCAAATGAATCAGATGCTTTGGGTAAAGCACATGATGATCATCATCAGAAGCAAAAGAATGTTGATTTGGCTAACACACACACAGCCATTCTGCGTGAACGAGTATTGGCTGGAGAATGTGAAAGGTTAGGAGATGTTTCTCCTGGTGTGCAGGCTCAAGGGCCTTTTGATGCTACTGCGACAACAGACGGTAATTCTTTGCCATTAATTTCCTTCAGATTGAGGTGACATCTGTTACGGTAGTGCAGCATTCCATTCCAAGGATTACTTTATGAAATGTATAAAAGTAGTAAGCTAAAGTTGACTATTTTCTGTTTATGTGCAGTCCACAAGTCTTCTCGAGCTGACCATCATCTTCGTTCTGTTAAGGAAGCATGCCAACATGTAGCTAATCATGGTAATCGAGCTGATCTTAAACCTGAAACCAATAAAAGCTGTAAACAACGTTCTCCTGAGGCTCCTTGTGACGCCAAGTGGGGATTCATGTGGGAACTGTTTTTTGACAGGTGCAACCAACCATGAGATGAGCTCCAAAGGAAGAGATACTTCGGTGGCATCAGATGCTACTACAGCTGCTTCTACGGCTAGCATCTCTGCGTCAATTTATTCAGATGACGGCCTGTCCTCAGCAGATTCAGAGGCAGAGTCACCAAATCCATCATCAAGTGGTTGGTACTCATCACAGAGTTCAATATAGTTTCTATGTTTAAGATGCTTGCTAACTTTTCAAGGCGTTTGTATTTCTCATTGGTTGAATCCGGTAGTCTCAAGGGTTCTGTTCTAAAGTTACTCAAATGATTAATAGGACAGCCATAGGGATATTATTTACTATAATACTCCCTATCATATTGGCCTATCAGCATAAAAAAGTTTGTGGGGTGAACCAAAGACACGACCAACATGAAAGGGGCCAATTAATGACCTCTACAATGAAAAGAATCTACCTTTGCTTCCTCATTTGTTGGCCCACTAGTTGTTGAAGTTTAATTCCACAAATTTAATGACACGATTAATAAACTATACCCTTCATTAGCAGTCATGGCCTATATAGCCAACTAGTCATTTTGAAAGTTAATTCCACAGGTTTAGTTACAAAACATAAATAAACTTTGCTTTCATTATCATTCATGTTCAGTGGAGCACCTCGAGTGGATGATACTCGTTATTATGCATGCACATGATATACATTTCCATGTTGGCTTATTTCAATTGAGAAAAAAGAACGTTTGATTGAGCTGAGAACTAGTGCAAGCCTAGGGAAGAGTGGAAAAAAATGAACCAAATAATTCAAAACATATTTAGGTCCATGAATTCTGATCTCAGTTAATATTAAAGTTTCAGCTTCTTTTGTTTTTCAAAGCAGCCGTCCTTTAAAAACTGTTTCATACTTTCTCCTTTTTTCTTATAGGTTTATATTTCTTTGAGTTGTATGTCATTGCTTTCTGTGACTTCGTTAACTTTTTCTTCAGGTTATTTGCTAGCATCAAGAGAAAATGTGGGAAGTATTGGGAGGAAAATGATGCAGACCATGTACGTTCTGAAAACATATATGGTATAGCTAGCTATTGACGGTGTTGTAAGTAGAAACTCTTATCATAAAGGCTGAATGATACGCTATGTATCAATGTGTACATTAACCTTTTCTTAAATGATAAAGAATGCCATGATATGGGTAAAATACAATATGATACACTTAGAATATGGACATGATACATCCCTTATCTTTCCATATGCCCCATATCTATGATATGGCGGCCATTTATGGCTGTATCTCTTCGAAAATCATAGCGATAGACATCGTGGCAATATGTTGCAACCCTGGCTGTAGAAGCAATTGTCTGAATTTATCTTTTACTTGTGTTGGAGGATATCCTATTAGTCCTTTCTTGGCTTCATATGTTAAATGTAGTCTTTTCAACATGGAAAAAAGAGTGTGTTTTGCCCTTCATTACATGTACATCAATTTTGAACGTCAGGAAGTATCTTGTTGTGAAACATCTAGTGTCAGTCTATTTCTAGGTTGACTGACTTGTTCTCTTCTTAATTCTGCTTGGCTGCCCATGTCTAATTGATGTTAACCTTTGTCTTGAATAAAATAATCATAAATGTTCCTCCATTTCTTTTGCCGTTCTTCTAGATATCAAACCTGTAACCTGTGTATGTGTGCACGGTTCTTTTGCCATGCGAATTAGGAAATCCTTGTTATGCTAGCAAATGCAGTAAAGGTGGATGAATAGTTGATGTGAAGGAAACACAAGTTTATTTGGGATAACCGGCAATGAAATTGAAAGACGTTTGTCACTTATGACCTATAACAGAGAAACCAAGAAGACCACGGCTGTTCTAAAATATTCACATTTTTTCCCATTTTTCTCACATGGAAGTTGCTGAGTTAAAAATGTTTAAGTTTTGACTTTTTATGTTCAGAGGATCCGTGACAACTGGAAAACTGAGTGATATCTTTAAAAGTGCAAGCAGCTGCAGAAAGGCTAAGCTTCAAGCTTCAAGTTCCCAGCCTGAACAGATGAAGATTGATGATACAGATGGTCTACCTGCTGATGTTGTTATGGAGACCCAGACTGATATTTGACAATCTCCAGAAATGAGCAGAACGCCCAGTCGTCAGGTATACTGGTTCAGATATACCTATTTGCATCAGCTATATCCATGTTAAAGGCATGGCACTGTTCAACGGGGAATTTGCGTCCAATTCGTTTCAAGGCCTTACATTATAACAAAAATACAAACCTGAACAGAGAACTGACATCTCATTTGCATAATTCATCCAACGTTCATCTTAGAATTTTTATTTTGGACTTCTCATCTGGTTGTGACATGATTCTTGAATTTGAGACCAGATTTCTCAGTATAATGCCTTCACATGGTGTTTTTGTAGGCAGTGGTTCTGAAATTTCAAAATTTTGGATGTACAACAAGGCCACCAAGCATCTCACACAGTGCCGGGAGTCACCCTATGGATTAAAACTGGGTCATGCCCCACCTGTGCAATCATTTGAAGGCATTGACCAACAGATGAATGGGGAAGTCTGGAAATTTTGTAGTTCTTGGGGCAGATGGGCCATATTTTCTGACGGCCATAGATGATGCTTGCGTGGGAAGTAAAAGTTGTCAAAACCTTATCGTGTATATACTCTTTAATGGGTATTTCAAAGTTGTCCATAGAAAGTTTTGATATTTTATAGGTCTCTTTGTGTAACATCATGTACTGAAATGCTGTACATTTCAAAACAGTAGTACTTAGATGCTTGATCAATTTTCTTGGAATCAATTGATTCTTGTAGTACAATCGAATGCTTTGCACAGGAAAAAGAAAGACACTAATATTACAATCAAACATTTGCTTCAGAGATGCTCGTAACAGGATTGCCTAGGGATCTTTTACCAGATGCTACACTCAAATTGCTTCTTGATCTAAAAGCAGAATCACTAACCGATCCTACTCCCCATTGCTTGGCAGGATCACACGGAAGGGAGTTCAGGACATCCTCGAATCTGCGGTGAAATGTAGGGAATCTTGATATCAATTTGGCAATTCCTTGCAGCCTGACCATGTAGAAAAACGTAAGATTGTCTATAGGAAGAACAGGTACATCATTAACATAATAAAATCGAAAATAAATCAGGATCTGAAACCTTCTGGCCAATGCCTCAGCTGCTGCGTGTTTCAGGTCAGATGCAGGTGGAGAGCCAATCTGGCAATCTTTCATGCGCTCAGGATCACTACGTAGAAGAACCAATATTCGTAGGTAATCCTCTTCATCATCTGAGAGACCTAGCGCTCTTATTTGTTCCTTAATTGTCATTAATGGATCAAAGAACCGGTCGAATATGACTTCTCTAGGCCTGTTTGAAGAGGTTATTTCAGTAACATTATCACCTGCAACCATATAAAACCAAGATTAGGCATAAGTCTGACTAGTATTCCTTCACAAGCAGAGATCTCTAACTATAACGTATAAAAATGCACACACAGCTAGCTTCCTTCTGATTTACCAGTACAACTTGATGAATCATATTCTGCCTATTACTCGAATGACTGAAATGTCTTATTTAAGCATTACTCTTAGAACTGGACTGCAAATTGAAGAAGAAATCTGGGTTCTTAAAATGTTCAACATTGTCATATCTTTTTCTCTTTTTGGTTACAATGGGACACCGAAGCCAGGTATGCACACTCCATGCATCGAACTCACAACATTCAACCTGTGAGTCTAATCCCCTGGCCAGGTGAGCTACCGCTCTGAGTGCTAACCATTTACCTAATTTAATTATGGATGAAATTCTTAATGTCATTTCTTTTGTAACCCAAATATTGTGATATCATGATTGATAAATTAAAGGCTGAGGCATACAGGCAAAGCCCTTGCAATATACGTTCTTCTTGGTTTGTTATGAGAAATTAGGTGTTCCAACCAGATCAAAGAGGCCTATTTCGCATTTTGTGCTCTTCTTGGTTTGAGAAAACTAATTACAAAGAAAGCTAGTCAGACTTGTAACAAAATAACATACGTTCAATTTCAAGGGGAAAAAAATGCAGGGGAGAACATTCTGGACAAGAAAACAATAGATTTCTTTGCACATACTCAAGAGATAGCCACTAGAATTGGCCTTTGCAGAGCGCAGAAGCCCTTCCAATATACAGTATGCTGGCAAGCCAACACTCAGTAATTGATTTGAACTTCTGTTTGACCTCCAATCTTCAATATCTTTTGATGTAATTGCTCCTTCAAAAACTAGGCTTTCTCCATGGCGCTTACAGTCCTCAAATATGTAATCGAACAACTACAAAAAATGCAGCCAAGATAAGCACACTCGGCTATATGTAGTATAGATATGAGGTTTGCAATATAAAATGACATACTTCAAGTGGTTTGGTTTCTATCACAGAGTTCCTGAGAGAAATGGTACGAGAGGGAGGAAGTTTTCCGTTTATCCTTTCTTTGTTAAATGAGGTTGGCCTGGAGATTGATCCTGAAAGGTGTGCTTCTTTCTTTCTATATTGAAGCCTGTTTGTTTACCATTCAGAAATTGCAAAACTGCTCAAAGGGATGCAAAACCATAATAACTTGGGAAGAGCCGTGTAGATCATAATAACTTGAATAAATCATGTAAAAGGCACCTTGGAATACAAGAACCTTCAGGCATGTCGAGCATATCATTGCAGTACTCATCGAAGATAGATACGGACGAGATGATGTAAGAAAGTCCATAGTATGCCGAGGATTCCTGTATTAAAAAGAAATAAATTCGGGCATCCCTGAATGAATAGAATAAACTTTTATTGCTGAAACACTTTTAATGCAGAGTTTCCTGATAACCATGCAGCCGAGGCAACTGCATGAAACACGGGGTGCAAATGAACACGAGCCAGCTTACTCAAGCCTTACGGCATCCAGACCTCACCTGAACCAAGACCTCTGAACTCCTATCTCATTCATCACAAATGGAGGCCTTGGCATCTTTGAAGTCACAACAGATTATACCATAAGCAGGTAAATCTTGAACATACATATATGTAGCATTTCTTGTTTTGTACGAGGCAAAGAAGCTCTAAATGCATCAGAGCACAGAATGAATAGTAAGGTGACACAGAACTTCCATGTGACGCACTAAATATAATGATTGGACTGGACCATAATCAATGAAAGAAAGTTCTTTTTGTGGCAATTACTTTATGTTTCTATAACCCACACGAAAATTCAGGGCATGTTTTGAATGATCATATGAAATTAGTTGATCATATGGATATGGTAAATACTTTCATTCATTCTGCATGGTGCTTTCAAGTGCATTTCGACATCTTTCAAGCTTTCAATTATATATAAAAGTCGTTATAAGAGAATGACAGCGCTTGACATACTAAAATATGTACAACATCAGATTAAAGTTCAAAGTTTCAACACAAACAAGATCAATAAGTACCTGGTATGTGACAACAGCTGCATATCCTCCTAGGAGAATGCTTGATAGAAATGAAGCAAGTACAGCTCCAGTAACCACAAGCGGCCATAGAAGAATTGCTAATCCAGCAAAAGGCACACATGCAGTCTCTAAAAATGGCCCCTCTCGACCTACTAGGTCATGAATCAGCCGAAGCCAACCCTTGAAAAGCATGAAAGGGCTCTTGTATAGAGCTATCAGGAAAATAACCGGCACATCGACAATTATACCAAGCAGGCCGATTATGAGAGCCCCAGGCACACTAAAAATCCTACAAATGAAAAGCCATCCAACAAGAAGGGTGAGTTAATTCATCAACAAAGAGCATAAAACCTCCATTCTGAAAAGGCAAACTTTTCCAGTACTAATAAGGAAGAAAACAACTATGGTGCAGTGAGAATAAAATTGGTGTAATATATATATATATATATATATATATATATATATATATATATATATATATATATATATATATATATATATATCTTATCAGATGTATGTTCAATAAAAATGATGTAAAATATATATCTTATCAGATGTATGATCAACTGGATTTCTACTCCAATAACTTGATGTATGATCATATATTATTCAGTAAATAATTACATTGATGCATAAAAAATTATATGGGCATGCATCTCTTAAAACCACCAAAGTGTC
Source organism: Brasenia schreberi (assembly GCA_036023115.1). Lineage (NCBI taxonomy): Eukaryota > Viridiplantae > Streptophyta > Magnoliopsida > Nymphaeales > Cabombaceae > Brasenia > Brasenia schreberi. The sequence goes on along the minus strand of JAYKKT010000092.1, from coordinate 41,101,239 downwards.
GCAGGGCACTGCCACATCTATCTATTGCAATAGGCTATCTAGTGCCAATGTTCCCATGGCGAGGATAATGTTTGATTCTTATTGTGACATAACAGAAAACATCAGATCTACATTTGGATTTTTATGAGTTCTGCTGTCAGGTTATCCACTAGTTTTCCAGCAATTAATGAACATGATCTAAAATGAGTACTTTCCCCTACATTCAAAAAGGCTCTGATGTTAGCATCTCCAGTTCTGGCTATGCTAGAGCCCAGCTAAAAGCAGGGGTGTGCTTTCGAGCCAATGGAAGCTGCCACTGGCTCCAGAAGAAATAGCATTCTCATATTATAGAAAATTTCTCTACTTTGGAGGGAAGCATATAGACAAAGCTCCAAAGCCATAAGGATAAAGGACTATCATTGTAATCTAAATTGAATACTATCACTGAGGCTTTCCCTTTTTCTCATCTTTTAAGAACACAATGCATTAGCCTTGTGAAGCCACCATAAAGAGTTTCCAGAAGCGCTATAAATACTGTCATATTAGGATATTTCAAACCAAGACGGTGAGAACAAACCTTATATCTAGTGGCCTCCCATATTGAGGTTCCTGAGTGCTGAGGTCATCCATGACCGAGAAGTAAGAGTGAAAGCATACATCCGCAAAATCCCTCACCACAGTAAAGCTCCCATTAACTGAACTCCATGTTCCATCCTACAAACTTCTGAGATCATAAAAATCCCCATATAGGAAGAACACACAAAGGAGGATGAGAAATTCACCACGTACAATCAAACAGTGGATGAATTGATCAGTTTTGCCTTCCCCAACAGCCTCAAACGTAGCCACTAAGGGTGACAAGAACCCATAGACCGCACCAGTCAGAATGCTACCAACTATACTTGCTACTGGCCAGAGAACCAATAGAACAGTAATGCAGACACACAATCCTGTCTTGAGTACTGGCCCTAGCAGTTTGCTTCTGCACAGATAAAAAATCAAGTCACCGAATTCCATATCTTTCACTATCTGCATGTGCCCACCCATCCACACACACACACACACAGGCATCTGTATCCTTCTAGAGAAACATGAAAACTTCCGTGGGCATCAGATGCGAGCGCACGCACACATATACACACACAGATCTACCTTCTACGTGATATATTTGTAGCATCTCTCTCACTCACACACACTGCTATCTCTACAGAAACATGAACATAAGAGGGGTATTTTAGCCTTTCAAGTTAGAAAAGTATTTGTAAGTATTATGCGGTAACCCTAAAGAGTACTGATGAAAAAAGGAGAGCAGCAGCAGGTTGTCTCTCTCTCTCCTTCAATGGGTTCCCAAGAGCCTCATAAAGGCCTCTGTTTTCTTGCTAATGAAAAAATAGATTCTTGATTCATTCTCTTAACAACCTTCTCTGTTTTACATGGATCTATCTTAGTATCACATGTCTATTGCTTGCGCTACCACACTTTTCTAGTTAGAACTCTAAACCTTCTCCATTTATATATGAAAACCCTTAAACTGAAAATTCACATTTCCTAATTTTACCAAGCTCCCTCATTTTGTTATGCTTCTACTTTTAGGATACGGATCAAATTAATTTGATAATTGAAGTAAAATGAGGGAAATAAATGAGAAAACAATATATAAACCATTTCAATGACCAAAATGAAGGCACAGACATCCTGGGAAGTTTGAATATGTGTCATTTTTCAATTCTTGATTAACATTTGAGGAGACAAATCCTTATCCCTTCGTATTCGCTTAATGGTGTTCTGACATTGAAGCATGTATATGTCAAAAGTACTCTAACGACATTTCATTTTTCTCCATATTGGCCCAGGTTCAAATATACTTAAGTTATGAAAAGTCCTATTGAAACATCTGATTGGGAATGAATTAGAGAAAATAGTGGATGTGACTGTAGAATAGAGTATGCGTCATATAGCAAAGGGTGCCAAAGGTGGTTGTCAAGATTCTTAAAAGGTTTCAAACCTGAGAATGATAATGGTTGAGTATTCTCTAGTGGAAATATTTCATCCTGATAGCACCAAAAGCCCCAGAATTCAGTTCCTGACAGAGCATCCCACTCTGCCCACCCCTCTACTTTCTACACAGACATGAGTATACTTAAGAGGGCATAACACAAACACAACAACCCACGTGCACGCACACACTGTTCCATGAAGAGGGGCTTGAAGAACTTACCTAATTGTACAGTAATAAGTCCAAAAAACATGAGCAGGCCACAGGCCCAAGATGACCCCGGAGTTGCCTATCGTCATGATAACGCATATCACAGGGCAAAAGATCACACCTACAGAGCATCCCCAACTAAAATCTCATTCACAAAAGCAAAGCGAACCACGACAAGACATGAAGACGGGTGCTCACCTTTTATGACGCCAAGAAGAAGTAAACCTAGAAAGAAGGGCAGGAAGTAGACGAGACTACACAAACTTGACCAAAAACCTCTTGGGGGCTCCATTTCTTCATGAAACAACCGAACAGTAACGAGATATCAAATACCCATCACCGCGTTTCTCCGATACTTTATGTTCCTCGCTCTCCACATCTGTTGCTCTTTCAGATCTCAAAGAGGGGTGGTTTTCACAAGTTAGAGTTGAGTACCGAGGAAGGCCTTGCGTGGGTCTGTCTGCCAGAGGGGGGGACGGTTAAAGGAGGGAATAAGGAGAGGAGGCGTGAAGGGGAATGAGTGAAGACCACGATTTCTTGGACGATGGCATGGTTGCTTAGTCTGATCAAGCAAACCAGGAGGAATTAAAAAGAATAACAGGGCATAAATTATTTTCTGTGGGTGCGGTTCTTGTGGTCTCTCTCTCTTGATGGTGCCGTTTTGCTTTTTCCGGTAATCAAGTGCTATTCTACAGTTTTAATCTTGCATAGATCAGATATTACCTCTCAAATTGTTCAAGGGTGTTCTTCAGGAGTAGTAGAAGTATTTGGCTGTAATAAACAACTAGTGGAATATTGTTACACCCAGTGTCCATATTGTCAGTGGGATATTGGAATTTGAAAAGAGCATCTAAAATTTACTACAGTTCAAAAAGGACACCTATCTTGTACCCTTGCTAAAATCCACCAAAGATTCACTTTGAAATCAACTTTCTACCCTGATCTAAAACGGATCAATATCGAGGTTAATCAATTAAGTTTGCAGCTTGCCCTGAAACTCAGTTTGTATGTTAGGAGATGGTTCACTAAATTCATAAGTTTATTTTCAGTCACCGTTGCCTATTGCAGGAGGTGTAACATTAAACACAGTCTGTATGTTACAGAACATTGGATCATCTAGGCAGGGTGGCAAATCGGGTCAACGGGTCAGGTTCGGATTTCGTCAAAATCAGGTACGCACAGACCTAATTTTTATTTGGGGTCTGTAAAATTTCCGCGTGTCTACAGGGTCCATTTTAAAGACAAAACCACATGATATATATAAAGGAATATATACATATGTGTGTGTTTTTGTGCATGTATGCATAAGTAAATCTGTATTATGTACGTTATAAACATACACATATAGTATAGGTGTGTATATCATATGAGATATACATTATATGTGTATCTTTGTGTGTGTATAGGTAGATAGATAGGTACTTTTTTGGGGGTCATTTTGGAAAGATCCAGGGTGCCTAACCCTGGCCATAAAAAAAATATAAGACGTATTTTCCTAAATTAAAAGAGCTAAGTGTACTTTGAAAGATTGCATTTCTTTTCAGGTACACTCACAAATGCGTTCTTTTGATTATTTTCATACTTTAATTGTATTTTCATATTCTTATGCTTATAGTGGGTGGTCTTGATCTTCAATAAAAAAGCTTTAGAAAATAGCTAGTGAACACTTTTAATGCCTTTGTAGTGTTCAAAGGAAATAATAAAGGATAATTATGGTAAACATGTTCGGTTCCGGTTGTGATTGTGAAACTGCTTTGAAACTGTTTCAATTTTTTTTAAGAACACAAAGATAAATAAATGCATCTTCTAGGAGTTGAACTCCCCACCAACCACAATGGAAGGGAGCACCATTAGCTACCAATAAATTTGTGATATTGGTTGTTGGAAAAAATATATAAAACTTAACGATGATTTAAAATTGCCGGTTCCGGTTTTAGGATACCGTGAACCGTAAGGAGGGCTCCTCGGTTTAGACGGCGGTGCAGTTCAATACTCAGGGTGTGCACACCTCCCATTATAACCAAAAGAATATTATAATGTTTCTTCCTCAAATATAATTGAATATCATGTGGTTGCATGAACAACATATAATATGTCAAACTGATAAGATCAAATACATGATCTTAACCAAAAGTCTTAAAAGTATGATTTCTTCAAATCTCACATACTTTGTATTGTCTTATTCCATTTCATTGCTCTCTTCCTTTCATATTGAGAATAAAAAGCTCCTTGCAATAACACTTGATATCCCGATCATGGGTCGGTACCGCATTGAGATTGGCATTCCTAGTCGCTGCTTCTTGCGTAGATATGAGACAGGGGAGCAGCACACTATATTTCTGCATTATTTATTACCTCCAAATAACAAAACATAAAGTTGATGATCCTAACTGCAAAGTGATCTACAGCATGATACTTTATATGATAATTTCGGTTGCATGAATTCTGTGTGAGAGATGGCCCTTATCAAGAAACTTGAAGGAAGAAGGTGCTGAAGGAGCTCCTCTTTTGCCTACTTTACTCTTGTATCATCTTCCAACTTTGATTAGAGAATCACAATTTGCTTAAGCAGTTGTTTTCCTTTATTTAGAACTCAGACAAGAACCCATAAGGCATGTTTGATTCTATCGAGCTGGAACGGTCATAGGCCCAAGCCTCATAATCAACAGCAAGCACCAATGCATAATACGACCCCGCTTTTTACTCGCTTACGTGACTCACCAGTGGCACATCCCGAGGATGGGCTGCTGGAATTGGGCCTATAGTAACAGTTCTACAAGCTTAACCTCATAATCAAATACCTCAGAAAATGTGTAGAGGAATCAAACCAATGTATAATAGTGGTGAGTCTATACACAGGAATGACAGTTGCAGGAATCGAACCCGGACTGCCTGCCTATATCGCATCAAAGGCCCAATGGGTCTAATTCTTCGTGTTTAGGACATCTCTTGAGATGAATGGAAAAGACAAGCATATGCTCAACCTGATGGCTGTTAAGCAGTTGGTTTTTTTGCTGTAAGCCTCTTCCTTTTTTTAACTTGTGTAGCTTAAGCTGCCTCTTTTCTACCTTTTCCTTTTCAAACAAGCACACCTTCAAAAACTTTATTTTCAACTAGATTAGTAGGAGGGATCTGGTTATTTCACCATGATGCAAGTTGTTTTGAGAAAACCCGATCGTTTTTAGGTACATTGTGGAGGATGAAGCCGTATGCACAGTCAAGGTATCGAACTCATTACCTTCAACTTGTGAGTCGACACCCTAGCCAGGTGAGCTGTTGCTTCTTGTGCTAACTGGTTTGATAGAAATCAACCTTGGCCATAGTATTATTTTGATAGAAAAAGAAGACTTTGATGGTACACATTTCACAACCTGTTTAATTTTGTATTCTTAGAAAAGAGTAGTTTTTCTTTAATGTTTTATAGTTGGACGTTTGCCTACTTAAACATGATTAAGTCATAATGTGGGTTTAGAATCATCAAGAACTTAAGAGACAAAAACCATGAATTTCCACCTTACAAGAGCATAGACATGGCCAGTTCCGAACCAGAAAAAAACCGCTGTTGGAACTGGTGGTAACCGGAACAGACCGAACTGGGATTCCCTCCATTCAGTTACGATTCATGGTTTAAAAAAAACGGACTGAAATCGGAACCAGCGGTTCTAAACCGACATTATGGTTTAAATATATATTTTTCCAAAATACCTTATCACGAATAAGCCGTTAACTCAATGGCATAGCGTCGCCTTTGATGGGGGAGTTAGACTCTTAGAGGGGGCACAAAGTGCAAGTATGCTATTTTATAAAAAAACACGTTTAAATATTTTTTCAAAGGACCTTTATTGATAACTCTCTATTAGCTCAAGGGCAGGTTGCTCCCCACCAACTACAATAGTGGGGAGTTTGAGTCTAAAGGACTCTCGATGCCCTTCTATTTCAGAAAGAAAGTATTTTTTTAACTCATGCCGACGGTTCTGGAGCTCCAAAACTGAAACCGGAACCGCCCCAATACCATGTCTACAAGGGTAGATCTCAACAGCGGTGGATCTAGATAATTTTAGAGGCTGAGGTGAACACTCAACATTATAGCCCACGGTTAAAGGGTGAGTCCTAAATTGTATCCAAACACTAATTTAAATCATATTACGGATGATAAAAATCAAAATTGAGATGTTCTTCATTGTTAGAAATTACAATCACATTAAACTGTCCTAGAAAGTGGAATTCAGACAAAACAGAAGCAACTAGAAAGTGGAATTCACCTTCATGTTCAAATAGAACTGAAATCAGTTTGATTATCTTTTGTATCAAAGATGATGTTATTGCAAGATTCCATTGCTTGGTAAGAAGATTCTGCTGCAGAGTCTTTAGATACCTCATACTTCAAACAAGCAAGTTCATTTAAGAGAACCGCAGCTTCAACTCTAGAGGACTCCAATACAAGTAACAGATATCTAGAGTAAGGATAGGAGCGTAACTAATTAAAACAATCAATCAATGCATGAAGAAGAATGGCTACCTAGAAGGTACTCAATCTGTCAACTGAGAATGCTTCAGCACCATCAGGTAAACAAATTGTACTGATAAGCCAACTTTCATCATAAATATTCATCATCGCCTCAGCTAGAACAAGAGCCTCAAGCTTCTTAGATGTAGATGCATATTACAAAAGCATCATCACTGACAAAAGGGAACACGATAACTTTGATAATTCAGTTTTAACCTAAATATGCTCACCCCTAGCCTCACCAACATCGAAAACAAAGAACCTATGTACCGACCCCATCTAGTATAGAAAGCTGCTTAGCTGTTAGTATATATATTTCTTTGGATGCACAACAATCTATTTCTTGGTGTCGCCAATGGCACAAACCCTTTCAACATATGAAAAGAGGGTCAAGCCTCTCAAACGTATTTATAGTTTTATTTCCATGATGATGAATTAGGATTAGGATAAACACTGAAGAAACCCTATAAAATAGGTAGGAAAGCTTTTTGTACTTAGACACCCCTGCTTTACATATATAGTCATGGGGGAAAAAATGTAAAGGGCTAATAAATAATTGGCATATAAAAGAAAAGAGTAGGGGTTTCTACACATTTGACTCCGGTTAAGATGGAAATGTTGACGTCGGATCGTCCTTATTACCTTAAGACCATGCAATCTTATCTCTAAGGAGGAAAGAAAGGAGTCACAAATAGTTTATTTTCACTATGTTTTTGCATAATCCGGCTTATTGTTCAGCTTAGTTTCGATAAGAAATCTGATGAATAACCAAGTCCTAATCTCAATTGATAGAAATCAGTCGGGAACTAATTAACATAATTTATGGCAACCGTTCAAATGTAGGGAGAAAGAAAGGGAGTTCAGTATTACTAATTGCACAGCCCCTTATTTTGAAAATCTCAAAAGAATCCTTTAACTTATTATTAATGGCAGAAACACTCTAAGGTTGTCGTGGCACCTAGAGGTGTTAAATTGGGTTACCGGGTCAGGTTTGGGATCCTTATTTATTAACAAGGCTGGCCTATATATATGTATGTGTGTGTGTTTCAGATAGGGTTTTGGTCGGGTATGGGTCAACCTGGACCCTTGGATGTCTAACCCTGACCTGGGTAGGGATTTTTCGTGCTGTGTTGCGGTTGGGTCTAAAATTGCCTCCACTACTTACACCCAGATTTATGAACTGTCAAACTTGCTTTGTGCAAAACTAAAAACTCAGCAGATTCTACACAGAGCATATAGATAACGTGGTTAGAGGGTCAACTCAAACTTTGAAGTTCATGAGTTTGATGCCTAGGGCATGCTCTAGCTTCGGCCTCTTCATTGTAGAAAAAAAATTTGTGGAATTTGGAAATTACATTTTTGTAAGATTGTTTTTCTATTTAAAAAAATAATGCCATTAATTTATAGGCGACCAAATGCAATTGACTTTTGGTTTGTTGGTTCGATCTACAAGTGTACTGTCTTGACAATGTGACATTTTCCTATGATTTGTTGCACCCAAAGGTGCAAGTAGCCGTAGTTGCGTGCTTTCCTCATTTGAACTTGATTGGTCGGTAAGCCTGGCTCGCCATTTTCTGGAAACCCATTTTCATCGTAAATCTTTACATTTCAACGAGTCTCTTGGGTTTCCGTCTAGAGTCTTCAGTGTCATGTCTAATTTATGTTGTTAACACAAGCTCATGCTTCAAAGTGTTTCAGCACTAAAGGATTCCAACCATGTTGTCAAAGTTTTTTGGTTCTTTAAAGGAAAATGGCCTACTTCATCTTGTCAATTCTACATCACTCACCCACTTTCAAGATCGATTTTGAACTCTTTATGCTTTTCAGTTGAATCTTGATAAGTAGAAAAAAATGGAACTTTGTTGGAAGTTAAATTTTGACAATTTGAATTTTGAAATATATGGATTTAAAGAAGAGTAAATGATGTACTAGGAAAGTAGCAAAAGATGTGTTAGGTGAATCTATGGGAGGTGTACCGACACAAAAAGAAGCTTGGTGGTGGAGTGAAGTGGTGCAAGATAAAATCAAGCCAAAGAAGGCATATTACAAATTGCATTGTACTAAGAAGACTAGTGAAACTTTGGAGGATTATAAAAAAGCAAAGAAAGAAAAGAAAAAGGCCGTTAGTGAAACAAAAGCCAAAATTTGAGAGGATTTATATAAAAAGCTTAACTCATGATGATATAAAAAATAAATGGAAAAATTATTTCTATAAGCTTTTTAATGAAAATTCAGATATTAGTATTAGCTTAGAAGAGTTAGTCAAATCAATATATAAACCGTAATTTCTATCGGCATATTCAAAAGAATAAAGTCAAAGAGGCTCTTAAATATATGAAGGTCGGTAAATATGTTGAACTACACAATATTCTCATAAAAGTATGAAAAATCCTAAAACATATGGGACTCACTTTGCTCAAAAGACTATTTAATAAAATATGGAGAACCCAAAAGATACTCAAGGAATGGAGAGTGAGTACACTTATACCCATATATAGAACAAGATGGCGTTCAGAATTGTGCGAATTGTCGACGTATCCAGTTAATGTCATACTATGAAATTATGTAAAAAACTTCTTAACCGTAGGTTAAGACAAGTATCGAGTACAATAGAGAATCAATTTGGAATCATGCCTGACATATCTATTATTAAAGTGATTTACCTATTAAGATGTCTTATGGAACATTTTATAGCAAAAAAGAAGAATCTTCATATAATATTTATTGATCTAGAAAAGTCTTCCGATAGGGTGCTAAGATATATTCTTTGGAGAACCTTGGAAAAGAGAGGTATCCCAGTGACATACAAAAATCTAATATGAGACACGTACGATGGTACAAAAACATGTATGAAGACTCATAAAGTAAAGATGGAGTTCTTTGAAGTTAATATTGGGTTACATCAGGGATCAACTTTAAGTCCATATTTATTTATATTGGTCATTGATGAGTACCTTGGTGTATGTTATTTGCATATGACATTGTGTTAGTGGATGAGTCTAAGGAAAAAGTTAATAGGAAATTGAAACTATAGTGAGAAACATTAGAAAGTAAAGACTTACTGACTTAGTAGAACAAAGACAGAATATATGGAATGTAAGTTTGATCATTTTGGTATTCCGAGGGCATAGAAATTAAGATTGTTATACATTGCAATTGCATCCCTCACAAGGAAAGTTTTAAGTACCTAGGGTTAATTTTTTATAGTCATGGAAAAATTGATCGAGATGTTATGCATAAAATTATTGCCGGTTGGTTAAAATGGAGAGGGACATCATGTATTCTATGTGATAAGAAGATATCATTAAAATTGAAAGGTAAATATTATAGAGCAACAATTAGACCTAATTTGTTTTATATTTCTAGGTGTTTCATAACATGTGTAAAAGATGTCTATAGCATAAATAAAGATGTTGAGATGGATGAGTGGTCATACAATAAAAGACCACATATATAATGAGGTTATTAGAAACCAATTGACAATAGCACCGATAGATGATAAAATGAGGGGAAATCGTTAAGATAGTTTGGACATGTAGAATGACGATCAAGGGATGCCCCCGTAAGAAGCAATAGCAACAACAACTAAGCTTTTTCCCATACTAGACGGGGTCGGCTATATAGATTCTTTGTTTCCACATATCCCTATCGTGTGTCATGTTAGCAGTTAACTCACAATAAGCTAGATCATTCTTTATTGTTTCTTTCCAACATTTTTGTGGTCGTCCTCTAGCTCTTTTAATACTTTTCAAATTTAGTTTTTCATACTTTCTTACAGGTTCTTTTGATCTTCTTTCTATATGTCAAAACCATCTTAAACGATATTCTCTCATTTTATCCTCTATTGGTGTCACTCCTAATTTGTTTCTAATAACCTCATTATGTATACGGTCTTTTCTTGTATGACCACTCATCCAACTCAACATCTTCATTTCTGTCACAAACATCTTTTGTACATGTTGATGATTAACTGCCCAACACTCAGAACCATAAAACATGGCAGGCCTAATTGCTGCTCTATAATATTTACCTTTTAATTTTAATGGTATCTTCTTATCACAAAGAATACATGATGCTCCTCTCCATTTTAACCAACCAGCATTAATTCTATATGTAACATCTCCATCAATTCTTCCATCACTTTGAAAAATTGACCCTAGGTATTTAAAACTTTCCATTTGGGGAATAAAATGTGTGCCAATTTTAATTTCTATGTCCTCTGAAGTAGTCAAATGATCAAACTTACATTCCATATATTCTGTCTTTGTTCTACTAAGTCGGTGGCCTTTGCTTTCTAATGTTTCTCTCCATAGTTCCAATTTTCTATTAACTTTTTCCTTAGACTCCTCCACTAATACAATGTCATCTGCAAATAACATACACCAAGGTACTTCATCTTGAATATGTTTTGTTAACTCATCAATCACCATTATAAATAAGTATGGACTTAAAGTTGATTCTTGATGTAACCCAATATTGACTTCAAAGAAGTTTGTTATTCATTCATCAATCCTCACACATGTTTTTGCACCATCATACATGTCTCTTATAAGGTTAATGTATGTCAATGGGATACCTCTTTTTTCCAAAGTTCTCCAAAGAACCTACTAAGTCTTGATAGGTGTTCAAGTTGTGTGTGTGACTTTATCTGATAGAATATGGGCTACTGACCATGAGGTAACTTGTAATGCATTTCTGATAGAATGAAATGACTCCATTCAGTTACAACAGTAATAACATGACGAATCTATGATACTGATAAAAATAGAAACATTCGATGCCATTGAGGAAAAGCAAAAACATAATATAAAGGCAAGAGAAAGGTTTTTGCAGAAGAAAGTTCAGAGCTTACACTATGAATTCTTCTCATAAAACTGACAGATAATTGAACCGGAGTAGTAGCTTCATGATTCGTATCAATTGAACAAGATAGCAGGGATAAGAAATACCTCCTAAGGACACTCTCAACGGCATAACCAGTCCATACCACGAACTAACTAAGGTCCTCTTCCCACATATATTCGCATGAGTCACCATGGAGGAAAGTTTCTCTTGTCCCTTTCACTGGAGATAAATCTGAAAATGAAATCCACTATATATGCAGCATATCTTCTGCAAATAAATACTTTTATTTTCAAAAAGAGATTCATGAAGCCAGTTGAACATAAGCATAAAAAGCATCATCTACCAGAAAGCATGGGATTCACCACCAAGAACAAAAGCACAAACAAATTGAGAGAAACCCTTTCATTTCCACGATTAACAAGTTTACATGCCACTCAATAGGCTTCGCTACAGAGAAATCGCACCTTCAAAACGAAGCATTTCAGTATAACAATTCCAGCATCGTCATCAAAATGGAGCAACAGCCCCTGATAGGATGACTAAGGAGCCAATGGTTCAGATCATTCTCATTCTCCCCACTCCGCACTACAGTATCTCAGATGATTCCGCTTGAATAAAATTTCAAAAACCATTCAATCGTTCGTATTCTGTTGAACCTACCAGCACATATGGTCAAGCCACACTGTTGAAAGCATCGAGGATGTCGACATGCATTGCATACATCAAAGCCGTTGCCAATTCGACAGAAACAAAAGGTTCCATACATTGAGAATGTAAGGAAGCCTACATTCATCTATCAAGCAGTTGACTATGATTCTCGTTTCCAGCCTGATATAGCTCAAGTTGGTAGATTGCCTTCTGAATCAACTCCCTGTATGAAGGATACTGAGGTAGCTGTAATTGTAGCCCCACCAACGCCCTGGCTTGCTTCAATTCCTCACTACTGCTAACATGTATGGCCAAATAACAAAGAAGAATCACCGCGGACAACTGAACCTTTTCCCCTGATCTCAACAGCCTCATGAGTGGAGGAACACCACCAAACTCGATGATGGCCTTCGAATGCTCGATGCAGAGGAAATTCTCCGGGCTCGTGAATTTTCCCAATGCAGACGCGGCTTCACCCACTACCCCTGCATCTCTACGAACCAATTTGTCCACAAGAGGCCTAAGGACCCGAGTTTCTCTCGCGGAGAACGTCCGAGACAAGCATCCTATTGACCTCATTGCCGGAATCTGCAGCAACGGGCTGCCTTCTGTTAATCTGATAAGCTGATCGACCACTGCTTTCGCGGCCGGCAAATTCGTCCTGAATGCCGCCCGCCGGAGTTCGGCATTTACCTCAGCAACTGCCGCGATCTCGCTGATAGCCATCAAGCAATTGTACTGCAAATCGCCGTGCTCCTTCTCAATGGTCTTCGCCAAACACATCAATCCCCTCGTCTCCGTTATCCTCCGACTATTTGCAACACTCCCCTTCGCAAGCATCCACATTGCCCTTGACGAGTTAGCCAACAATTCGGCCCTCACCTTCTGATTTTCCTGATCCAAAGTCTCCGCCGGCAGCCGCCTTACCGCCATCTCCTTGTTCACCTTAATGCTCGACTGCACGGCAGAACGCATGTTGGTAGGCTTCGAGACGCTGATATCTTCCATGATCGCTGACGAGAGCACAACCACCAGCGGCCGGACGGCGTTCTCCCTCGCAAACTCTTCCCTTGTTACCGGATCGTGCCGAGCCATCTCCGACACCAACAATGCTATCACTGCCTGCACTGCCGGCGGCGACGCTGCCAAGCACTGAACAATCGCCGGAACCGCTCGTTCCTCGGAAAGTTGGGCCACCCTCTCGGAATCCGTCGCCAAACTGGCGATCGCCCTCCCGGCAGCGAGTTGGGCGTCGGGAAGAACATTAACATCTTTCAACAATTTCAGAAGCGGAGCAACACCACCTTCCTCGATGATGATTTTGCCATTGCGGGCATTGTCTGCAGCCAGGGAAGCGAGCCCATTCGCGGCCTCAATTCGATCCTCCATGGCTCCGTTCTGCACTAGGGCAATGTAACTCCAAACCCACGAAAGAATAGGATCGGTGGAGGCAATCGGAGGAAGGCTAAGGGCAAAACCTGACGAGAAACTCGAGACGTCGAGAAGCCACTTCATATCCCCGTTGGAGTTATCCAGCAGTGTGAAAACTCGCCGGAAATCCGCGACGTTGGTGATGGTGATCAATCTTTTGAGCACGCCACTTCGCTGGCACTTCCGCACGAGGACTCGGGCTCGATCGATGTTCTTGATCACCTCTGCGACGATCCGACGCATGGGGCGTTCGCAGACGACCGCAGCCGGGAGACGGGAAGTGGATAGAAGCATTTGCGAGAGAGAATCAACGAGGCGGGCAACCTCCGAGCACTCCTGCTTGAAGGAATCCGCCTCCATGGCGGCCTTCCGCGTGCGCTCCGCTAGAAAAAGAGCCGCGTCGAGCATCTCTTTTACTGTTTTCTGCAGCTGCTGCTGCTGCTCCTCCATCGCCGGGAATTATACCAATAACAAGAAGAAAGAAGAAAGAAGAAAACGCTTCTTGGTGGTGGTGATTCTCGTTGCTGGGCATCAAATGGATTGATTGTACCTTGTTTTTACGACTGAAAGGAGTGTTTTGCGTTGGTCTTGAAGATGTTCAGGACAATTCTGACACTTCCTAGTCTTCTTTTTCAGTTGCTCTTGTGATTCTTCGTCAGAGAGAGAGAGAGACGTTCATCAAACATCAACACGAAGAAAAGGAGGTTGGGTTATGCCGAAGAAATTTCCTCATCGTTTCCTGGAGAGAGAGAGAATCAGGATTTATTACGTTATTTTGTCTCGGTTTACTTGTGAAGAAACTTTGTGGGTCCTTGAAAAGGCCTTTGGATCTTGGATCAATAAGAGGTACCATTTTAGGTGAGGCCTGCTTTTCGACCATTCTTTCCAACTTAAAAGTTTAGTATGGATATCATGGGTCGGATGCAAACCCGAATTTGGATCAAATTGGTTAGATCTGATAACCACAATAAGATCCACCTAGCATCAGTCTCGGCTTCAGCTTTTATATATGGATCATGAACCCTGCATTGGAATGTGATGGATAATCCCAGAAACCATAAGTTTGTGTTGGTGGTAATATGTCATCTTTGTGTCAGAGTTTACATGCTTTGTGTCATGCTCGTGTCCACCCAAACTAACACGAAAAAAATCAAGTCGTTTTTGTGTTCACTGCCTATGACACGAAAAAGAGGTGACACAACATAAACATGACCCAAATCCAAAATCCAAGTGATAAATTGGAGCCTAATGAAAGTTGCACTTGGAAACTAGATCGAGGTTGACATTTTTGTGACACGAATGTGAAACGACCCGACATGAACATATCCTAAAACAAGAAATTGCTACCTGTTGGTTTAATCATTGCCGAGATTGCAGACAGATGGAGTTACAGCAAACCTGCTGTGTCCATTACACCATTCCTAGAGACGAACTTTTTGTCTAGATCCAAACTTTTTTGGGCATACATTAAATATATCTCATTGCCACTTTGCGTCGACCATTACATCCCAATCTATCAAATCCAAATTTATTATACTATTGTATTCTGTTGACATGATAATAGAGATTTAAATTAAAAATATCATTCACTTTTGTACTTTAATATATCATGTACATCAAATACTTTTTGTTTCGTGATCTGAACACTACATCTCAAACACTGGATGATCTTAACATTTTTCCTGTGATTTGTGATTCTTTATTTTTATAGGTTCTATAAATCTAGATTATAAAAAGAGAAGGATGAATAGTGTTAAGTATATAATATTTTTGAGGAAATAATCTTATATAAACATCTCCATTATAAAAATCTTAAATTTAAAGTATCATTATACTTTTATATTTTACATTTAATATAAATGTTTTTTTATGTAAAGTATCAATATCAAATACTCCCATTAAAACTTTACCAGTCTCAATGAGATTAGAAAATAAAAAGTAAAAAGTACATCTAAAAATAATAGAATTGATATGCATGGACTCTTTTTTCTATCCACGATATTGAACCATCCACCATAGTGCTTCGAATCAGATCGAAAAAGAAGAAAAAAAGGGAGAAGAGGGTGAATTTGAAGAGGGTTTGAGTGATTTGATGGATTATTTTATTGATTTGATGTATTTTTTCTCTTATGTATTGATTTCATTTTTTGTTGAAATCAAAATGAAATAGCAAGGTTAAGTTCTCAACTCGAAACGTGGCCTGCGTGTGTCCTCAACATCTCTCTCGTTAGGGAGATGGGCATGTTTCATGTTTTGAGTCAGAAACTTGGCATCACTTTTTTATTTTCTTATTTTTTTTATGTTTTTTTTATTCTTATTGTGGTTATTCTTTTTCTTGTTATTGGCTTTGTTTGTTGCTTTGCTTTTCTTGTTTTTGATTCTTCTTTCTTTTCTATCTTCTTTTTCTTTTTTTTCTTTCTTCCTTTTTGATTAGATTTGTAAGAATATGCGTTGTACGAACAAGGCAATAACAATAAATAAAATATTGGTTGAAAGAGTAAAGAGATCCGACAAAAGACTCTTATTGGAATTGTGTGTGACAGGAGAGAGAAACTGAGGAAGGGTAATTTTAATATTTTTTGAGAAAAAGATATGTTGATAGTAAAAGAGGTATGCAAATAGTAATCCCAAAAATAATCAAGAATCTCTCAAAAAAAAACTTATGTACTTTTTTTCTTTTCCTTTTTCAATCTTGACCCATGTTTGTGATTGATTTGAATGGAATTTACTCATAATTGGTTTGCATCCTTAAACTTTCTTATATATATATATATATATATATATATATATATATATATATATACTTGGGAGTTTTAAGCTCGACTTGGTATAAGGAAAGTCCTCATATTTGACGGAGTCCACACACACATTGGTAACATGGGTCCTAATCTTAGCCGAGACCACTTGGTAAGGAAGAAAGGCTTGGTTTTGACTCCCAAATCAACGTCTCTCTATAGTTGAACTGTATTTCAGGGAAAGAATAGAATTATATTAATAATAACCACGCGAGTTGAGCTAATAAACAAAGAGGCATGATAAAGACATCCATTAATAAAAGGGAGCTGGCGCATAATTCACAAACGCACATGCACTGAAACCATATCTACAAATATCCACGCCTACGTTACAAAAATACCGAGCCAAACGAATATATGACCCATTCGATGTTCTAGTCTAATTAATTTATTTCTCTCTCTCTCTCTCTCTCTCTCTCTCTCTCTATATATATATATATATATATATATATATATATATATATATATATATATATATATATATATATATATCATCTAACTATCTAAATTTTAATATTGACTAAAGATTTGTGCAGGACATTGGGTCACGTTGATCTGGATTGGCGTTGTATGCTTTCACCTGATTGAGAATCTGGAGATTGATGAACTAGCCATTCAATTAGCAGTATCGTATTTTCAGCATGACCCTCCCTCCCCAATCAAGGACAGTGTAGGTGGTGACGCTATTCCTATTCCTATTCCTAGTGTTAATATCCTTTTTTACTATTTACATATTTTTTATGAAAAAAAATGCTAAAATAATTTCTTATATAAATTCTCTCTCCTTTCATACCCAATTTGACCATTTCTCTCTCCTCTCTCACCCAATTCCAGCCAGGGTTTGGAGGTCAAATATAGTGTAGTCATGTAGTATGTTTTCTTTACTTTTATTTCTTTTTTCAAACCTTTTTTTTTTCCTGTGAAAAGACTTATTTTCTCCAAGGTTCTTAAAGTCTGATTTTGGCTATTAGCCTTACCAAAGAAAATGGCGGTTAAAAGAATTGAAAACCTTATTTTTATAGCTACGTAAATCCATGTGAGTAAGCACCACCATAAGCGAGATCTGAGAGGGTGGGTGCTAAAGAGAGGGAACGGGTAGCGCGTGGAGAGAGAAGCTCACGGCATGCGAATGTGCGACTGGTGTTGCCAATGGCAGACTGCTACTAAAGTGCGTCTGGCTCATGGTTCGGGCCGGGTGTTGAGAGATCAAGGATAAGACGGTGCGGAGGCGGGTCCGGGGTGGGGCTTAGTGAGGTGCAAACGTGTTGCCACTTTCTTCAACCCACTTGAGAGTGCAGACCATACGAAGCTAATCTGATTATAGAGTAAGAGATCGATCCACCGAGGAAACGTAGTATGGAACGGTCAACGATAATGGGAGAACCCATGTGAAGAGAGAGATTCACATGTTAGGGATATCAGGATAATTTTCAGATTTTAGCATGAGAAAAATCGAAATCACGATAAAAAATGAGTGTGTGGATAGTAAAAAGGGTGTGTGTGTCAATTCTCCTCAAATTCACTATAATCTGTCAAACATAATATGATGAGCTTTCTCTCTCTATATATATAGAGAGAGTCCGTAGTATATGCTAGCAACATTACGTACTAATAAATTCAAACAAATTTCAACCATTCATCTAATTCAAAAAGAAAAAAATTGCCTTTTGAATTAACTACACTTGTAAAAGGTACAAGCTTTTAAATTTCAAATCTCAATGATCCATATTTTAAATTAGATGGTTAATATTTGTTTAGATTTACTAGCACTTAATATTTCTAGCATATACTAAGCTTGATAAAGAGATGGGTTATATTTAATATTCTTGTCACTTTACATGCTTGTAAATCTAGCTAATATTATATATGTGTATACATGTATGTGTGTATTTGTGTGAGAGAGATTGGATGTTATTGATCTATATGCTATACATTCATGTTTAATTATTGTTTTCTGGCAATAAGTTAAGGGTTATTCTTTACATTTTTACAAACACTCTTTCAATTTTCTACATAACAGTCATGCCCTAAAAAATAATGTACGTGGATAAAGTATGTCTTATGAGAGGTGGGATAACATCTAATTTTATTATACAAGAAAAGGCTTAGTATTTGTCTCAAAGAGTAACCTAGAATTCTGCCAATTTTCTCTTCATTTCATCATATTATGATGGATAAAAGAGGATATATATATATATATATATATATATATATATATATATATATATATATATATAGAGAGAGAGAGAGAGAGAGAGAGAGAGAGAGTGATTGAAATCCTACCCACTTGTGGTGTTGGTTATTACAGACCAACCATTACTTTTGGGGTCAAGAGAGTAATAACATTATTTTATATATTTTTTGAAAAGATATTAAAACTGTTTTAAATTACACTCATATTACCGAAGACAATATGTAGCCATGAGCGAGAATGCAAGTAGTATGCATGATTTTCACACATATATATAGTGATATATGTTAAATTCAATTTATACTTAAATCTACTCAAATATTTTCACTATTTGATCTATGTAATCTACGGTGAAGATATGAATCCAAAAAAGTGATTGTACCTTTGTATATTAAATGCGAGTATAAAAGTACATCAATACAAAGTTGTCTTTGTATTCAAACTTCATCCTTTGTCACATGAATGAGATGATAGAGATGTTTGAGAAGATTTAAGTATGAATATAGATTAAGCAATACACATAGAGATTAGTCACGCACACACTCATCCATGCTTTAATCTACTTAAAAATCTCAAACATTCGATGGTTGAGATTTTTAAGTCAAAAGGTAAAAAGTGTTAAGTATAAATGCATATAAGAAAAATATCAACATATTTTTTTCACTTTTAAAATTTAAATTTCAACCGCAAATCTCATTGATTGGACCATTGAGATCTTTGAGTATTTTTTAAGCATATAATCATGTGCCTATGCACTAATTTCTCTCTCTCTCTCTCTCTCTATATATATATATATATATATATATATATATATATATATATATATATATATATATATAAAGGGAATCCTTTAAGATTGAGAAGAAATTACAATGTACCCTGTTAGATTTAGTAGGATTGAAATCCAAAGCCACACCATGCGTCCGAATCTAAGTATGACCATGGTCTCTTTCCAAGAGCCTATCCGTAGCAAGTGCTTTATGCCTCATGTGGAACTCTTAGAGGAAACTTTTAGAAATGTATATTTTCTTGGATGGATGAGATAACTTTCGTTTTCGTAATGAAACTAGTTTGTGATGATCACAAAATCGTATGCTATTTAATTCGTTTAATTATGACAAAATCATAATTGTTTTTTGGCCATTTATTTTAATTTCTTCATGGATAATGCAGGTCGTTTATTTTAATCTCTAGCGATTGAGCTGTTCTACCAGGTGAGTGCGTGGTCAACCGGGGACACGTCATTATCTGGTGGACACGTGATGCTGGGCACTGACATGTTGGAGACGCCCATTGCATGAGAGTTGTCATGCTAACGCGTACGTGTCGTGCCCCGTGAAGGGGACGCCATGAGCCAAATCATGTAGATTTGGAGTCGAACACCAGTTTGGATCTGGATTTTGGGTACCGAAAAAAGTTTGCTTTGTTTGGGTGTTTTGAAACTAAAAGCCAAAAGTAAAAACAGAACTGGACCGAATATATATATATATATATATATATATATATATATATATATATATATATATATATATATATATATATATATATATATATATATATATATATATATATATATAGATATAGATATATATATATATATATATATAGAGAGAGAGAGAGAGAGATGTGTGGTACCTGCTCAATCCAATATATACTTAAATCTACTCAAATATCTATACCCATCGAGTGATACAATCAATATTAAAGATTTGAATAGAAAAAATTAATTATATCATTATATATTAAACATAATTACAAAAAAGTATAATGATAGAAATCATTTTTTAATTTCAAATTTTCAATGTTGATCGAACTTTAAAGATGTTTGAAAAGATTGAATCATGCATGAAGATCGAACATGAATCTCTCTATCTAAACTTTATTGACTTAATATTTTAAAAGATATGTATTTTTTTATGACAAAATGGGTTGGAGAAAAAGTAAAGGATATAGAGGATGCAGGTTTTAAATTATAGTACTCAAGTAAAGAAAAGGCTCGAAACGGAGTTGGTATTATCATAAATAAAGATTTAAAGGATAGTGTAATAGACATAACCGAATCATGATGTTGAAATTAGTTTTAGGAACAGAGGTTTTGAATATAGTTGGTGCTTAAACACCCCAAGTAGGACTAGAAGATAGTATAACAAGACAACTTTTTGGAAAGAGTTAGATAAGGTGATTCAAAAGATTCTACAAAGGGAGATGATTTGTTTAGGAGGAGACTTAAATGGACATGTCGGTAAAGAGGCATTAAGATATCAAGAGATTCATGGAAACTTTGGTTTTGAGGATATAAATAAGGAAGGTAGGAAGATTTTAAATTTTGCTATGGCATTTGATCTCTTTATAGTAAATACAATCTTCAAAAAATGAGATGAACATTTAATTACTTATAAGAGTAGCTTATCACAAACACAAATTGATTACTTTATTTGTAGAAAAAAAGATAGAGCATGTTGTAAAGATTGCAAGGTAATTTCAGGAGAAAGCTTAACCACCCAACATCGACTTTTAGTTATGGATTTACAAATAAAAAAATAGACAAAGAAGAAAAGAGTCCATCAACCTATTCAGACTAAATGGTAGAACCTCAAAAGCGAGAAAGAAGATATATTTAAATAGAAAGTTCTTCAATGAAATGTTTGGAATTATGTTGGTACACCCTGTGATATGTGGAACAATATAGCTATACATATTAGGAAAGTGGAAAAAGATGTGTTAGGTGTGTGTACCGGTACAAAAAGAAGCTTGATGGTGGAGTGAAGTAGTGCAAAATAAAATCAAGGCAAAGAGGGCATGTTACAAATTACATTATGCTAAGAAAACTAGTGAAACTTTAGAGACTTATAAAAAACCAAAGAAGGAAGCGAAAAAAGCTGTGAATGAAACAAAAGCTAAAATTTGAGAGGATTTATATAAAAAAACTCAACTCAAAAGAGGGCGAGAGAGATATTTTTAGGATAGCTAGGGCTAGAGATAAGAAAACTAAAAATCTTAATTATGTTAGATGCATCAAGGACGAGGATGAAAAAATTCTAGTGGCAAATGATGATATAAGAAATAGAAGGGAAAACTATTTTTATAAGTTTTTTAATAAAAATAAAGATGTTATTATTAACTTAAGAGATTTAGCCAAATAAGAAAAGTATATAAACCACAATTTCTATCGGCGTATTCAAAAGAATGAAGTCAAAGAGGCTCTTAAACATATAAAGGGCGGTAAATCGGTAGGACCAAATAATATTCCTGTAGAAGTTTAGAAAATACTAGAAAAAATAGGAATCACTTGGCTCACAAGACTATTTAATGAAATATGGAAAAGCCAAAAGATGCTTGAGGAATGGAGAGGAAGTACACTTATACCTATATATAAGAACAAGAGAGACATTCAAAATTGTGCAAATTATCGAGGTATCAAGTTAATGAGTCATACTATGAAATTGTGCGAAAGAATTATTGAACGTAGGTTAAGACAAGTAAAGTACAACAAAGAACTAATTTGAATTCATGCTAGGCAGATCTACTAGTGAAGCGATTCACCTTTTGAGACGTTTTATGGAATATTTTAGAGCAAAAAAGAAATACCTTCACATGATATTTATTGATCTAGAAAAAGCTTATGATAGAGTACCGAGGGAGATTCTTTGGATAACTTTGGAAAAAAAGAGGTATCCCATTGACATACATTAATCTTATAAGAGACATGTATGATGGTACAAAAATATGTGTGAGGACTCATGAAGGAACGACAGACTTCTTTGAAGTTAATATTGGGTTACATCAAGGATCAACTTTAAGTCCATACTTATTTATAATGGTGATTGATGAGTTAACAAAACATATTCAAGATGAAGTACCTTGGTGTATGTTATTTACATATGACATTGTATTAGTGAAGGAGTCTAAGGATAAATTAATAGAAAATTGGAATAATGGAGGGAAACATTAGAAAGCAGAGGTCCCCCACTTAGTAGAACAAAGATAGAATATATGGAAGGTAAGTTTGATCATTTGATTACCTCAGAGGACATAGAAATTAAAATTGGCATACATTGCATCCCTGAAAAGAAAGTTTTAAATACGTAGGGTAAATTTTTCAGAGTGATAGAAGAATTGATGGAGATGTTATGCATAAAATTAATGCTGATTGGTTAAAATGGAGAGGAGCATCATGTATTCTTTGTGATAAGAAGATATCATTAAAGTTAAAAGGTAAATATTATAAAGCAACAATTAGGCCTGTCATGTTTTATGGTTCTGAGTGTTGGGTAGTTAATCATCAACATGTACAAAAGATGTATGTGACAGAAATGAAGATGTTGAGATGGATGAGTGGTCATACAAGAAAAGACCGTATACATAATGAGGTTATTAGAAACAAATTAGGAGTGGCACCAATAGAGGATAAAATGAGAGAATATCGTTTAAGATGGTTTGGACATATAGAAAAAAGATTAAAAGAAGAACCTTTAAGAATGTATGAAAAACTAAACTTAGAAAGTATTAAAATAGCTAGAGGACGATCACAGAAACAATAAAGAATGATCTATCTTATTGTGAGTTAACTGCTAACATGACACACGATAGGGATATGTGGAAACAAAGAATCCATGTAGCCGACCCCGTCTAGTATAGGAAAAGGCTTAATTGTTGTTGTTGTTGTAGTGAGGACGATCACAAAAGTGTTGGAAAGAAACAATAAAGAATGATCTATCTTATTGTGAGTTAACTGCTAACATGGCACACGATAGGGATATGTGGAAACAAAGAATCCATGTAGCCGACCCCGTGTGGTATAGGAAAAGGCTTAATTGTTGTTGTTGTTGTAGTGTATATTAAAAGACTTATGTTTTTTAGTGAGGAAGAAAGTTGCACGTACTTTTGTTATAGGTTGTTACAAGTGTGCGCTTGCTTTTATGTATATATATATATATATATATATATATATATATATATATATATATATATATATATATATATATATATACATATGCATGCATACCATGCATACACGTTTATTACTTGTACTAGTGCTTGTAAGTTGTGTGCCTAAGAATAATTCAATGGAGTCCAAACTGAGTAACCGAACTGAGCTAAATAATTTAATTTAGTTTGGTTCCGAATGGAGCTAAATAATTCAATTTAGTTTGGTTCAGTTACTCATACAAATCAGTTTGGTTTTGGCCTTTTAAGTTTGGAGAGCATTCTATTTTTGGTTAACAACCAAATCGATCAATGCATAACCGTGTTGTTAGTTTCTATTGATAAGTCACAGGCGTGTCACAAGTTTCATGTGCTTTACACACTGTAAAAACAAGGTTGAAAACACCAACTGAACCATATCCCAATACAAGGTTCAAATACAAACTGAAGCATATACAAACACAGAATAAATCATATCAAATTACAAAATTCAAATACAGTCTGAATCAAATACAAACACTCATTGAATCGAATCCAAATACAAATATGGATATCGATCGAATCGAATCCGAATATAAGGTTAAATTCAAAATTTAAAAATATGACAAAAAATTATATCCTCCAAAATCCTACAAAAAAAGGCACCCACTAATCACATTTACTGCAAAAAAATAGGATCTAGATATCTAAGTGTATGATCTCTTCACCTTTTATCATCAATCATACACCTACTCAACATACTGTAGTGCTAGCTCTGCCCGTGATCATACATGAACTTGGGAATCCTCTCAATCCTAGCCAAACACAAGTCAGAACATAGACCTCTCCATGCATGAGTTTGTTCCTCCACAAGAAAAAATGGATTGCAAGGATGCATCCACTATGTCGGACCTACCTACATAGTCTACCTCAAAGAACATTACCCTATAGTCGAATATCCCTAATTTACCCACTCTTATTAATCTATTATAAGAGACCTAAGTCCAATTGAGTGAAAATGAACTCATTAACCCTTATGATGTTTACATTAACCATCATTGTCCATCTAGTCATTCACTCAGGACGAATAAACCTAATTCAGATCTTTTAGTTTCACTCTTTCGGATTAACCAATATCTTTACGACTTTTCAATCCTAATCGACACTTACTCTCAGAACCCCCACTTTTGGAGAATTTGTCTTCTGATATGTCATCCCCAATTCTAACATCTTATCCCATCGGTATTATGAACCTCTTAACCAAAGGCTTTAGCCCATGTGAGTGAGGATAAGCTCGTAGCATCTATAATGGAGTTTGGCTCTCCTAATGAGCTTCTTCATACTTTGTCACTCCATGCAAGGATAGATTTTGTCACTTTCCTACCTTTTCTTACTGGGTCTAATATTGTCACTCCCATCTCCTCTCTAAGTGAGGCATTCAATTATGCTCTCTCTACAATCCTACCTAGCAAGGCTCTTTACCCTCAAGGTTGACTATTAGACCTGTATTCTGGGGCACGATCAATTGCCTTCTTGCTCCTCCTACTCAAACATTGGGGCATTCCTCATCTTTAGAGTAGGTGATTTTCTCTCTCTCTGCTTGACGCAGAGGGCCGGAGCCCTCTCTCTCTCGCGTCTGCTCTTTGCTCCATGCAGAAAGTGCCTCTCTCTACATGCCGAAAAAAAACTTATCGCATTGCCGTCGCTCGAGGCCGCCATCCTCGCCACCGTTGAACTGCCATCCGCTGATTGCCCCCTTGACCAAGTCGTTGCAATCGCCCTTCGGCCACCGTCGCCTTTCCTCTCCTCTACATATATTCTCTTTTGAACAGCTCTAGCCTTTTTTGTTAACTTGGACTGGATCAGGTCCAGCTAATTGATCTGATCCATACACCTTGACATAGTCTGCCCCATCAGTCTGCTTGATCTAATCGAGCTCAACAAAACCCAAATTTCAACCTCATCCCAGTTAACCCAATCCTATTTAGATCCAAATCCAACTAGACCCAAAATCCAATTTGGCGATTTTAATGCCATTCTCCCTTCTCAACCAATTCATTTTAAATAAGATCCGTTTACATTTAGAATCTTATTTTTAAGTTGGATCCAACTAAATTCAATCAAAACCCAATAGATCCAATATTTCTTTGACTTAACCCCAATCCAATTCTTCCAATGGAAATCCATTTTGAATTGGATATAGTAAAACCCAATTCAAAAACCTATTTCCTTTTTCTATCCATATCCTCTCTCAACAACCGAGGTGATTCAGTTGTAACAAGTTTCACCTGAAGTTCTACCTAGTATTCTAAAAATTTGGATTATCGAAGCAAGCAAATTTGGTAGCATGAGAGATCGACTCTTACTTAGTGGAATAAGAAGAACTTCGATGAAAAAAACTCAAACGAGTCCACATGGCACATCGAGAAGGAGAAGGAGAGTGATAGGAGGTATTCTACTTTTCGAATTTATCTCTGAATTGCTTTTCCTATTCCTTTTTTTATTATTAAAATGATCGTATGTATCACGGATCTAAGTCGTACAGGATAAAAAATTTGTGGAAGACCTTCAAATTATATTCATATTATCATATTAATGGTTAATGGTAAAACGTAAAGGACGCGCTCTAGGACCCTTTAAATGTTTGGTATCCATGTTGAAATGCTTTGTTGTCGAGCAAAAGCTGTTAATGCTTTGAATGCCTGTGTCTGTCGTTCTGCCAACCATTCTTATTTTTTCATGTTAGGCAATTGGTTGGCGATTATCTTCGACATCATCTCCCTCATAAGTTGTTTGAACACCGGCTCCGGTTGTTTTGGGTTTCGGTCCTAGTTCTAATCCAATTCAAACTTATCAGGTCAGTTTCCATCTCGAAATATAGTTCATCATCATCATCATCATCATCATCATCATCTAGTTTAATTTTCTCCATGAACTTAATGATATTCCTTGTCGTGACTGAGTGAGAGAGTGTTGCACACATTCAAAAATCGTAGAACCAGACGACCTTAGCTAAACATCTCATATGAGCTAAGTCAAGCCAAAGCGGTAATCGTGTTCAATTGGTACATTTTAACGGGCCAACTTGTGTCAGGCTCATTTAGATCTCGAACACAACATGATGGACCTCATCATGAGCTGACCTAAGTGAAACCACGGGCATCTTGGTTCATTTACCAGCGTCAAGTATCTCCCTCCTCGTGCATTCGGGATGCAAAGCAAGTCCACTTAGAAAGAACAAGAACGTTCTTGGTTTGATTTCTCTCTTTTTTTTTTTTTTTTTTCTTTTTTTTTTTTTTTTTCTTTTTTTTTTCTTTTTTTTTTTTTTTTTCTTTTTTCTTTTTCTTTTTTTCTCTCTTTTCCGAAGAACCGAAGAATGAATATGAAGTGTCCCTTTCTAGATGAGACGCAATGTCTCATGGTGACATCATTGCATGATGATCGTTTTTTATTAGTGTTATATATATTTTAATATTTATAATTTCACTTTGGGAAGAAATCGTTTTGTGTTTAATGTTTATATTGTTGTTTGATGATATGCTTGTTCTATGGAGGCCTTCTTCTATCTTCTTTCTCTCTCTTAATGAAGTGAGAGAGGGGAGGGTGGGAAGAAAATTATCGCCAGTCAATCATCGAATAAGAAGGAATATATTGTTGGTGAAAGGCATCATAATCATCAAGATAAGTGATAATGACATCCATACATGTCATATTGAACTTATTCTTACCAACTTAAAAGTAGGACCACACACAATTTGTCTATGTTGCCTCATGCATGGATCTATCGGTCGCAAATCAGGCTTATTTTGATCTTTATGTTTACTATTTGGAGTGGCGAAACTTAGAATGTTTTTTGGGTAAGGCGCACTTGTATTTCATGTGACACATACTTGTATTTAAGTTCAAAAAGTACTTATATTTTTTTATATACCGTGATGAACTTACGAATTTTTAGGTGAGGCTCATTGCCTTCATCTCGCTCTAAAGTGGGTCTATCGCTGAGTATTTGTGTCTAAAACAGGTTATCCATAACGTGACAGTTTTTGTTTGGTCATCCATCTGAAACACAGCCTACCTGACAGGCTCTACGTAAACGGTACAAACGGAGAACGAAAAAACATATGAAATAGAAAGCAGGAGAGTGGAAATTTGGAAAATTAACAAAAGAATGTATATCCTTCTTTTTTATTTAGTTTTTTTAGGAGTAATGTAATTTAGTCTTGTACAAACTTGTTCTTCAATGTGATAATACTTCTTGTTTTACAATATGTCTCGTTATTCATGACTTTCTCAAGCACATAGTGTGGAAACCTTAAAAATTTTACAGGTTATTTGCCATGCTTGGTCGAGCAATTTTGTTGATCAAGAGGTGGAGGGTTGCATTAGGTTTCCGACAGCTAGCGTAAAACTTTGTCAGACTTATTTATCATGAATTATACAAATTATGATAGGGTTATGCCGAAACAAAAAATCCATGTAGCCGGCCCCATCTAGTATGGAAAAGACTTAGTTGTTGTTTATTTGCCCCGCTTGAAAACATTTCATGATCCACCATTGTTTCTGGCAACATTGTTGCACTCCTCTCCGTCTCTTCCTCTCTAGAAAGTTAATGATGCTAGGGCTTTTAATGGTAAGTTTAAAATACAACAACAAGCCGCGTCAAGTTTTTTAGTAATTTTTTTTTATCTCACTGTTTATGGGTTATTTTCAGATCATGTTCAAGAATACGACACGAGCTCTTTCCGTGTCTCCTTTTCGCCAACATAAACACAAGGCTGCGGACGACACAGAAAACTGATTTTGCGGGTTGTTTCATGTTAAGGTTATCGTGTCACGTACAAAATTGCTGGACCAAGAAGGCCCGATGGATATAATTCTCTAGGCATCTCTTGTTAGAAAAAGAAAACGAGAAGTCTTAGGCATCTTCGCTTTCCTTCTTTTACATGGTCCCTTTGTTAGCCACAAAAAAACATAAGCTCAAGGCATCCACAAAGAACTTTCCTTTCTTCATTTTTCAATATTTAAGTGAGGAAGCTGGTTACTGCTACTTGTTTGCTAGTCTCATTTGGCTTTGTACATAATGAGTTCAACTTCACTTTTCTATTACTAAACAAGACGAGCTATTGGTTCAAGTCATACTGTTATTACAAGTTGACAGCAACAAACTAAGCTTTTAATATATTTTTTATATGTGCACGTCATGCATGTATTTATAATATATATATATATATATATGTGTGTGTGTGTGTGTGTGTGTGTGTGTGTGTGTGTGTGTGTGTGTGTGTGTACACATAGAGAGGGGGGATATACACTGTGCATTATGTACACCCATTAAAAAATGAGGGTAGACGTGCTATTTACAGATTAACAAAGACATGTAAGGAATAAAACAGAAGCTTACGATACTTATGACCCACTTTTCAGTAAGTGTAAACAGTGTTAGTGGGACGCAAGAACGAATCACCATACATCTAAGCAACCACTCAGTATATATATATATTATATATACACACATATACACTTAAGTAGTTAAGGATTGGTATGATGCCTGACGAAGCTTATATATATATATATATGAAATGTGACCTCATGGACTGGTGGGTGATAAAATGAGGAGAGCAAACAACTGATGCTCTTGTCATGACATTGTCAAATAAGGGTTCTCTCACAGCACCTTTGTCGCTCTTATCCTGATCTCGCCTACACTTTCTCAAAGTAATGCATTCGTATGCATGATGAGGTGATGTTACGTTTAATCTAAGATTAAGATGCAATATTAAAATAAGGCAAGATAATGAAACCAGAATGGTTTACCTTTTGAATAGGCCAAATATGAAGAATAAGACGCAGCATAAACCCACTGATAAGATTGCTATCCTCAATTATTAGAATGAAAAAATACACCTCTTTTTTTCGTGAGAAACATAAAGATAAATACATAATTGATCTTTATATATATATATATATATGATTGATTGATAAGTGTACACCCCGTTTACCTTACACATACCTCTATTTTGCCTTTTCTTCAAAATACCCCTGTATAATTTTAATAATTATGAAAATACCCTTGAGACTGAAAACAAGTGTTTCTCTCCTCCTGTGTGAAACAACTTTCAGCTCCCATTTACAACCATTCTTCTTTTCATTTTTCGCTCAGCGGTGAATTCCACCCACTTATTACTCGATCTATAACTATTTTTATCAAAAGAAGGAAATCAAAATCCCTTCAAAATTGTCAGAATGTTAGATTTGAAAAGGACACATAAGAAAAAGAGAGGGAAGAAGAAAAATCAGATTTCTTAAGTTGATTCGAAGGGGTTCGTCGATTTATAGAGGTATGTTATTAATTTGGTGTTGTTTTTTATTTTTCAATAATTTTCATGCATTTTTCACTTGCTTTGTCATGTGAGGGAACCTTTTGCTTGTGAACCTTTTGTTGATACCAACACCTCATAAAAAAAATTTGTTATGCAGATATGACTGATAGGGAACGAGTACAAGAGTGTCATATCACCACTTCATATAGGAGACGCAACACTGTGTTGTATAGAGGATGTCTCATAGACGACAAGGGAGAAGAAAAAGAACTTAGCTCTTCACGTTATAAGGAAGATACATCAACCTCAAACACTAAGATCGATATTATAGACAATGAAGATGAGGGATCTCTTGATATACTGTGATTACTTCCGAGCTGTGAAGGTCACATTGCCTATAAGATTTAGGAGAAATAAGTAATTTTTAACTTCAATATAATTTTATGTTCTATATTAATATTTTCTAGTTTAACTGACTATATAAATATATATTTGCAGACAATATGAAAAGTGATAACAACCACACATGTTATACTGTTGGACGAGCCTAGCTAGTGAAGATGATGGATGTGAGACCCGGTATTTGGGTTGTAATTGTAAATAGGGGTGAGTTGATTGGGCAAGTAGATTTTTTATACGAGCTGATAGACTATGTGTTACTGACTACTTTTATCAATATTGGCAACCAGATACAAACAACTTTCACATGTCATGTGGTGAAATGACTATAACACTTTATGATGTTTACGAAATACTTGATCTTTCGATAGAGAGACAACTTGTTGCCTTGACACACGAGATGATGGTTAGAAGCAAGGAATATATATTAAGTGATATATTGCGGATAAGTATCAATGAAGTCGTATGCAATATTAAGTCCAAGGGCGCTAAGTTTGAGTTTCTCTGAATACAACCTTGTATGTTAACTGACTTATTAATCTTTTAATTAAACACAACCTTATATGATATATATTTTTACATGTTATTTTGTGTAATGCAGATTGACTAACAACCATATAGTTTTACAAAATACTTAGATTATAATGCATACAAATTATCACAATATCACGGATGCATTCGATGTGTAGATGTTGTATAACCTTATATCCCAGTTTGTGTAGTTCGTAAGTTTGGCTAGCATCAAATCATCTCAGTTGCATCGATAAGGCCCTCCATTACAAAGAAACCTACAAAGCATCATACATATAAGGTACAATATGAGCCATATGACATAACTTCGAGACACAACACTCATATTATTTTGAACTTCAACATTTTGAAGTACCAACACTTTACCCATATGAGTATGACGAGTTGTACATAGAGTGATACATTCAGAGTACACATCGATTTATTTTGAGACATTCTAGTAGTCAGTTGTGTTCTACTCTAACTAGATAACGTGATACATCAAGGTAAACAAATCATTGTGTCTATATTAATAACAACATTGTACATGTTTTGTTTTAACCCTACATACTAACTTTTCTTTATTGAATTTCTTATATCATTATCATGTGATACATGATACACTTACAACAACTTCAGTACATTCAAAACTTATATCACACCCATTATCGAGTGATCTTTTGTTGTATCGATTAACACTTGATGATGACGATAGTGATGATGCATGACATTTTTTATTTGGGTTGTATGTAAGATATTATTTAATAATTTTCAAATATTGTATATGTAAATGATGATTGTAATGAAAGAAATTTTATTTCTTTACTACTGAATCTTATATATATGATTGCAATAAAATGTCATGCTCTCTCAATCAACAAAATACATGATTGTCTTTCAAATGCAAAAATTGTTCAATTACATATATATAAACAATAACACCTAGTCATTGTATATAAAACATCATCTCTTGGTCCTCTCAGTTGTATATACAAATCAATGCGTTCTTCAAACATAACTAGTCAACTTTCAATACTTTTATCTCGATAATGTTGCCATGTTGAGAAGATAGGAGGCATCGAAGAGTCATCAACTATGTACATCTGCGAAAAAACATAAACAAAATACAGGATTAATATCTACTTTAATCTATAAATTGCCTAAATAACATAATGAAATATACATATATTATGATTATTGCTAGAAAATATTGTGTAGCATGATGTTAACACACATAACACACATTCCTCACAACAAATTATTGAGTGTGACACTAGCGGTAAAAAAGTTGTTGACCCTATCATAGAGAGGACTACCAATGTTACGTTCTATCGAGTAATGATATTAGAATCCATATATGGCATGGGTATCCAATATTGACTAAGGCAAGACACAATTTTTATTTATGCAATACATCGAATAGAAGTATCAACACCACCATCATCTACGAAAACCTATGTATATATGTTACGCATACATGCCATCTCCTTGAAGTACTCTCTCCAAGCTTCATGATACCACTCTTTACCCATAATTTTTATCTCCAATAATATTTTCCAAAGTATTTACAAAGAGGCTAATGCATCGAGCTATTCGGACTAAATGGTGGAACCTCAAAAGCGAGAAAGAAGATATATTTAAACAGAAAGTCCTTCAAGGAGATGTTTGGAATTATGTTGGTACACCTTGTGATATGTGGAACAATATGGCTATACATATTAGGAAAGTGGCGAAAGATGTGTTAGGGGTATCTAAGGGAGGTGTATCGGCACAAAAAGAAGCTTGGTAGTGGAGTGAAGTAGTACAAAATAAAATCAAGGCAAAGAGGGCATGCTACAAATTACATTATGCTAAGAAAACTAGTGAAACTTTAGAAGCTTATAACAAAGAAAAGAAGGAAGCGAAAAAGGCTGTTAGTGAAGCAAAAGCTAAGATTTTGGATGACTTATATAAAAAACTCAACCCGAAAGAGGGTGAAAGAGATATTTTTAGGATAGCTAGGGCTAGAGATAAGAAAACTAAAGATCTTAATTATGTTAGATGTATAAAAGATGAGGATGAAAAAATTCTAGTGGCAAACGATGATATAAGAAATAGATGAAAAAACTATTTTTATAATCTTTTTAATGAAAATAAAGATGTTAGTATTAGTTTAGGAGATTTAGCCAAGTTAGAAAAGTATATAAACCACAATTTCTACCGACATATTCAAAAGAATAAAGTCAAAGAGGCTCTTAAACATATAAGGGTGGTAAATCGGTGGGACCAGATAATATTCTTATAGAAGTTTGGAAAATACTAGGAGAAATAGAAATCACTTGGCTCACAAGACTATTTAATGAAATATGGAAAAACCAAAAGATGCCTAAGGAATGGAGAGCAAGTACACTTATACCCATATATAAGAACAAGGGAGACATTTAAAATTGTACGAATTATCGAGGTATCAAGTTAATGAGCCATACTATGAAATTATGGGAAAGAAATATCGAACGTAGGTTAAGACAAGTATCAGTACAATAGAGAACCAATTTAGATTCATGTCAAGCAGATCTACTGTTGAAGTGATTCACCTTTTGAGACGTCTTATGGAATATTTTAGAGCAAAAAAGAAAGACCTTCACATGATATTTATTGATCTAGAAAAAGCTTATGATAAGGTACCGAGGGAGGTTCTTTGGAGAACTTTGAAAAAAAGAGGTATCCCATTGATATATATTAACCTTATAAGAGACATGTATGATAGTGCAAAAACATGTGTGAGGACTCATGAAGGAACGACAGACTTCTTTGAAGTTAATATTGGGTTATATCAAGGATCAACTTTAAGTTCACACTTATTTATAATGGTGATGGATGAGTTAACAAAACATATTCAAGATGAAGTACCTTGGTGTATGTTATTTGCAGATGACATTGTATTAGTGGAGGAGTCGAAGGAAAAAGTTAATAGAAAATTGGAACTATGGAGAGAAACATTAGAAAGCAAAGGCCTCCGACTTAGTAGAACAAAGACAGAATATATGGAATGTAAGTTTGATCATTTGACTACTTCAGAGGACATAGAAATTAAAATTGGCATACATTGCATTCCCCAAAAGAAAAGTTTTAAATACCTAGGGTCAATGTTTCAAAGTGATGGAAGAATTGATGGAGATGTTACATATAGAATTAATGCTGGTTGGTTAAAATGGAGAGGAGCATCATGTATTCTTTGTGATAAGAAGATACCATTAAAATTAAAAGGTAAATATTATAGAGCAGCAATTAGGCCTGCCATGTTTTATGGTTATGAGTGTTGGGCAGTTAATCATCAACATGTACAAAAGATGTCTGTGAGAGAAATGAAGATGTTGAGATGGATGAGTGGTCATACAAGAAAAGACCGTATACATAATGAGGTTATTAGAAACAAATTAGGAGTGACACCAATAGAGGATAAAATGAGAGAACATCGTTTAAGATGATTTGGACATATAGAAAGAAGATCAAAAGAAGAACCTGTAAGAAGGTTAGAAAAACTAAATTTGGAAAGTATTAAAAGAGGTAGAGGACAACCACTAAAGTGTTGGAAAGAAACAATAAAGAATGATCTAGCTTATTGGGAGTTAACTGCTAACATGGCATACGATAGGGATCTGTGAAAACAAAGAATCCATGTAGCCGACCCCATCTAGTATGGGAAAAGGCTTAGTTGTTGTTGTTGTTGTTATTTACAAAGAGGCTAATAAAGTGTGGCATTATCATCATATGTTGGTTTGAAGTCAAGTTACTTAAAAAGTTCTTCTCAACAATTGAGAGAGGATCATAACTCCTTGAAAAGGAGCGACCTACCCCAATAGGTATCACATCCTCGACTACATGTATGTTCATGCATTCTTCTATGCGAGACAGTAATGTCTGCATGCTCTCAAGTTGACAAGTCATGTCTCGTAGATTAGTTAGATAGTCTCTCTTTAGGATGATGAACTTATAAGATAGTGTACTAAAGACTCAATTGTTCATCCAACATCTTAACAAATCTATTGTGTTGTAAATGATTCTTTAAATTTCTCCAAACAATCTCCATCATAGAAGGTCCTACATAATCGGTAATATATGAGGTATCATCCTCTCTGTCTATATAATCCAACATCTTAACAAATTTGTTGACTTGTGGATGATTCCTTAACTTCATCTAAACGGTCTTTAGATGGTCTATATACTCTCCTACCTAATTGACAATATATGAGGTATCCTCTTCCATGTCTAGTTTCTTCCAAAATGGATCAATAGTTAACAATTCTTTCAAAGCACCATATTTAAACAGAAGGCTAAGCTCATAAGCACTAGCTAGACCATGCAAATATCACAAATTAGAATAACATGTTCTTATATCTAAACTTATTATCTCCACATATTTACACTCGTTTACAATAAGATCACGATAGCATCGTGATACTCTTCTCCAAAGATTCACAACAAGATCTTCTATTATATCAACATAATGCATGGTTAGAGTTATTCTACAACAACATGTTCTTATTTCTTTATTCATTATCAACTTTACAATAAATGTTTCAATATTTTTGTTTGTATGTCATCTATACAAAAGGTGTATTACAACTATAAAAATTATTTTAATAGCATTCACCAAAGTCATATAACAGTCACTGTAAAAACATGCCCTTAAATATACAAGCCTAGAGGGTGATTATGTATCTTATTAACTACATTCAACTTCAAATAACCATTTATTGCATCATCTTCTCTAAATAAAAGTAGGCAACCTACTTTTTAATATTTGTCCGCCTAATACTTTCAACATCAATATTTTTATTTGATCTATATTTGCCTCTTTTTCAAACCAAATTTATACTTTACTTATTACGTCTTTATTGTTTGAATGACTAATAACTGTAACAATATTTTGCTTCTTACTAACTAGTCTTACATATTTAATAAGTTTATTACAACTCCTAAACACATCGTTCCTCATAAACACAAGTGAATAATCAAACTCATCACCCCACAATCAATAAATTGGTCTTCTAGCTCTTCTACCAACCATGTGCATCTCGATGAAGAGAGACACGCCTATACCGTGTTTTGACGTGAAGTTTCGATAACTAATTAGATTTCACCTAAACTCATGAATCATCTTCAAATATTAAAAAAAGTAAAAGTAAAGCAACAAATATACAATGATCTCACTAAAAACTAACCTTTTAAATTCACACAAAATAAAAAATCGATCGGATCGATTCTCCTCGATTTTCTTTCTTCGTTTTTATTCTTTTTTAGTTTGTTTGATTCCAACTATGTTCGTAAGTAACTAATTGTGATAGTTGGTTGCAAACAAGCTTATATCACCTCTCAATGAACGAAAATTAAATAAGAAGTAAGAAAAAATTGTCAAAATTTGTTCTAAAAAGAAGAGAGAAAATGACATGGGAGTATTTTGGGTATTTATAAAAATTGGAGTGATTACAGTGGAAGGAGTGTATAAGATTAGAATGCTATATATATTTGCTATAGAAAGAAGAGAGAAAATGATGTGGAAGTATTTTGGGTATTTATAAAAATTGGAGTGATTATAGTGGAAGGAGTGTATAGATTGGAATGCAATATTTATAAAGAACCGTCCCAAAGCAAGACAAGAGAGCTTCGTTGCTCCACCGCCGACGCCAACACATACACACAGATGGATGGCGTTCTGTGCGATGAGGTGCTGGAGCAAATCCTCCGGTGGTTGCCATCCGCCGCCGATGGCAACTCCGTCACTCTCGTTTCTAAGCGGTGGCTCTCTCTGTACCGTTCATCCCGGACGTCCCTCTCTCTCCGTCTGCCTCCGGCCACCTGCACTTGTTCTTTGTCCTCCCTCCTCTCTCACTACCCCAACCTCTCCGCCCTCACTCTCACCTCCGACTTGTCGGATTCTGGCCATCTCCTTCCGGACCGGACCCTCGTCTCCGTCTCCTCTCTTTGTGCAAACCTCACCCAACTACGCTTTCTCGTTGGCCCCGTCACCTGTTCGTCTCTCACCCACCTCGCTTCTTCCTGCAAATTTCTCTCTTCTCTCAAGATCATCGCTTTCCGGTGGCTCGATTTCCGGTGGTTGGTCGGTTTCCAGTCTCTGAGAACCCTCTCTGTGACCTTTCTTGACTGTTCGGAAGGTGAGTCGTTCTTGAATCTGTTGCCGGATTGCCCCAGTGACACTGAGCTTCAATTGGAGACCATTTGCCTCACCGGAATCCGAAACGGTGATTTGGGTGTCGATTGGTTGTGGAGCAACTGCAAGAAAATCACTAAATTGCAACTCTGTAGCTGTGACGGAATAGGTAGCTCCGTTTCAAATTCTTCCTTCCTTCGTGTGCTTGCGGGAATTCGTGAGTTCGTATTGATAGCATGCCGGAGTATCACCGGAAATCTTCTTCTCCGAGTTGCAGAAAATTGCAGTTCTCTGGTTTCTCTTGTTCTGTATGATGGTGGCAACACAGAGGCTCTGATTCAGGTCATTAAGAATTGTGGGTCACTGATCAAAATCGATTTAAGGCTTCCCCTCGACCTCAATGACGATGTTTTAATGTCGATCGCTGCGAATTGCAACAAATTGCAGAGCCTCAGCCTTCAAAGTTGCGTTTTGATCACCGGAGAGAGCCTGAGAGCATTGGGACAGGTCCTGGGATCGAATCTTTTGGAGTTGGTTTTAGTAAATTGTGATGTTGAAATAGAGCCTGGCTTATTAACATCTTTACTGCAGAATTTAAGGGGATTGAAAAAACTGGATCTTTCATACAATGAATTCTTGTTTGACAAGGAGATGAGTTCAATGCTCGCCTCTTGCCGGAATCTTGTGGAGTTAAAACTAAGGGGTTGCAAGGGTTTGACAGACTTGACACTTTGTTCTATAATAAAAAACTGCAATCTTTTGGAGATTGTTGACATTAGTCAGTGCAATAAGATCACTCATGAAGGTGTTAGAATGTTATTTCAAAGCCCGAGATTGGGTAAGATTTTAGTTGAGGAGAAGAGAATCCCACAGCAAGTGTAATTTATTTTAGTTGGTGTGAGTACGTCTCCTTCTTTAGATTATTTAGTCCTACTTTATTATTAGGTTGTTTATTTGTAAAGAGTGTGTATAAGATATACTTTCCATAAAGGAATATAAACAGGAATGTAATTCTTACTACATGTATTCAGATAAGGCTTCTTGATGATGATGGTGGTGGTCACGAGTGCCATCTAGATTCTTTAAAACGCTACATTGCCACTGTAAGGGGAATTCCTGAAAGGATTGTTGGAGGTAGTGGAAGGCTCACAAAAAGCAACGGGCTTCCTTATCAATTTACAGTATGAAAGATCTTTAGCCTACAAAAGGCCCGTGTTTTTTTTATGTCAGTCACTGAGTCCTCTCCGGCGGTAGATCTAGAATTTTTTTTGGGATGGAGTGAACAGCCTATTCAACCATTTAAGGTGGCAGGAAATATGTATATAATAGTCAGGAATTCAATTGTATCCTGGTAAACTTTTCATTTGTTTCCCAAATTTAGGAATGTCGATCTACCACTGGGCCTCTCTTTATATAGATGTTTTCCTTGTTTATTTCACTCATTAGACTATCTCTCTCTCTCTCTCTCTCTCTCTATATATATATATATATATATATATATATATATATGAAGAGAGAGAGAGAGAGAGAGAGAGAGAGAGAAAGAAGAAATCCGGGTTCTGAAAAATCCGATAATGCCCATCTCTTGTATGCTCACTTAAGCCTACCATTTTTGGCGATAACGAGAAACTTGGTATATGCTAACGTATACAAGCAAATCTCAATCGTCCAATTTGAAGGATGATTGATTGATATATGTACTTTTGTTTTTCACTTTTTGAATTAAGATCTTAATTATCTATCATTTAAATCGAATTGTTGAGATATGTTAACATATCTTGTTAGCTAGCATGCTCTCTCTCTCTCTCTCTCTCTCTCTCTCTCTCTCTCTATATATATATATATATATATATATATATATTGATTGGATCTTGTTCAATGCAGATACTACTCACTCCTACTTCATTATTGCTTTTCAGGAATATTAGTGTAACAAAATTATTTTTAAAATTATATTTGTACAATCGAAAAATAATGATTAAATATAAGTGATCATATCAAGGTAAACACGATTCAGTGGAGAAATTTTAAAAAACAAATGAAAAGTTTACACGGACCCTATTGAATTCCTAACTATAATTTCCCCACTTGAATGATTGAATAGGCTGTTCGCCTCATCCAAAAAAAAAAATCTAGATCCGCCACTCAAAGGTCAGGTTAGTTCAGTTTTCTAGATGACCTGCTTACAGTGGCCTTCAAACAATTTCTGGCGCATATTGGATGAATGATTCGCCAGAGGCGGCGTTGTGCAATGGTTGTGGTGCTTGTGACCTTCAATTTGTGAATAGACAACCTAGCCAGATGACTTCTTTGTCGTTCTCCTGACTGCCTGCGATTTTTGAAGTTCCAGCATGTTCGCTTCAGCAAATTCATTTTTTGATTGAACCTTTTCTCTCGAAATGATTTAGAGAATCAAGGACATTGAATCAAGCCATCCTAAATTCAACAGTTTCGGTTCTGGGTAACCATAACCCCATAACCAAACGGGATTCCATCCAATTGAGGTTGCAGTTCGGAACCCGCTTCCAGTTTCGGATCCCATTTTAACCCAAATAAGAAAAATAAAAAAGGTTAAAAAATCAGGAAAATTAAATTTAAAAATGGAACAGAACCAGCAGTTTGAATGCCGATCCACTGTCATCTGAGGAAAAAAAATCAGTGGTAAGCCATATATATAGAGAGAGAGAGAGAGAGAAAGAGATGGAGTGATAAGATCTCGCTCACCTATGCTCATTCGTGTTTACTCTTTGCTTTTGGACAACATGAGTGTAATAAAAATATTTTTTTTACTTTTTAAAATTTTAAAATTACATTATGCCACTCAAAAGCAATTGGTGAACATGAGTAAGAATGTCATAGGTAGACAGAATCCGGAT
Source organism: Brasenia schreberi (assembly GCA_036023115.1). NCBI lineage: Eukaryota > Viridiplantae > Streptophyta > Magnoliopsida > Nymphaeales > Cabombaceae > Brasenia > Brasenia schreberi. The sequence continues at coordinate 41,061,476 of JAYKKT010000092.1, read as the reverse complement.
ATATATATAGTCCAACTGAATTTTGAAGTCAGTAAGGGTCAGGTTGGGTCGAAAATCCCGCCCCCCCTAAACACAAAGCCATGTACTTCCCTCACTAATTTTAAGTTTTCTTGTATTGCTCGATACTACTTAGGATTATCTTTAAGCAAATAAATTGTACTTTAATTATATAAAGTCAATTCCACATTGAATAGAGCACATGAATGTGCTTTAATGAACTTATATTCAAAAGATAGAAAACTAAATAATTGATTACCGAAATGCTAGATCATGGTGCCTTTTAGGAATTATATGATGCCTTGAATTTGGGAAAACATGTGGATGGATGGTTCATTTAGTTTTGATGTTTGAATCTTGGTTGCTCTCTACTTGACCTCATCTTGTGCAAGGTAGAGCAGATCGACGACTAATAATCCAGATAATCAGTGGTGGATCTACATCAAAGCGAGATGGAGCATGCTAGATGAAAGTTAGGAAATCAAAAGGCAGAAGTATAGCTCACGGTTGAATCCTTGAGCTATAATACAACAACCCCCCACCCCGGCTAAGTTGTGCCTCAAAAAGTCCTCGTAGGGGTATGCCTAACGCCACATGCCTTTAAAGAAGGATCCTTAGTCCCAAACGTCTGAAAAGGACCCAACCCTTTTCCAAGGTGCAAGTTAGCAGGCATGATACGATATATGTATCGTACATATCAAAATCTGAACCAATATGATTCAGGTATCTTGTATTATAAAACACTATTTATTGTACCATATTGAAGCATATCATATGGTATGATATGGTGTAAGTTTCAAGAGTCATATTTTTTCCTAAATCAAATTTAGTGTGTTTAAACCCCTTTTAGGCTAGTTTCTTTAGCTTCTCTTGCATGCTTACTCCTTTTTCTAATTATACCAAGTACTTTCTCTCTAAAAATCACATATGTATTTTACATCGATGAATAATCATCAATTTTAAGTTCCAAAATAAGGCTTGAGGGCGTGTATATATATATATATATATATATATGTGTGTGTGTGATTTGGTTTGTTTTGATGTTAAATCCATATGATAGGATATAAATACATCGGTACCACATACGATACGGTTTGGGTTTCGGTTTAAAGGAAATAACTTGAAGGAAAATTGGGAGCGAGTCGACCTACTTTTGACCCGAACATGAAGTGACCAATTTGCTGATCCTACTCTGTTGTACAATCGACTTCTGGTGGTAGAAAGTGGTCCTTCTAAAGCTCCTGGTTAATGATCGGTGTAGAAAAAAGATCTCCACCCATTCACCAACTCTTTTTTCCCTTTTGGTTATGGAGGCTGAAGCCATCCACCTTTCAGGAGTTGAACTCCCAACAATGCCAAGGATAGAGATCTTCATGAGAGTGGTTCTCCGCTCCCTATAAGAACCTACCCCGAATGAGGCGGATTTGAGAGGTAGAAATGGAAGATGTAGAAAGAAATCCCGGTTGAGGATCGGGCCGGAGATAGGGACAGCAGGTTCCCGCAAACCCGGCCATGACTCCCTTAACTTATTTAGTACTGTAACATGGACAAAAATAAGAAGAGTATTGCATGCTATAAAAATGAATGCTCTCTTTGTGTTTGGCATGGAATCATGCTCTCCTTAATGCGGTGCACTAAAAGATAAGTCTCAAGTTTATATTGTTAGTCATATGTATGGTTTGATCATCCTAATATGGTATGATTATTTTGAGACACTGCGCTTTCAGACGGAGCCCCGCCAGAACCCATGGTGGATGTGGGGCAAGGACGGGAGCTATTTTGGTCCCTATCATGAGAACAGGGATGGGACCATGATTTCCGGCCCTGCCCCATGAAAATCCTCAACCAAGGGTGTCTGAGCGCCGTGTCATTGAGCTGCTGCTCTGGGTGAATTCACCAACTCTGTTATAGGACCAGGACCCTGCTCACTAAATAGGAATGGAGGAACAAATGAACCTGCTCACCACCGTTCTATGAATGCTGACATAGATGCAATATCCTTCTTTGTCATTTGTTCTTCTTCGTCATTTAAAATAGGTGGCCATATCTGATATATGATAGCTATAATAACTGGGAGATTTAGAAATTTTGTTAATGACAATTATTTCTTATAAAGAATCTTATGCAGTAACCCTTTTTAAAGATTAAAAACCAAAGCATCTATCAATATTACAAAATATTCAAAGTGATCAAGCACATAATATTATAACTTGGACAATTCGAGTGATTTTGTGATTATCATCGTTACTTTAGTTTTAGAGTCATGTGTTAATTTACCTCAAGAAAATGTGGCAAACTACTCATAAAATCTCCATGTCTTATACGAAATTTGAAATGCTCTTTAATGGTTCATAAACTATTTTTTTCTAGATCACCCAACGAGCAAACAGACCTTTCTATGGTTCCTTATATCCAATTCACATATTCAAATTTCAATCAAACAATTTGCAATATAATTAATTAATAACTACCTTCGTCCAATTGCATCTCTGTCTCCACTTATCGCTCAAGCTAAAATTCATCCTTAATATAAACTAATGAAGATAATAATAGGGGATGAGCACCGACCACACATTCTTTGTAGACAGAAGTGAGTCATAGCAACAACACATCATCACGAATTAAACTCACACGAATCGAAATTGCAACATGATGTTACATATGAAAAACCAAGTCAAATTCAAATATCAAAATCATAATAAACATATAATGCATATTCATGCACTCATCAATAATGCATTTTCAGTTTCAACATCAAGATCTCTACTGTCCAGCTGCATCCTAACAGTCATCGCACAGTTCCGTCAAACAACTATCGCTTGGTTTATAAAGAAAAAAAACAATCTATATAGACATACACATATAGGGTCGTATTTTTATGCATTACATTCACAAACCAAAACATTTATACATTATATTCACAAATTAAAACTCTTACGTACATCACTCATGATTATATACCAATCACAATCTATAAATACTAACTGAATATTGAAGGTATTATTCAAAATAAGTGTCAAACCAGTTCTATTTTAAAATGCTCATTGCTCCCACTAGTTTACCATATTGGTTCATATGTCTCTACCTAGATATACAATTATACAAAGGTGCTAAATGCATATTACATGTGAGACCAATATGACTGGCAAAGTAACCAAAAGGTACATCACCCAAGATACATGTTTGTACGCTCATCCACCATCCGATGAATGGCCTAGATCGTTACAGAGAGGGTGAATCCGTATTAGATAATGTTTCACTCTCATTCACTCATATCATATATCAATGCAAGTAATAAAACAATTGTAATATACATAATAAGCAATCATTTATTCTGATTGAAAGCTTTAAGAAAGCAAATCATAATTACATGTATCATTAAAAACAAGTAAAACTATCACTAGCATCCATCTTAAAAGAAAACAAATATCCACCTACCAAACGGTCCCCTAAAACAAGTTTAATTGCCAAAACATAAATCATCTCTCGATCACCTCAATTTGTATCTAAGCAAACATAAAAATCATTATCAAATTATAAATTAGTGACTCCTATTTAAGCAAAATACCTTAATTGGATCTTAAATAAAGACCCTAGATCCAAATTTTCTAATTCAAAATCACTTTATTAGTTTTCTAAATCTTAATAAGAACATGATATGATATGAATAAACGTCGTCTTGAAAAGTATACCCTTTTGGCCCTCCCTTTCCCTCTCTAAGGGTTGCTAGTAGGCAGCCTTTTAGACGAAAATCGAAGGGAAAGTTAGCCGCTAGAAATCTTTTGGTGCTTCTGGCTTCATAGCAACAGAGGATGGACCCAATCGATATGTCCCTCTTCCTTCAATTTCCAACCGGAAACGGCTCGACTCGTCGGCGTTTTTGCCGAAAAAGCAAAACAATAAGGAGTCTTTCCTCATTTTCCGGCCATTCCAGCTCCTCCACATTGTTGCGGACTCCCTCACTTGCGAAAACAATTGAAACGAGCCACAACGAGCTCGCATGGTGAATCGCAGCACAATCACGACGGGCAAACACCCTCTTCATGCGGGTACAGGCTCGGATCGGACCCAATTCCAGACGATCCGACCAGGTCATCACACATTTATAAATCAACAAGAGAGAGAGAGAGACTAAATTAGGAGGGGCAACATGTATTTTTATTTGTATTGGTGTTGGGTTAGGTTCAACTGGAAAATCCAATCCAAGTCGATTACATGTTAGTTTCAATACAATATTCCTGCAATCGCTCAATAATTACGGGTGAATGGTTAAAATATTTGAATTTCTCTATAATATAAATATATAAATCGTGTTAACCTTTTAAGGCATGAGTTTAATAATGTTGTTTTTATATTTTTTCAAAAACTTATAATTTAAAAATAAATAAATTCATACCACCGACAAGCAATGAATAAGCAAGAATAAATTTATATTCATCCACAAAAAAGGAAAATTAAAATTTATTGAAAATACAGTGATCCCAACCAAAAAGTTTCTTCCGAGATATTCTTCTCCCTGGCCCAACTCACTACTAGATCCGCCACTCGCCCCGTAGACGTGCAAACCATAAGTCATTGATATACTCTTCTCCCAACCAAAACTCGCGTATGAGCTGGTTTTTATTCTAGTTCAAAACTGTTCTCACAATCTCAAAACCAAAAAATATTATTAATAAAAGGTTTAAAACTTTAAAAAATAAAAAGATATAGAGCCGGCATTTTGGAATCACGGGTTCCAGTTTTATAAAAGGTGGAACTGAAATAGAACCGAATTGCCTCTTGTTTCAGGTCCAGTTTGACTGGTTCTGGTTCTGGTTCTCGCTGGTTTTTTACTCAATTCGGTTCCGGTTGAAACCGCCAAACTGGCCATATCTAGCGTAGTCAGTGAGTTCATCGATTGAAAGATGAAAGAAATATAATAAAAGCTAGAATCCTATTATCTTCCCCGAGAACGTAATACTTGGTCTCCCTCTATGTGGTGTGATACCGTTTCGAGTGGCACAACCCTTATAGAGGACCAAACCCCAAACATTCTCATCAACAAATGAAGAGTTGTACAAGACCATTACGAAAGAAAATTTTCCAATATAAGGAAATATTAACGGGTATAATTTCAACCCCTTCGAAATGTTTAAAATAATACATTCATGACATAGGGCCATCTTGGGTTTGATTATATGACTGAATTTGAACAGTTTCTACTAAGTTCGACTACCTGACATGAAAATCTAAAAGTAGTACCTTATGTCCTAATAGTAAAATTGTACTATCGGCTCATGCAAGTGTCACATACGCACACAAGAAAAAACTGATTATACATATATATATATATATATATATATATATATATATATATATATATATATATATATATATATATATATATATATATATATATATATATATAGAGAGCCTAAATTTGGAGAACTCTTAAAAATAGGGAACCATAGGGAACCCATCACAACTGTGTGATGTTTGAGATAATGGTTGAGGTAATGAAAAAGAAAGCTTTTAATACAAAGTATAAAAGTATAATGATACTTTTAATTCAAATCCTTATTGTTTGTTACGTGAATCAACAACAACAACTATGCGTTTTTTCATACTAGACGGGGCCGGCTACATGGATTCTTTGTTTCCACATAGCCCTATCATGTGTCATGTTAGCAGTTAACTCACAATAAGCTAGATCATTCTTTATTGTTTCTTTCCAACACTTTTGTGGTCATCCTCTACCTCTTTTAATACTTTCAAAATCTAGTTTTTCATACCTTCTTAAAGGTTCTTCTTTTAATATTCTTTTTATATGTCAAAACCATCTTAAACGATATTCTTTCATTTTATCCTCTATTGGTGTCACTCCTAATTTGTTTCTAATAACCTCATTATGTATACAGTATTTTCTTGTATGACTACTTATCCATCTCAACATCTTCATTTCTGTCACAAACATCTTTTGTATATGTTGATTATTAACTACCCAATACTTAGAACCATAAAACATGACTGGTCTAATTGCTTCTCTATAATATTTACCTTTTAACTTTAGTGGTATCTTCTTATCACAAAGAATACCTAATGGTCCTCTCCATTTTAACCAACCAACATTAATCATATGTGTAACATTTCCATCAATTCTTCCATCACTATGAAAAATTGACCCTAGGTATTTAAAACTTTTCTTTTGGGTACATCTTTAAGCAACATACACCAAGGTACTTCATCTTATAAATAAGTATGGACTTAAAGTTGATCCTTAATGTAACCCAATATTAACTTAAAAGAAGTTTATCATTCCTTCATGAGTCCTCACACATGTTTTTACACCATCGTACATGCTTCTTAAAATATTTATGTATGTCAATGGGATATCTCTTTTTTGAAGGTTCTCCAAAAAACCTCTATCGATACCCTATCATAAGCTTTTTCTAGATCAATAAATATATGTGAAGGTCTTTCTTTTTTACTATAAAATGTTTCATAAGACATCTCAAAAGGTGAATCTTTTCAACAGTAGATCTATTTAGCATGAATCTAAATTTGTTCTTTATTGTACTTGATACCAGTCTTAACCTACGTTTGATAATTCTTTCCCATAATTTTATAGTATAGCTCATTAACTTGATACCCCGATAATTTGCACAATTCTAAATGTCTTTCTTATTCTTATATATGGGTATAAGTGTACTCGCTCTCCATTTCTTGGACATCTTTTGGTTTCTCAATATTTCATTAAATAGTCTTGTGAGCCAAGTGATTTCTGTTTCTCCTAGGAGTTTCCAAACTTCTATAGGAATACTGTCCAGTCCTACCGATTTATCACTCTTCATAAGTTTAAGAGTCGCTTTGACTTTATTGTTTTGAATATGTCGATACAAATTGTGATTTATATACTTTTCTGATTTGGCTAACTCTCCTAACCTAATGCTAACATCTTTATTTTCATTAAAAAACTTATAAAAATAAATTTTCCATCTATTTCTTATATCATCATTTGCCACTAGAATTTTTTCATCCTCATCTTTGATGCATCTAACAGAATTAAGATCTTTAGTTTTCTTACTTTTATCCCTAACTATCCTAAAAATATTTCTTTCACCCTCTTTTAAGTTACATTTTTTATATAAATATTCTCAAATTTTAGCTTTTATTTCACTGACGGCCTTTTTCACTTGCTTCTTTGCTTTCTTATAAGCCTCTAAAGTTTCACTAGTTTTCTTAGCATAATGTAATTTGTAACATGTCCTCTTTGCCTTGATTTTATTTTGCACTACTTTACTCCACCACCAAGCTTCTTTTTGTACCGATATACCTCCCTTAGATTCACCTAACACATCTTTTGCCACTTTCCTAATATGTATAGTCATATTATTCCATATATCACAAGTTGTACCAACATAATTCCAAGCATCTCCTTGAAGGACTTCCTGTTTAAATATATCTTCTTTCTCGCTTTTGAGGTTCCACCATTTAGTCCGAATAACTCGATGCACTCTTTTCTTTTTTATCTATTTTTTTATTTATAAATTTATAACTAAAAGTCGATGTTGGGTGGTTAACCTTTCTCTTAGAATTACCTTGCAATCTTTACAAACCCTCTATCTTTTTTTGTACAAATAAAATAATCAATTTGTGTTTGTAATAAGCCACTCTTATAAGTAATTAAATGTTCATATAATTTTTTTGACGATTGTATTGACTATAAAGAGATCAAATAACATAGCAAAATTTAAAATCTCCCTACTTTCCTCATTTATATCCCCAAAACCAAAGTTTTCATCAATACCTTGATATCCTAATGCCTCTTTACCGATATGTTCATTTAAGTCTCCTCCTAAACAAATCATCTTATCGTTGTATGTTTACTATCTAACGAATTCTTTGAATCACCTTATCTAACTCTTTCCAAAAAGTCGTCTTTATACTATCTTCTAGTCCTACTTGGGGTGCGTAAGCACAAACTATATTAAAAACCTTTGCTCCTAACACTAATTTCAATGTCATGATTCGGTCACCATAACATTACATGTTTACTACACTATCCTTTAAATCTTTATTTATGATAATACCAACTCCGTTTCAAGCATTTTTCTTACTTGAGTACCATAATTTAAAACATGTATCCTCAATCTCCTTTGCTTTTTCCCCAACCCACTTTGTCTCTTGTAAATATAGAATATGAATCTTTCTCTGAATCATAGTATCTACCACCTTCATTTGCTTACCAGACAATTCGATATTTCAAGAACCAATACGAATCTTATTATCTAGGACTAGCTTTCTTACCCCCGCATCCATCCATATTGAAAATACGAAGACTCTCTTTGTAATTTATTCACTAACGTTTTTACCCATACTCATTCATGATGATTGGTTTCTTGTGGTTCTCTATTTTCGTGGGTTCTTTAAATCCATACTAGAGAGAAATAAAGAACCACAAAGACCCTATTACAATTGTTCGATCTTTGAGATAACAACTAAGGTTATAAAAGAGAAAAATGCACACAATATATTAAATATTAAGTATAAAATAAATGCAAATATTTACCATTGATCATTCAAATGAATGGTGGAGATGAGTTCCTTATGGTTCTCTATGAACGCGTATAGAGTGCGTATATGTTAAGGTCATGATGGAAATCAAAATGGACATTCAATCCCCTCAATTAGATTATCCATGTGCTGCTTGGCAGATACCCTGTTAAAGAAATTCTGTGAACCACTCATAGAGTGCGTATATTAACCCATAATACAGTACTCGCTGCATTATAAAATTTGGTGAGAACATTATGTGGAGCTGCTATGATATAATAACAATGGAGAAGTTTGTACGTTTTAACAAAACTAATCAAGCATTTTCTGATCACTACAAGCAGAAAATTACATTAATAAGATTAAAAATCAGGTTGACTAGCTAAGAAACTTCGCTTGCACAATTGGGCAACAGCTCACCTAGCTAAGAGGTCTACTCACAAGTTGAAGGTCATGAGTTCAGAAGTGTGCATATGGCTTCACTTCAGCATCCCCTTTATAAAAAAAAGAAAGAAAGAAACTTCGCAGAACGTGGCGTTCAATGCATCCCATTCTATAACATACTTTATGCGGATCTGTTAGTTTCAATTTGGAATATTTCATAGGTTTCTTGAGGATGCCTTCTCAGTTTCTTTGTGTTTCCCCATCCAATTCACAAATAGGAGCTTACACTGGTCTTCGTCGGCCCTCGTCTTCAGGTAGTTGACTTGATGGATCACTAAGATCTCAAATCTACACCTTCCATCTTGGTGATGAACAGCAGTTGTTCTGGGTTTCTTTAGGTGGAACCTACCATGAAGAGGCTCATGATGTGATTGATCTAAAGCACAGCTGATGTTGATCACCACAATCGACGTTAGAGATAAATCTCTTTGAACCTGAACGGCTTTCCAAAGATCAGGATATGTTTTATCTGTCCGTGGAAACTCTCATAGCTCTCATAGAAGTTCTTGGTGTCTAAGCAAAGCCAGAAGAAGACTTCAGACACACTTTGCGGTTCTCCACAAGATACATAATCTTCTGACCAACAAGCTAAGATCAGCCTAAAGCTAATTCACAGACAACTGCCCTTCACCAACTTTCCTTGAGAGAGAGACACACACAGAGAGAGAGGAAATGGAGACACCAGCACCTACAGAACTGCTTCATGGAACCCTTCACGCCTGCATCTTTTATGCGACATCTCCTCCATCAGTTTGCAGCGTAAGTTTTCATGAGAGATAGTGTAAAGAAACAAATCAAATACTGTTCCATTCATCTGCATTGTTTGTAATTATCACGATAGACGTTCATCCAAGTAATAACTTCTTGTCTTGAATTTCGATCAAGTTCAGTGTATGTTTGGAGAGCAAGAGGCCGCTCATGTGACGATCAATTTCGATCACACCACGGTTGCAGAAACCAGCCAAGAAGCAGACCGTGTATGGGACCAAAGCTTTCACATACTTTGTGCTCACAAGGTTTCCCATATTCTCATCTCTGTGAAAACCAACGCTACAACCATAGGAAAGCTTGAAATTCCCGTCTCTGAAATCACTGCAGGAACTCCAGTCTCTGGTGTATTCCCTCTTTTAACTGAGACACCCATGATGAGGATGCTTTTGCTTACTTCAAACACACAAAAGTAATATGCAGAAAATGTCCCAGATTACACCATAAGTTCCCCACACTCTTTGCTCACCATCAGAAGACCATAACTGTGGACACTAGAGCACCCAGCTCTGTTAATGACAGAGAAATTATGAGCTTTTTGGGTGGTGTAGATTTGTGTGATGGCCGATATGATACAGAGCAACATTCATTGTTTCAAACACTTACTAAGGAATCCCATTACTACGACTTTACCAGACAAACATTGCAGGAGCTAGTCTCAACAAAGGAGGGCCAAGAGAGCCTTGGCATGATGCACATGCTTGTGTTACTGGTGAGGCTGCTTGGGATGTGTTAACCAATTTTGAGCAAAGATGGGCCTATGTGCAAGCCATAAGGCATGCTGAGAGGTTCATATATATTGAGAATCAATATTTCACTGGGGGATGCCACCTTTGGGAGAGTGATTCAGATTGTGGATGCCACAATCTGATTCCTGTAGAGATTGCCCTGAAAATTGCTGCTAAAGTTAGAAACAAAGAGAGATTTGCTGTATATATATTACTGCCATTGTGGCCCGAAGGAATTCCTGAAGGAGAAGTTGTTCAAGAGATACTACATTGGACTAGACTCACTATGAAGATGATGTATGGCATTATTGGCCAGGCAATCATGGAAGTTCATGAAGATCTTCATCCAAGAGATTACTTAAACTTTTTTTGTCTTGCGAGTCGTGAATCGAGGAGCGAAGGGGAGTATGTTCCTCCTTCAACGCCCGGCTCGTCTACACACTATTGGAGCGCACAAAAGAACAGGAGGTTCATGATCTATGTGCACTCCAAAGTTATGATAGGTACACACCAACTAAACCCAATTCCTTTTCCTAGACAAAACGGTTTTAAAGATTTTTAAGTAGCATAATGATCAATCTTTTGTCATACACGTATTTAAATAAAAAAAACAGTTTGTTGTTTCCTTCTAAAACTTTTCAAGTCTTCTGCAGCTCCTTTTATAATGCATATGATTCATTTTCTTTCGCATTTTGTCTCCATATGGCCGTTCTCTCTCTCTCTCTCTCTCTCTCTCTCTCTCTCTCTCTCTCTCTCTCTCTCTCTCTCTCTCTCTCTCTCTCTCTCTCTCTCTCTCTCTCTCTCTCTCTCTCTCTCTCTCTCCTTCTTCCAGACAAAATTTATATCAAGTGTAAATGGTGTTTGTCCCATCCACATTGAATATGAACTGGTAGGAGCCATTTTAGCTTTTAATATTTCATTGCATGTTCTGTAAATCAAACCTGACGCGTGTGATCTCTGCAGTTTAGTTACTTGGAAAATTATATTAGAATGGGAATCTTGTATTGCAGCACCAAGACTTTCACTGTCAACCTGCTTTCAGGTAAAATGTAAAGCAATAATAAATGCATTTGAAGAATCAAAATTCAGAAAATACTGCATGTAATTGGACTGTTGAATTGATTCATACTTAAAAGGTAAGATCAAGTATGCTTCAACTACTGTAAGAACAACCAACTACTGATAATTCTGCTCATTTTGTTGCGGTTGACATTTACAGTGGATGATGAGTACCTACTGATCGGCTCCGCGAACCTGAACCAGAGATCTATGGATACCAAAAGGGACACTGAGATTGCAATTGGTTGTTACCAGCCCAAACATATTGGACATGGCAAGAATTATGGCAGTGTTCATGAATACAGGATGTCATTATGGTGCGAGCACACGAGGCGCATAGAAGAATCCTTCCTAGAGCCCCAGAGCTTAGAATGCTCGCGACGCATGCGCGAGATTGGGGAACAAATGTGGAATGCATTTAGCGGAGAAGCCATGGAAGATATGGGCGGAGTTCACTTAGTGAACTACCCCATAACAGTTTTAGAAGACGGTTCGGTGGAAGATGATGGGCGAACCTTCCCTGATACCACAGCTCATGTCAAAGGCACGAGATCTCTAATACTCCCATCAGTTCTTACAACATAATTATGCATCTCTCTCTATATATATTTATATAGAGAGAGGGGGAGTGTCTTAGGTGCATAATATTTTTTTTAAATGTAACGTACAAAATTACAATTATATTTTTAATTCAAATTTTCATCGTTAATTTTAAAGATTGAACCGTCAACATGATTATGTAAAATTATGCACTAAAAACATTACGTTCTCTCACTTTCTCTCTCTTTATATATATAATTCTTTAACCAATATAAGTTGGCTTGGGGAAGCACACAAGGGAAGAAGTTTTCTTCAATAAATTGTATTTATTACAATGTCTGAAATCTTTAAGCTAGATTGTGGGAACACTATTTCAAGGATTGAAATATTCAGCAAATTGTATTTATTTATTATCTGAGAAAATTGTATTTATTATTATATTGGCATCTTATTGTGTGGTGAAGGAAGCATCCATCTACTTGATTGTATTGAAGAAGGCTCTCTTTTTTTTTATGAAGTTTACAAGCATTCTAAACTTGAGTGTTGGAGCACTCATCTTTCCTGCAATTTCTTTAGCATGTTGACTGCATTTATATATTGCCTACTTTCTACCAAAAGTATTATTTTTCTAATAATTATGTCCAAATAATATTAACAATCTCCTGGATAACCCAAAACAGATGCACATCAAAAATATATCCCGTTTCTTATTCTGTCAGGGTTAATTGGTAATTTGAATTCTGAACTCCAACTTGGAGTCTTAATTGGAGCCCATATAAATAAATATAATACATATGTATATACATATATATTATATATATAGCTTTTTCAATTACATATTCATATATTTAGTTTTTTCTATTATATTTGTATATATGTATATATAGATATGTGAATGCATATGTATACACATATAAAGTTTTTTATTATATGTATGTGTATATATATGTAGTGTATATATATATATATAGTTTTCTTATTATATTTAAGTTTGGATTTTAAGTAGATATGGCCAACCTGGCAATTAAGTGTATACACATATATGTAGTGTATATATATATTTATTATAATTTTCTTATAGACCCGATCTAACTTCCTGCGGGCCAACCTGGCCTGGCTCGCATCGACCCCAGGGCTAGACGGGCTGAGCGATTTCCCTGCTTCTAATATTGGTCGAGATTTTCTGGTCCGGCCCTGCATTTTTCTGGGGCTGAGCACCCTGGCCTAGCCCATTTTGACATCTCTAGTCCTAATCTAATGACAAGAACCGGTCCACTTTGACTAGGTAATACATGGACCAAACCAAGTCGAATGGTTCACATTACCTACTCGGGATTTAACAAATAATGACAAGGTCAATAAGAACTTAAGACACAAATCATAAATACATAACCCCATCTAAAGAAATAGAGAGAGAGAGAGAGAGGGAGCAGTCCATGTGCACATCAATTCATCCTTAAACATACTCAAGAATCTCAATTGTCCAATCGACAAGATCGATACTGAAATCAAAATTTTAAAAGTAAAAAATATCGGTATAATAAATGCATCCAACTTTTCTTTTTTATTTAAAGATCTCAATCATTAACCTTCAAAATCCAACTATTGATATCTTTAAAAAATTAAATCATATATTGACGTGCACATAGACTAATTTCTCTCTATATACATATATACATATATATATATATATAGAGAGAGAGAGAGAGAGAGAATATGGTAAATGTGCATGCTCATTCAAACATCTTAAAAAATGATTGTTGAGATGATAAAATGGATTTAAGCATTAATGGAGTGTGCACATAGACTAGGATCTCTATGTATGTACATATAATGCATTTGTGTGTGTATATATATATATATATATATGTGTGTGTGTGTGTGTGTGTAGAGGTAGTGCAAAATACCTAATGCTCTTAGGTGCATACAAATGCTTACACATTTTCACATTTGAATTACATTACATTTAATGTGGTGCATTTAATGCAAAGTACACAAGTACATATACATGTACATGTATGTACACTTATTCACGACCTCAACCATTTCTCTCTTATTTAATCTTCTATTGGTGCCACCCAAGTTCTTCTTTAATGAATATTCCTATCAAAAGTAGGTTCAAGAATCAAAATTTGTTCTCGAAGCTTTGACATGTTCTACTTATCACATTAAAGTTTTTATGATTGGTTAAGAAACTTAATTCATAATTATCTGTAATCGATATCTAGCAGTGATCGATGCGCTACAGTATCAAATTAATCTAAACTACCAACTTGAGAATTCTCAATTGCTTAATACTCTTTTCCAGCATAATGTGCATCCATCTAACCCTTCTATATTTGGCATCAATTAAACTCAGATCATAATGATCTTGCTTCTTGGTTTGCTTTCCCTTTCTTTATTTTTCAATACAAATACTGTCAACAGATAGCAGTCCTCATCAGTTATCTCTTTTACAAAAGAATTGGATATTCTAAAACCACTGCAAATGGTTCACTTTGGATCCAAAAGAGACATAGCTCACGGGCTAGCGGGTTGGCTCTCTGCCAGTGGGCATCTGGTAGGCATTGAGTCTTGAGGGACACCACATCACAGGTACTTTCCGTCGAAACGCCATTAGAGCATGAAGGATGTAAATAAAAAAAATGTACCTGGGAGAATCTGGTTCGAGCGAGAAAGAAAGACATGGATGTATATCCAATGTGGATTCCAAGTCTTTCAGGTCGATGCCATGTTTTCAAGGAAATTTCCTGCATTGAGAATGTTATATTGGTTTATTTACATGGCTGCAGTCAGTTTATAGTTTTACTTACAACAGAAATTGCATCAAGAAAGATGATTTTAATTTAATTTAGAAAGAATCCTCATTTCTAAATGAAATATATATTAAAATTTTGAGATGACCATAATTATGGATGGATGTAAGCTTAGATGCCTTGATACCATAGAGTCAAATTCAGGTCAATACAGGATAATTCAATTGTGGGGTCATGCATTATTCGGGTTCATGTCCTTGTCCACCTCCAACTGCCACAAAGGAAATAGGATCATGTTCAGTGACCTGTTTTGGCACGAACATGAAATCATAGGACACCTGACTATGATCTGAAACATGAAATGGCTGGTCACACAGTACATGACATAAACATCACCTGAAAAGTCCGTGTTCATTGCTACCCGAATTGATACAGAAAAGATCCAGATAGGTTTTCATTGACTTGTTTTGCACAAGAATATGAAATGACACAATATCGACAGGGACACGAAACATGAAATTGCTGGCAACGTATCACCTGACACGACATCACTGAAAAAGTATGTGTTCTTTCCTACCAAAAGTGAAGGTAGGCTTGTTTTTGGCTTGACATGTTTTTGACACAAACACGAAATGACACAACATGAACATGACCCAAAACACAAAATCGCCATCACTAATTACCTCTACATAAACAAATACATAATATTTTCTCTACTGCTTTAAGCAAGAAAGCTCATGTTTGGCTCATTTTACAGTCTTAATAAAGATTGATTCTAGGATTGGGATCAAAACAAAGAGATCGAGTAATTTATCCATTTGATTCGATGACGAACTCTTCTTTTATACAACCCCCAAACCAAAACCATTTATGATTTTATAGATCCTTATGAACTTTAAACCTCGACAAACCCTCGTCAAACCAGAACCAGCAGAGATTGAGTCATATTCGATACTAATTAAGTGAGATTTACAAGCATGATAAAAGATCCTACTGACTTTTACACTGGCTATTGACAATGGCAGATCCTTATTGAGTCCAGGTGAGGTGAAACCTTAGCCAATGGTTATATCCGTGGACCATAACACATATATTTGGCCACTGGCTGTAGACTACCCAACACAGCCATCCTCCTTTCGCTTGACATGGGCTATGAAATCAAATTGAACAGAAATTTCATAAAAAATTGGTTTATCAGTTCTGCTTCTAAGGTTTTAAAACCGAATAAACCAGATAATTGAATATATATATATATATATATATATATATATATATATATATATATATATATATATATATATATATATATATAATGGTGGATCTACATGGAGGGGGGGGCGGTTGCCCCCCTGAAATTTTTAAAATTTACACTAAAACCTATGTTTTACAGTGAATATATGGTTGAGATTCATGCTTCGCCCCCCTTAACACGATGAAATATATATGTCGCCCCCTCCAACACTATTTTCTAGATCTGCCACTGTATATTCATATGTATATATATATATGTACATATATCTTATTTAAATCCAAACCCACTTGGTGCCACACGAAATAATATCTCATTTAAATTATTAAGTGCAGGGCCCAAATCGCTGGACACACATTTGTCCCTCAAAATTCTCTCTCTCTCTCTCTCTTCTCTCTCTCTCTCTCTCTCTCTCTCTCTCTCTCTCTCTCTCTCTCTCTCTCTCTCTCTCTCTCTCATGTGCGCACACAGACACGCACATTATTTTGTCAATTTGAGCTAATTATGAATCTTGACATATTTCCTATCATTATTTGCGCGTTGCGGATGGACCAGCCATATATCATCATACTGATAAGAAAACCATCTTAAAGGAGGAAGCACAAAGAGCAATGGCTCACTTGGCTAGAAGTCGACTCTCAAGTTGAACTGTTGAAGTCACGAGTTCCATGCTCGGGGGCATGCATCTGGCTTGAGCCTGCCCATTGTACCAAAAACGGAAAAGGAAAAGTTTGAGATGAACGGCCATGGTTTATCCTTTGTTTCTCTTTTCTTTTCTTTGTAGAAGAGTATAATTCAAATCCTTTATGTATTTGAAGGGTTTTCTTCTTTCTTTTACAGTTTATTTGCCTTGCGGAAAATAAAAAGGATATTCATATCAAAATTAAGAGAAGGGATTGAATCAAGATCAGAGAGGCCAGGAATTTGCGACCCACCGCGTTCTAACGTAAATGAGTAAATTGTATAAGGAAGACGGTGGAGAAAGAAAGGCCCACGGTTAAATCCATAGGCCATAAAGATAGTCAAAAAAGGTTCATTGATGGGCTATTATCTAAATTTTCACCTTATCATAAAGCTCAAACTAATAACCTTACTGGAGAAAAGCTCATTATTACAAGGAGGTGTGGTAAATGCTCAAACCTCATCCATGGTCATATCTATTTAAACACATTCATAGTTTGATTAGTAAATTGATGAAAATTTCAATTAAAAGTAATAGTATATTTTTACATTTAATGTATTATATTTATTAAATTATTTTTACTTTATTATCTCAATTGTCAATCTCAAAGATCAACCGATTGAAATAATAAAATAGATTTGAGCATGGTTTAAACATTTACTATTTCCTCCTATTATAAGCATTGCATATTCTTCTCACTCTTAACACTTCTAGCCTTGGTGCTTCCTTTTGGGCGACCCACAATCAGGATCTGCCACATGGCACAAAAAACAGTTGATGAACTCTACAAGCTACTATAAAGGGCCCACAACACCATCCAATAGGCAAGTTCACCCAGTCATAATTGGATCATGCGTTATTAACTACTTTTCGAAGATTCAACCACTCAAATAAGCAAAGTTTTTCTTTTTTTCTTTTTGTTTTTGTTACACCCACACATACACCTTATGGGATTCAAACTCCCCACCAGCATCACTGACGCTAGAGCACCCTACCATTGAGCTAATGCTCTTCGTGTCACTGAGGAAACAAAGATAGAAATGCACTTAGTAGAAAGATGAGAAACACAAAAAAGAGGATAGGGTGAAGTAGTGATCTGACCAGACCTTTGGTTGGAGCCCGAAAGGCCCATCCGGTAATAGAATCAAAGCTTACGCCGAGCCCACTATGGCACCATCCCGAATCCGGGGTTCTTAACAGTTTCAAACATGGTAGCTAGAATCGAGCTTCTAGATAGAATGGGTGAAGGGATAAACTAGTTCAACTTTACCTCAACGTTAACTTGCAAAGATGAATTCCTAAGAATTTAGTGTGGTTTTAACTAGCAAGCCTTTTTAGAATCATAAACTCATAAGATTTTGTGTTCTAAGATCACAGTTTTAACTATTATGATTTCCAGTACTAATTGTCAACAAAATGACACAAGAAAACCTTATTCGTTATCATTGTTTTATGGAGAAGAGTACAATTTTGAAGGTTGTTGTGAGGGCATTTGAAAAATCATGAAGAACAATTTTGTTGTGAGGGCACAAATTGATTACTTTATTTGTAGAAAAAAAGATAGAGCATGTTGTAAAGATTGCAAGGTAATTCCAGAAGAAAGCTTAACTACCCAACATCGACTTTTAGTTATGGATTTACAAATTAAAAAATGGATAAAGAATAAAAGAGTGCATCGAGCTATTTGGACTAAATGGTGGAACCTCAAAAGCGAGAAAAAAAAAATTTAAACAGAAAGTCTTTCAAGGAGATTTTTGGAATTATGTTGGTACACCCTGTGATATCTGGAATAATATGGCTATATATATTAGGAAAGTGGCAAAAGATATGTTAGGTGTATCTAAGGGAGGTGTACCGGCACAAAAAGAAGCTTGGTGGTGGAGTGAAGTAGTGCAAAAGAAAATCAAGGCAAAGAGGGCATGTTACAAATTACATTATGCTAAGAAAACTAGTGAAACTTTAGAAGCTTATAAAAAAGCAAAAAAGGTCGTGAGTGAAGCAAAAGCTAAAATTTAGTTGGATTTATATAAAAAAACTCAACTCAAAAGATGGTGAAAGAGATATTTTTAGGATAGTTAGGGCTAGAGATAAGAAAACTAAAGATCTTAATTTTGTTAGATGCATCAAGGACAAGGATGAAAAAATTCTAGTGGCAAATGATGATATAAGAAATAGATGGAAAAAACTATTTTTATAAGCTTTTTAATTAAAATAAAGATGTTAGTATTAGCTTAGGAGAGTTAGCCAAATCGAAAAGTATATAAACCACAATTTCTATCGACGTATTCAAAAGAATAAAGTCAAAGAGGCTCTTAAACATACGAAGGGTGGTAAATCGGTAGGACCAGATAATATTCTTATAGAAGTTTGGAAAATACTAGGAGAAATAGAAATCACTTGGCTCACAAGACTATTTAATGAAATATGGAAAAACCAAAAGATGCTTGAGGAATGGAGAGCAAGTACACTTATACCCATATATAAGAACAAGGGAGACATTTAAAATTGTACGAATTATCGAGGTATCAAGTTAATGAGCCATACTATGAAATTATGGGAAAGAATTATCGAACGTAGGTTAAGACAAGTATCAGTACAATAGAGAACAAATTTGGATTCATGTCAAGCAGATCTACTGTTGAAGCGATTCACCTTTTGAGACATCTTATGAAACATTTTAGAGCAAAAAAGAAAGACCTCCACATGATATTTATTGATCTAGAAAAAGCTTATGATAGAGTACCGAAGGAGGTTATGTGAAAAACTTTGGAAAAAAGGGGTATCCCGACATACATTAACCTTATAAGAGACATGTAAGATAGTGCAAAAACATGTGTGAGGACTTATGAAGGAATGACAAACTTCTTTGAAGTTAATATTGGGTTACATCAAGGATCAACTTTAAGTCCATACTTATTTATAATGGTGATTGATGAGTTAACAAAACATATTCAAGATGAAGTACCTTGGTGTATGTTATTTGCAGATGACATTGTATTAGTGGAGGAGTCTAAGGATAAAGTTAATAGAAAATTGGAACTATGGAGAGAAACATTAGAAAGCAGGCCTCCGATTTAGTAGAATAAAGACAGAATATATGGAATGTAAGTTTGATCATTTGGTTACCTTAGAGGACATAGAAATTAAAATTGACACACATTGCATCCCAAAAGGAAAGTTTTAAATATTTAGGGTCAATTTTTCAGAGTGATGAAAGAATTGATGGAGATGTTACGCATAGAATTAATGCTGGTTGGTTAAAATGGAGAGGAGCATCAGGTATTCTTTGTGATAAGAAAATACCATTAAAGTTAAAAGGTAAATATTATAGAGCAGCAATTAGGCCTGCCATGTTTTATGATTGTGAGTGTTGGACAGTTAATCATCAACATGTACAAAAGATGTTTGTGACACAAATGAAGATGTTGAGATGGATGAGTGGTCATACATGAAAAGACCGTATACATAATAAGGTTATTAGAAACAAATTAGGAGTGATACCAATAGAGGATAAAAATGAGAGAGCATCATTTAAGATGGTTTAGACATATAGAAAGAAGATCAAAAGAAGAACCAGTAAGAAGGTATGAAAAACTAAATTTGGAAAGTATTAGAAGAGCTAGAGGATGACCACAAAAGTGTTGAAAAGAAACAATAAAGAATGATCTAGCTTATTGTGAGTTATATGCTAGCATGACACACGATAGGGAGATGTGGCTACAAAGAATCTATGTAGCCGACCCCGTCTAGTATGGGAAAAGGCTTATTTGTTATTGTTGTAGGCTCATTGCTCTCTCTCTCTATATATATATATATATATACAACAACAACAACAACAACTAAGCCTTTTCCCATACTAGACGGGGTCGGCTACATGGATTCTTTGTTTCCACAGATCTCTATCGTGTGCCATGTTAGCAGTTAACTCCCAATAAGCTAGATCATTCTTTATTGTTTCTTTCCAACACTTTTGTGGTCGTCCTCTACCTCTTTTAATACTTTCCAAATTTAGGTTTTCTAACCTTCTTACAGGTTTTTCTTTTGATCTTCTTTCTATATGTCCAAACCATCTTAAACGATGTTCTCTCATTTTATCCTCTATTGGTGCCACTCCTAATTTGTTTCTAATAACCTCATTATGTATACGGTCTTTTCTTGTATGACCACTCATCCATCTCAACATCTTCATTTCTGTCACAGACATCTTTTGTACATGTTGATGATTAACTGCCCAACACTCAGAACCATAAAATATGGCAGGCCTAACTGCTGCTCTATAATATTTACCTTTTAATTTTAATGGTATCTTCTTGTCACAAAGAATACCTGATGCTCCTCTCCATTTTAACCAACCAGCATTAATTCTATGTGTAACATCTCCATCAATTCTTCCATCACTTTGAAAAATTGACCCTAGGTATTTAAAACTTTCCTTTTGGGGAATGTAATGTGTGCCAATTTTAATTTCTATGTCCTCTGAAATAGCCAAATGATCAAACTTACATTCCATATATTCTGTCTTTGTTCTACTAAGTCGGAGGCCTTTGTTTTCTAATGTTTCTCTCCATAGTTCCAATTTTCTATTAACTTTTTCCTTAGACTCCTCCACTAATACAATGTCATCTGCAAATAACATACACCAAGGTACTTCATCTTGAATATGTTTTGTTAACTCATCCATCACCATTATAAATAAGTATGGACTTAAAGTTGATCCTTGATGTAACCCAATATTAACTTCAAAGAAGTCTGTCGTTCCTTCATGAGTCCTCACACATGTTTTTGCACCATCATACATGTCTCTTATAAGGTTAATATATGTCAATGGGATACCTCTTTTTTCCAAAGTTCTCCAAAGAACCTCCCTCGGTACCCTATCATAAGCTTTTTCTAGATCAATAAATATCATGTGAAGGTCTTTCTTTTTTGCTCTAAAATGTTCCATAAGACGTCTCAAAAGGTGAATCGCTTCAATAGTAGATCTACCAGGCATAAATCCAAATTGGTTCTCTGTTGTACTTGATACTTGTCTTAACCTACGTTCAATAATTCTTTCCCATAATTTCATAGTATGGCTCATTAACTTGATACCTCGATAATTCGCACAATTTTGAATGTCTCCCTTGTTTTTATATATGGGTATAAGTGTACTTGCTCTCCATTCCTCGGGCATCTTTTGGTTTTTCCATATTTCATTAAATAGTCTTGTGAGCCAAGTGATTCCTATTTCTCCTAGTATTTTCCAAACTTCTATAGGAATATTATCTGGTCCTACCGATTTACCACTCTTCATATGTTTAAGAGCCTCTTTGACTTCATTCTTTTGAATACGTCGGTAGAAATTGTGGTTTATATACTTTTCTGACTTGGCTAAATCTCCTAAACTAATACTAACATCGTTATTTTCATTAAAAAGATTATAAAAATAGTTTTTCCATCTATTTCTTATATCATCATTTGCCACTAGAATTTTTTCATCCTCGTCTTTTATGCATCTAACATAATTAAGATCTTTAGTTTTCTTATCTCTAGCCCTAGCTATCCTAAAAATGTCTCTTTCACCCTCTTTAAAGTTGAGTTTTTTATATAAGTCCTCCCAAATCTTAGCTTTTGCTTCACTAACGGCCTTTTTTGCTTCCTTCTTTGCTTTCTTATAAGCTTCTAAAGTTTCACTAGTTTTCTTAGCATAATGTAATTTGTAACATGCCCTCTTTGCCTTGATTTTGTTTTGTACTACTTCACTCCACCACCAAGCTTCTTTTTGTGCCGGTACACCTCCCTTAGATACCCCTAACACATCTTTTGCCACTTTCTTAATATGTATAGCCATATTGTTCCACATATCAGAGGGTGTGCCAACATAATTCCAAACATCTCCTTGAAGGACTTTTTGTTTAAATATATCTTCTTTCTCACTTTTGAGGTTCCACCATTTAGTCCGAATAGCTCGATGCACTCTTTTCTTCTTTGTCCATTTTTTTATTTGTAAATCCATAACTAAAAGTCGATGTTGGGTGGTTAAGCTTTCTCCTGGAATTACCTTACAATCTTTACAACACGCTCTATCTTTTTTTCTACAAATAAAGTAATCAATTTGTGTTTGTGATAAGCCACTCTTATAAGTAATTAAATGTTCATCTCGTTTTTTGAAGATTGTATTGACTATAAAGAGATCAAATGACATAGCAAAATTTAAAATCTCCCTACCTTCCTCATTTATATCCCCATAACCAAAGTTTCCATGAATCCCTTGATATCCTAATGCCTCTTTACCGACATGTCCATTTAAATCTCCTCCTAAACAAATCATCTCCCTTTGTGGAATCTTTTGAAACACCTTATCTAACTCTTCCCAAAAAACTGTCTTTATACTATCTTCTAGTCCTACTTGGGGTGCGTAAGCACAAATTATATTCAAAACCTCTACTCCTAACACTAATTTCAATGTCATGATTCGGTCACCATATCGTTGTATGTCTACTACACTCTCCTTTAAATCTTTATTTATGATAATACCAACTCCGTTTCGGGTCTTTTCTTTACCTGAGTACCATAATTTAAAACCAGTATCCTCTATCTCCTTTGCTTTTTCTCCAACCCATTTTGTCTCTTGTAAACACAGAATATGAATCTTTCTCCGAATCATAGTATCTACCACCTCCATTAGCTTACCCGATAATGTTCCGATATTCCAAGAACCAATACGAATCTTATTATCTAGGACTAGCTTCCTTACCCCCCGCATCCGTCCATAATCAAAATGCGGAGACCCTCTCTGAAAATTTTTCACTACATTCGGGCGGCAATGTAGCGGGACTAACTTCTTTACCCACACCCGTCCATGATGTGGGAACCCTCTCTGCAATTGATTCACTACATTCGGGCGAAAATGTAGTGGCCCTTGCTTACTTCTTACTGCATTCGGGCTCTGCAGCACGTCGCTAGGCGGGAACGCCCCAAAGCAATGCTCATAATTTTTGTAATCCATGTTGTAGAAATCCGACGAAGTTTTACGCTGGCTGTCGGAAGCCTAACACAACCCTCCTCCTTTATCCGGGCTTGGGACCGGCAATGCAAGGGTGATCCCTTACATGGGCGGAGTTTCTCTCTCTCTCTCTCTCTCTCTCTCTATATATATATATATATATATATATATATATATATATATATATATATATATATATATATATATATATATATATATATATATTTCAAGCCATCAACCGACCACAATGAAAGGGATTAAATTAAAACTCTTCTCCTTCGTACGAACTTTAAGGGTCACAATCTTTTACACTTATTTTGGAGGAATGACTGAATGGATTAAACGTATGATTAGGAAGAATGAAACTTCACGTGATGTGATGTGAGTGGCATATGGCTTGCTCCCTGAGGTCACATGAAAGGGAATCCATGGATTTCATAACTTAATGACAATCATTTCTCGACTCAAACAAGTCAGATCAGTCGGCCTAATTATGAACGTAGACATATGCAAACTCTCTTTCATTTGAGTCCGCTAATACAAATAGTGACAGCTAATTAATCCAAAAAATTGACATATATATAATTGCTGATACAATATGCGGACAACAGAGTCAGACATGTTGAAAAAGCCTCTCAGCCCATTGTTGTCAGGGTCGTCTCCCGCAGATTCAGGGAATATATATATATATATATATATATATATATATATATATATATATATATATATATATATATATATAAGCACCATGGTTTCCTGCACACTACTAACGTTGTGCACTATCTTACACCTTTTAAAACTAGAAGCATATGAGTAATTTTTAAATAAAAATAATTGAGAAAAGATAAAACTCACAAATTATTTCTGTGCCATCACTTTTTAATGGGTGCACACTAGTGGTTAGTGTCCATGGTGTGTAGAATTAAATCTCTCTCTATATCTATCTATCTATCTATTTATACATATATATATATATATATGTATATGTATATGACCGTGTGATCATGAGAAATGAAGAAAATTATGTCACCATAACAACTGGGAAAGTGCAAAAGCATATACACCACTAAATGTTAATTCTTGCTTTAACTTGTACCATTCATCTTATCAATGATCAAGATGTTGGAATGTTGTATAATATATATGTGTGTGTGTGTTTTATAAATACATACATACCTATTATTCGCTTGTCATGTTAGAAGTGAATTATAGAAGGTTTTGTTTGAAAGGGACGAATAACCACAGGCATCCCAATTCATGATGAGTGAATGCCTTAAAAATGGCTCCACATTTTACATGTTATAACTAAATTTGACATGTCAACCAAACTATTAAATAATGCTTAGCATGATCCAATTGTGAAAGTTCTCATTTTAGCATTTAGTTGATATAAATGAAAGGCACAACATTATATATATAATGGGGGGTGCAAAATCTTGCATAAACATGTCCACTTTTCAAATCTTTGAGATGAACTATTAAGGTGATAATAAAAGAATGCATTTAATGCACACAAGTATAGTACATTAAATATGGTAATAAAAAAGTACAACAATACTTTTTAATTCAAATATTTATATTGAATGTCAATCGAACACTAGAGATATTCACCGACAGCTACTGATGTGATTGGCTCATGTCTAATTGATGCAATTATTTTGATATACATGGTCTAATTCGCTTGAACATGTAGGGCAAGCTCGAGTTAAACTCTTGCATGCCTACTTTACAAATAAGTTTTACGTAATGAGCCTACCTTGAGCTTGGACTTGGCTAAGGTAAAAGCCTATTCAACTAGAACTTGAATTAACACGGGAAATCAAAGTAACATGGAAAATCGGGTTGTAGTCGTATTGACCCGTTCTTGGCGTAAACACGAAATGCCACTCAAGAGCGGTAGCTTAATGGTAGGGCGCTCTGTTGCAATTGCTGCAGGCGGGAGTTCGACTCCTGGAGGGTGCACGGCTTCGGCCCTTCGTTCTAAATGTTGATTACCTGGATGGCAGGCCTTTCTGTCCATAGAATACTGATAATAAAACGTGATGATGCTTTGGTGTGTAATCATCACAAACCACTATGCAAATTATATATATGATGCCAAAAAAATACCGATCGAGCATGAGGGAGCAATGTCGTGGTAGGCAAGATCTAATTTGAACAAGTACGAGAGACATGTTATTACACTCACGCAGCATCATGAGTAGATCCAATCACTCTCCCTCTCTCTACATTATATATATATATATATTCTTATAATATAACATAAAAATAAGTGAATAATGCCAAAAATTCAAACAAAAACGAGAACGAATAGAAGAAAATTCCTACACTGATCTATGGCAGCTATTGAATAATACACAAAAGCTGGGAGGTTTGAACATTGAAACTTGGCTAAGGTAACTGTGAACTCGCTAACTTAACCCCATTGAAACTTTGTCACCTTCTCTTAGAGAAAAAGAAGAAGAAAAATAAAAAAAGAAAAGAAAAAGAAGAGGTTTGAACATTTGATTCAATGAGGTATTTTGTATTTTTTAGAGGTATGTTTAAGAATTCAATCATGTTTTACTTTTTTTATTTGATGTCGTCGATATGGTAACTATGAAGTCGCCATGAATTGGATAGGTCTCCCTATTTAAAGAGACGAGATTGAGACCCATTTTTTTGTGTATAATAAAAATTAATCTCAAATATAATGGATTTTATTATCTTTTTCTTATTCAATTCAATAATAATGTTGTTGATTATTTTAAGGGTTCATTAGTTTGTCGATTCTTCGCTATTTTTTTAAAATATTGAATATAAATCGGTAACGCTTAAAATGTGTAAAAAAGAGACTTTGAACAATTGTCGGAAGCTTTAACAAGTTGTTGGAAGATGTTGAGAACGACACCAGAATCATGTTATTTACGGAGAAAAGAGAGAGAGAGAGAGAGAGAGAGAGAGAGAGAGAGAGAGAGAGAGAGAGAGGGTTTGAAAGGAAGAGAAATTATGTCAAGAGTATTTTGAAAAAAGGGTATGCGGATAGTAAAAAGGGTGTGTGCATATCAATTCTGTTTTTGTGATTGAATTGATTGATTGATTTTGATTCTTTGTCGTTAAAGCTTTTCTATTTTGATATATCTTAAATAGAATAATAGAATATAAAAGGAGTGTGACATGCTTAAGGTGGTTTAGACCTTCTTTTATTTACCTATGCTATTGTAAAAGAAAAAATAATAAAACGAGTGAGACATGCTTAAGGTGGTCTGCACATTTAGTAAGACTATAACGGGTGATAAAATGTGCATGACTCCTTTATTGTTAAATGCCACTAGCTCCTAAGGTAGGGTATATATATATATATATATATAGGAGAGAAAGTTCAAAATACATAATGCTTTTTTTACATAATTTTGCATAAACATTTTTACTTTTTAAATTTTTATATCAATGATAGAGATTTGAGTTAAAAATATTATTGTATTTTACATTTATTACACATAATAGTTCAAATTTTTATCATGCATGTAAGACTCTCTTTCTTTATATATATTATATATGCATGAGAGAGATTGGTCATGGTTCACATGAACTTATATTGATGTCAAGATTTGCACAAAGTCTGTGTTTGTGCCCGCACTAAACGATATGAGAGAAAAGAGCGTTCTCGTGTTAACCTGTTTTGGCACGAAATCGACTCGAAACGTGAAGTCACGACACTTGGGTCACAAAATCTTTCTTTTTTCAAGAAAAATGTATTCTTTTGACGGAATTAAAAGATTACTCACTCTTAGTCTACGGATGACGACATACTCGACTGACGTCGCTTTTTCGTTATTCCCTCTCAAAATCAACTGTCTTTTCTAATTCATTGTTCGTAGATCCGGTTTCCACCCAAACCCATTACTAATATCTCGTTTCCAACTGTTTGCAGTGAATACTCGAGAATTGTGATGCCTTGTCTTTTTGAGATCCCACTGTTCTCTCACTTTTGGTAGTGACTTCTTGTGATTCATCATTATCTGCCGCTCCCTTCTTCTTTGTGCTCTCTCTCTCTTTCTACCACAATGATCCACTATTTCTGTCACTTCCCACCACCGTCAATCGTCTCCTTCAACCTTGCCCTGCATTCCAACTGCTCGACCATTCGCCTCGACCAAATCTTGCTGCCGAATACCGAGTTCCTTCTGCTTGAGAGGAGCTGGTTTTGTCTGTTTATCTTTGCAAATGGATTACGGCTGGTCTCCGTCGAAATTCCTCGCTCGGCCCGTGATTACTGGCCAGTGTGGAGGGAATGAACGGTAGGAGGGTACATTTGTATTCCGCCTTTTGGTCTTTGACAAAATTCATTACTTGATTGCTGTGGGATTTTAACTTTTAGAATGCTTGTGGAAATCTGTCTTCGTCTTGGCTGGTCGGTATCGTTATTTGTTAGACATCTGACTGGCAAATGAGTTATCACTTTTGCAAGAGTTGTTTGTTTTCATGTGATGTTAGTGATGATCTTTGTAAGTGGTTCCTTCTAATGTGTCTCAACTTTAGCATTTCTGGTTTGGGCCAATGCAAGCTCTAACTCTTTTATGTGCAATTTAGAACCAAAAAGATAATTTGTGATATCGAGGGCAAGCTTGCCTCTAAGGTATGCTCTGTCCTCCTTTGTCCCCGCTTCATCAGTAAGTTTTCTTGTGACAAGAGTTTCTTAAAGAACGTGGAGGTGATGATAACATGATGAAAAGGATATGATGTGGTAATAGTTTCTGGAAGCGGCCACCTGATGTAAAGTATAAAATTGGAGCTCAAATTTGATGACAATACAGAGCTTTTATATATGAGAAATAGCTTTCGTTATCATGAGGCTTATCTTTGGAGTATTGTGAATCTTTTGAGGAGATTACTTTGAATGTCTGCCTTAGCCGTTTAACCATCTATTTACCACCATGAGGCTTCTATTTCCTGAGATCCATTTGTTTATTCCGTTATGAAAGTGCTTTGAATTTCCTTGGGAATTTGTGATATATATCTAAAGAATAACTGTATGGTTAGCTTATCCATCTTGTTGACAATTTGAGTAATAGATTTTGTTGTTTAATGGAGTACCTTTTATTCTCGTTATGAAGATCTTCTACTCCATGTCAGGTGCTATCTTCTGAATGCTCCTGCTGGAATTCATTTTACAGTCTCGAACATCAAATTTTGTTGCCTGAAAGAGAATTAAGTTTATGCAGATTATATTTCAGAAGAGATGCATCAATAATTCTGGCAATGCATGAAGGAAAGTCAATAATGAGCTTGGAATTCACCTTTGGGAAACTCAGTTCAAGTACTCTTTCAAATTGGGGCCAAAACCATCATTTGAAGTGTTCAATATGGAAGATTTGAGATTACGGAGATAACTTCTTGATATTAAGGCATCTCGGTCCTCTATCACTGTAGTGGAATTACATTGAGATCTCATGGACATTCAAATAGTACATGAGATTTTAGGCCACAAACTTATTGGCACACCTATGGACAAGTTCAAACTTTGTGAAGTGGAGCATGCTTAGGTATAAAAGCAATAAACATGAGATAGCAAATCTGAAAGGTGTTTCAAAACAAAGTGTGCATGCTGTGAGTCCAATTTATATGCAAGCCATGTTTCTAACATTAAGGTACTAGAGCAAAAATGGCATGGAGAAGTTCAAGGTTTCAACTACATGGATACAAACTTCAATTGTTAAGATTTATGTCGATGTACTGTGGATTTATTAGAGGAAACTAGTTTTTCCTAAGTAAGGCGCACATGTAGGGTCAAGTTTGCATGTGAAACAGAGCATAGAGAAATGGCACTGAAGGCGTATGGAGAGTTATGGCATAAGCTAACATTGAGTAATGTGATAAGTAACTAGACACGTTGACCCACATTGTAGTAATGATAGCGTCATTATATATCTTCTAATATCACTCTCTATGAGGTAGTTGCATGAACCGGATCATACGTGCATGTACCTGATCATTTTGTGCAAAAGGGAACTTGTACAGGATACAAACAGCCAGGAAACATAAAACCTGTATTCACTTTGTCGATGAAAATTAAACATTGTGGTTTCTGATGTAAGAAATGCACATAAGCCAACTAGCTCTTTATGTTGTTTATATGTATAAACGGTTTCTGAATTTTTGGTGAGCTTTTGTTGCTGTAGTTGAGTTCCTTTCCATATTGTATTTGAGATTTCTTGGTTGTTTACAATTAGGGTAGATGAACTTTTGAAACCATGTTTTTCATATCCACCTTTCTCTTCTTTCTGAATCTACATGTCCAACTTTTCAACATGATTATATGGTTCAATTTTTGCATTTAATACAGTTACCTGGATATGTAATGCAGGTTATTTCTTGATGTTCCAAGTGACATAATCATTGAAGTAAATGGAAGAACCTTTGCACTTCACAAGGTAAATATCTCATTATTTATGTTTTATCATTTGTGGTGGTACTTATTTTATTATGTTTTTCCCGTGGACAATCTATTTCCATTTGACTGCATTTCTGATGGATCCTGTGTTTTTACAAATCCATAGTCACAGATAATTCTTTGCTAACCATTAGTGTTATCTGTATCGCACCGGTGTATCGTGGAATGCTACGATACGATACTGGCCTTTGTATTGCCCAACCGCAGTTATTGTGCCATATCGCCCGTATCATGCGATACGGCCAAAAAATTTTTTCTTTTTTTTGCATTTTTTGCAGGTTTCTGGCCTCCGTTCACCTCTCTTCACTTCTCTCCAAGGCATCCTCCGGTATACTCGTCTGGGATTGTAAGTTGTATGCGTATAACATATAAATTTAGCTTAGTTCAGTGTTGTCTGATGTGTATCGTATCACATATCGCTGAGCTCCACGATACGGGCATATCATATCGAATGATACTTTAATATTAAAAAAATAGAAAAATATTTTAAAAATTAGGAAAAATTAGTAAAAATCCGAAAAAAATGAGGAAAAATTAGGAAAAAACTGGTAATTGCTTTGAATTCATATAATGCAAAGTTTAGTATATATTGAACATTCAACATTGAACAATTGCATCCAAATTTATATATTTTGAAGCAAAAAATGAAATACATTTACATTTAAATATTGTAATCACGATCATCAACTAAATAATCCATGCAATGTGTTGCGCTATCACGATCTTCTTGCTTAAGATCCTCATCATCATCACCACCTTCTGCTTGAAAATCAAAATCTTATCTCCTTGATAATGTTGTTGCGCTCATTCCAAATTAATCCATGCAATGTGTTCTTCAGTTAGGAGGGCATTTTCTTCGTTATCTTCCATAATCCAGTCTTTTAATATATCAAAATTATCCAAACTTATTGGATCAAATTGGCTTTCTTCTCTATTTATCTTTTTCAATTGCCTACAAGAAAGAAAGATAAGAACTAGAAGTTAGTAAATCACATTAACAATTGAAGTTAAACAATATATTGAATTGAATTTTTCAGTACTAAGTAGTAAGTAATACAAGATTACCTTTGGTGAATCCGCATGTTACAACAGATGAAAACTAAGTCATTAAGCCGCTTATGTTCCAACCTCTTGCGCTTTTTTGTATGGATGTGTTCAAAGACACTCCAATTCCTTTCACAACCCGTTGCACTAGGGGTTTGGCTCAGAACTCAAACTGCAAAATCTCTAAGGTTTGGGCAGTCACTTCCAAACCTATTCTACCAAACATATGTAGAAAAAGGCAAACATTAAGGACATAATCCACAATAATATAAGATTTATTGATTTAATAAACTTTTCTTCCAAAAGAAAAGTTTTAAATACCTAGGGTCAATTTTTCTGAGTGATGGAAGAATTGATGGAGATGTTACGCATAGAATTAATGCTGGTTGGTTAAAATGGAGAGGAGCATCAGGTATTCTTTGTGATAAGAAGATATCATTAAAGTTAAAAGGTAAATATTATAGAGCAGCAATTAGGCCTGTCATGTTTTATGGTTCTGAGTGTTGGGCAGTTAATCATAACATGTACAAAAGATGTGTGTGACAGAAATGAAGATGTTGAGATGGATGAGTGGTCATACATGAAAAGACCGTATACATAATGAGGTTATTAGAAACAAATTAGGAGTGACACCAATAGAGGATAAAACGAGAGAGTATCGTTTAAGATGGTTTAGACATATAGAAAGAAGATCAAAAGAAGAACCTGTAAGAAGGTATGAAAAACTAAATTTGGAAAGTATTAAAAGAGCTAGAGGACGACCACAAAAGTGTTGGAAAGAAACAATAAAGAATGATCTAGCTTATTGTGAGTTAACTGCTAACATGGCACACGATAGGGATCTGTGGAAACAAAGAATCCATGTAGCCGACCCCGTCTAGTATGGGAAAAGGCTTAGTTGTTGTTGTTGTTGTATCAAGTTGACACAAAATTATGAAGACTTTGTAGCATTAAATTGAGCAAAACATTGTTATTTGTACCTAATAGGATCTAAGTTGGTCTGCATTTATCACATTAATTGTCTGGATTTATAGATAAAAAATTCATGAGCTGATGCTGATGGTATGATGGAACTGTGCTCCATCTCAGCCACCAGCTGACATGTTCTTATGCTGTAGCTTTGTTAGTATATGATTTACTTACTGGAGCAAGTAGATAACCATATATTGATTGAGATTGTTGGTTATCAGTCATGAGATGTATCATATCTGCGGTCATTTTGGACCGATCATATGTTACATCTATGAATCCTTCTTCTTTCTTTCATTTGTTTCGATTTCTTCCAGTAAGCCATGGAATTCTGTTTGTCTAATCCCTCTGGTTTGGAAATTGAAGTTTCCACTTGTCTCCAGAAGTGGCAGAATCAGAAAAGTAGTAGCGGAGCTCACGGATTCTGACATTTCAAGGTTGGAGTTGCCTAATTTACCAGGAGGAGCTGAGGCTTTTTAGTTGGCAGCAAAGTTTTGCTACGGGATTAACTTTGAAATCACACCGTCCAATGTAGCTCAGCTATGTTGTGTCTCTGAATACCTTGAAATGACTGAGAAGTATGCCGAGGAAAATCTTTCAACACGTGCGGAAGCTTACTTGGATGGAATGGTTTGCAAGAGCCTTGAGAAGTCTGTTGAAGTTCTACGGCAATGTGAGAACCTGGTTCCACTAGCTGAGGAGCTGAGAATCATCACCCGATGTACAGATTCAATAGCATCTATAGCATGCACAGAGCAGATAGCTTCTAGCTTTTCAAGATTAGAGTATAGCAGTTCAGGCCGCTTGCATACTGACAAACTGCATTAAAGTTATCCCAGAGATTGGTGGATTGAGGATCTCTCTGTGCTATCTCTTGACATGTATGAGAAGGTTATATCAGCGTTGCGATATCAAGGACTTCATCCAGAAAGTATCAGTGCTTCTCTTGTGAACTATACTCACAAGGCCCTGACTAAACAGGCCAACTTGTGGATCACCCACAACATACCAAAAATTGATCTTTTAGATTCACTGAAATATGAACAGATAGTATTAGTGGAGACAAAGTCTGCTACCCATAGAGAAATTAGCGGTTCCAATAAGCTTTCTCTTTCAACTTCTTCAAACAGCAGTTACGTTAGAGTGTTCGATTGCCTGCAGACTTGAACTTGAGAGAAGGATTGCTTCACAGCTGGATATGGCCACGCTAGATGATCTCCTCGTTCCATTGTTTAGGCATGTTGAAGATGCATTGTTTGATGTTGACACTCTGCACAGGATCTTAGTGAATTTTTTGCAGCAAGATGACAGTGACAATGACTTGGATGATGACTCCTTGTGCAATTCTGATGGACCATGCTCTCCTTCTCAAGCAGCAGTTTTGAAGGTATCAAAGCTAGTGGACAGTTACCTTGCTGAGATTGCCCCAGAGCCAAACCTCAAGCTTCCCAAATTCATGGCAATTGCTGAGGTCTTTCCAGCACATACTCGTTTAACATATGACGGGTTGTATCGTGCTATTGATATCTACCTTAAAGTAAGTCAGATATACTTTTCTTTCTCATTTTTAAGTACTTAAGGTATATGACTATATCTACCTAAAAGTTTGTAAGATACATGTTGAGTTGAAGTAACAATTACCAGTAGCAGTTTAGGTTCATAATTCTTCAATTTGTGCCTATAAAGGTTCACAAGTCTTCAATTTTGCCTATATATATATATATATATATATATATATATATATATATGTGTGTGTGTGTGTGTGTGTGTGTGTGTGTGTGTGTGTGTGT
Source organism: Brasenia schreberi (assembly GCA_036023115.1). NCBI lineage: Eukaryota > Viridiplantae > Streptophyta > Magnoliopsida > Nymphaeales > Cabombaceae > Brasenia > Brasenia schreberi. The sequence continues at coordinate 41,027,500 of JAYKKT010000092.1, read as the reverse complement.
GTGTGTGTGTGTATGTGTGTGTGTATGTATGTATGTATGTATATGTTTCATCAAGCACAGAAAAAAGGACATTTATGCTAATACAATTTAGAAGTATGGGACCTGTTTGATGTATTTATGTTAATTCCTAATAAGCCTAGTATCTCATAGAACAATGAGAGTTTATTTTGGAAAAAAGAGTGTTTTGATGAACTCATTTTCGTGGTGTGCTGTGATTGGTGGACTAGGGTTGCCATGGGTGATGGTGATGAACTCATGTCAGGACTACATCAATGGTCATGTTTCTTCTCTCTTATTTTTGTGTTTAACAAGCCTTATTATCTAATTATATGAAATGGCCTAGTATACAGTCCACCCTTCAACTATGTTGTGATTATTTAGTTTTACATTGCTATAAAAGTATTGTATGTTTATGTCAGTAAGGTGATTTCATTATTTTATTGTCATTCTGCTGTCATATTCATGCATGTTTCACGTTGCAGACTCACCCAGGATTGCCTGACATTGAGCGAAAGAATCTTTGTAAGCTGATCGACTTTCAGAAGTTATCACCGGAAGCCAGTGCACATGCAGCACAAAATGAACGGCTTCCTGTGCAATCAATCATTCAAGTCCTTTATTTCGAACAGTTGAGGCTCCGTGATGCCTTATATGCTGCTGTCTCAGACGATGAAGACTCGAAATCGCTGTGCCAATCTCAGCGAATCAGCACTGATGCCCTTAGTGCTGCGATATCACCCCGTGATAACTATGCATCACTAAGGACAGAGAACAGGGAGCTAAAGCTAGAGCTTGCACGCATGAGAATGCGATTGAATGAGTTGGAAAAAGACCTTGCTTTCATAAGGCAAGGCTTAAAGAGATCAAGCTCTCACAAGTTCTTAAGTTCGTTATCATGGAAGCTTCGCAAAATTAAGCCCGTTCGCAAACAGTAGCTCAATTAGATCAACATCACCCTCAAAGCATTCTTAGCTGAACTTAAGTTGTTATTACAGAATAGGAAGAAACGCTTCCTCTTTAGTCTGTGTTTTTATTCATCTTTATTGCATTATGCATAAAAATACTTTTCATCAATATGATGGTTTCTGTTGGTAAGGAACATTGTTTCTACAGACTGCAGTTTCTCTCTAACCATTCCCTGCTCTTGCGAACACTTCATAGTTCTGATGATTTGAACTGTGATTTATCATATCCTGATTGAAAATTTACACCACATTCTCGAGTTATTTTAGCTGAAAAATCAGCGAGCTGTCATCGTGAAGCGCCATTGTGACACTTCAAAATCTTTGTTGGACACACACTCACTCACACCCGTACTTCTCCTCCAGTGTCTAACTTGTCACTATCTGTTTGAAACACTTTTCGGTTCTATGACATGAAGACACTTTGTGAATAACAACAGGGTAATACTTTATTAATGAATTGACTAATGAAGACTATCAGATATCAGTCAAAACTCCACACCTATGCGACATAGATATGCAGCATATCAAGTTCTAATTTCAATTCTAGTTTCTAAAAGACCAGCCTCGTGTATATATTATTACTAATATATAGTAGCAACTTATTTATAATTTGAACAAAAAATAAATGATGAGTCAGAGTTTCATGAGCCCCTAAGTTCGTGGTCACCACTGCCTTGAAGAGGTTTTAGGTTTTTCCTCCGTGTGGATTGCACTGTGTGCTCATAAATAAAGGAGAAGACCACTGGTTTCGCATATGTTAGCAGTCGATGATGGATGTGTGCTGCACAAATGCGCAGGTCGTGCATTAGTTGCTACACTTGGGAGCTGACTTCGCTAGGGGGTTGGCTCAAAAAAGCCTTCAAGTTGGAGGTCAGGAGATCAATTCCCAAGTCGTGCACTGGTAAGGTGTCCCTACCCCAGCTTGCCCCCCAAAAAAAACTCAAACATTCTTTTGCACCATGTATCATCATAAATTTCTGTTACTGTAGCATGGCAATTTTTCTTTTATTTTTGGTACAATGAAGCCGAAGCCTTGTGCATGCCCGGATATCATGAGAGAGGCTCGAACTCTCGACCTCAGGATCACTCGTATGGCTATGAGACCTACGCGCTAACCAACTGCGCCACCACCCCATCTGGCGGTGGTTTGCTCTAGTTCTTTTAAATATATAATGAGTAATAGTTATCTGTGTCAGTTTAAGGGATTTGGATAAAATTCTCAGATTCAAAGACCAAATGCAATGAATCATGAAACAGTACGTAGTTACGAGTTAAGCTTTGCCCTAGTCGCGCTCTCTCGATCTCCGCTCCACCGCGCCGCCGGACCGTCCTTGCAGACCTCTCTCTCTCTCTCGATATCCGGTCTCCACCACGACAGTTTGGAGCATGTGGTAACAATCCGATTAGGCCTTTCTTTTCTTTTTGGAGTTTTCGGTGCTTATTTGCAAAGCCGGGGCTGTTTGGACACTTCGTTTTTTGTACAATTGTTGTTCTTGTGTGATTTTAAACGTATTGCTAGCAAGGTTGTTTTCGTGATTTCTTGTGGTCTTTTAGTTCCTTGGTGTTACATGTCAGTAGAATTGACTGAGCAAAGAAACTCATTTCTATGGTTAAATGTCTTGCATTTGTTCAACATATTGTGTTGCATGATGCTGCTTGGTGATGGATGATCGCTTGTTTGAGATGTAGATTGGTGGAATTAATGTTGTGAGCAAGGATCGACTAAGCGAGATTTGGGAAAGTCAACTCAAGTGGTTCTTTATTTGTTGAGAACTCTGATGCACGGGGTATGCATTGTACGTATCGGTATACGTGGACACGTACCGGTACGCCTAAGTACGGGTACGCTACCCTCATTTGGGTACGTTAAGTATCCGTACCCGTTAGAGTTGGATCAGGTCGACCCATATGGATGTGAGTCGACCTAAGTGTTGTAAAACCCCTAATTTCTAATCCTAATGTTCGGTTGTGTGGCTGCCTGTTGTGTCCTCTCTGTGGCACTCTGCACTCATCACCGGCGAGCGACCATTCACCGGAAAGGCAACGATCATCCGGAGATTTTGAAGGTTCTCCTTTGGTTGGATCCCCAGTGAACAACTGAACACTGGTAATGAATTCTCACTGGACGCCAGGTCATCCCAGTCGGCGCCGGAAAGGCAACGATCATCCGGGGATTTTGAAGGTTCTCCCTTGGTTGGATCCCCACTGATCACTGGTAATGAATTCTCACTGGACGCCAGGGCATCCCAGTCGGCGCCCCCTGGGATTCCGATTCTCACACATCGTGAGAAATTGATAATCCATTTATTTGAGTCATTTGACTCACAAAAGGGCTCACCGCCTAAGTTTTTCTTCTTTTTCTCTTTATGTTTGTTGCATTAGGGAATTATTTTGTATTTTCTATTAATCATTAATTAGTCATTACTGGATACTATGTGTACGTGGGTGCATTGTACTCTTTGCTTTAGCCCTTTCATTTTCATGGTATACTATGCTTTTTAGATACCCGATATTATATTTTAGAATTTTGATATAAAAGTTATATGTATAAAGTTGAAAAGGTTATGGAATGAAACTTTCTTACTTGTTACTTGTATTGCATTTATATTCATTTTGTAAATTTATCTTTTTATTATATTTTTTAACAGTGATCTATCCATACCTTTGAAATGTGCATTACCACCTAGTGGTACCGTACCCGTATCCATGCAACGGAGGTTGAGAAGGATCGCTCTTGAAAGGCTGGGCCCTAATCCTAGGGTTCGGTACTTGTGGGATTATTTGTAATGATTTTGGGCTTTGGCACAAAAGAATGGGGCATCTTGATGTAAGTAAATTGAACAATTATCCATGGATAAAGATTAATGAAAATAATGATTTCATTTGTAAAGATTGTTTTTGGCAAAGCACACCATGTACCATTTGGGGAAACAAAAGAACATTTATCACAAAAAGGGCCTTCGACTTATTGCACTCCGATGTTTTGCGACCCACTCCCATAACCTCAAAATAGTGACCTATTATGTTACCTTTGTAGATGATTTCGCTCAACTCACTTGGATATATTTCTTGAAACATAAATCGGAAGTTTTTAAATATTTTTTTATTTTTCATAATATGATTAAAACCCAATTTGAAACTAATATCAAAATCTTAAGAACCGACTCCGGAGGTGAATATCTCTCAAATGACTTCAAAAATTATCTTGAACAAAAAAGAATTTGCATCAAAATTCTTATACCAAAACTTCTCAACAAGATGGTTTAGCTGAAAGAAAACATAAACATATTATTGAAACTACTAGAACTCTATTATTAGCTAGTAAAGTCTACAAACATTTGTGGGCCAAAGCCGCTCTTTCTTATATTTGATAAATAGGATGCCATCATCCAAACTTGAAAATTGTTCTCCTATGGAAAAATTATGTTCAAATAAACCTAGTTATGATCGGTTGAAAGTCTTTAGACGTAAGTGTTATATTTTTTCCTTGGGTATGATATTGATAAAGAGGTGTATAGATGTTATAACTCAAAAGAAGATAAACTTTATGTGTCTAGGAATATCAAATCCATTAAAAATGAATGTTATTATGGAAATGAGTCTCAAAGCACAGAAGATAGTTATATGTTTTTGGATGAAATCTCGGATAAAAGGTTAGATGAGAATGAGGAAGTGGAAGAGGATAGCATGGTTCAACTAGAAGATGAATCTAGAAACCTTGAAACTAGAGAAGATACCCTCATACCCTTTGAACATCATTATGTAAGGAGGAATAGAGAAAATGATGGTGATCCTAGCAAAAGAATCATAAAACCTCCTCAAAGATTTGTGTCTTATGAATCATTTCAACCACAATGTAGAAACCACATAGCTACTATATCAAGTATCCTTGAACCCAATCATTATGACCAAACAAAAAATAACTTGGAATGGTAGAAATATATGAATGTTGAATTAGAAGCTCTAAAAAAGAATTGGACTTGGGATATCCTTTTGAAATAAAGAAAAGAAAATTATTGGTTGTAGATGGATCTATAAGGTCAAAAGTCATAGTGATGGTTTCATTGAAAGGTACAAAATAAAACTTCTAGCTAAGGGGTACTCTAAAGAATAGGGGATTGACTATGAAAAAACTTTTATGCCTGTTGCTTGTATGATTATTGTTAGCATTTCTATTTGTGCAATTAAAGAATGGGATATATCAATTGGATGTTAAAAATGTTTTTTTGAATGGAAATCTTAGTGAAGATATCTATATGTTTCCACTGAAGGATTCATTGCTCAAAGTAACTATATTAACTAAAAGAGGTTTTCCAAACAAACTCGTAAGACTTTTGATAGATTTGAGAATTTTATTCATGAAGGATTTTGACTCTTGTTATACTGACACTGTTTTGTTTGTAAGAAAAACTTATGTAGGTATTGTGATTCTACTCTTGTATATAGATGATATGATCATCACTAGCAGTGATGAAAATGTGGTATTATAAATCAAAAGAGACTTGCATAAAGAATTTGAAATGAAAGATCTGAGACTTCTTAGTTACTTTTTGGAAATAGAAGTAACTTACAGTAATAGAGGTTATTTTATGTCACAAATAAAATTGTTAGTGATATTGTTAAAAGGTCAGGCTTGACACATGACTAGAAAGTGAGCACGCTAGAGGTAACCAGGACCAAACTGAGAATCACAGACGAAAAAAAATTAGAGGATCTCACACTCTAGAGACGGATGATAGGAGCCTTAACGTATCTTACCATCACTCGATCAGATATAACACATGTTTAGCATGTGGCAAATCAAATTAAACAAGCCCCCATGAGTATACACATGAGTGTTGTTATGTGAATTGTGAGATACATAAGGAATACACTTGAAAGGGAGAACATTCTAACCTCATCATCTTCATTTAAATTAATTGTTTACACTGATGCTGATTGAGGTAGGGATGTTAATGATAGACATTCTATCACTAGATTTTGTGTGTTTTAGGTGATTCTTTAATTTCTTATAGATGTAAAAAATAGTAGAAGGTGTTTTTATCGTCTACATAAGCATAATATAGAGTCATGACAATCACAACTACTGAGATATCTTAGATCACTAAACTCCTAGTAGACATGGAGGTTGCCCTAGAAGATTCCACCGAATTGCTTTGTGACAACAAAAGCACTATGTATATTGCTTCAAATAATATATTTCATGAAAGAACTAAACATATTGAAATGGATTGCTACTATATTCGAGAGGAATGCTTGAAGAAAAGATTGGCTTTGTGCTATGTTTCTTTAGAGTTACAATTGATAAATTTCTACACTAAATCTTTGTTAGCCCCTAGATTTATGTTTCTGTCAGACAAACTTTCGGTATATATAGCGTAAGTTTGAGGGGGTGTTAAATTGTAATAGGTGAACTAGGCCAATAGGACCCAACTGAGTCCTCCTAGGAGAACCATTGAGACCGGGCCTCAAGGGTCAGTCCCCCTTCCCCAACTAGCTGTTGGGAACTCCCAATGACTAGTTGGGTAGCGGTTGGGAGCAGTTCCCTCTTCATTCCTTCTTCTATTGACCTTGTAAAAGGCCTCCTTTTAAACTTGCTTGTTATTTATTATTATTTGGTTTGACTTATAAGTGTTTGGTGGTTTGTTTGATGATTTGCTTGTTGAAGATCTCTCAGAATCACTTGTATTTGAGTTTGTGGATGACGTTGGCAAGATCTTGGTGGTATTTTTACAAGGATCACCCCATTTTTCTAGTTTATGTATGGGGTCTTTTCCTCATTTTATAGATCTATCTGTTTGAAGGAGATTAGTTCACTTGTTTTTCCAAACTTCCAGTCTTCTGTTGGTTCATTGCTTTGTTGTTATCTCATAAATTTACCATTTTTGTTATGTGCATGCTTTTGAGAAGAAATTAAATAAGTTGAGAGAGTACATTTTGGACTTAATTTTAGTGGCTAATCGGGCACATGTTTCCTGCTCAGTAGTGAGTGATGCACATGACAAATTATGATATCAATCTCAGAGATGTGTAAAAGTATGAAGTCAAATGTGGAAACAGTTCTGATTTCTTATAATACATATTTAAGCACTTCTGAAGTTGAATATTTATATCACTTGAGCACTGATCATGATTTTTTTTTTTGATATATGATGATTGACTAATTATTGGTTCATAATGTTGCGGGATCAGCAATAATTCACGCAAAAGGATATATAAAACTGTATATAATTTGAGCGATTGCTACTTTTGTATATTGAGAATAGACTACTGCGTCTGTCCTATAGATGCTCCATAATCATCACAACGTGCTTCCAGAGCACCTATATTGGGATAATTTTCTTAATTAGTTTGTCATCGTGTGCTTATTTTGTAATCCTATGAGGACTTAGTTGGTCCCTTTACTGAGGTGTTCTCGTGTTTCTCCCAATGTTGTCTGACGCGTATCGTATCGCGTATCGCTGGGCTCCACGATACGGGCGTATCGTATCGTACTTTAATATTAAAAAAACTATAAAAATTATTTAAAAAATCAATAAAATTAGTAAAAATCCGAAAAAAAATCAAGAAAATTCTGGAAAATTTTGGAAAAATCTGGTAATTGCTTTAAATTCATATAATGCAAAGTTTAGCACAAATTGAACATTTAATATTGAACAATTGCATCCAAAATTATATATTTTGAATCAAAAAATGAAATACATTTATATTTTACATATTGTACATTTGTATCAGGATCATTAACTAAATAATCTTCATCTTCTTCTTGATGATGTTGTTGCACTTCAAATTAATTCATGCAATGTCTTCTTCAGTTAGGACTTAGGAGTGCATTTTCTTCGTTATCTTCTATAATCCACTCATGTAATATATCAAAATTAACAAACTGCTATCTTTGTACATGTAATTGTCATATTTGCTAATTTTCATATGTGAGCAAAACAAAGAGCTCCATTTCTTTGATTATTGAGTCTATGACACCTCAATGATGTGATATTATTACTTGATGATGTCCCCTTTTTCTCTTATTGGAGACTAGCTTTTTAACTAATGCATGAGCTTCATTTCTCACTTAGTTAAGCCTCACACACATTGATCATGTTCAACTCAATGGAAGTCATGTAACGTGAACCCTAAAATAGTGAAGTTGTGAAATCCCTACTCAATGAACTGAGAGAACTAAATGTTTTTAATTGTTTACGATCTTATGAAATTAGAAACTGTTAGCAAAAATATACCTAAAAGTTGTAACAGAAAGGGAAATGATTTTGTCATAAAAATTTTTTTATATATTATTCTTATTAAATAAATGAAATTATAAACCCAAATTATAAGCATATTGGAGGATGCCTTAAAGGGAAGTGAAGAGAGGGGAAGAGAGGGCAGAAACATGTAAAAAAAATTTGAAAAAAAAAATTTGAAAAAAAAAATTTTGAAAAAAAAAATTTTGGGCGTATCTCCCGTATCGTACGATACGTACGGATAACACTGGTTTCTCCATTAGTTTTCCAATATTATGTGTTATGCATTCTTGTCAACCAAATGATCACTTTACCCTAGTTTCTCATACTTCATCTTTCATATTATTGGCTTCTTTTTCAGCCTCAGTGAGAGACCTTATACAACAAACGTACTCCTTGATAAACAAAGAGCCAAGCTAAATCATGTTATTGGCTGAATATTAGCCCTTTGTAGGCGTTTTTCTAATTTGACATTGCGTCACAGAGCTCCTTATAGGGTGGTTGGGAACACAGAACGTTGGTTTTCACAAACTAGTGGAAACCTTGGTTTCTGGTAAGCCCTTTTTTTTCCAGATCAAGTCCTCAGTTTTCCTTCATGTGCTAATTCCTGTACCCATTGCATATTCTGGTAACTCTGTAATACCAAGATCTGTTCAACACGTTTTCATGTTTCTGCTTTACACATCACTTCTTGTATCCATAATTTTATCTATTTGGTACACTAGGTAACTATGGCAGCAAGAGTGCTTAAGGGGCTTCTTCATCCTCTTCTCAAGAACTCCCTAAAAGTCTCATCCTCTTTTTCCTCTGTGCATTCTAATGCTACAAATCGTCTTCCATCAACAACTGCAACTCTCCTCTTCTGTGAAAGTTTGCATCATCCATGGACTCCTCCTTTTCTGAAGTTACAGCCAGCAGTTATGCATATTCATAGTTTGACTGATACACGACTGCCCAAGCGACGACCAAGTGATAAGCCACGAAGGAAAAGGGCAAGCTTGAAACCTCCAGGTAAGCCTTGTAGAACTTCCATCTTTCTTGTGACTTTTTAAAACCGAGAGCTGTTGTAAGCTCAGACTCACTAAGAAGCTCTTGTGGTTATGGGTTTATTGTTAAACTGCAGGTCCGTATGCTTGGGTGCCATATGTACCCGGAGAGCCAATAGCTAGCAATCGGCCCAATGAAGGAAGCGTGAAGGGTAGGAAACAGAGGAAGCGAATGAAGCAACGTCGAGCTTTTATATTGGTAAGAAACTCCACTGAGTGGAGCACAAAAGTGCGGGAAAGAACTTTTTTCATATGTAATAACTTGTCTTTATGTGTATGCCTGGAACGGCTGTCATGTCTTTTGAATCCAGTCTCGACCTTACAACAATAATCGTGCTGGAGATATGCAATTTAGGGTTAATAATACAGAAGAGCAATTTTTATTTAGGCACAAATCAAGAACTAGTGGAGTAACATTTAGCTGTTACCTAACCTGCTAGCGCTAGGGTTTCATAGGGTAGTTGGAATACTTCACCTGGCATTATTTAATAAAAGTCTGGACTTATATGGAAGTTCTCGCGTTAATCTCAACATGAGAAATTGTATTCTCTCCTATAAGAGAGGAATCATAATGTACGACGGTGTCTTATGCTTCTGTCACACAGAGTACAAATTCTTCAAATAGATAATAAGTCTCTAATTTGGGTTCTACAACATCATTCACCTGCAATAAAAACCTTAAAAGCTAGTGATTCATGGCAATTCTGAATCTTGATATTACTCAATCCCTTCTTTTTTAATGTGTCATCAATGTGAACTCTACCTCCTAAATAAGAATTGACATCAGGCCTGGATTTGGGAAGCCATCACACAGCCTGATAGGCCTAGCGGGAGGTTTTATCACGCAACAAGCTCTTTATCTGTGCTTGTCTGAGGGTCACCTAGGCCATCCGTGTAAGCAAGTGTAAAAGTGAAGCGCCGGTCCCATTAAGAAAGTGCTCTCTTGGTTGAGATTCATGTCTACCTTGATAATGCTTTACACTTGCTTTTATCTTCCCTTTAAGTAAATTTGCTGCTGATGTACGATACTTTTTTCGTTTTCTTTGATTCCATTTTTCTGCAATATATACTTTTTATTTGGTCCTGTTCAGTAAGCTGTGTATTACAATCATATATGCAACTTTTTGTTGGATTCTTAATGCTTAATTGCCAATATCGTTATCCGTGTCTGCTGAACTTTGTTGAATGTGGTTGCCTAAATCAGGCCGAGGCGAAAAAGCGGAAGGTTCAGCTAAAAGCAGCAAGGGAGAGGAGGAATATGGAGAGGATAGAGCGGAAAATGGCTGCTGTTGCTAGAGAACGAGCTTGGGCTAAACGGTTAGCAGAGCTTCAGAAACGTGAAGCGGAAGCTGAGTCCACCATATAACAAACCTCACAGCATTATGATTATGATGAAACGGGAGATGACCTAGCTTAACCCATGTGCTGTGTTTTTTTTTATTTTGTCACAAATTTTAAAATTAATTTGTTGAATCGATGGATTAAGCATGGTTAATATTAAACTGACATTGCATTATCTTTTATCAACATTGACATGAATGAGGCTACAAACTATGGATGATGCAAAATTTGGGAATATGTCTATTAAGTATCTCAAATTACCCATTTCAACCACATTGTACAACATGCATTAGATGAGGCATGAGACTTCGGATCCCCTATTCCCTCTGAAAGGTGCTCTGCCGCCACGCAGAGGATTAATCTCTAGATGCGGTGCAAAGAGAGGAATCTGTTAGTTAAAGCATCCGTTCATTTGCTCAGATTGATCTCTTTCAGAGCTTGGCAGCCAGTTTGCCACTTCGGATGTGGCTACGGGAAATGGTGAAAGCAGTTTGGGGTCCCTGTGATAATATACGTGATCAGACGAGATGTTGGAGTCATGGTACTTAAACAACTGCTGCTAATGTTTAACCGACCAGATCCAATGCTCATCCTTCAGGACAGTAAATTTGTATGCATTAGACTATAAATCATGTCTTCACTAGTATTTTCTTTCTAATTTGCACACACACATTATCTTGTTTTCTAGGGATTATTGCCCAAGCTCTCCACAGCGGAAGCATCAATTATCCGCCCACCACTATTCAGGTTACAACTCTGAAATTGGTGTCTCACAAATTTGAAACTGCTAAAATGGTCAGTAATCCCCAAAGCCTTAGACCCATCTGAAAGAGAGTGAGTGTCAAAAGATAAATATGCATGAAAAAGGAAGTTGCACATAATACATCCCCCATATGCTCATCGATTTAAAATGCTTCAAGAAACCATTCCAACAAAATTACCTATACGGTTAAAGATGCTACATGGATGTTAGCTATCACGGTTGGTCAGAACGCACTCGGAGCTGAATACACCTCCATCTGTTCTTCAGGTCTAGGGTTGTGCGAGTATTGTGGTATACGAGATGACCATATTCCAAGATCTTAGTCCATTGAATGCCATAACCTACATCTGGGAACCTCCTTACACCTTCCTGTACCAGTAAAGGCATGAATCAGTGTTTTAGATACGACTTCAAAGGCGAAATGATAACTTCTTAACCCTTAACATCAAAGAACAAGAACATGTGAAACACTAAAACACAATTAGGAGTGGCAGCAAACGTAGCAAGAGTACTTTCTCTAGCAATGAGCTCTCAAAACTATAATTTGCCAATCTAATATAGTTGTCCAAGAATGAGAACTACACCTTCAAGGCTTCCTCCTCTTCCTTGATCCACGGGATCTTTTTTCGTCCTTCACAAGGGCTCCTACTGTGGGCACTGCAAATAAGAAACAGGTACGAGAAATAGACCTGCATAAGTAACTTTCTGACTTTACTAAAGCCAAAATGTATTTTGGGTAATGGCATCTCGGTGTACACTTCACTGTATGATCTATAAAGGTTTTCCTGTCAGTTGAATCATTTGATCATGATATACCATCATTTTAGTTGTTCCCTGTGCTTTTAATGATATTTCTTAAAATAATTTATCAAACTTCATGTTTTGCAGCATAATAATGTTAAAGTCTTTTATTGATATATGAAATGCTGAGTTAGTTTTCTGTTTTCTAAATAGGATTAAGTGATCAGTATAATGAGATAACAAAGCTTCAAAGCGGCAACCAGATTTTGTTAAGATTAGAATAGTCTGTTACATTCGCAAAGAAAAATGTACGTTATTAAACAACTTCAACTAACACTAGCAGTTCCTGAAGCTGGCAACTGTTTTCTGAGTGTTCTGTGGTGGTGTAAGATGGTGAGTTGTAACAGGTGATGGCGACTGATGGCGAGAGATAAATATATAGGAAAAAATAGGGTTTTCTCATTTTTTATGTGCATAACTTAACCAAACATATCGGTGTAACAAGCAACTAAACAACTAAGCCTTTTCCCATACTAGATGGAGTCGGCTACATGGATTCTTTGTTTCCACATAGCCCTATCATAATTTATAGAATCCATGGTAAATAAGTCCGACAAAGTTTTACACTGGCTATTGGAAACCTAACCTCCTTTATTCGGACCTGGGACTGACCATGCAAGGGTGATTCCTTACCTGGGTGGAGTATAACAAGCCACTAACACAGTAAAATGAATGCGACCAAGAAAAAAAAAATGTAGTACGTTACAAAAGTTATTAATAAAAGGCATCAGAAGGAGGAACGAGAAGAATAATAACCACTCATATATCTTTATGTGCTACGTTTTTGAGGCAGATGACTGTTCCAAGCACCTGCCTCAACCATCCTCATTGAGCAAGCTTCATATCTAGAAGAAAAAAGGAAAAAATAACATCCAGAAAGAATACAAAAGCTCTCAGCATTGAGTAGGTAAGCCCTGGACTTCCATTCAAAACCTATGCTTACTAATCCACGTAAATGCCTCCAATTGTCCTTTTCTTTGTCTGTGCTTCATGTCATGCATTAAAAATATATGACGGGACTTGCTTGTCATGCAGAAGGCACGACAAGATGCACAAATGATTATGTGCCTTTGCTCTCTTCATTAGGTAAAGGAGCATTATCCTTTTCTCAGGTTGGTGCACTCAAACGCCTCAGAATAGATTTGACAAATGAGCAAACTCTTGTGGTTTCGCTCACAAAATGCTCTTTATCGGGCGATATGTTTGACAAAGCAAATGTTAATAACTGGTGGTTGCCTCTGCCCATTTTGCATTAGCTTGTGAGGTAGTATATTATGTAATCTATATCAAAGGACATTTCAAGCTACAAAGTTGAATTGAGGTTGAAATAAGGAGGCTTTAGCAATCAAATCTTATAATTCTAACCTTTAAGGACAATTTTTCTTTGTAAGGAGGCATATAGAGTTAAATTTATTCGTCACAGAGTTTGAAACCTTGCTGGTTTTACATTGTTAATAACATGTCCTTTGTAAAAGACTCATTTAGCTCATTATATTTGTGAGCTTGAGTTTGGTACTTTGACTTGATCATAAATATGACTGGAGTTTGAACACCTCATGTTTGGTCATTGGCTTCTTGAGTCATTTAGGGTAGTATCCAAGTGAATCGAACTAGGTTGCCATATAGCAAGTCAGACGCCTTCCCGTTATGCTAAAGCCATTGGGCGCCAAGTTTAATATGGCTTGCTTCATGAATAGATTACACCTGTGCAATATGGTAACAATAAGTTGGTCTATCCTTGGCATAAAATTGTGCATTTCAGTCTATATAATTATAATAGATGTATCGGTGAGCTAAAAGATTGTGAGCATAATCATTTGAAAAGCCTCAAGAACAGTAGTTTCTTAAGTTTTACAATTATGCAACTCCAAGCCATCATGTACTTCTAATCATACAACTTGCTTTCAAGATTTGTGGGGAGTTGGGAGCGGGAACCAGAGAATTAGCTTTGCAGTACAAGAGATCTATTAAGAATGATGTCATCAGTGGAAAAGTCTAATACCTTTCTGTAAGTCCCGTGACCAAAATCAAGATTGTACGAGTCAACAAGGCCTTCAACTAAGCCAAATTCTGGTGTCCATCCCAGCTCTCTGGTGGCTTTCTCAATTGCCGCAAAGAAATTCTGCCGTTTAAGAAATCAATCGTGAGTTCGCTTTATGGCGCTAAGATGACCAACAGTAAACCATACAACTCTCTCTCTCTCTCTCCCCTTCATTATTTTATACACACATATACACCCTTCCATCGATATTCCACCATTGATTTGTTTTATTAGGATGGCTAACTTTAAAAGTAGTCACCTGATTAAATAAATGCACAGTTGGTTAACCATCCTGATTAAATAAATCACTGGAAAGGACATTAACAAAAGGGTCAGGTGCAAAGGATTTCATATGAGAGAGTAAATATGTGACATGAATTTTAAGAGGGGTTTTCATTTTCTAGCAGGGGCATATAGGAAATTTTCTTAAAGAAAAAGGGCAGTCTAAAGTGTGATTTTGCAAAATAACCACACAATTATTATCTCTATCCCAAAGCCTCGGAACCATTTATTGCCCATTGCTACGATGAACATAAGATTTTACAAGGGCTCAAGAATTAAAAGCACCCTCTTGGTGCTTTTTATGGAACTTATTAATAAAGAAAATAACTAATGGTGCTTTTTGATGATAAAACTGTTTCCGGACATTGGAAAAAGTACAACTTATATTGTGGTTTTTGGTATGGCTAGTTTTTCCAGAGAACATATGGAACTAGAATTATAGACCTCAAGTGAATTGGACTTGACCACACGATACTTTCCTTGCATGTCTGGCATCTGCCCGTGTGTGTATGACTTGGTCCTGAAGAACGAAAACTTGAAGAAACAGTTGACTTATAGTTGAAACATGGCATAATTGGAGTACCAATGTCTTCACTATTTTAAAGGAAGTGTTTAACAGTTTATCAACTCCACACATGTAAGGGATCACCCTTGCATGGCCGGTCCCAAGCCCGGATAAAGGAGGAGGGTTGAGTTAGGCTTCCGACAGCCAGCATAAAACCTTGTCGGACTTATTTACTATGGATTCTACAAATTATGATAGGGTTATGTGGAAACAAAGAATCTATGTACCCGACCCCATCTAATATGGGAAAAGGCTTAGTTGTTGTTGTTTAACAGTTTATCACTGAAACCCATTAGGAATATTTTCTTTAGTACACCCATACCTGATCCCTAAAAGGAAATGCCTTCTTTTTGCCAATATCATAGTCCTTCGGATTGTAATGAACTACCACTGGTTCTGGAAATCCACCTGCCTGCAATCAGAAGCAAAGAACAAGTTCTTCCTTGACATAGTTCAACTTCTAAATACAGAACAAATTCCAGAAGAAGTAGGCATTACCTTAGCACAAGCTCTCGCTAATCCATCAAAAGTAACATACTTCGACCCAGAAATGTTGTAGACTTGCTTGCTAGCTTTCTCATTACCAAGAACAGAAACAAAGGCCCTAGCAAGATCCTGAAGGATGTATTTGAAAAAATGGGGTAACTTTAGATATTGGATAATGTAACCCTGATTTTAGATGAACTGTGTAGGTACAGCAGGGTTATAGAAATTTTATATGAACATTGTCAATAAGAGAACCTGCATAGATTTCAGCTAAAGAACTAGTCCTTAACCCATTTATGCATCGCTGTTCATGAAATACATGACCATTGAGCTAGAACCATAGTAAGTCATTTAATGTTTTGCTCCAAGTATATAACTGAGGGATGGTTGATCAACACTACGAATGCTAAGACAAGAAGAAGATGAAAGGAGCAAAAATTGTCTTTCAGAAACCATGACATAATTGAACGAACCTTGACATGACCAAGGACTACTTGAAGGCCTGAGTTGGGAGTTGGAATAGGACAGCCAGCTTTCAGGCTATGGAAGAACCACACTTCAACAGGGTTGTAATTCAATGGTCCATAGATGTACACTGGCCTGATGGAGGTCCAATTTAGTCCTCTCCTATCCAACAAACTTTCTGTCTCCAACTTCCCTTTGTGTCTGCTCTTGGGATCAATCCAACACAATCAAATTAGTGAGGAATAATAGCCTACTGACAGAGCATACCATACAAAGAAAATGTAGGTTTGACAAACAGAAACCAGATTACCATGTTAGCCAGGACATCTCAGTACCGTTTCTTAGTAACTGGAACAGCTTTGACATTTCAATGACCAGGGGGAATTTTAATAGGAGCAGAGATTAAGTTGGACTAAGGGTTTTGTAAGGCTAAGCAGACTGTTACAATGTTAGCTGCACATTTAGACGTTTGTTTTTCCTGTCCCTTTTGGTTTTCAGTCAACAAAGGAATATTAATGATGCAGGACAACGACCTAATGCAATCTGACTACCGTGACTGACCCTAACATAAATGGAAAGCCACAGATGTGATACACATTGACACCTGAAACCTGAGATTTTGCCATACGAAGTTTGCCTCACCCTTGTGGTCAGAAGTAACATGTGTAAGGTCATCATAAATCATTCTCAATTGCTAGAAGAATATAGGAACCATGAACATTTTGCAATCATGAAATGACTAAATCACCTCAAAATGTGGCAACTGATCAGATTTCAGGTACACCCCTGCTGATGAACAATATATGTACCTGATGCCAGAAAAGAATCAATAAAAGAACGAAAGAGGATGCAGTTCATACATTAGAGCATGAACTCTCATTTGTTGTGTGTGCATGTGTGTGGACGTCAGGCTTCTCTTAAGAAATACTGGAGTATTTTCAAAGATACAAGGGATTGTTTTTTTTATTTTTATAGGACTGGAATTTTGTTAGTGAAATCAACCGAGGTTCTTGAAGTACCATGATTAGATAATCCCAATATCATAACAAATAAAAGTTTTATCAACATTCAGTATTTTCTTTGTTTCTTTATTCAATCTGATGAAAAGAGTAACTTAAATTGTTGTGAGAATTTAACAGCTGGTTTATAGGCAAAACGTTTCACACAATTGGAGCCAAATTTTCTTTATGTTACTGATTCAACTCACTGTTCCAGCTTTGGCAATCCATCTAGTATGGGCTCGACATCTACAGCTTCTCTTCCTATTAATCAAGATGAATTTCAATCAACAAATAGAAAGATAAGATAACGATATTTTGAAAGTGATCCAGACATGTCAAACATATGCAAAAGTACAAACACAGCCATAGATTTTATACCGTTTATGTCATAAACAACATCAAATTTGTTGTTGCAAGTGTGATTCTGACAAAAGCAAAATCATGTCTATCCCCTTTCAAATGCAAAACCTGCAAATCAATGCAACATAAAATGAAAATCAGGTATAGTGATGTAAGTAGCCATGCCAAATGCAGGATAGCTGGTGGAGTATGAAATACATGATATACTGAATACAAACCCTACGACGCCAGTCATTATCAATATCACAAGGTATATCTTGGATGAAAAGTCTTCATATTCCTGGTCCGACTCTCCTGGCAGTTGTTGGGTGATGGGGGCTTTGCCTTTAGTAAACAAGGTGATCTGAAATCGTGAATTAAAAAAATGATGATGAATCAACACCACAGAGAAGAAACCCCACAAAGCTTTACAGAAAGATTTGGGTATAGTTAAGAGCATAGGCAGCCACTTTAGGAACTAAACACATGAAATTTGAATTTAACTATTACCTACTTTGGAGAAAAAATATGTATTATTATTGCATAATTTGGTTTTTCACTAATAAAATTTAATAGAGCTATTTGCATTTCATAAAACTCCACCCATGTAGGGGATCACCCTTGCATTGCTGGTCCCAAGCCCGGATAAAGGAGGAGGGTTGTGTTAGGCTTCTGATAGCCAGCGTAAAACGTCGTCAGATTTTTATAACATGGATTACAAAAATTATAAGCATTGCTTTGAGGCGTCCCCGCCTAGCGACATGTTGCAGAGCCCAAATGTAATAATAAGTAAGCAAGGGCCACTACATTTTCACCCGAATGTAATGAATCAATTGCAGAGAGGGTTCCCACATCATGGACGAGTGTGGGTAAAGAAGTTAGTCCCGCTACATTGCCGCCCGAATGTAGTGAATAATTTTCAGAGAGGGTCTCCACATTTTGAATATTGATGGATGCGGGGGGTAAGGAAGCTAGTCCTAGATAATAAGATTCGTATTGGTTCTTGGAATATCAGAACATTATCCGGTAAGCTAATGGAGGTGGTAGATACTATGATTCGGAGAAAGATTCATATTCTATGTTTACAAGAGACAAAATGGGTTAGAGAAAAAGCAAAGGAGATAAAGGATACAGGTTTTAAATTATGGTTTTCAGGTAAAGAAAAGACTCGAAACGGAGTTGGTATTATCATAAATAAAGATTTAAAGGATAGTGTAGTAGACATACAACGATATGGTGACCGAATCATGACGTTGAAATTAGTGTTAGGAGCAGAAGTTTTGAATATAGTTTGTGCTTACGCACCTCAAGTAAGACTAGAAGATAGTATAAAGACAACTTTTTGGAAAGAGTTAAATAAGATAATTCAAAAGATTCCACAAAGGGAGATGATTTGTTTAGGAGGAGACTTAAATGGACATGTCGGTAAAGAGGCATTAGGATATCAAGGGATTCATGGAAACTTTGGTTTTGGGGATATAAATGAGGAAGGTAAGGAGATTTTAAATTTTGCTATGGCATTTGATCTCTTTATAGTCAATACAATCTTCAAAAAATGAGATGAACATTTAATTACTTATAAGAGTGGCTTATCACAATCACAAGTTGATTACTTTATTTGTAGAAAAAAAATAGAGCGTGTTGTAAAGATTGCAAGGTAATTTCAGGAGAAAGCTTAACCACAACATCGACTTTTAGTTATGGATTTACAAATAAAAAAATGGACAAAGAAGAAAAGAGTTCATCGACCTATTCAGTGATGGAACCTCAAAAGTGAGAAAGAAGATATATTTAAACAGAAAGTCCTTCAAGGAGATGTTTGAAATTATGTTGCTACACCCTGTGATATGTGGAACAATATGGCTATACATATTAGGAAAGTGGCGAAAGATGTGTTAGGGGTATCTAAGGGAGGTGTACCTACACAAAAAGAAGCTTGGTGGTGGAGTGAAGCCATACAAAATAAAATCAAGGCAAAGAGGGCATATTACAAATTGCATTATGCTAAGAAAACTAGTGAAACTTTAGAGGCTTATAAGAAAGCAAAGAAGGAAGCGAAAAAGGCTGTGAGTGAAGCAAAAGCTAAAATTTGGGAGGACTTATATAAAAAAACTCAACTCAAAACACGGTGAAAGAGATATTTTTAGGATAGCTAGGGCTAGAGATAATAAAACAAAAGATCTTAATTATGTTAGATGCATCAAAGACGAGGATGAAAAAATTCTAGTGGCAAATGATGATATAAGAAATAGATGGAAAAACTATTTTTAGAATCTTTTTAATGAAAATAAAGATGTTAGTATTAGCTTAGGAGAGTTAGCCAAATCAGAAAAGTATATAAACCATAATTTCTACCAACGTATTCAAAAGAATGAAGTCAAAGAGGCTCTTAAACATATGAAGGCTCTTAAACATATGAAGCCCGAGGAATGGAGAGCAAGTACACTTATACCCATATATAAGAATAAGGGAGACATTCAAAATTGTGCGAATTATCGAGGTATCAAGTTAATGAGTCATACTATGAAATTATGAGAAAGAATTATCGAACGTAGGTTAAGACAAGTATCAAGTACAACAGAGAACCAATTTGGATTCATGCTAGGCAGATCTACTATTGAAGCGATCAACTTTTGAGACGTCTTATGAAATATTTTAGAGCAAAAAAGAAAGACCTTCACATGATATTTATTGATCTAGAAAAAACTTATGATAGGGTACCGAGGGAGGTTCTTTGGAGAACTTTGGAAAAAAGAGGTATCCCATTAACATATATTAACCTTATAAGAGACATGTATGATGGTACAAAAACATGTCTGAGGACTTATGAAGGAACGACAGACTTCTTTGAAGTTAATATTGAGTTACATCAAGGATCAACTTTAAGTCCATACTTATTTATAATGGTGATGGATGAGTTAACAAAATATATTCAAGATGAAGTACCTTGGTGTATGTTATTTGCATATGACATTGTATTAGTGGAGTGGAGGAGTCTAAGGAAAAAGTTAATAGAAAATTGGAACTATGGAGAGAAACATTAGAAAACAAAGGCCTCCGACTTAGTAGAACAAAGACAGAGTATATGGAATGTAAGTTTGATCATTTGGTTACCTTAGAGGACATAGAAATTAAAATTGGCACACATTGTATCCTCCAAAAGGAAAGTTTTAAATACCTAGGGTCAATTTTTCAGAGTGATTGAAGAATTGATGGAGATGTTATGCATAGAATAAATGATGGTTGGTTAAAATGGAGAGGAGCATCATGTATTCTTTGTGATAAGAAGATACCATTAAAGTTAAAAGTAAATATTATAGAGTAGCAATTAGGCCTGCCATGTTTTATGGTTATGAGTGTTGGGTAGTTAATCATCAACATGTACAAAAGATGTATGTGACAGAAATGAAGATGTTGAGATGGATGAGTGGTCATACAAGAAAAGACCGTATACATAATGAGGTTATTAGAAACAAATTAGGAGTGGCACCAATAGAGGATAAAATGAGATAATATAGTTTAAGATGGTTTGGACATATAGAAAGAAGATCAAAAGAAGAACCTCTAAGAAGGTATGAAAAACTAAACTTGGAAAGTATTAAAAGAGCTAGAGGATGGCCACAAAAGTGTTGGAAAGAAACAATAAAGAATGATCTAGCTTATTGTGAGTTAACTGCTAACATGGCACACGATAGGGATCTGTGGAAACAAAGAATCCATGTAGCCGACCCCGTCTAGTATGGGAAAAGGCTTAGTTGTTGTTGTTGTTGTATTTGCATTTCATAAGTTTTAATGAGATTACACGTGTTTACATTAGCTTAAAGAGCTTACCAACTTAGGAGCACATTCCAATCGTGCTATTTAATGGCATATTCTAAGCAAGTCATAGAGACCCTTACAAATCCATATTCTTAAGAAGTTCGTAAAACCCTGGGATAGGTAGACCCCACTTGGCTTAAAAGCTCATTTAATTTCATCTGATATGCAGATTCTGAAAGAATGTGAGAAGAATACAATGACAATCATTGTTGTAGAATCGTGCCTTTTAGTAGAATACCATTCGGGTTTATTGTATCAGTACATAAACCAACACCTGTACCGCAATGATTTATTGCTCTGTACTAGAGCACATTGTACGGTGCAATACACAAACCTTATTATATGATAGACCCTATATCATATGAAACAGTATCAATCTTTGGAAATTGTGTTTTAACACAAATTGAGGCATGCACCCCTATATCCCCTATATCGTACGATATGGTAGAGTGCACCATATCCATGAGTGCGAAATATTAAAAAATATACCAATTATAGGTTCCAAATTAATAAGACAAGTCATGAAACTATGGAAAAGAGTTGGGAAAAGAAAAGGTTGAGACAAGTATTAAAAGCAGAAAAAATAATCAGTTTGGTAATTGATATCAAGGACATCCATAATTGAAATCGCTTACTTATTAAGACACCTAATAAATAATATCCTGCCATCAAGAGGAACCACTATAGGGTGAGATGTTATATTCTTAGAACATTGAAAAAAGTAACTCTTAGATACAAGAACCTTATAAGGGATATGTATGTGTATGACAGGATAGCAACTTATGGCCCATGAGAGATATTTGATTTTGATGTTAATATTGGATTACAACAAGGTGATGTGATTATTGATGGACCAACAAAACGAAATAGTATATTAAAGATGAAATTCCTTGGTGCATGTTTATCTGCAAATGTCCTTGTGTTGATGGATGAGATGAGAGAAAGAGCTAATGGAAAACTTAATTATGCAGTGAAACCTTAGAAACAAAGGGCTTCTTCAATAACAAAAAAAAAATGTGCATTGCAAGTTTGTCTTTTAACTTCAATGAAAAACAACAAAATTAAAATAGGTACACATTGTAAGAATGTTGCCGATGGAAAAAAGGTACACAGAATTTTGTGGATGAAAAAATTTGCCCAAAGTTGACTTGGGTGTACCAAAGGGAGGTAACTTATCAAGATAATCAACAATAAATTACTTCCATTAATAAACAAATAAAACACCTCCAAAAGTGGATCATGGTACAAAGGGAACAAATGCTTATTTATAAAGAAAAAGAGGAGAGAGCTGCTAGACTTGGAAAGTTAATTGAAACACAGTATTAGAAATAGAACTACAAAACAACATCCTAATTGTACATTCTATTATTACCACAAGATTCATTTCCATGGAACAATTTAAATGCTTAGTCTCAATGTTTCGACAAGATAAGATAATTGTTGAGGATGCCAAATGCAAGCTAAAACAGGGAGGTGCATCAAGTGTTCCATCTGACCAGAAATACCATTGAAATTGAACAATAGATATTGCAAAGAACTAGTAGGACTAAGAATGCTCTTTGGTACCAATTGTCAGCATACAACTTGGCATGTGCAAAAGATGATAGTGGTATAAATCAAGAAGTTGAGGTGAATGTGTGGTCATATAAGGAAAGACTAAACTTGTAATGAGGTTATTAGAGAAAGCTTGACCCAGGACTAACAAAGGATAAAATGAGCTAGACACATGTAAGGTGGATTGGGCATTTGGAGAGGCAACCAGATGGAGTTGAGGGAGGCATGAGAAATTAGACAAAGACTAACTCTTAAGGAAGGCCTAAAGAAATGTCACAAAGAGACCCCTGATCTTGCTTTTATTAATTAAGTACTAAAGTATGACACAATATAAAGCAGCATGATGATTAAGAATTCATTTAGTTGATTCCAGTTAGTTTAAGTAAAGCTTCAGTTTAATTTTGGTAAGTGACAGTGTAGCCTCGGGTAGACATGTAAATCTTTGTTCGATTTTCACTAAGAGTTGTAACCTTTCTGGCACTAACAGATAGCATCAAACCTCTGAAGTTAAGTGTTTTTGGGTGACCATAAGTATGGGTGACCTCTTAGGAATTCCTAGTGTTGCATCCTCCTAGCTGATCTCACTTAGTGTGAGAATAATCTTGGTGAAAGAAGGGTTGTTAGAAAAGAGTATTTTCATAAATAGCAATATGTGATCTTGGACGCATACAATACAACAACAACTAAGCCTTTTCCCATACTAGACGGGGTCGGCTACATGGATTCATGAAAGGGTTTATAGTTCATGAAAGTGTTGAAAGATCTTACTAACTATTTACATACAGGTAACATTTCCTTCCATCAGCTGCACATACCTACGATCATCTATATGACTTTGAAGATAGATCCAATAATAGCTGATCTCTACACTTCTTTTTTAATTTGCCAGAAGTTCAACATAACAGGTCTGGTTCAGGCAAAACAAAACCTGACCTAAGCATACTATTTCGGGAAGCAAATATACCCTTGTATACCTGATGCCCCTCCTTGACCAGCAATCTTGACAAAAACACACCAATAAATCTGGTGCCACCCATTATGAGGATCTTCTTTGTACTTGATGCTGTTACCAAAAGCACCCCTTGTCTTTGCCATTTCCCCCATTTGTACTGAAAAAATTAAACACAAGTAAAATGTGATGATCTCACTCTACAAGGGGCACTGAAGTTATAAACCACTAATAATTCATTCAGTATCTAAATATCAGGTTAAGCTGTCATGGAACCTGTGACACCCTTTTCTCACGTACGTTCAACTGGATTTTACAATCAGGTGAAAAAGGAGTTGGTTGATAAGAATGTGCATGAGTGTTTGTCAAAAGATAAGAATTTACATCAGTAAAGTTCCATTGAAAATTAAAAGAAAAAAAATAGCGGTAAGGAGGTCTGCTCTATAGTTCTAAATGGCAATGACGAACAACATGCCTAACAGTAGCACTAGAACTAGGACAATGCTGTCGGTAATACGACATAATACAACTACAACTAAGCGTTGAATTGTACAAAACTTTAGTGGAAGAAACTATCTTCAATAAGCATTCCAAGATTACCATCAATTTTCAAATAAAAACTTCAAGACTACCAAATAAGCATTTCTAAAAAGCTACCCACCATTAACTTGATGGGGATTGATAGTTGAGACGTCCGGTACGATCTGAACTTACCATCCAAGCCAATAATCTTTAGTTAGAATGATCTCATCTTTAAAATAATGATCAAATGGCGACGACCAAGACGAAAAGAAGCAGAGAATGGTGCTCACCTGTGATGGTACCGCTATGCAGATCCCATTAAAGTCAGAGCGTGAAGAAGGAAGAGAAGGTTTGGAAGAGAAGGAAGGTTTAACAGAGGTGGCATGAGCCACTACTCGAGCCATGATGAAAATGTTGTTTTGGTGCCTGCAATTTGGTTTGGTTGGTGAGTGGAGATATCTTATGCATGCAGAGTCATACTTTCCTTTTCCTCTCTCCTTTTAGGATAAGCTGATATCCGTATCGGTCGCATTCCCAGCCGTTCGTTTATAAGACCCCGATTTTCTGGGGACTCTGTTAATGAGT
The DNA here is from genome assembly GCA_036023115.1 of Brasenia schreberi. Lineage (NCBI taxonomy): Eukaryota > Viridiplantae > Streptophyta > Magnoliopsida > Nymphaeales > Cabombaceae > Brasenia > Brasenia schreberi. Next base: position 41,002,735 of record JAYKKT010000092.1, on the reverse strand, counting down.
TCTTTTTCACGGTGAAAAGGACGTGAGATGCCATGGTAGGAATTTACAGGCAAGGCCATGCTGATTGCTGCGGCCATGGTTGGTTCTTGTGCCTCCGCGGGCAAATCTCTCTATTATGCATTGCTTCAAAAAGGAAGAATAACAATCATAATAAAAGGAAAGAGAAAATGGGCGGCGATTGTCTCTACGAGCAAATCAACAATCATCTGGGTGACCTTTTCCTTGGTGCAATGTCATCATCGCGTATCTGATGACGTTCCTCTGTCCTAGTTACTTGGTGGCACCGAAGGTTAAACCAGCAACTTGGATATGGGCTGGTTCTAACTGAATCCCGACTTAATTGAATTCTGGATAATCAAGATATAAAATCCCATTGGAATAACTGATTGGGTCGTGTCGCGTACATTTATTTCTATATTAACATAAAAGGTGCATCGACCAAAAATGCATGCAATTTTTTTATCTTTAAAAGGTGTGTATATATTGATGTAAATTTTAGATAGAATGTGGTTGAACTTTTACCATATACTATAACATTATATATCGGAGTTACTTGTATGTGTGCCTTAATGTGTTATAAAGATAAGAAATCATCTATTTATGGATCCCAAACAAAGGGGGATAATGTAGGAAGAAGAGGAACAGAATGAACATGAAATAAATGAGAATCCAAGTAGGAAAGGGTGATGTATAACTCGATCAAGGTCATGCTTGACTCCTAAAAGAGCAAAAATCACATCATTGTTAAGAATGTCACTTAAACATTCTAATGCTCTGTTCCAACCAGTAGTTCAACTGCATATTGATTGTAATTTTGTAACCTGGCTTTTGGATTGGCAAGCTAGATAGAGCCCAAGACCACAAGGTTTTCTCAAAGTTGCAAGTTGTGGCTCCTTGTGTTCTATTAAGCAGCGTCACATTTCCGTCTGAAAAACGAACAAATGCTTCTTCCCAAGGCTCTTGGTTGAAATGATCATTTGATAAGTTGTTTAATTTAGTCATGGTAAAAAAGAACGCTAGTTCTTGTATTTAGAAATTTGTCTCTCGTTTGAGTACAAGTTTTGCTTGTTTCTTGAACTACAGTCTTTGGGGAAACAACCTTGATCGTCCTTTTTAAGAGAGTTTTGGGCCCAAAATACTCTTGGACAACATTTCCCATTAACCTTTGATGCACATGGACTTTGGGTCTATTTCCCTCTTGCACATCAAATAACATCCACGCATATTTTCATATTGAACTTGTTTCAATATCTTAATGCATGTACATGTTAATATGCATCGCCTCCTTAAGATTCTTATTGAACATATCTTGATCAAGCACTGGCTGTCATTGATGTTCATAAAAAAACGGCCAGCTAGGTGTTTTGAATCATCAACCGATATTTCTTTTATGCGTGAACTTGTATGCTAATCTAATATACATGAAATAACATGGGCAGTTGTTGTCTTGTTGTATTGAAGAATGCTTATTCTTTTATGTCCTATTGCATTCAAAAGGTCTTAAACTCATACATGTATTTATATGCCATTGTTGTTCAAAGTTGATTTCTTCCAAAATCTTGAATGTGGCATGTTGCATTTTTTGTTGTTCATGAACTTTTGTATACTTTTCCTCATGCACATAAAATAATATATGGAGATGTTGTAAACTTGTTTTTCTCCATACTTTTCATATAAAAACAATTTGTATAACCAGCATCACATATATAAATTTGGAAAAACAATTTGTATACTTTTCCAAAGCAATGCGAAAATCACCCAAGTGATAGTGTTATTTGACCACACATCGAATAACCAGCATGTTCACCACTTTCCCTTTTTTCCGGTACGATCTTCGGCTTCTCAGCTACGAAGAGAGCTTGCACACCCACGCGATCGTCAGAGAATCGAGAAACAACGAGGAAGAGTTCTTTCTCACACACTCCTCTCCGCTCTCGTGGCTACACCAAGCCGTTTCTCTCAATGGCTGCCACCAATTGAACTTGAAATGGATCTCTCTCATGAAGATGCTTAATGACCCTTAAATACATTACATATTCAAACCCTAATCACATATATACTTTTCCAAACAGGATCCTACCACAATATGGATTTGACCCAAATAACTATGGATTGGATCATAACACAATCCAATCGACCAAAATAAGTATAAAGACCCAAATAAACCTAAGATAGGTCCAATATAACTCGACCACCCCTACACGCAGACGTGATGCCTCCCCTCACGCCAAGTGGTAGGTCTTCGACATGCAATCAATGTGGTGTGACAGATGCATTTTGCCTTCTCCAAGTTCTTGTTACACAAACACAATATTTATATTACATAATAGCTATTCATGCACCCATAGCTATTCATGCACCCATTTTGTGTGTAAATAGTAAGAAAAGGTGGATGTGCGATTACACTATAGAAGACATCCATAACGAGTTTATTGGAGAAAAAGCTATATGATAGTACTAACGAAAAAAAGATCATGTGCAACATTACGTGCAACAAAAATGTCATCTGCAACAGGCTTGGTGATTTTGACCACACATCCACCAATATATCTTATTACATTATTCACGATTTTAAAAAATATCAATGACAATTAATTACTTTTCATGCATGAACATCTGCAGTAAAGAATCTTAAGAAGGCAAACATTAGGATTCACATGGATCGAGAGAGAAGAGGATGAGTACATGGACAACAACCACACATTAACTATTATTGTCATCATAGGCTAAAGCTAGATGCATCCAAAGCATCGAACTCGTGACCTTTCGTCTAGCCAAGAGAGCTATTGCTCTTTGAGCATATATTGTTTAGTATATAGGAGAGAATATCCACGACATGCGTGATCAAAATCGTCACTAATGAGAAAATATCATTAAAAGACATTTAAAATAGAAATTTATCTTTAAAAGGGGATGCAGAGAATTTTCCCAAAGTGTGCCATTAAAATTAGAAGCAAGCCAAATTTGGAGGCGATTAAAGGAATTTTCGTTACACTAATTTGTGTCATTAAACATAGATATTAAAGACCGGCATGCCCTGCTTTCATTTGGACAAAGAGAGGAGATCAGAAAACACTTTGTGATCTCTAATAAGAGACTTATCGACCCTACAACATTCTTGAGCGGGGAGAGAGAGAGAGAGAGAGGAGGGGTTTGACTTCATAAACACCCCGTCACTTTTGCAGTTGTCCAGGGCATATAGATGGCAACTCTCAACTCCATTAGTGTATACTCGTTGATTTACTTATTTCCTGTCGTTAACAATCAAATAAATTATGTTATTGCTCCCATCCTCGCTCTCTACCATCTTCTGGGCACACGTCTGTGCCAAGTATAGAAATAGTAATGTTGGCTCTTTGGCGTTGATGGACCACCGCATCTTTTCAGTCTTCCTTCAAAAGAAACGAAGCTACTTGATTCAACATGTTCAAGCCTAAACTACTTGGTAGGTATGCAAAATGGAGAAATTTACACTGAACGCAAGGCCGTTCTTTAACACATCCTTTCACGAATCTTCCTTACCAACTTCTTTAACCTTCTTCTGCCTTTGTTTCAGTTGCGTGAGTCCAGCAGCTGTGATTTTCACATTGCCAATGATTTCTGCCACAAGTTCGGGGTCTGTGCATGTTTTCATGAGCTCCTTTTCTCTTACAGTGACGTCTTGCATATGCACAAAGAGGTTCATTGCCGTTTTTGCAGCTGCAAACAACAAATTGCTTCTTGCGTTAAAAACTAAACTTTACACATTTTGTGCTTGTTAAAAGTTACATAGGCAAGTTTTAACTTGCAACGTAATCCTGACTGACAAGCACATCGCCAGGACATGCAACAGCATAATAGATGATATGATACCTTTCCCTTTCTTTAAAGTACCCGGAGTAATCTTCACACGATACTTGTATGCTTGTAGTGCATTGTAATGGCGACATACAGGCACCGCGTAGAAAAGAACATCATCTGGAAGAGGACATCCTGTAAAATAAGATAGATCGTTGACCTTCTCCTTCTCTACTTCAGCTACTGCATGAGAGTCATCATCATCCTCAATCATGGTACTGCCAGATTCTACGACGTTGCTTGGCAAATCGTTTTTCCATTTATGTTGAGAAGTATTATTAGAGTTCACACGCTTGCTAGCAGTAGTCTCTGCATTATCTTTGGCGTCAGGGTGATCTGGGCAATCGCGGGAGAGATGCCCAGCTTTTTTACATTTATAGCATATCTTGGACAAGTCATCGTGTTCTGTCATTTCCCAAACAATGCATATAAAAGCCTTCATTAAGTGACAAAGAAACTCTTAACAAAACAAACTACGTGCACTAATGGTCATGATGAATTCAAGAAAAAAATAACTAGTAGAAAGGTTCAAAATGTACACTTTAAAGATATTCAATTTCAATCCAGAAAAGAATGTACAAAATAATCTCTCTCACACACACATGCGTACATGAGAAAACAAATGCAAAGAGTACCCACCTGCTTATAATGTGCAAGTTCATGACATATGCATTTTTACGTTCGTGAAGGTGTAGCATAACCATAAGAAAATGTGCCAAAAGGATTATTACTAATGGAATTCATTTGAACGGTACACCATGTCTACATTGCTATGTTATTAATAGCACATTATATTTAGCGATTCATGGACGGCTATAGCAGGGAGTTGTTAATGGGCGACTCTTTTCGGCACTAATTGCACTTTTAAGAATGTTATAGCGGTCCACTATGTCCGTATTAGGCTACAAGTTTATTTGGGTTAGGTCAATCCAATAGATCTCGACTCAAAAAAATAAAAACCTGAGTTTTATTCATTCCATCTTGTGCATCTCCCTCTCTCCCGCCTACTCTATGACAGCTACCACCTATGCCCACGCCCTCCGTCAGTGATGGCCACCACCTCCACCGCTCTCAGCAGGTAACAGTAACCATGTGTCTCCTCTCTGTTGGTTGTTGTCTACATTTCTCTGGCCCAATTTTGTGTGCATCTCTCTCCGTCTCCCTCTCTCTCAGCAAGCAATGCAAGCCGTTGTTTGCTGTGACGGCTACCACACGTGCACACGCCCTTTGCTAGTGATGGCCACTACCTCCACCGCTCCGCTCTCTGCCGGTAATGGTAACCATGTATTTCCTCTCTGTTGATTGTTGTATGCATTTATCTGGCCTAATTTTGTGTGCACCTCTCTCACTCTCCTTCTCTCTCACCAAGCAATGCAAGTCATTGTTTGTTGTCTACCACTCTTTCTCTCTCACAGCAAGTAATGACTAGAGCAAGCAATGTGCTGTCAGTTACCATTAGTTTTTAATTACTTAGCCTTTTAATTTATTTATTCTATTTTTATAATTTATTTATTCTACCTTTTATTATAGTATATGGAATCATCAACTAGTTCAACTACAAGTTGTCCAAGTGGCAATGGTTAGCTACTGTGGCACTGGTACTAGTATAGCTGGTATTTGTTTTCTAATCTCCCAAACCACTACTGACCCCTAGCTTCTAAGGACCCTGAATGAAATTGGGACTTACAAGGACCATTTAAGGAGAAAGAGTGAAAATGTGGTAGTTTTTCTTAATACAACAAAAGAAACAAAGAAAGCGATTTTCAATTATCTACATGACACACAAAGAAGACTCAAAAGATTTCATTTCCATGTATATGATCACGTAACATGCAAAATAAAGCCTACGAAGTCAAGGAAACATTATTGGATAAGAAAGATGAAAAGTAACAGAGTTTACAAATGGATTTAGAAAGCATTGGGCTATATATAGATACTTTATGTTGTCATATGAAAGAACTATAGAAGCAGAGAATACTAATAAATCTTTATCCTCAAACTATACTTTTTTTAAGTTCATTGATGCATCCAATGAGATAAAGGATGCAAATAAATTATACATATTGTTAAAAGAGATGATCTTAGAGGTTAGAGAGAAAAATGTTGTGTAGGTGGTCACAGATAATGCAGCAAATTATGTAGCAGCTAATGATAGAATATTGATGGTTGAATTTAATAATTTGTTTTGAACACCATGTGCTTATAATGAAATCAACTTCTTGACGATTCTCCAATGATCTTGATGGTCCACATGAAGTGCCTTAAGCACTTTCACAAAGACTTCGGATTGCTTAAACTCAATGGTGTTGACAGTATGAAGCAAGATGTAAAAGGACAGGGATGTTCATGAATCAGATTTTAAATTCAGATTTGTTCTCTTTAATTTTCTAGTGTTATGTTTCTTAAATTTTATTTTTAAAAGTAGCTTTAAATAAGCATCATTAATGGTACATAGGTAATTTTGTAACTTGTAATGCTGGTAATTAAAATAGGGAAAACCCTACCAGTAAATCTCTCTTTATCATGGAATAGAAGAAAGAGAAAGATGAGGAAAACGACTGCACCTTGATCTTCATATCCTTTCCACCATCTTCTATCAAATTTTTGTTGCATATTAGTTTATTGTTTGTTGTTTTGTACATGGTAATAGAGCTATTCATGGCATATTTAAATGATAAAGGTAAGTAGACATCTCGTTGACTGTATTGTGTTAATACACCATTAGTAAGACAAAAGTCAGATCTTGTGTGACACTTCTGCCCTTTGATCTATTGAGTGTCATATTCAAACTCCTTTTTAGGAATTGACACTAGTCTCATTTACAGTTTTATGTTACGAGAATTTTGTTTGGCTAGGATTGAAATCTAAAACGATTGGTCTTGTCGGGCATAGATTATAAAATATATCATGTGCTTGTTCATGCATGTTGATCTGCGTGGTACTTGGCTCTTGTTGGTTAAGATGAGCTTTTCTATTGAGGATTTGTAGTTTATAATCTGTTTTGTATGGTTAAATCATTTTGACAAAAATATGCTCTTCGGCCATGTCTTTCATGATGTTGTGAAAACGGATTCCTTTTTCTAGTTTCTTAGCTGAGTGGAACAATATGGAAGAAACCTCATCTTTGAGTTTCATAAATAAAACTAGCCAATGCTACTCATTGGCCTGCAATATCGTTTTGCCCTTGCTGTGCAACATTGGGTAGTCCAAAAGGTTCGAAAATCTATTGGATTCACACAACATTTAGTATTTTACTTGTTTGTACTTGGAAATGCAGTTATTCACACTTGCATTTGTTGTTAAGAAGTCTCAACCCCTACAAGATGGATTCCGCTATTAACATGAGTTGTGTCTATGTCTATGAGTGTACCTGTTGAATTGTGTGTATGCATGCCCTTGCGCATATATAATTACCTATAAAGTACGGGACATACAAGCTCTATACATGTTTCATATGTTCACATATATTGGCCTGGTCTATCATTTATAAATGATCAACGTTTGTTCAATTTATATACGAAATCATTCATGTGTGTTTCATAGTATTTTCTTGGTATTTACATTATATATATATGGTTTCATGCCTGTTTGATATCTTTCTACATTGTTTTCCATGCCTGTTTGATATCTTTCTACATTGTTGGTATTTAGATTCATTATTGAAAAATTCAGTCCATGTAGGTAGTAACATGTTGTCACCACCACTTTAGTCTTCAATCTTATTAGTTGTCACATTTGTTGGAACATTTTACTATCAATAGTGTATCCTCTTAACCATGTTGATATGCATTGGAAATGTTAAATTTGGTATCTGCTGTTGACATTTTCTTCAACAACAACTAAGCTATTTTTCATACTTGATGGAGTCGGCTACATGGATTCTTTGTTTTCACATAGCCCTATCATATGTCATGTTAGTAGTCAACTCAATATAAGCTAGATCATTTTTTATTGTTTCTTTCCAACACTTTTGTGGTCGTCCTCTATCTCTTTTAATACTTTAAAAATCTAGTTTTTTATACATTCTTACATGTGCTTCTTTTGATCTTCTTTCTATATGTTCAAACTATCTTAAACGATATTCTCTCATTTTATTCTCTATTGGTGTCACTCTTAATTTGTTTCTAATAACCTCATTATGTATACGGTATTTCCTTGTAGAACTACTCATCCATCTTAACATCTTAATTTCTATCACATTAATCTTTTGTACCTTGATGATTAACTGCCCAACACTCATAACCATAAAACATGACAGGTCTAATTGTTGCTCTATAAACATTTTCTTCACTAAACTAATTCAAAATTTCAAACATTAATTCAAAATGGTGTTGAAGGTTGGGGAATTTGTAACTATCCGAGTGATCTAATCTATATGCATGTGTCTCTTTTATCACAATGGTGTTTCTTGTAATCATTATTGTTATGGACTTGATAAACTTTATTTATATGAATGCTTTTGAACTTTGAAGTGAAACATTAAGCAAGTAATGCTTGAGCTAAACATGGTATTCACTTCTTGCAGAAATTATTGAAGATTCCAATCTGAATTGCTGAACACCATGCTTCTCAGCCCTCAAAAATGGCATCCCTAAAGAATGTAATCCATAGGCGGACTCAAAAAGAGCGTCCTCAACCATGAGTGATTTTTCATTTCTTTTGGAAGCTTATTGATGAATCCTTTTATATTTTCATTGTGGTAAATGTTATAACATGTGCAGAGAGTCAAGGACAAAATTTGGGTTTCTTCATAAGCACAAAGATTATGTCTTAAGGGCCTGGGATTTTCATTGAAAAGAGGAGACTATTCGAGTACTCTCTCTCTCTCTCTCTTGTGTTCGGGCACACACTCATGTACGTATATATAATTGCATCCATCCATGCATATTACCATACATGTATGTATAAACTTTATTTATTTATTTGATTATATCAATAACCATTTCTTCATTTTTTGTTGTGAGGAGCTTACCATGAGTGTGTGCATACCTATATATAAGAACAAGGGAGACACTGATTATATCATTAACCATTTCTTCATTATTACTGTACATGAAGTCAAAGAGGCTCTTAAACATATGAAGGGTGGTAAATCGGTTGGACCTGACGATATTCCTATAGAAGTTTGAAAAATACTAGGAGAAATAGGAATCACTTAGCTCACAAGACTATTTAAGGAAATATGGAGAAATCAAAAGATACCCGAGGAATGAAGAGCGAGTACACTTATACCCATATATAAGAACAAGAGAGACATTCAGAATTGTGAGAATTATCGAGGTATTAAGTTAATGAGTCGTACTATGAAATTATGAGAAAGAATTATCGAACGTAGGTTAAGACAAGTATCAAGTAAAACAGAGAACCAATTTGGATTCATATCAAGCAGATCTATTATTGAAGCAATTCACCTTTTGAGATGTCTTACAGAATATTTTAGAACAAAAAAAAAAGACCTTCATATGATATTTATTGATCTAGAAAAAGCTTATGATAGGGTATTGAGGGAGGTTCTTTGGAGAACTTTGGAAAAAAAGAGGTATCTCATTGACATACATTAACCTTATAAGAGACGTGTGAGGACTCATGAAGGAATGACATACTTCTTTGAAGTTAATATTGGGTTACATCAAGGATCAACTTTAAGTCCATACTTATTTATAATGGTGATTGATGAGTTAACAAAACATATTCATGATGAAGTACTTTGGTGTATGTTATTTGCAGATGACATTATGTTAGTGGAGGAGTCTAAGGAAAAAGTTAATAGAAAATTGGAACTATGAAGATAAACATTAGAAAGCAAAGGCCTCTGCCTTAGTAGAACAAAGACAGAATATATGGAATATAGGTTTGATCATTTGGTTACCTCAGAAGACATAAAAATTAAAATTGCCACACAATGCATCCCTCAAAAAGAAAGTTTTAAATACCTAGGGTCAATTTTTCAAAGTAATGGAAGAATTGATGGAGATGTTACGCATAAAATTAATGTTGGTTGGTTAAAATAGAGAGGAGCTTCAGGTATTCTTTGTGATAAGAAGATATCATTAAAGTTAAAAGATAAATATTATAGAGCAATAACTAGGTCTGTCATGTTTTATGGTTATGAGTGTTGGGCAGTTAATCATCATGTACAAAAAATGTCTGTGACAGAAATGAAGATATTGAGATAGATGAGTGGTCATACAAGAAAAGACCCTATACATAATGAGGTTATTAGAAACAAATTAGGAGTGGCACCAATGGAGGATAAAATGAAAGAATATCGTTTAAGATTGTTTGGACATATAGAAAGAAGATCAAAAGAAGAACCTTTAAGAATGTATGAAAAACTAAATTTAGAAAGTATTAAAAAGGTAGAGGATGACAACAAAAGTGATGGAAAGAAACAATCAAGAATGATCTAGCTTATTGTGAGTTGACTGCTAACATCGTACACGATAGGGATCTGTGGAAACAAATAATCCATGTAGCCGACCCCGTCTGATATGAGAAAAGGCTTAGTTGTTGTTGTTGTTGAGCTTACCATGAATCCCATAATTTCTGCTGCTTCCGTTATTGCTGCTGGATTGGCCGTAGGACTTGCTTCTATTGGACCCGGAGTCGGTCAAGGTACTGCTGCTGGCCAAGCCGTAGAAGGTATCGCTAGACAACCAGAAGCAGAGGGTAAAATACGAGGTACTTTATTGCTTAGTCTGGCTTTTATGGAAGCTTTAACAATTTACGGACTGGTCGTGGCATTAGCACTTTTATTCGCTAATCCTTTTGTGTAATCCTATAAACAAACGTGAAAACGTGTACCTCTTTTATTGCTTTGGACCTGCCACTTCGCTTCTTCAAATTATATCAAATCATCACTCCTACAATCACTTCTTCTTTGCTCGAATACTCCGGGGAAGTACTGATTTTGAGGAATTAGTGGATCTGCTTCTGCTCGATTTCTTCTTTCCCGCCCTTAGCCCTATGTTTGTATATGTATCTGTATGTCCACTGATTAATTGGCCAATTTTCTCAAATACATGTTTTGTTAATTGATACACCTTTCTTGCTCTATAGAAACTGAAGGAGAAAGCAGCCTTCAAAAACCCAGATGAATTTTACTTTAAGATGATCAACACAAGGACTGTTGATGGAGTACATATGCCTAAGTAATACTAGAACTCATATCTTCTTTTCTTTTGCAATTACTGTTGCTGATCCAGTATGTGTTAATATCTTTCCTGGATCTGTCATCAGGAGTGAAGCTAACAAGTACAGTGCGGAGGAACTCCTGTTGATGAAGACCCAAGATATTGGATATGTGCTTCAGAAATCTCAGAGCGAGAAGGTTTTTTCTCTCGGTTTTAGTCTCTATTCTGTTATCCAACTTTTGCCACTGTAGTAATGTTTTAGTGTTTTATGTTCTCTCACCGAAAAGTTGAAAGACTAAGCTCCGTCTTGCATTCTGTCAACAATCCTCCATCAGCCAAGCATGTTTATTATGCTGAGGACCGGTATGACCACACTGTTCACCATCTTAGTGTATAGCTTGATTAATTCTCATGTTTCATAAGGGATATTTTTCTCCATTAACGTCATATAATTCTTTTGGATGGTTCGTTCTTCAATAAAATGCCCAAGAACTCGATTAGTTCATATTCTATTATAGGATATTTTGAGCAAAAATAATTACTGATATATTGCACAATGTGAACTTGTCGTGTGACATTTGTAAGAATAGATGCATCATGCATTTCAATCTTAAATCATTGTGATGAACCACCGTGGAAACTAGTTGATTAAGAGGATTTCTTTGTTCACCTGATAATGGAACAATTCCGTATGTGCAATATCTATCTTCAACTCATCACGGGTAATATCTATCTTAGTTCAACATCTGAACCGGTCTCTGTGTTGCTGGGTTGTATTTCTTGGTGTCAGTTTTCAGCGCTTACTGCTTCCCTTGAATATATGGGGCTAGCAGTGATACTAAATAAATTAGATCAGGTTGAATGGAGAATTTCTGCCAAGTGAGATGATGTCGTAAGCAGGTACACAGAATGATGATGCTGGCATGAACCATACTGTCATAAGGGCGTTTAAGTGCATCATTGCTTATCCCAAACTTGTAAACATGAATAGACATCTCCCCACAAGACGAATGACGGCTAGTTGCATATTTCAACCAGTACCTCCGCATCACTCTTTTTTTTTGGATTTCATTCAATACTTAGTATCTACATCACACTTTGATGGTGATGTATCTATCATTCGGTACAGATGAAGCAAGGTAGAGCTGCCACTACAGTATTGAACATTGTTATACATCTTTTTTGGGTAGTGTTTGCTGCATCTCGTTAGAGAATTACCAATCGATTCACTGCTAGGTGTTAATGAATGATGGCTTATGAAACCTGATCCCTCTGCATGTTCTCTTTGTTTGTTATATTTCCTATATATGGCTGCTGATAACAGCTTGGTCTCGATCATTAACCAAGTTGTATAATGTTTCCTGTGCTTCTAGGGAGGAGGCGAAGGAGATAAAATCACCTGTCAGAAAGGAAAGAGCCTTCTATATCTGCTGATGTTGTGGAACCAATAAAAAAGTATGTCCTTATTCTGTTATCTCAAAATTGTGTTGCATGTTCTGTATTTTGCGTTTTGACAAAACATAGACTGTACTCAAAGGAAATCTCTTACATTGCACTTCAATGGCAGCTTTTGATCAGAAGATAATGCGGTCTTAAGATTTCTCAAACTTTTAGTTGTTAAAGGAAGCATCAGCCTTCTACCTTCTTATAGTTTGGGAAACCGTGATTGTTTCTCTTGTGTCATCTCATAGCTAGTTCATAACTTGGTATGGTGGTTTGGGAGCGGAAGTATTGTATAATAGGTCTCGTGACAGATATTTGGATGGCATAAAGTTTTGAATTTTCTTTACTTTTCTTTTCACGTGTCTGGAGGCTTCCTAACCATGAATCATGCCTTCCGATAGAAAGATAACCATGAAGTTTATCATAATGGTATTTAACCTGCCGGGGAATCATGATATGATAAAATTTGCCATGAACAGAAAGTTTATCTTTGAATACTCAATCCTCGTATGCCATGACTATGACCTTTTCTTGAAGAAGCTAGGTTGGCAGCGCCTTTTTCCTATTTATGTGATTGTACCGATCATTAGCTGTGGGACTTCGTATGCTAATTAATGCATTGTTGATTCTTTACCAACTCATTTATATTAACCAAGTTAGGCTGTTTATACAGGAAAATAGCTGCATCATACCAAGAATTGGAGGCAAGGAGGAAGAGAGTTAATGACCTGGAAAAAATGTACATGCACATGGCCTTGCAAAAGGAATTGCAGGTCTCTCTCTCCCTCTCATATTTAAGAATCATGTTTTAAGATGCTCTAGCCTCTTGTTCATTTAAGCAGAAAGGAAGGAAAAAGAAGCTTAGAGAGGATGAGCTTGTTTGTCCAACAGGGCAACCTGTTTACAAATGGCGAAAAGAGCAGAAGCGATGAATGTTTGAACATGAACAGAGTTCGCAACTCTATCACAAGCCAGTTGCAGAGTGCTTTGTATGATTTTGACTAGATGCTACCAACATTTTGAGAGAGTTCTTTCTAGCCACTGAAGAACTATTCTTCCTAGTGCTTTGTATTTAAACCCGGCTTTGTTTAACTGTGGAGATGAAATTAAAAGGCATCTCATTTGTCCAGACTGGAGTAAACCTGGTTTATAGATTGCTGGAAATTTTGCAACACAACACAAGGAATTTCATTTTTGCTTTCTCCATATTTTGTGTTCTTTTGGATGTTCTATGACATAAAACCGAAGCGGTATCCGAATGAACCGAAAAGCCGTTCATGTTATCCACCCGAACTAATAAAAGAGATGGTCGTGTTGAGTTGACCTGAGAACACAAAGTGGCTTGACATGAACACAACCTGAAACATGAAATTGTTGTCAACATAACACGGACGTAAAAACCTGCTGGTGGTGCAACTTGTAAAGACCGTGGATCATGTGCACCAAAGTCACATGAGCATAACTGAAGTCGTGTTTTGAATGTCTTGTTTCTAACCTGAACATGGAGGCACAAGACATGAACACGACCTGGAACATGAGATTGTCATCCTTAATGAGCCTACCGGTTGGCTGTGGGTTTGAAGTTCTCTAATTTGGAGATGTCGATGGATTGCCTACAGAGACGAATTTGTCAACCCCATTTAGTTTGCCAGGGAATTAATGAAAGTAGCAAGTTAAGCAAAACTTAAGAGCTCGATCCACCACAAGCTTGATACCTTGTGCTGAGTGTTGAGTAGCCAATTATGTGATAGAAATAAATTATCGAGGTGGATGTGTGCCGATACAAAGGAGGAAAACCATATCTGTGTAACGAGGTTATTAGTAGAAAAAGTTGGGATTACATGTTTAAGATGGTACAGACACGTTCAAAGGAAACCAAAAGTAGCTCCAATTAGGAGTAAAAACTAAGCAACGATCCTTTTAAAAGAGAAAAAGAAAGACGGCAAAAATGTTAGAAAGAAACAATTAGACATGATATCACAACGTCCGATGCTGCAGCTGCCTGAAATTTCTACAATCAGCACGAGAATGTATATTATAAGGGGGTCCATGTGACAACCCAAAAGGAGGCACTCGGCGGCCTTGTCCTTTGGTTGTCTGGCTTTACCAACGGGAAGAAGAAGACGATGGTGGTTTAACTAAGGTGGCATCCCAGACGCCTCCGCTTACCTCTCCCTTCTCTCTCTCTCTCTCTCTCTCTCTCTCTAAGGACTCAAATAGATCAACACACAAGCCGGCTCCCTTTCATACCTAAGGCTCACGAACGACACAACACACTCCAGAACACCCGCAGACGGACACTTGGACGAGACACCCCCAGCCGCTTTTGAACCCCAGTGAAAACAATTGGATCCGATACAAGACCCACGTGCACTCTTGTCCGTATCGGGTTGTTGGATTGTTGTTTGCACGTTGGGCTTTGGATCTACTGGAACGGCTCCATCAAAGAGGATTGCGGAGATAAAAAGAACAGTAGAGAAATGAAAATAAAGATCTGTATATATTTTCTATATTATCGCTCTTTTGTTTTTATTTCTATATAATATGCTTTTCTTGGATGTTCGTTACATGCTCCAAACCTTTATTATAAATGGAAAATTAATCGTATGTTTTGTAAACAATTTTATTTATAGATGTGAAATGGTTCATGCAATATAGGAGGAGCCTATATGTCACTGTTACTCCTCTCAAAGCGCTTAAAGAAGAGAGACAAGGTGAACCATCATGACAAATCAACGGTTGATGAGGGGGCTCAAAAGGAATCAAAATATATAAAAAAGATAAGATAAGTTGAGCATAAAGATAAGATGTATCAAGAGAAAGAATCTGCAGGTATGAAGAAAATGACATGGTTGATAATATTGTCCTCGATTGATGGTCTTGGAAGGATGTCACCTTATCTTTACCACTTTTGGAGTTTGGATTTATATATCCTAGTCTTTTCGACATCATAAATCATGATATGGATTTAAATATTTTCTTTTAGTTGTTCGGCATCTTCAAATTAATGAATGCAACTGTTTTTGTGAAGTAAATACACAACGAGATATTGTAAGTGACAAAACGATCAAAAGCTTAGCAAATAATGAAATGGAAGAGTGCAGCGATATGCAAAGTGTAAAATGGAAAAGCAATGCTTACAAACATTGTGAAATAAAGCTTTAAAAAGTAGATAGCTCCCTTACGGAGCTTGTGTCTTCGCAGTCAGTATGCAACGGGGAGACCGAAGACAGATGCATGACCCGCTATATCGAACTCATGACCTTCAACTTATGCATCGACCCTCCTCGCCTGATCGGCTATTGCTCTTTGTGTCATATAGAAGCTTTTTTTTCTATAATAAATTAGTTTCATATTTGGCCTATAATAAATTAGTTTCATATTTGGACAACCCAAAAAGGTTTGTGTTTGTTGACAAGTCGGTGTCAATCACAGTTATGAATGGAAACAAAGGGGGAGAGGGACCAAGCATTTTACAAAGAGACAATTTGATAAAGGCTCTAACATGCGATAAGAGGGTTATCTTGCTTTCTAATAACTTCCAGCAAGTTATATGAAAATTACGAAACTATACTATTAACCTAGCACAAACTTGACCAGAAAGGTTTGAATCGTGTCCACCCAAAGTGACTGAAAAAAATCGGGTCGTCTGCTAGCCAACCTGTTCCTTTGATGATCACATGATACGAACTAGACAGGGAACATGTGCAACCGTACTTTCTGACTTCCAACAGTAAATTGGCGGCTGAACTTTTGAAAAAACTGCCTACCTTTTTGGGATATTGCACACAGCCCTCCAGTTACTACCATTTGTTGCTTGTGGGTTGCTTTTTAGCTTCAAAATGACAAGTTGTACCTATTGTTCTCGTCAAAAAGTTAATGGCATTCAATGATTCCACACAATCACTTGGTGTGATCATACAGAGTAGAGGTGGCTGGTTTGAACTGGGCCTGACAGGTTGAATTGGATCCAAACTGCTCCTGAGGGAACCGAAACCAAACTGAAACCAGAGACCCTCACAATTCAGGATAGTACTACTTATCAGGAAACTGAACCGGAAGAGGCAGTGACAGTTTAGAACTGGCGATTCCAAGTCATCTTTCATTTCGGTTTTGTAAATCCTACTCTGTTTGATGGATTTTCCAAATGAAGCTGAAACTATAATCATCAGGAAAGGGTTTTTGCACTATTACGGTAGAAAAACACTTTTTTTTAGTTTTCCATTAATCAATCTCAATCATTGTTCAAACAACCAAGATTTAAGAGTATATCGTCTAGAAAGACTCTCGTATATATATATATATATATATATATATATATATATATATATATATATATATATATATATATATATATATATATATATATATATATATATATATATATATATATATATATATATATATATATATATATATATATATATGTGTGTGTGTGTGTGTGTGTGTGTGTGTGTGTGTGTGTGTGTGTGTGTATGCTTGTGTGCATTCATTGTGTGTTACATTGTCAGTTTATCATTGAATTTTCAAAAATTTAACTAGTTAACCTTAAAAAATCAATTATTTACATTAGATTTACAAATTATTGGATTTTAATACAAAATGTGTTTTATTGGAAATTGTGTCCTGTACCCATCGCATTACCTGCGGAGACATAAAGTCCCAACTCCATACCCATCCCACAAGATGGGTAACGAGGCCGGTCATAAGGGACACAAGTTTGGGTATGGAGCTGGGTACAGCTATATCCATCTCCACCTGCCTCATTGCCATTCTTATCTTTAATGCATTGCTAACATATTTTAGCTCATTTTCTGCTAGGCACTCTCTTACAAGAACCCTAATAATATTTGGGGATTATCAATTGCACATCCTTTTTTTGAAAATATGGGTTGTCTGACTACAAGAGAAGGCAATGAAATCGTTAGAGTTGAGCTTCTAGATATGGGTCGCCGGAGGGCATGTGGGAGAACGGAAAATGGCATATGTGAAGAGAAAGATAGTTCAACAAGCAGAAAGGTATCGTGATAATTTTTAAAAAATTGTAAGAGTATTTTTGGAAATATGGAAAAGGGGTCCGTGTATAGAGATTTAGGTGTGCTAGTAACAATTATGATTTCGTAACATAGTACAAAGCCGCAAAGCTTTTGTAACACAATTTATACACGCACACCCTTTTTATTATCCATACATCCCTTTTCTACCATGATTTTAATTTTACTCCTGATAAAATTTGAAATTTTCACCGATGCTCCTCGAGTGTCTTAACCTTTTCTCTATGTGAGTTCACACCTCACCATCTATCCTCTTACACCATTTCTTCGGCGAAGCACAACACAATATTCAATCATCCATTATCTCATAGTGCTTTGAATCTAACCGAAAAGAAAGAAGAAAAAGAAAAAGAGAAAAAAAAAGGAGACCGATTCAAAAAGGGTTTCAGTGATTTTTAGAGGTATATCTTTGATTTGATATATTTTTTGTCATTGATTTGATGTATTAATTTTGTTCTCAGTCAAAATCAAAATAAAAAAATGACATCTAGTTTTCGGCTTGAGATGCGGTACAGGTGCGTCTCTGTGATGAGAAAGATGCACCTTTAGTACATCTCTTCTTATTTCACTCGATGCTCATAAAATTATATTCATATAATTCTTTATTTTCATCTTCTTATTTTATTTTTGAATCATATTGTTCTCCTTTTTCTTATTATTAATTTTGTTTTTTGTTTCATTTTCTTATTCTTGATTTTTTTTCTTTGACGAGATTAGTAAGAGTGTGTTGTCCAACTGTGAAGAATACAACGATAACTAAAAAGAATGAAATATTGATCGCTGGAATAAAGAGACCCGATGAGAGAGACCCTTTTAGAATTGGGTGGGAGAGGAGAGAGAAAGTGGTAAGGAGTAATTTCATTATTTTTTGAAAAAAAAAGTGTGAACTGGAATTGTAGATTCATAAGACCTGCCTATGCTAGCATTGTTTTGTTTCATTCTTTTGTTTCATTCTTTGGTGGAAAAGAGTTGTCCACATCTTCATAACTTTGGAGCATTCTTATTATATCATCTCAGCTGTCTATTCAATGGGACCAAACTTTGGTGTATATCTATTCATCTTCCAACAGCTTGTGGGTGTGCTTATGTGGTTCAGAGGAATCGTTTTTCAGGCAGCGCTAAATGGCCCAAGCTAAGAGCTTATCATATGTGAACATGAACCATAATGCACACATGTTGAAATCCTGTGGTTCAGGTTGGATCGATTCGGTCGGGAAATGGTGGTTTTCTTATGATAAAGTTTAGGTTTTTATTTTTTCTATTTTCCAAGTTTTATTAGTTTATGTTTTTGTTTTTTATTAAAAATGTATTAGAAATGAACTGATTCCAGTCAACATGAATCGCTTGGGTGAGACTGACTCTTCAAATCTTTACCAAAAATCATATCAATCTGACTTCAAAAGCCAGAGTTTCGTGGACTGCACAGAGACTGGGCAATAGCAGGCCCTTCCTCACAAAAATGGCCGCCAGAGTTTCGCGGACTGCATAGAGACTGGGCAATAGCAGGTCCTTTCTCACAAAAATGGCCGCTAAAGGCATACATCGGCTGAATCCTTGGACTAAATCAGCCATCAACCATACCACTGCCTAACCTTGCAGTAGGAATTACGTTTGCTAGGTGCAGTGGCATATCCACATTGTGGTGACTGTCCTACACGAAATTATGAATTGAAAATTTTGAAAGCCCGCTCCACTTTATTTGGATCTGCCACGGGGTAGGTGGCATCTTGCACAACCACCACCACCACCTTCACTTAAGGGTACAGGTAAGGCTTATATTAGATACATAGGCACTATAGAGGAGGAAGAAGTTCGGACAACTAGAAGTGACTTATAAAAATGGTACTCATTACAGTCATACTATATGCAACATACTCAGCTTCTTTTGTATGCAATGTTACAGAACCTTATTTATTATCAGCTGAAGAAACACCACCTTTAAATAAAAATATTTAACCAAAAGTTGATTTGTTGTCATCTTCGCTACTATCAAAGTCGGCATTTGAGTATCCCATTACTTTTAGTTCATCTTATTGAAAACTTAATTTTAGTTCTTTTATTCCTTCAATATATCTTAGTATCATTTTCGCAAGGACCCAATGTTGTCAATTAAGATTACTTTCATATGTATTTACAAGACCAACAACAAAGCTAATATCAAGTCTTATGCAACATAGCTTACATAAAGTAGTCAACAACTTATGCATAAAGAACATTAGACTTGTTTTCTCTCTCATCGGACAACCAACCTTACTTAAGTTTACCCCTTTAGTAATGGGTGTATTTGTTGGTTTTCTTGAGATTATAATCAATATATCTCTTTTAATTCAAATATATAACTTTAGATTTTTTATCATGAGAAATCTTTATACCTAGAATATAGGATGTATCCCTCATATCCTTCATTTCAAACTTAGAGTTTAACCATGACTTGGTTTTTACAATGATCTCATTTTTATTTCCAGTCAATAATATGTCATCTACATGTAAAGGTAAAATGACAAAGTGGCTCCTACTATTCCAACATATACACAGTGGTCTAGTTCATTAGTCACAAACCAAAGTTCTAAAATAACATTTTCAAAAATTAAATATCATTTACGAGGTGACTGTTTTAGGCCATATATAGATTTCTTCAACCTATAAACTTTATCTTCATAGCCTTCAACAACATACTCATCTAGCTATTGCATATAAATAATTTCATCTAAATCACTATTTAGAAAAATGGCTTTTGCATCTAGCTTATTATAAATTCAAAACATAAAATATCGAAATAGTCAGAATAATCCTAATGAGTACAAATTTTGTAACAGATGAATATGTCCTAATATAATCTATCTCTTCCTTTTGCAAAAATATCTTTACAACCAATCTTGCCTTAAATTTGTCAATCATTTTATTGACTTTAAATTTCTTTCTAAAAACATGTTTACATCTAATGACTTTCCTTCCTTTTGACAAATTTGTTTTTTCTCAATGTATTCATTTTTTTCATCCATTGCTTTATCCCAATTTGTTGATATGTCATGTTATAAGTTAACTCATCTAAATATACTAAATCAAACACTTTCTCTACAAGTTAAATATGATAATACTTTAAATAGGACGGTGTGACCCTATGACTTTTATGTTTACTTAAAGTTTTTATTTGTTTAAGAAGGTTATTTGAATTAGAATCTATGGGTTCAAATGATGATAAATCCAGATTTACTAAATCTTCAGTGCTCTCATTATCATTTTCAAGAATGTCATTCTTAGTATATTTAAGAATTCAGCATCCTTACTTTCTATTAAATTGTAGTCCTTATGATAAAATTTATATCTCTTGAAATTTTTAGTATATCCAATAAAAATGTATCTCAATGACTTATTGAATAGCTTATTCTTATATGAATCAAAGATCTTTACATGGATAATAGATCCTCCCCTCCTCAAATGACTTAAGTATGATTTTTTACCAAACCACATCTCATATGGTGTAGAGAATACAACCATATAAGATGCTCTATTTAATATATTCATGGTTGTAGTCACCGCTTCTCTTTAAAATACCCTATGAAGATAAGCATCTATTAACATTGATCTAGTCATATTCAATAAAGTCTCATTATATCATTTAGCTACACTATTGTGTTGAGGTGTCTTGGGCACGGTATTTTGTTTTGAGATATTAAAGTCTTTATAATATTCTAATAATTATGTGTAGGTGTATTAACAATCTCGATCAAACCTTAAGACTTTAATTGTCTACCCTAATTGGTTTTCAACTTCCTACATATAAAGTACTCATATCTCGAATAATCATCTATGAAGGTTATAAAATAAACCTCCTTTCGATAAGATCTTATACTAAAGGGTCTGCATATATCCGTCTGAATGATTTGTAACAGGATTATTGTCCTAATTATTTCTTTAAAGAATGATATTTAGTTATTTTCTCTTGTATACAGGCTTCACACTTATTAAAATTGATTAATTTCATTCACTTATTCAAACTTATTTGGCGTAATCATTTATGTCATATATTAACATTAATAACAAAAGTACAACCAATATAAGCAAAAGATGATGTTTCATTATCATCAATGTTTAACTTAAACAAAACATGCTCAGAATCGAAAAAGCTATGATACCATGTTTTCTCAAGTGACTTTTCTTGGGCTAAATATTACCTCAAATCCTTTCTTGACCATGACATGCACCGATACAAGATTGCGTCTAATAAAAGGTACAATTAATATATCGATAAGTATAAATGGTGTACCTTTTATAAAATCCTAAATAACTCAACCCATAGAGCATCAACAAATGAATTATTAATCATATAGATTTGTTCCCTAAGTTTACATTCTTTCATGTCCATAATTCTCTCTTTACTCTTCGAGATGTGCCGAGTCACTTCAGAATCAATACACCAATTAGTCACAAGGCGGTCCAAATACAAGGACTCATAAATAACGTAGATTATGTCCTACTTCTCATTCGGGTCGCGATGTTGAATGTTGCCGCTATTTTTATTCTCATTGTAGTAGTCCATTTTTTAGTGTCTTATTTCTTGTTCAATTGTTAGTTTTAGAAGGAGCTTAGAGAGGGTAAAATCATACCAAAGTTTAAGGGTTATGGTCACCATTTTTTATAAAGGGAGTGGATATTTGCATAGGTTTAGGTATGACTAATTTCATTACAACTAAGTTACTATTTATAACCAGCATTTGGTATACATGTTCAACTATATTGTCCTCTTTCATTTTATAAGAATTATATTTATAAAAGAGTAGTTGAACATGATAGCATTATATTTAGCTATTATAGAGTTAAACAACTTTTTAGCAGTTTTTCTTCCTTAAAGACACTAATTAGATCATCCTCTATATATTTAAGCATAATAGTCCTGGCTATTGTGTCATCTTTAATAAAAGATTTGTATTTTTCTTTTTCTTCCTGTGTTGCATTTGGTGTAGGGAGCAATATTGTTTCCCTAAATACATAGTCAACACTCTCTAGAGTCAAGGCCAATAAAATTCTTCTTTTTCATATTTGAAAATTTAGGTCATTTAATTTCTCGATTTTTGTTAACTCAAAATATAAATTATGGTTGTCATTTTTAAACGTTTGGTAAAAATAACAATAAAAGGGTCTATATATTTCAAATAGGAAATAATAACCAAGCAACAAATAAAAAGAATTAAAACTAATTCCACTAAACAAATAAAGAAAACTAACCAAGCACTAAATTGTAATAATATAAATATCCAAGTACTAAACTGTAGATATTTTCAGTCACCTATTTGCAATATCAAACTAACTACACCATTTTGGAAATAAGCAGAATTTAGAAATAAGCAGAATATCAAACTAACTACACCAATTTAGAACAAGTGTAAAATTTATGATATGCTATTTTTGTAATTCTCTATATAACTAATGGGTAGACTATTAATTTTATTTGACCATTTGTTTTGATAATTTTGTCAAAGTTTTAGGGATAAAACAGTAAAATCATATTTCTAGTTATTTTCTAGATTGAATAAATAGTTCATATGTCAATTCTATTAATTTAATAAAGAAACAAGACCATAACAGTAAAATAGATTATGTGATTCTTAAAATATATAGGGATAATAAAATAAATTCATATATTAGGTATATTCATAATTTAAACTTACTACCAAAGAACAAAATTATACAATTGCATGCTCAAGAGTATTACAAATATTTGACATAAAAATATCTAGACTAAATAGTAATTTTAACCTCTATCATAGGCTAAACCATAATTTAAGCTTCGCCAATAGAGACAAAAGGGTCTTTTGACCAGTTGCTCGAGGCAGTTCATGAGAACTGAGGCGGTTTTGATCAAAGAGAAACCAAAGAGAGGGAGAGAGAGTAAGAGCAAAGAGAGTTTGAGGGAGAAAGAGAAGGAGAGGGAGGAGGAGTTTGGAGAGAGAGAGAAGAAGAAGGTGAAGTAGCCTTCATCCTCGTCGCTCAACAGACAACAAATCTCTATTGCCGAACCAAAGAGTTCTCTAACTCGATGAGTCTCGATCATCTATTTTGACTCTCGACTGTCTTGAGAGAAATTTCTTGTTTTTTCTAATTGTCTCTTCTACTTTTTCCTCTCTATCTTTTTCATCTTGATAGTCTTTGGAATAACAAAAACATAGAACAAATCTGTATCTATTTTCTTTATTTTGCTTTATGTTCTTGTTTGGTTTCAAGCTTGTTCTATATTTTGTTTTAGGTAGGCAAGATCTAAAAAGGTATAAGCAAAGGAGAACGGAACCTGATCGAAGATCTTCGTGCTTACTGGTTTTGATCGGTTTCACTATTTTGTTTTCGTTTATTTGTTTAGATTCATAGAAAGAATCTCAAACATTTTTGCTCCAAGGAACTTTTATAAAACATAGGACTGTGAGGTTTTGGTGTGTTCCTTGATTCAATTTCTCTTTAAGAAGGGAGCATCATCGACTTTGTATATTTTGATACTAATGAAGAGTAGCGATGTACCCTTAGGTTGTGGAATGCTCTGCTGAAGCAGGTAGAAGAAGGAGAAGAAGAAGAAGAGGATCTTTAAGACAGTTACTCGTACAGGGTTTTGCACATAGAAGACTTTACTTTTGTGTAAATCATTCATTATCATAAATAAGTATAAACTCGTTTACAATATCTAAGTTTTTTATTCCCCGTGATTTTCTCTTTAGGCTTTTCGTTGAAGCTTTTTTAATTGTTTAAGACAGTCAAACAATTCTTTTGAAAAGACATCTCAAAAAATCCGAAAAAAGAACTCTTCCTTCTAATTTTTTCAAATATACATTATCTATACCTCAAGAAGCCACACGATAACTTACAAGATGCTCTCAACATAAGAACCGCCAATCATTATTTCTCAAGATGAGACCGGAGAAGCATGCAGTGACTTTTCAAGAATTAACCTCCTTTCTTAAGAATGAGGGTAAAATATTATAGTTGCTAACACCTTATATTCCTATTTATCACGCACCAGTATGGTGGCGCTGCACCTTTATAAGTTTTTTTGTTTTTGTTATAAGAGGACGTCGAAGTCCAACTCGAAAGCTCCATCCAACGACAGGTTTCATGTTTGATGAACGGAACTTGAAATTGTAAGCACCAAACATCGATGTCCAGTTTCCCTGAACACACCTTTAGTGCACCTCAGGTGTTGATGATTCTATCGGTCGACCTCCATGGGTTACATCGATACATGCAACCAAAGATGACAAACTATATGAGAGGGATGTGCAGTCATATCAATACAAAATTAAATGAAAATAAACTGTGAGAGAGAGAGAGAGACAAAGTTGGAGTGACACAATAAAAAATTAAATTAAAAATACACGATTAAGATGGTTTGAACATTTAATAAGCTGGATGAATGAGTCTAGACCAAATGAGAATGTCGTAGTAGCTAAATGGCAAGTACTTCAAAAGGGGTTGGACAAGAAAAATGTTGCAAAGAAATGATAAAATATGATCTTGAATGTTTGAGGTCACATTCTAATATAAAACAAGATAGAGCGCCAGGGTGAGCAAGAATTCGTGGGTGCAGTAGAGCCCTCTTGGGACAAGATAAAGCCTACTTTTGCTTTTGGGTTGAGATAACTTGAAGTTTGCATTCTTTCTGTCATTGTTGAATCATATTGGCTTACTTCAATAATGTTTTGAACCATTCATTTTTCACCAGTAAAAGTCAAATTATATGGCAAATCAAACTTGTTTAAAGTCTCTTAAGATAATAATTTAACCATGTGTACATTGGTAAAATTGAGTCCAACTAGACATGGCCGGTTCTGATTTGCCTAGAACCAAAACCAAACCGGGATCAGGTGGGTTCCAATTTGGAACCACTGGTTTCTGTTCTTATTATGGTTTAGGCTTTAAACTGTTCGGAACAAAAAAAAAATGTATCTAAAAATTTTAATTGCGATAAAATTATTAAAAAGTTATGAAATCGACAGTTCCAAACTACTGGTTCTGGTTTCGTTATGGTTCCAACCATTGGTTATGATTTTCCCATGATTTCGGTTCCACAAAAGCTGGAATCAATCAGGTCCTCTCAGGCTCTGGGTCCAGTTCCAATAATTCCATGCCTGATTCTGTTTCAGTTGAAACTGCCAGTCCGGTTGGAAACTGGTCATGTCTAACTCTACCGTGCAACACCGGTTTAGGAGCATATCATAATCTTTCTTGTTTAATTCTGTCTATCACATATTTTATGAGAGAGATTTGTGACTTTCTATATTTTAAGCTGTTAGCAGCACCCCCCATGTATATTTTCAAACAGCAAGGCCTTGATTCTTGGACAACAATCTTTAAACATCTCCATCCATTTTTGTGTGAAAATTTGTTTGGAGTAAACACACGCAGCGTGTGAGAGAGAATAAACAACACATACATATACAGAAAATTTATTTTGTGTAATATTGTTTAATCATTTTTAATGGGAATACAAGTATTGTTATCGATGGCACTGCATTATAGATGGTAAATCTGACGGTTTTAATATGGGAGAGCTCATGATGCGGCTTTCAAAAGATGTGAGGGATGACAAGAACTGCAGTTTGAGAAAACGTGGGAGATGACACGAAAGAAGAGGGGGCAGCTTCGGATACTGAAATAGGGCGGAAACCGAACCGGAGACGAGGCGGGTTGAAACCGTCGGTGAGTATGTGCATTTCGGTGAGTTTACGATCATTTGATCAAAAGAGGTTAATGGTCTAAATGAATTATAAAATTACTTTTTACTTTTTGAAGGGATGCTTGACTGTTTTATATTGTTTTGCTACTTATGTATAACAATAGGGAGAAAGCAAAAGGTAAGTTATTATTATTGTATATATAATCTTCTTTCTTTACGTTTGAGATGATAAAATAAAAAACAACAAAGTACAAAAATATATCAATACTTTTAATTCAAATCTCCAATACCGCATACCAAAAACAGTGAAAATGTTTACAAAAGATTGTGCACGGAATGATATTATGCATTTACGGTTATATGTAGAGAGAGAAGGGAGAGGGGGAGTAGTAGCTCCACAATGTTTAAATTGCTCGATCTTATGAAGATACTTTTACTATTGTTTGATCTTTGAGATCAATTATAGGAATCTGAATTATTTTGTATTTAATATATATAATGCAAAGTATAAAAGGAAAAATGGTGCTTTAATTTAAAATTTTAGCATTGATCTCAAAGATCAAACAATAAAAATATTTATGTAAGATTGCACCTAATCACATTTATTTATTATTTTTCACATATATGTGTATGAATATACTATTATCGTGATAAAACAAAAAAAATTATTATTTAGATTTAGACTGTTCAGCTCTTAAAAAAATATTTGTATATATCATTTCTCTTTATACTCTTCACGTACTACTGTTCCTTATCGTTCATCAAGAACGATCGTACGGTTAGGGTATATACTTCCGGATTACCCTATCTGCAACTTTTACTCGTTGTCTTTGAAAGTGGAAAAAAAAAACATTTTGATAAAAGGTGAGAGAAGCTCATGAAAGAGTGGGCCCGGTAGAAACTATGAAGAAGTATCATTATCCAATTGGGTGGGCCAGTATAGGACATGACGGACCCACCATTTGAGCTGGACGGTCTGGCTGATAGCTTAATTAATTATTGATCCTTTGACGGTGTACAATATGCATCACATGGAAAGTTCTGTGACGATGAAAGAGAAAGGGAAAGTGCTCATATCACATGGAACCTTATTACTTATTGGTCCAGGTGATAAGGAGGTTTTTCAAAAAGATAAGCGGTTTTGTAAAACCGTTAGCGGTTTCGTGGATTCTTCTATTAACTACTATAAATGCAATCTGGCGTTTATGTCCCATGTGTCCAAGCCATTTTGGACTTGTCCCTAAAATTGGTAATCTGGCGTTTATTACTTTTTTTTGTCTTCACCTGTGGCCGCCTGTTGATGGAAAGACATATGAGTCGTATAGATTTTTTTCAAAGCAAGCCAAGTTTGATGTAGATGTGAATGTGTGTGTAGCGTCATCGTCGTGTTCCCGTGATATTTGCTTTTCATATGATGAAGATGTAAAGACACCAGGAACGATGATCTTGAGGTCGCCGGAGCATGTCCTGTTCCCGTGATCTTTGCTTTTCATATGATGAAGATGCAAAGACACCGGGAACGATGATCTTGAGATCGCCGGAGGAATGCTGAACATAGTCGCTGAAACGTGGTAAGGCTTGGACCACGTAGTTCATCTGTTGATGGGTACAGATCACATGTGATGACAATCATACAGAAATTCGCCTTTTCCTTAAGCAGCTCGGTCTTTTTAAAGAGACAAGTTCTTTTCTTTCTCTCTTTTGTTTTTCATAGAGAGGGAGGGAGTAGAGATGTCAATACGGCAGGCCTGCCCCATATATATATATATATATTCCCGATTATATATATTATATATAGCTCATATATATATATAATGTATTATAGATATAATTTTTTTATTACATGTGTATAGGGTTTGATGAAGTTTGAAATTTGGGATTGAATTTGCTCTAAAATAGCCGTATATATGATGACTTTCAAGAAAATTTGGATTGAGTTTTATAGACTCGATCTAATAATCAATGGGCCTATCTCTAAGAGGGAGGAAGTTGCATGCTAGCATTTATTTTGTGTTAAAGTTTTATGAGAGTTAAATAATTTGCATTTAGGGTACCAAACCCGGACCCTCTCGGTAAGTAGGTTTACGAAAGAGTTGTATGTGGGTGTCATGTTGTTTCTTCTTATGCCCTCATCTAGTAGATACTCCAAATGGATAGGTCTTAACGTGGGGCCAATTCAAGTGGGAGGGCAAGTATAAATAGAGAGAGAGGGGGAGTTAGGGTTTGTGAGAGAAAAATAGGGTTTAAATACTCATTCTAGAGCCATCTAATTAGGATCTTATATGGATTTTGATATGATTTGCAACCATCGGGTCTCTCTCTCTTTATATATAAGGTGGAGGATGCAAATTGTTCATATGTAAACTTTATTCACATCAATCTTAAGTATCAATTGGGGAATGAATGAAAGTGCATGTGCGGGCATGTACTTTTAAACTTTTTTATTTTAATTTCAATCATTTGTGTCCCTTGATCATATAATTGAGGTTGGTTTGAGTTGAAGTTTGTATATGAGTGATTTTGATCCTTCAACCTTCTTTTTTTTTCTCTATATAGTCCAGAGTGCATAAGGTGCATAGTTTTACATAAAAAATTACTATTTGATTGTATTTTGCATAAAGTAATTCAAATTTATTATTAATCTCAAAAGATCATACTCTATAGATATTTATGCAAGATTATGTACCAAAAGACTATATGCATTTTGGATTCTCTCTATATAGAGAGTATATATAGAGTGATTGAATCTTCTTCACCCATTGATTTTAAGTAGCACGAGTTTAATAACAATATCATTTATATTTTATAAAACTCGTTAAAAACTTATACATTACATGCATGCCACCAAAAGTAATAGATGGACATATCATAAGTGGACAAGATCCAATTTTCTTATATATATATATCCATCCAAAAAATTTAAATTACGCATATACCACCCTAAGGGCACAGTGTAACAATCGAGAGTTGTACTCTTTCTTATCATGGTGGAAGTGTGAATGTGAAGGAACACTAAGGTCAAAGGTGGACCCACTTCAAGGCGAGGTGAGACACACCTCACTTCAAGTCTTAAAAATCTCTATCTATCATTGCATATAGAGAAATAAAGTATTTTATGAACGTAAAATATAATTGTGCCTCACCCCCAAAAAAATCCTAGGTCCGCCACTTACTAAGGTGCTTCCTTGGATTTGAGAAGGCGTTTGTCAATCCCTGTTGGAAAAAGAAAATGCCGACCTCCATTTTGTCAAAAGAAAAAAGTCCATTAAATTAAATAAAAAGGACAAATCTCAATGCTTATTTCTAATAACAATGGTTCCATTGTCAATCGCCATCGGAAATCGATTTATGAATCGAGGGCTTAAGTAAATGAGTTTTTTCATTAGTAACAGTGAATAAATGCCTAAACCAAAATACTAAATTTTTATGGGAATCAATATTATTACATGAGAAATGCTCTGTACGCATTTGGTGAGTCAAATATGTTAATTTCGGTCAGTGTCCATTTGTTGAGCTGCTCACCTAAACCTTGTTCTGGTGAATGAGCCGAGTTATTCTAGTTCAACTTGGTCCAGCTCATCCCATGCTTACTCATGTTCAGTTCATTCAACAGTCCGAGTTGAACACGATGAAGTATATTTAGCTCGGTTTGACTCGTGAAAGCTTGTTAAACGACATTCCAAAAAGTTTTACCTAACCATATTCCAGATATGTATCATGATGTGGTAAATGAAGGTTCATTTTTTAAAACTTGTCAACACTTTGGGCAAGTGGAGAGTTAAAAATGTACTCAAGGGTGTGTTTGATACATGATTCTTGGGAAATTGGATGCTCGCACTTTCAAGTTTTGTTGCGAATTAAAACAAAACATATTGTTGGCGTAAAAATATTGTTCAATAAACAACGGGGCCCGAGGACTTTGTACGAAAACTCAATTGTCTTCTTTTTTTCTCGTGTTACTATGAAAACGTAAGTGTTCATATCACTTGTGATTCAAATCCGAAATCATGCTTGAATTCTTGTGATTTAAACACGAAATCATGTTTAATGACTAATCGATTTTTAAAATGGATGACACGAACGAAGTACGTGGTCTTTGGAGTGTACTCTTTGTGCCAACGAGAGGATTAAGACTGCTAACAAAAGATCTACTTTTATTAGAGCACTAACAAAGCTTAGTTTCGTAGCTATATTATTATTAAGATCTAACCTTGATTAACATTTTAATCCAAAATATAACATGAGCCAAGTCAAAGTCATTTAAGCCGACGACGTGCATATGCATTGTTGACATCAGCATTAGCATCTCCTTTGAAGATACTAACTTTGCTTACGTGGCTCTTACTCTTGTTACCCTTAAAATATTAATTCTTTTTATTATTATATAATATTTATTTATTATGGATGGGTGGTCACCCATCACATCATAAATAGACATTCTCTATTTTTTGGACAATTAAAAATAATTAATAATGGGCTGCTTTCAGCCTTGCTCAGCTTTTAAAGAGCCATGGCCCCCACCAAAGTGCACGCTCTCTAAATCCACTCCCCAAATCCAACATGGCTCCAGGTCACAAATTTTATCTCCTACGTGTTTACTATTTTCTTTTTTAATTCTATTTCTTTATCTTCGGTTTATCGTCGGCAAGTATTTATTCTAAGATTATTCGACAATTAGATCAATTTAAATTATTATTTGTACCCAAAGCTTTAGCTCAACTAGCAGGGTTCTGACTCCTCCACTGCAAAGTGCAGAACCTTCCTTGCAAAAACAGAGATGGGTTCAATCAATGCCTCATCCCAACAAAACCCCCACAAAATAGTTCTCTTTTATTTAACTCGACGAACCATAAACAAAACCAAGCGTTTTCTATACACTGTGTCTTACTTATCCAGATAACTGATATCTAGCACTCACAGTGTTAGCCCAGTTGGTAGGGCTCTCGACTCTACAAGACACGGGGTGTCACTTCGATTCTATGGCATTTCTGGTTGTGTTCATGTCGGGTTTCGACTTCTGTCGACCTCGGGTTACTTGTTGTCAACCTCTGGTTACTTGTTGTGTAGCTTCTCAGGTATGCCTACAGTGGAAGAACAAAAGTATTTGGTTTATTCTTTTTGAGGTTTCCTCTCAGCGGAGTTTGCCTGGAAAGGTTTTTTGTATACCAATAATCTGTTGATATTGATTCTTTATCTGTATGTGTTGCTCTATATTTATAAAGCAACGCGTGCTCCTCCCTTCTCGGTTTATCCCGCTTGGCTTTCCTCTTCAGGAGCTCCTATATCCGGACTGTTACCATGTATTTTGTTAACGGTCTGACGGTTTCATCCTTTACAACCGTTAGGACCATCCTTTTCGTAACTATGACTATAAAAATGACTGGATGGCGAGTCCAACCGTTTCTATATTGAGTTGCTGAGAATTACCACAATCTTACATCTCCCACTTAGCCATTCGAGCCAAGTGAATTGACATACTGGTTTTCCTCCCACTTTTGCAGGGTTTTCCTAATAATGTCATTTCATGATTGCCATTGCAATACCTACCCATTGTGTGATTATTTACCTACACAATCGTTAAACATATCTCAAACCCATGTTCATAACATGTTTTGAGAAAAGCTCCTATGTTATGCCTTTAGTTAAGGAGTCTAGCAACATATCATTTGTTGGCATGTATGAGATGAATGTTTCCTTTATCATAACTATATCATGAACATAGTGATATTTACCCATTATATGCTTACTCTTTGAGCAATCAGCTCCATTCTTGATAAGAGTAATTGCTGCATTATTGTCATGGTAAATGACAATTGGCTCGTCAGCTATTTCTAACTTCAAATCTCGTATGAAGTGGCTTATCCAAATGGCACTCATTACAACCATATAATAAGCCACATACTCAGCTTCTTGTATATGCAATGCTGCATAACCTTGTTTCTTATATGTCTAAGAAACAACACCTCCAAATAAGAATATTTGCATAAAAGTATATTTGTTGTCGTCTTTGTTCCTAGCAAAGTCAACATCTGAGTATTTTATCACTTTCAGTTCATCTGCTTGAAAACACGGCTTCAAGTCTCTTGTTCTTTTAAGATATCTTAAAATATTTTTTATAGCTATCCAATGCTGTCATCTAAGATTACTTTAATATTTGCTCACAAGACCAACAACAAAGTTTATATTAGGTCTTGTATATAGCATAACATACATCAAGCTACCCATAACTTTTGCATAATAAATGTTAGGCTTAACGTCTCCTTCTCCGGGATAATCGGCCTTACTTATTTTAACTCCTTTTGCAATGGGTGTAACAACAGACTTTCATTCAACCATTTTAAACTTTTTGAGGATATAGTAAATACATCTCTCTTGACTTAGGTATAATAGTTTAGATTCTCTATTCTGAGAGATCTTTATACCCAGGATATAAGATGCTTTCCCCATATCCTTCATTTCAAACCTTGAGTTTAACCATGATTTGGTTTTGACAATCATCTCATTGTCATTCTCAGTCAACAATATGTTATCTACATATAATGATAAGATGACAAAGTGGCTCATACTGTTCCAGACATATACACAGTGATCAAGTTCATTAGCTACAAACTAAAGTTCTATAATAACATTTTAAAAAGTCAAATACCATTAGTGAGTTGACTATTTCTGGTTATATAGGGATTTTCTCAACCTATATACTTTATTTTCTTGGCCTTTAACTATAAATCCTTCAGGCTACTACATGTATATGATTTCATCTCCATTTAGAAATGCAATCTTTATATCTAATTCCAGTTGTTGATAAGTGAAGTTATCAGTCAATTCATCTAAATCCATCGAATTACACACTTCTTCTGTAAGATAAGTGTGATAATCCTTTAAGTAGGACGGTATGATCCTAGGCCTTTTATATTCACTTAAAGTTTCAATTGTTTCAGAAAAATCTTTTATGGGTTCATATGATGATTGATTTAGGTCAACTAGATCATCAGTATATTCATCATTATTTTTCAGGATGTCATTCTTAGTATCTTCTAAGAATTTAACATCTATACTTTTTATCAGTCCGTGGTCCTTATTATAAAATCGATATCCCTTTAAACCTTTAGGATATTCGATAAATATATATCTGAAGGACCTACTGTCTAACTTATCTCTAGACTGATTAAGGATTTTTACATGTGCAATAGATTCTCACCTCTTGAGATGACATAGGTTGAGTTTTCTTTCAAAACAACATATCATATGGTATAGTTAATATGGCCTTACATAGTACTCTATTGAGTATATATACCGTTGTACTTACTACTTCTCCCAAAATATCTTTCGTAGAGAGATATCAATTAATGTTAACCTTGTCATATTCAGTAAGGTCTTGTTATATCTTTCAGCTACACCATTTTGTTGATATGTCTTCAGCATTGTATTTTCCTTTGCAATACCAAAGTCTTTATAGAATTAAATAAATTCTGTATAGGTATATTCACCACCTCTATATGATCTTAAGACTTTGATTGAATGCCCAAATTGATTTTCAACTTCCTACTTATATTCTTTAAAAGCTTCAAGTTCCTCAAATTTATGTGTCAAAAGATATAAATATGCATATCTCGAGTCATCATCGATAAATGTTATAAAACAAATATTTTCATGATGTAACCTTACTTTGAAAGGTTCATATAAATGCATGTGAATGACCTCTACCAAGGTTGTGACCCTTATTGATTCTTTGAGAAAAACTTTTCTTGTCATTTTTTCTTGTATACAAGCTTAACACTTGTTAAAAGTATTTTTCTCAAATATACGCAGTAAATCAAAGTTGGATAATGTCCTCAACTTTTTCAAACTTATATACCCGAGGTGTTTATGCCACACATTCACATCAACATAAAAGGCACAATAAATATAAGCAAAAGAATTTTCATTATCATTTAGTTTGAACAGTCCATGTTCTACATTAAATTTCTTAGAGAATAATATTTTCTCATGTTTTCCCACATTTACCTTGGTAGGAATAAACTTGACTTCAAAACTTTTCTTTACTAAGGCAAAGGCTGAAAACAAATTGCGCCTTATAGATGACATAATCAATATATCAACCAGTACAACCGGTTTGCCTTTTATAAAAATTCTAAAAGACCCAGTACTCAGAACATCTAAGAAAGTATTATTTCTCATTTACACCCGATGTTCTCTTGGTTTGTATTCCCTTAGATTCATTGCCTCCTTCTTGGTCTTTGAGATATGTCTGGTAGCTTCATAGTCGATCGACCAATCAGTCACCGGGCAATTCATATAGAGACATTCTAATATTACGTAGATTATATCTTATTTCTCTAATTATCCACTTTGTGGGTTATTTCCTCTACTTTTTTTTGTTGCGACAATCACTTTTGTAGTGTCTCATCTTTCTATAGGTAAAACACTTGACTCAAAAAGTGGTTTCCTATATTTTCTTAAAAAATTGACCGCCCTTTTGTTATTCTTGCTAAACTTTTTGTTTGATTTATTTTTCTTTCGGTTTGGTTTGGATCTAGACCCTATCTAATCTTATACCACTAGCAATTTTTCTTATTTGTTTTTACTTATGTATTCTTACTCTATTGCTAGTTTGAGAGGCAATTTAGAAAGGTTAATTTCTAGCCCTAATCTGAGGGTAGTGGTAACCATGTTTCATGATGGGAGAAGACTCTTCAGGATTGTTGATATTTGCATCGGTTTTAGGATGACTGATTTTGCCATAGTTAGGTCCCTAGCCATTACCAACATGTGGATTACATGTTCTACTATGTTGTCTCCTTCTTTCATTTTGAAGGAATTGTATTTTTCTAGTAGCAACTAAACATGAAGTTTGACAATTATATCATATTTGACTGTTATAAAGTCAAATAATTCTTTTGGGGTCTCGTATTATTCGAAGACCCTTATTAAGTCATCCTCCATATATGTCAACATAATAGTTCTTGCTATTGTGTCGTACTTTATAAATGTTTTATACATTTCTATTTGTTGCTTAGTTGCGTTTGGTGGTAGCGGATGCACGGTTTCCTTTAATACATACTCAACACCTTCAAGTGTTATACAAAGTGGGATTTTTCTCTTCCATGTTTGGAAGTTTATACCATTTAACTTTTTGGTTTTTGTCAGTTCCAACACACATATTCTAGAGTTCATTTTTATATGCTTGACAATTATAACAATTAGACGGTCTAAAAAGAAAACATTAAATAAGCAACAAAACACACACAACATGAATCTAATTAGAAGATATAGAATGTCACAAAAATGAGCTGAAAATAACTCATTTCTAATATATAAACAACCTTGGATAAATTTGTAATTTTCTCAAAAATTTCTGCCTTTAATAATTTTCTAAAAATACCATGGGTAAAACTATAATTTTAATTATTTGTTCGTTTTTGTAATTTTCAGAGACGGCCAAGGACAAACTCTTAAAATTGCTTTTGATATTTTGGTAAAATTCGTAATTGATCAAGGGTTAAATCTATAATTTTGCCCCTTAGTCCAAATTTGAAATTTTTTCAAAAGGATAGGGACAAATTTGTCTTTTGATACAGTGACAGTAGTATAATAATATGAACCTGGAAGGGTAGTAATTTTCGTAAACTACAGAGGGTAAAACTAACTTTTCACCTTAATAAGGGCAAAACAGTTTTTTACCCAAAAATATTTGGATATTTTCATAATTTTATGCGGTTGCAATCTTTTAAAATATAAAAACCAATCAAAGCAGAGCAAACTTTTTAGTCCATTGCCCGTGGTGTTTTCAGAAAACCGATGGTTTCAACCTATGATTTTCGAAAACCGCATAGCAGTTTTCTGGGTGCTTTAAAAGCCTGGAGGAGAGAGAGGGAATAATGCAAAGAGCGAGTGAGGGGGCGACAGGTGTTTCGCGTCCTGGCCCGTGGCCCTGTGCCGCTGGTTACGGTTGTTCTTCCTCTTGGTCCGTGACACTCTGTCGTTGGGTGCAGCCGTTCCGCTTCCTGATCCTTGTTCACTCGCGGCCTTTGGGGCTATTCTACTGTGGCTGTCCTTTTGGCCACCCGCGACTCTTATTACTGTTCTCCTACGGGTGTCATTTGACCATTCGCGGACTTTGTCATAATTTTGCTGCGGGTGTCCTTTTGTCTTTGGCCAACCGCGATCCTTTCCACAGTTGTGCTGCAGTGTTTTTTTCTTTTTGGCTGATCTCTATCCTGTCTTGACTCAAGCAAGGTTTATCCTCTAGCATGTCATAACTCACAAAGAGTTCTAACATGTACCTATTTGTAGGGTCAAGAACGAGACCCTAATGTAAGATTTGGCGTTTTCGGTTGTGTTCTTCCTGGGTTCCGGCTTCTGTCGACCTCGAGTTACTTATCGTCGACCTCCAGATCCTTGCTATGTAGCTTCTTAGGTACGTCTACAGCAGAAGAACAAAGGTATGTGTTGTATGTGGTTTGTTCTGTTTGAGGTTTTCTCTCAATGGAGTTTGCCTGAGAAGGTTTTCGGTATACCTGTTGATATTGATTCTTTATTTATATGTTCCTCCCTTCAAGGTTTATTATGTTGGGCTTTCCTCTTCAAGAGTCCATATAATCAGACTTTTACTGTGTATTTTGGTAACAATTCAGGGGTTTCATACTTTATAGCCGTTACGGCCATCCTTTTCGTAACCGTGACAATAAAAATGGCTGAATCATCGGTCCAGCCGTTTTTGTGATGGGTTATCGAGAATGACCCTTAGAGATTCTTGGGCATGAATTCTCGCTCTCTTGTTGTAGTAGAAGAGATGGTAGCACTATATTTACAATAGAAGGACCCCTCTTTGTCCTATTTTATCCGGATAAGTGGGTATGCTGTACCCACCGAACATGGCCCGTAACGGTAGTTTCTACGATATGCTAGTCTGTCATGATACACTGAATATCCTTCTCGTTCCCCCAAAATGTGAAAATATGCGAAAATACGTCCATAAATAGCAAAGCAAAACGACGGGGAAAGAGTCTTCCGAGCCAGACACGGGGAGGGAGGGAGAGAGAGAGTTGGGTATCCAGAACCTTTTTCCTTCTTGATTTCGATATAGAGAGAGAGAGAGAGATTCCTGGTGGGTGTTGTTTTTCATTGATAAACAACCAAGGAGCTTTCTGGGTGTGATAGAGTAAGAGAGGAGGAAAAGAGTGGAAGTGAGAGAGAGAGAGTGAGAGCGATTGCGGGGGAGGAAAGAGACTTGCTGTATGTCAGGTAGTGGTAGTCTCATCAGTTATTACGGGGGAACCGGCGAGCTTTCGAATCCGCTACAATGGCCTCAACTCAGGAAAAGGCGACGCTTGTTTGCTGCAAATCACCATCTTCTTCTTCTTCTTCTTCTTCATCCTCCTCCTCCTCTGATTCCTCTGCCACAACGGCCGCCGTTGTTCGCCGAGAGGTCACCTCGGCCTCGCCGGCTTCTGCCGACTGGCACCTCTCTGCCGGCGGCGATGTGCAGTCCAATCCTCCACCGTCATTGGGCACCATCATCGAGTCGCAACCTCGTGAACCCGCACCACCCAAAGGTTAGGATCCGCTCTTCTTTCTTTCCTGAGTTCTTCCTGTCATTGTTTTCTTTTTTTCTTCTTCTATGGTTTTCTATCTTAGGCGTTTTCGGATTGCGGTTGTGTCTAGTGGTCGATAATTGTCCATGCGATGCATGAATCTTGCTCAGTCTTTTCTTGTTTCTCAAGTTCGTGGTAATTTTTGGTGTTTCTGGTGTCTGGTGGTTCGTTTTACTGTATGATTTATAAAGCGAGAAGTTTCTCCACTAGTGGGTGTTGTGTTTCTGATTTGAATGGTCGGTTGTTGATTTACCGTGCGTGCTGCTTTTATCTTGTGGTATCCTTCGTGGTGATTCTTGATCTTTGTATTCTTGGTTTTCCGAAATCCTTCAGTGAACTCTTTGGTGTTTGTGTGTTTGGAGGGAATTGTTGCGAAAGGCGTGGGTTGTTAAATCGTGTTCTTGAACAATTCACTGGGAATGCCATTGAACCGCAACCACCCTCGTGTCCACCGACGTGAATGGTTTTCTTTGGATTGGCATAGAAAATGATAAGAAAGTCGATATGCCCACGGATGAGAACTTTCCCTGTATGCGTGTGTCTGCTTGCATGAAAGTGTCTTCAACTTGGGCCTTTGCTCTTACGTAGCTGTCGGTTGTGTTGCTTTTCATGTGATGGTCATACTTTAAAATATTATAGGAGCTGTACTTTTCCTTTCAATTCTATCGTGTGCCGGATCATGGTTTGATGTGTTTGATTAGCAAAAGTCTTTAATCTGATTATCGTTTCATATGCATCACCCAGTCTTTTGCCTTGCACAAAACGAAGAGAAGTAATTTACTTTTAATTCTTCTGAAAGAAAACTCCACATCTTCTTCCTTTCCAATCAGGGAGATTGAGCGCATTAAAGTTCTAATTATTTGATCTTTCTTTTTTTCCCCTTTCATGAAAAATGCAGGTCCTATCATCCAGACGATGACTAGGGCACAAACCTGCCATCCTTTGGATCCTTTGTCTGCAGCTGAAATTTCAGTAGCTGTAGCAACGGTTAGGGCAGCTGGGGCCACACCGGAGGTTCTGAAGATGACTCTTGGATACTTTATCTGTGAATTTCTGTTTAGATTATGGAGTAACTAGATTAGCTTTGTCAATATTACAGGTAAGAGACAGCATGAGGTTTGTTGAAGTGGTGTTATATGAGCCTGACAAGAATGTTGTTGCATTAGCTGATGCCTATTTCTTTCCTCCCTTCCAACCTTCACTTCTTCCAAGGACCAAAGGTGGTCCGGTGATTCCCGCGAAACTCCCCCCCAGGAGGGCGAGGCTTGTTGTCTACAATAAGAAATCCAATGAGACGAGTTTATGGATAGTGGAACTATCTGAAGTGCATGCAGCAACACGAGGTGGACATCACAGGGGAAAGGTTGTTTTATCCAGAGTGGTTCCAGATGTGCAGCCTCCAATGGTAGTTGTCTACTCATTCTTCTTTTGATATTTTTTTCATGATGTCATGCTTCTCAATGCTGTTTGTGTGAAGGGAATTACTGTGATGGTTCCATTTTGTTGATGTTTCATGTTTGAAGATTCACGGAAACTTGTGCTGGCCCTACTGGGGATTTAGAGTAACATGTTGATGGTCTCGGTCATGCCTCTTATGCATGTACCGTCATAGTAATTTGACAGAGGATGTTATGGAAGTATCTTGGGTATGGGAGAGGTTGAATATGCCATATGCTTAATACTGTTACCTGGAGAAATGAGAAAAGGAAATCATGTTCAAGGCTGTTGAGATGTTTTATATAGATCAAAATTTTACATGTCTCTACATGTCAAAGGAAAATGTTGAACCATGAAATAGTGATATCTTTGAAGTATGAAAACGGTTAACAAGAAACCTTTTCTCTTTCAAGTCTTCAATATGCTTATGGTAGTGGAACAGATCTTTTTTAATGTTCAAGTAATGCCCATGATTACATAATGCTTGAATCGTATATGCATTTGTTTGGAAAGTTTTCTTCTGGGATGTACATCGAGTTCACCTTTTACTTATGCATGAAGCATATCTATTTTGTTACAATAAGCAGTTGTCTGCAAATAGGAAATGATGTCTCATACGGTTCATTGTCTGAGTCATTGACTGCAATTGTAGGATGCTATGGAATATGCTGACTGTGAGGCTCTTGTAAAGGAATTCCCACCATTTAAGGAGGCCATGAAGCGAAGGGGTATAGAAGACATGGATCTTGTTATGGTTGATCCATGGTAAGAACCTACATATATTTCCTTCTATTGACTGAAGATTACGTTCTTTTTCTCCCCTTCACTATTGGGGTTTTGTTGTATGATATTTTCTGCAACTATGCTTTCCTCTAGGTGTGTTGGTTATCACGGTGAAGCAGATGCTCCTAGTCGTCGACTTGCGAAGCCACTAATTTTCTGCAGAACTGAGAGTGACTGCCCAATGGAGAATGGCTATGCACGTCCAGTTGAAGGCATATATGTACTCGTTGATATGCAGAATATGGAGGTGATTGAGTTTGAAGATCGT
The DNA here is from genome assembly GCA_036023115.1 of Brasenia schreberi. Taxonomy (NCBI): domain Eukaryota; kingdom Viridiplantae; phylum Streptophyta; class Magnoliopsida; order Nymphaeales; family Cabombaceae; genus Brasenia; species Brasenia schreberi. The sequence continues at coordinate 40,962,527 of JAYKKT010000092.1, read as the reverse complement.
AAACTTGTTCCTTTGCCTCCAGCTGATCCTTTAAGAAACTATACTCCTGGGGAAACAAGAGGTGGTGTCGACAGAAGTGATGTGAAGCCCTTGCAGATTATTCAGCCAGAAGGTCCTAGTTTTCGTGTTAAGGGATACTTTGTAGAGTGGCAGAAGGTAAGCTCTTAGGTGTTTTTGCTTTTTTTCTTTTGCTTTCCTTTAAGTTATGCTTGGTTTTCTCTAAGTTGTTCGCATGTATTCTTATTATCTTGGTACAGTGGACCTTTCGAATTGGTTTCACACCCAGAGAGGGCCTCATCATCTACTCTGTTGCATATATTGATGGTAGTCGTGGTCGGAGGTCTGTAGCACATAGGCTGAGCTTTGTTGAAATGGTTGTCCCGTATGGAGATCCCAATGATCCCCATTACAGGAAAAATGCATTTGATGCTGGAGAAGATGGCCTAGGAAAAAATGCTCACTCTCTTAAGAAGGTACGTGGTTGCACTTCATTCTCCTTTTCTCGTCAAATAGTAGTTAGTTTAGCATGGTTCAAGTTGTTCCAATTTCTAGGTAAGCTCTAAGTTCGTTTTAGTGAAATAATCATGCAGGGTTGTGACTGTCTAGGCTATATCAAGTATTTCGATGCCCATTTTACAAATTTTACTGGTGGAGTTGAAACAATTGAGAATTGTGTCTGTTTACATGAAGAAGATCATGGAATTTTGTGGAAGCATCAAGACTGGAGGACAGGATTGGCTGAAGTCCGGCGGTCCAGGAGACTATCTGTATCATTTATATGCACTGTTGCAAATTATGAATATGGGTTCTTTTGGCATTTCTATCAGGCAAGTTCAATAGTTCTTGGATGACAAATGGTTGAATTTCTTTTGAGTCTCGGCTTCCTTGTACTGCATGCTTCAGTGGAAACTCTGAGATGCCACAGGTGGGCAAGTAAAGTAGTTCTCCATCCCTAGACAAAATAATATCTCTACGATGAACATCTTAGCCAAGTTTCCATCTAAGATATGCAGGGGTGGGGGGTTCCAGGAGAAATGTTTCCTAGTCTATTCTAAGGAGCCCTTGTCAGTGTCCTTTGTATTGGTTGCGTTATTCTGTTGAGTCCTCGGGCCTGTATGACAAATGATGGAACATATCAAATCCATCACCATAGGAAGAGAAATAAGGAAACTAGATTCTGGAAAAGAGTTAAGCTGGTGAACCTTTTACCTCCTGGTTTCATTGAACTTCAAATGTAACTGGAAGTAGCACCTGTTGCTTTGCTTGGAGAAATACGGTGTTGTATCGTTCTAGTTATTTCTAACTTGTGGTCTGATATGCTCCAAAAATTCAGTTTCACTTTGTTAAGGTTTTGTATCAGAAAAAATTGAAGGGGAAATATCACGCACGGTACCTGTTCCTTTTCTTTTCTAAAAGGTATCAGACAAGAAGTATCGATTTTCCTGAAAATCATTATTTCATAGTTCATCTGATGAAAACTTCTGCTGAAAATCGTGCATGAATCATCAAGGGATATATTATAACCACAAGCTTGTGCTGTATGGTGTTTTTAACTGCCCTCTCTTTCTCCTTTTGCATATGGAAGCAAGGATTTTGATCCCTTCATCAAGTTATGGCCCTATTACAAAGTCATTCAACTTTGGATACATACCATGACAACTCTATTCCATTTGGATGGGGCAATGTGAGCATGGGTGAGATTGGCAAGACTTAAATAACGGCTTTGTCTTTAATTGTAGAATACTGTAGCCCATCTTTTTGAAGGTCCTAAGTCATGGGGGTGTTGAGGAAAAAAACTTTATGGTGGGAAAGAAAATTTGATACAACAACAATTAAGCCTTTTGCCATACTAGATGAGGTCAGCTACATGGATTCTTTGTTTCCACTGAGCCCTATCATGTGTCATGTTGGCAATTAACTCAACATGAGGTAGATCATTCTTTACACTTTTGTAGTCTTCTTCTTTCTCTTTTAAAATTTTTAACAATATAATTTTTCATACCTTCTAAGCTTCTTTTGGTCATCTTTCTACATATACAAACTATCTTAAACGATTTTCTCTCATTTTATTCTCTATTAGTGCCACTCCCAATTTGTTTCTAATAACATTCGTCTTTCTTTATGTGGTCACTCATCCATCTCAATGTCTTTATTTATGCTACAGACATCTTTTGTACATGTTTATGTTTATGATTAATTGCCTAACACTTAGAACTAGTGTTATCCGTATCGCACCGTATCGTACGATATGGTGTGATACGAAGCCACGATACGGTACAGCACTGTATCGTACGATATGGCCCGTATCGCACGATACGGTGCGATACGCCCAAATTTTTTTTTTTTCAAAAACTTTTTTTTCAAATTCTTTTTTTCAAAATTTTTTGCATGTTTCTGCCCTCTCTTCCCCTCTCTTCACTTCCCTTAAAGGCATCCTCCAATATACTTATAATTTAGGTTTATAATTTCACTTATTTAATAAGAATACAACAACTAACAACAACTAAGCCTTTTCCCATACTAGACGGGGTCGGCTAGGATAATTAAAAATTTTAGGGTTTTTAATAAGAATAATGTATAAAAAAAAATTTATGACAAAATCATTTCCCTTTCTATTACAACTTTTAGGTATATTTTTGCTAACAGTTTCTAATTTCATAAGATCGTAAATAATTAAAAACATTTAGTTCTCTCGGTTCATTGAGTAGGGATTTCACAACTTCACTATTTTAGGGTTCACGTTACATGACTTCCATTGAGTTGAACATGATCAATGTGTGTGAGGCTTAACTCAGTCTGTGAAGTGAGAAATGAAGCTCAAGCATTAGTTAAAAAGCTAGTCTCCAATAAGAGAAAAAAGGGACATCATCAAGTAATAATATCACATCATTGAGGTGTCATAGACTCAATAATCAAAGAAATGGATCTCTTTGTTTTGCTCACATATGAAAATTAGCAAATATGACAACTACTTGTACAAAGATAGCAGTTTGTTAATTTTGATATATTACATGAGTGGATTATGGAAGATAACGAAGAAAATGCACTCCTAAGTCCTAACTGAAGAAGACATTGCATGAATTAATTTGAAGTGCAATAACATCATTAAGGAGAAGATGAAGATTATTTAGTTAATGATCCTGATACAAATTTATAATATGTAAAATATAAATGTATTTCATTTTTTGATTTAAAATATATAATTTTGGATGCAATTGTTCAATATTAAATGTTCAATTTGTGCTAAACTTTAGATTATATGAATTTAAAGCAATTACCAGATTTTTCCAAAATTTTCCAGAATTTTCTTGATTTGTTTTCGGATTTTTACTAATTTTATTGATTTTTTAAATAATTTTTATAGTTTTTTAATATTAAAGTACGATACGATACCATACGATACGATACGCCCGTATCGTGGAGCCCAGCGATACGCGATACGATACGCATCAGACAACACTGCTTAGAACCATAAAACATAGTAGATCTAATTGCTCCTCTATAATATTTACGTTTCAATTTTAATTATATCTTCTTGTTACATGTAAAATACCTGACTTCTCTATTTTAACCAACTTGTATTAATTATATGCGTAACATCTCTATCAATTTTTCTTCATTCTAAAAAACAGACCTTAGGTATTTAAAACTTTTCTTATGAGAGATGCCATGTGTGCCAATCTTAATTTCTATATCCTCTGAAGTAACCAAATGATCAAAATTACATTCCATATATTCTGTCTTTGTTCTACTAAGTCGGAAGCCTTTACTTTCTAATGTTTCTCTATGTAGTTCCAATTTCCTATTAACTTTTTCCTTAAACTCATCTACTAATACAATATCATCTGCAAATAAGATAGACCAACCAATGTACTTCATCTTAAATATGTTTTGTTAACTCATCAAGGACCAATATAAATAAATATGAACTTAGAGTTATTCCATGATGTAACCCAATATTAACTTCAAAGAAGTTTGGGGAAAGGAAATTTGATAGTGAATAAAATTTGTTTTTAGATTTGTCAAGCTTAGATAGGCTTACTCTATTGTCCTGTCAATCTATCTTCTTCAAGGATCATGTCTTTGCTTCGCTGGTGTTGTAAGGGGGCATCAAAGAGTTAATAAACATTCCAAGCTATCTTGAAGTCCGTGACCACATCTCAGACTCATGCTAGATGTCTCTTCTTGATACTGTTTGCCAGTGTCATAACTATTCCTGGTTTGATAGGTGAAGTTGTTTCTAATTTTTGCTACAACATATTTCTGGAAGATGGTGTACAGAGATGTGAATATCTTTTTGTGTGCACATTTTGGTTGTTGTAGATCTAGTCGGCAAAATTAGATCTTCTCAACGTCAATTTACTATATGTTTTATCATACTGGATTAGTTGATTGAGGCATTGAAATTCATTGCCAAGGTAGAAAAACAAAATTTCCTTTTGGGATTTTACATTGTGATTCTTGCTTAACAATAGCACTTGAAAACAGATAATTGACCATTTCGAAACATATCCAAGGCTTCTGGTTTTTATGATCACATCTACTGAAACAGATAATATAACATCCCTCCATGCCATAATGGGTTACTGCACTTAGCAAAAGCTATGCCCTTAAAATTGCAGTCAGGTAGAATTTGATGTTTGATTCAGAACCTGGTAAATCTACCTGAAGTTTCCTTCATTGTTCTGATGCATCCGTATTTTGGAGGATACGGTTTTGATTTAGTCAGCCGATCTTACCAAAAAATGTATTAGTACCTATTGCTTTATGATGTTGAGTTGGTCCAATTCTAAAGCATTTCACTGCCATGCTTTTAAAGATTTCTTGTTGTTTATCTGGGGAGCTATGACACTGTTCTCTGTTGTATAATTCTTTATAAAGGTTTGTGCAGGGTAGTGCTATCAATGGACTACTCTGGGAAGAGAGTTGACCTGAACCAGAGCCCAATGGTTGGATCTGGGGAATGTCTCTGACCAGCCAGGTCTAGAAATCTGCAATTGCGTACCAACATCTTCATACTTCCTTATCTATCGAGATATATGAGCCTAAACAAGCAGGGAGCCATTATTCTCTCACCCCCCTCCCAAATAAAAAAAGAGAGAGCATGGAGACTCCATGCATAAATTTTCACCATACAAGTTTTTGAACTCATGGTGTTTGGACAATGTGAAACATGACAAGTTTCTGGAGTTTGAAGAGAACTCATCCAATTGCATAATTTATATGAAGTCAATATTTATGTCAATTACAGAAAACACGTGTGGAACTCCGCCCATGTAAGGGATCACCCTTGCATTGCCGGTCCCAAGTCCAGATAAAGGAGGGTTGTGTTAGGCTTCGACAACCAGTGTAATACTTTGTTGGATTTTTATACCATGAATTACACAAATTACGAGCATTGCTTTGGGACGTTCCCGCCTAGCGACGCACTGTAGAGCCTGAATGCAGTGATAAGTAAGCAAGTGCCACTACATTTTCGCTCGAATGTAGTGAATTAATTACAAAGAGGGTTCTCACATCATAGACGGGTGTGGGTAAAGAAGTTAGTCCCACTATATTGCCGCCCAAATGTAGTGAATAATTTACAGAGAGGGTCTCCGCATTTTTAATATGGACGAATGTGGGGGCAAGGAAGCTAGTTCTAGATAATAAGATTCGTATTGGTTCTTGGAATATCATAACATTATCCGATAAGCTAATGGCGGTGATAGTTACTATGATTCGAAGAAAGATTTATATTCTATGTTTACAAGAGACATAGTGGGTTGGAGAAAAAACAAAGGAGATAAAGGATACATGTTTTAAATTATGGTACTCAGGTAAGGAAAAGGCTCGAAACAGAGTTGGTATTATCATAAACAAAGATTTAAAGGATAGTGTAGTAGACATAGAACGATATGTTGACTGAATCATGACATTGAAATTAGTGTTAGGAGCAGGGGTTTTGAATATAGTTTGTGCTTACACACCCCAAGTCGGACTAGAAGATAGTATAAAGACAACTTTTTGAGAAGAATTAGATAAGGTGATTCAAAGGATTTCTCGAAGGGAGATGATTTGTTTAGTAGGAGACTTAAATATACATGTCGGTAAAGAGGCATTAGGGTATCAAGGTATTCATGAAAACTTTGGTTTTGGGGATATAAACGAGGAAGGTAGAGAGATTTTAAATTTTGTTACGGCATTTGATCTCTTTATAGTCAATACAATCTTCAAAAAACGAGATGAACATTTAATTACTTATAAGAGTACACAAATTGATTACATTATTTGTAGAAAAAAAGATAGAGCGTGTTGTAAAGATTGTAAGGTAATTTTAGGAGAAAGCTTAACCACCCAACATCGACTTTTAGTTATGGATTTACAAATAAAAAAATGGACAAAGAAGAAAAGAGTGCATCGAGCTATTCAGACTAAATGGTAGAACCTCAAAAGCGAGAAAGAAAATATATTTAAACAAAAAGTCCTTCAAGGAGATGTTTGGAATTATGTTAGTACACCTTGTGATATCTGGAACAATATGGCTATATATATTAGGAAAGTGGCGAAAGATCTGTTAGGTGAATCTAAGGGAGGTGTACCGGCACAAAAAGAAGCTTGGTGGTGGAGTGAAGTAGTGCAAAATAAAATCAAGGTAAAGAGGGCATGTTTTATGGTTGTGAGTGTTGGGCTGTTAAGCATCAACATGTAGAAAAGATGTCTGTGACAGAAAGTAAGATGTTGAGATGGATGAGTGGTCATACAAGAAAAGACCGTATATAAAATGAAGTTATTAGAAACAAATTAGGAGTGGCACCAATAGAGGATAAAATGAGAGAATATCGTTTATGATGGTTTGGACATATAGAAAGAAGATCAAAAGAAGAACGTGTAAGAAAGTATGAAAAACTAAATTTGGAAAGTATTAAAAGAGGTAGAGGACGATCATAAAAGTGTTGGAAAGAAACAATAAAGAATGATCTAGCTTATTGTGAGTTAAGTGCTAACATGGCACATGATAAGGCTATGTGGAAACAAAGAATCCATATAGCCGACCCCGTCTAGTATGGGAAAAGGCTTAGTTGTTGTTGTTTTGTTGTTATACAGAAAACACATGTGGCAGTTCTATTCTTATTAATATCCTTGATTCAGTTGTATATTTTAAAATTTGTAGAAACTTCGAGTTCCTGTTCCATCTTGTCGATAAAACAAGCTTGAGGTCTTTGTGGCTTTGATATGTTAGATTAGCATATAAGATGCGAAACACCATATGCTTTTTTTCTCTTGAATGGTAAACCAATGTTAGTAAAAAGCATATCGGTGCCCGAATCACATTGGGCATTGATACGCCTATGTTGTATCGTATACATGTATTTTTTTGTTCTTGATAAAAAATAAAAAAATATTAATAAAATTCAAAAAAATATAAAAATCGAAATTAATGAACAAAACATATATAACACAATAAATGTTAGCAAAATTGAATCTAAAAGCTTGATTTTAAACATATAATTCTTAATAAATGACTATGACTCAAAATATTTAGAGAGATTACGAGAAGAGAATAACAAAGTTAAATAACATCTCATAATGAACAAGCATCCATACCATAACATGAATAATGAATACCTTTAATTAATAAACAACAAAGTTACAAAGTTATAACTTACAATCATCCATTGCAGAACATTACAAAGTTACAAATACATATAAAAGTTAAAACAATCATCCACAACATGGATCATAACCAACACAAGTATTGTAATCGATATTGTCAGGATCATCATCATCGTCATTATCTCCTCCCTGATCCTCCTCTGCAATTGGATCCGGCCATCCAACACCTTCATCCTCATCTCCAACTCCAAGTTTTGCTTCATCTTGGATGCCCTCTAGTTTTCATCCTCTAAATTGATGGGGGATTTCTCCTCTTCAACCAAATAATGAAGGATATCAACATTTTCGTAGCTCAACGGGTCATAGTACCTTCCTTGCCCTTCTTGCGTCCATTTGCATTTATCTTTAAAGAAAGAATATCCAAATTATAAATAATAGCAAATCCAATATAATCACATCAATCATTCATTATTAATAAGAAAGAACTAGGCAACAACAATACATATTGTTAAAATTGTTACCTTTGTCTTAACTTCATATTATATGTAATATATGCCGAATCATAATCATTCATTATTAATAAAAAAGAACTAGGCATCAACAATACATATTGTTAAAATTGTTACCTTTGTCTTAACTTCATATTATATGTAATATATGCCGAATCACACAGGTGAGGATGCTCCAGCATGTTTCTCTTTTTTATGTGAATGCATTCGAAAAATCTTCAATTTCTCTTGCACCCCTTGAATAGTATGTTTGACTCAATATACGTTGAGCAAACCTTGCCAAGTTCGGTGCATCTACACCAAATCGAGCCTACCATTTATCTGAAATAAAACACGATAATTAATAAGAAACACCTAAAGTCAATTAATTGATAACTTAAATGAATATCAATAAAAATACATAATACCTGGTCATATTTGGGAGCAGAGTTGGATTGCAGTTGGCCTTCCAAAATCTCTAACACTTTATATATACTTGCATAACTCTAAATGGATATTGCAACGAGTAGACGAATCTTGTACAAGGTCAATTGCATTAAATATATCCCTTTTTACTTCTTCATCTTCTATAAAGTTGGAAGAAAATCAAACTTCGCTCCCAAATATGACCAGGTATTATGTATTTTTATTGATATTCATTTAAGTTATCAATTATTATGTATTTCTGAATAGAAGGGTTAAGAAAATATGCAACATCATGCAAATCATGATGCATTTGGCGGTTCGAGATAAATTATCTTCTAAACCTTTTTTAGAAGTGATCGTTTGCGGTCAAGGTTTGCTTGTATTTCCAATTTGGCCTTATCAATAGCATCATATATATATATAAGGCATAACAAGTTTATCTTCGTTGTCCATCCTTATTACCTTAACTGAAGGTACATTTTCTCAAAACTCTGCGTTGAAAATATCTACCACAACAATCCCCTCTCTTTCTAGATCAACTAATAGAGCTACATTTATACGATGCAAATAATTTTTTCAATGCATTTTTTTGTATGACAAGATTTTGCATATTAATGACATTCGTAGCAAATCTTGTCAATGAAGGCCTAATCAATTCCCTTCCACGTGAATGAATTCACATCAAATGCAATACAAAAGAATCATTATAAATAAACTTTGTGACATTTCTGCATGTATCTATAGTCTCTCTTATTTCATCCATTGCACTCAAATCTTCAAGCATTAAGTCTATGCAATGTGCAACACATAGAGTCCGTACTAAGGATGGATGTTCGCCTCAAACATCTTATTAATTGCTCTAAAATTTGTAGCATTATCAGTAATGAATTGAACAACATTTGAAACACTTACATCCTCAACAACTTTCTCAAAAATAAGAAGTAAATTGTTAGCAGTTTTATCAATATGAGACAAGTTATATGAATTCAAAAATAGTGTTCTCATGGGATAATAGATCAAGAAGTTCACCAAAAACCTACATTGACTAATTGTCCAACCATCAACCATAATAGAGCATCCCGTATCATTCCACGATTCCCTAAATTGAGAACTCTATGCATTAACAATATCAACCTATTTCTCTAATAATGTACCCATCAAAGCATGATAAGTAGGGACTCTATAACTCGATTCCATACTAACAATAACATCCACTATACTTTGAAATGAAAATGAGTTTGCAACATTGAAAGGAAGACAATTTTCATAAAAAAATTCGACACACATCAAATCTACTTTCTCAATTATCTTCTTTGAAACCATAATTCATCTAATATCTTGTTGAGCTCCAGGAGTTATACGTGGGAGAAAAAATAAAGCATCTCACTACCTCTAGCTCTGACTCCTCCTCTAGTACCCCTCGTAGGCATCGGGTGAGTAGGAGCTCTTGCACTAGAACAAGAGCTAACATCGCTTCTACTATCACTAGAACCTATACTTTTATTCTTTTCTCGCATTTTCTTTCCCTCTTGAGACATTTCTTCTTCCATCTTAGCTTTACTATGAAATTCATCACCATAAATCTTCAAATGGTTGAGACATATCCCAACCACATATTTCTCCCCTCACCCTTAATCTCTTCTTCTCCTTCAAAGTCTCCAATACTTGCCCAATATTGTACTTTACTGTTTTGGGAACCCGATGACAAACACTCATCCTTCTTGGTTCCTGTAAGGTGGTGTCTCATACGAGAAATACTATCATATTTTATTGCATTGTAAAACATGCACTTGTTCACAAACCTATTGCTTCTGTACACCGGGGTGCAATATTTGTATGCCAGATCAACCTGATTGGAAGTCATTAAGACAAGAGTGCACAATCAATAAGAAGGAAAAAGCTTTTTAGAGGTTAAAAATCACGGAATCGGTAAAACCCTCAAATTTTTAAAGTTAAAAATCGGGTAGAATGCAAAAAGTAAAGGGGTATGCTATAGATTTGACAAAAGCCCTAGAGATGGGGAGTTGTGAATAAACCACGAAATCAACAAGAACAAAGACTAGAAAAGGATTTGGGAGCAAGAAATTGACGTGAAAAATGTTTGGGAAGAAGCAAAAATGATTTTTGCAACTTCAGGTTCTCGGAATTGATATCCAAAAAAATCGATCTCAATTCATACGATACATATTGTATCGTACGATATGGTACGATAAATTGCTTATTGCGATACGTGTGCTTGTATGCTCGTATGGTACGTGATAAAATCGTATTGTATCATACGATACGATACAATTTTTACAACATTGCGGTAAACTACCTGTTATCCTCTTTGGTATATTATCTTTTTAAAGTTTGCTTGTGACCACTTTTGTCTGGTTTGAAAGTGTGAAGCCTCTGATTAAGCTCGCAATGAGTAAAAACATATATCTGGTTGCCTTGGGCATATTATATTGGAAGAGATCAAGTCCCGTTCTCTTTAGGAACTTTAATGGTCAGGTGTGACATATAAAGAAATGTTGGAGGCTCTTATTTAGAGCCTTTTTCTTTCAAAGCATTCCTTGATTGCTTAAGGTTGAATTCCTTTTATGTTAATGTTCTTTTCTCTGTGGAATATATGGTTATCTGTAAAATATTTCTCACTGCACTCATATGCTGTACTTTAGAGAAACATATACATTTGGCCTTCAGCATAATATGACATTTATTTTTTTCTCTCAGGATGGGAAAATTGAGGCAGAAGTTAAGCTTACTGGAATTTTAAGTTTAGGAGCTCTACAGCCTGGAGAGTATAGGAAGTATGGTACAACTATTGCACCTGGTCTATATGCACCCGTTCATCAACATTTTTTTGTTTCTAGGATGGACATGGCCGTTGACTGTAAGCCTGGTGAGAACTTTAATCAGGTCAGTTTTAAGTGTACACTTAGAAATTATCTTTTGATTCTGCATGTGCGAGCAGGAATAGCAATTTTACTGAATGAGTTTCTCGGTTAGTTTACCAAAGCTGAACAAGTACGGAGGAGATTGGAACATCTTTATACAAATTAGAAACAAAGGTAACCTAGGTTACATGATATGTTAAGGTACAATGGTAAACAGGAAAGAACACATACAATAGTTACACACTATGTGCTAAAATTGTTCTCAAATATGGTGATAAATATATTTTCCTTAGATCTGTGAATTCTGTACCAAAAAATCCCTTTTCCAGCCACAATACTTATGACACATAGTGTCCTAACAGCATGCTCGTCTTCAAGAAAATTCAAAAAGTAGTGTTGATCATACTAAAAGTATATCCGCTTGGTTTGAATTTTTCACCCAAATTATAGATTGTCTGGGTGTTGATGTTGCACCTTTGTAGAACTATCTAGTGCAGGTTGAACATAAAAATTATGGAACTGCCAATTCTGGGCAACATAACATGGACACATTTGAAAAAGATAGCATTTCCATGAGATATAAGGTCTCTGCATAACCTTTCTCCAAAAAATTTATGGTTAACCCCTTCTCTCTAGTTGACAGAGCACTTGAGAATTGTCTTTCAAGTAAACATGTACAACTAAATTATTATAGAACAATTTGTATAATGGGTGCCAGAAAATGTATCCAGCTTTTTAGACTGCTATATTGGTGAAACTGTCTTGGTTCTTGTTTACCAATAGAAATGTCAGAAGACCATGGATGTTTGATTCCAAAAGACATTTTGGGCTAGATCATTTTAAGAATTTACAACTAAATATTCATCCAACGTTTCGGGGTATGGAGAAGGCCTTGGTTTTGGTTTTGTTACAACTAAATGACAAAAGAACAATTTAGCCTGTCATAAATGAGTGCACAACTTTATAACTGATGGCCCTATCATTTCTCTTAGGTTGTGGAAGTGAATGTCAAAGTTGAAGAACCTGGGAAGGACAACATACATAATAATGCGTTTTATGCAGAAGAGAAGCTGCTACGATCTGAATTGCAAGCAATGTCTGACTGTAATCCTTTGACTGCTCGACATTGGATTGTAAGACACTAATGTTATTTTATCTCAAATGCATTTGGCTAGTGGCTGTCCTTTTCTTTTTGCTTCTGTTCTTTAATGTGTTTTCCCTATTTTCCTTTCTGTGTTGTCAAGTTGCTAAACAGCACGATCTTGTGCGTGCCAGAATAAACAACTTTATTTGTGTCCCGGTCATTGTGCATCCAGTAGATAAGACTGACATTTATGTGACAAGTTTTCACTATACAATAAATCACGTGATAATGCTTGGAACTTTATGTGTACATGCACTTGCACAACACATATTCTTCTTCCAGCCCAGAAAGATGATGGTGGGATCTCCTTTCCTTTTCCTTTTCTTCATTTGTTTCTCTTTTGACTAAAGTCTTTCTGATGGGGTTGAGTGGATAGTGTTTCAAACGTTATGGTTGTGCGTGCATACAGGTGTACAACATGTATTATTCTTCCAGCGTGGTAACATGATGACTGGATATCCTTTCCTTTTCTGTTGCTTCATTTGTCGCTCTTTTGATCACAGTCCTTCCAATGGGGGTTTGAGTGAATAGTAGGGACATTTTCTCCTGATTTCTTGAATGGAAGTGTCTAAATTTAGCTAAACATTCAGGCATGTTACCTTGTCATGCATTGTCTAACCAATTATTGAATTGCCTTCATGCTTGCAGATGCAAATAGGATTGCAAAAAGAAGGTAGGTCTGGGTCAGATAGATGTCTAACTGGGACCCATGCTTTATTACATAGATTCAAGTTATGCATTTGAGTTGTGCATATTTACAATCTTCCTTGAGCATAACTGATTGAGAAAGAAAAAAACTTTTGTTTTACATAGGTTCGCAATACAAGGGCTGTAAACCGAACAGGACAGCTGACAGGATATAAACTACTGCCTGGTACAAACTGCTCACCTTTGGCTGGTTCTGAAGCAAAGTTCCTGCGGAGAGCTGCCTTCTTGAAGTACAATCTTTGGGTTACAGCTTATAATCGTGATGAAATGTATCCTGGAGGAGAGTTTCCTAATCAAAACCCACGAGCTGGCGAAGGATTGGCCACATGGGTGAAACAGAATCGTTCCCTTGAGGAAACTGATATTGTTCTTTGGTTAGTTCTACTTCACCTTTTTGGTTTCTTTAATTCGTAATAAGGTTTGGCTGTCTTTTGTTTATTTTTTTAGCATAGAATTCTTTTATTTTAGTCGCCTTTTGCACTTTCAAAACATTTTCGTTCTTCATAAATGACACAGACCTGTTTTTGTTGTATATCTGTATTCTTCTGTGTAATACAATTCGCATAGTGCTCTCATTTTTGTTTTAGGCAAGTCTTTGGTAGCCTCTTTGATTACTCCCAGGGACCCCAGGTAGTGCGAGCCACCATCTCTTTGTAATAGATAGATGCCAGTGTGTCCCGAGTTGGCCTTGAACTTGGCGATGAAAAAAGGCCTAGTTCCTGTTATTGCTTTCCAACCATCACACTCAACTTTTCTGTCTCCAGAAGGCATTTCCATTTCCCTCAAATCCTTCAGTTCCTGGCTAATCTGGCATTCGAGGTCTTGCTGCCCCACAATTACCCTCATCAATGCCTTTTTGTAGGTATTCAAGTTGTTGATGGCGCTCCATCAGCCAGGAGGATATGTCATCCAAAGACTGGAAATTCCATTCTTTGAGGTGAGACTTGACTTCTTTAAGTCTTTTGACTAGCCTGAAACTGGTGTTGCGCTATAATCATATACTCCAAGAATGACAAACTATGGCTTCACACTCCATCCAACAACAACAACAACAACAACTAAGCCTTTCCCCATACTAGACGGGGTCGGCTACATAGATTCTTTGTTTCCACCAATCCCTATCGTGTGCCATGTTAGCAGTTAACTCCCAATAAGCTAGATCATTCTTTATTGTTTCTTTCCAACACTTTTGTGGTCGTCCCCTACCTCTTTTAATATTTTCCAAATTTAGTTTTTCTAACCTTCTTACCGGTTCTTCTTTTGATCTTCTTTCTATATGTCCAAACCATCTTAAACGATGTTCTCTCATTTTATCCTCTATTGGCTTCACACTCCATCCACATGCTAAAAAACCTGAAGGGGGTGCTTGAATCTGATTGCACGATCAGACCATTATGGTTGGAAAAGTCCGGGGCATTGATCTAACCCAAGCATCAGGGAAGTCTACCATCCACCTTGAATTGACCAAACCCGTCTTAGGCACTGGCATTGTGATTCATACCTTTCTGCTGAATGGTCCATGTGTAGAGTGTTCCTCCTGTGGGGAGTTCAGTCAGGCCACAATCAACAATGATCTCATTGAATTAGTCACTGCCAATAGCATTGCCGCTGCCTCCTAGTCTTTCTGTGGGAGAACGGATTATATTCCAATCACCAATACTAATCCAAGGGAAATTGGGAAGAAGAGCTATTAAGTCACCCATGGTTCTCGCCTTTTAGTTTAGTGCTTTGAGCTGTACACACTTGTAACATGGAGCCCATCTCATCTATAAGCCAGGAGAGAGTGATGTGCTGATCGGAGAGGCTAATCATTGAAATTGTTGATATTTCCTTCTTCCAGAGACATATTGGCTGTGTTGGCAGCAGTGAAGTTGCTAATCATGTTGGATTTCGACACAGATATGTGCAAACAACAACCTCTCCTGAGAACGGGTGAGTTCATCCATGGCAATATATCTTCCACCAAGGTACTCTGCAATGACATGAAACAGCTTATTTCTCCAGAGTACTGGGTTGAGGTCATGATTTCGAAGCCACATTGGGATCATGGATGTGGCTTCCAACTTCCAAGCCTGGTCAGGTTGCCATCGGTTGGCAATTAGTGTCTGCCTTGCTGGTTTCCAGGCTCCTCTTCGTAGAATGGTGAGCATATCCTCTTTAGATGAAGCCTTAATTAGGAAGAGGCCATTTTTCCCTGCAAAAAACTTAATGTGCTGCATGTGTGCCTGTTATCATCGGAAGCTGTCAAAAATGAAGTGAAATCCCAACCGCTTGTATTTGTCTTCGCCTGAGAATCTGGCGATCAGGGTCCACTTCCGTGGACCAAGTCACTCCTGGTAAGTAGCACTTGGTACCACCATGCGATGATGTTTGTCATTTGCCTTTCACCTCCATTCCTGCCTTATAGAGTCCTTGCTCCAACTGCCAGTTTCCGACGGATAGAGCCGATGACCTGAGACCATGATCATTGGCCCATCTGGAAGTTGGAAAAAACCACTTCCTGTTCTTGCTGGCTCAAGCTGTTCTTCCCCTTCATTGGCTCTTTCCCATGGTCACCGTATCTAGGCAGACCCCTGATTGGCATAACGATGAAGACATTGTCCTCATTGGAGGAGCATTGAAGCAAACACTAAATGTGCAGTAATAACCTTACCTATTGCTCGTCCTCCGTCTCACCTATTGCGTCCTTCACGTAGCCAATATACCTCGTTCCTGCGATTGTTGCTTGCATTCTATTGTTGCGAATTTAGCAAACATGGTTGCATTCTATTTCATATTATGTCCAATTTTCCATATGGACTCGTAATTAATTTTTATCTGCATCAATTGGTTCTAACTTTATGTAATGTGTTGAGTTGATCCTTATAAAAGTGTGTGGAAGCCTTTATGTAAATGATTGGCTTTTATAGAGGAGCCAATTGATGCCCTTTTAAACGGTAGGATTACGGCTAGCTCGTATGACTTATAGTTCTTATTTTTAGCAGTGATGTTTCCTATGTTTTTACTTGAAACTGACTAGTTTTGGTAGTTGAGAAGATATGAAGTCTCTGCTGGATATAATCTGTGCGATGTTTGGCACCGCATTGGGATGTCACAAGATTTGGCTGCTGATGCTTTGTAAATTATTTTTTCTATTTTGCACCTAGAACCACAAAAAAAGAAAAGAAAGACGATGAAGACAAATGGTAGCAGCCCCTAACAGTGCCTATTTCTGTTGGTGTGAAGTAGTCTTATATTCCCTTGATGGATAGAGAATAACTTACAATTTAATACAAGTTATTAATGTTGCTTATAATGATCCTGTAGGAGGGAAAATAAAATTCCTATAATAGAAGTTATTAATGTTTTTTTTGTAGAGGAGGCTGAAACCTAACACCCACATCCACACCCACACATGCACCCTCTGGGAGGCGATCTCCCTACAGCAGCAGAGGCACCAGCACGCCATGCCGATGAGCTAACGCTCTTTGTGCTTATTAATGTTGCTTTTAATGCTCCTCTAGGAGGGGTTAAACGGACCTGCTAGTCAAGAGGATAGCAAGTTACAATGGAGATTATAAGGATGCACATTTTACCGAAGTGCCATCAACGAAATAATTGTGCAAATAATTAAACTCGTACCGTGTCCATTCTAAAAGTATCTAATGGCCTTTAACTGAGAGTTTGGAGAATTGGTATATTGTGTTGGCTTTTTGGCACACGGACAATTATTTTGGGAACGTAATGGAGCACGTGGAGTTTGTTGAGTCCATTGGTAAACGGATCTGCTAGTCCATTATGCTTTTTGTTAATAAATTCTCCCTATTTATCAAAATAAAATGACATTGCTACTTTTGGGTCCCTCTTCACATTGAACTATGCAAGAATTTCATAAAAGAAATGGGTAGGTCATGACTGACCGTGATCACACTAAATGATTGGCCCCTTAAGAATTATGTAGTCTGCTTTTAATTCTTCTGTTGGGTATGGACACTGTTTTCTGTTGATATATGATCGTATGCTTCTTGTGGTTGTTTACCAATGCCACTCCTCCCTTCCAAATGAAAATGACTTCCCATTGTAAAAGGGAACATGTGATGGAGCAGCCACGCGATCCAGATTTCCTTGTATACATATGGCAGACAAGAGCCTGCATTTTGCAAGCGTTTCTTAAAAGAGTCCAAAGACTGATCTTGCTTTTGCCATGGATTTTCGTTAAGATTTCTAATTGTGTTGTTTTCCTTTGCTTTTTGGACATGATTCATCCATTCTTGTTCTAGATCATGTGTATAAATCACTAGTTGACATTGATCTGACCGCTTTTGGTCAGATTTTGAACTGTATGAAAACACTTATTGTTTCTTTTACAGGTATGTTTTCGGAATCACACATATTCCTCGTTTGGAAGACTGGCCTGTGATGCCTGTGGATAGGCTTGGTTTTATGCTAATGGTATGTTGGTTTGCTACATTTCCTTGTCCAAGGTTTCTGGTTATGCTTTCTGTTGTTTTCGTTGTATCTATGTATGAAGGATTCCGACGATAAACTATGAACTATATATATGCAGTTGCCTCCATTTCTTGATGATGACAATGCTTTGCTTTGCAAAAGCATGTATAAATTCATCATCATGTTCTCCTTTAGTCCTATTTGCTCTATACAGCCCTACCCAGGCTATTCCGGCAATGCATGATTGTATGTTTATATGGTGCATTACCTTGGGGTACTATTTGTGGTGACTCTAATATGTACTCAGCATTTGAGTGTTGCCTGATGTTTTTGGATATTCATGTTTGATACACAATTCTTGGCAAGTAGTCTTCTTTGTGTTTTTTGCACATTGCTTTGAATCTACGCATAGTATTTGGAGGAAAGAAGGAAAGCGGTTTTCATTTGGTTATGATAATTATCTATTTCTAACAGCACATGAATGTTTCCATTGTGCAGCCTCATGGCTTTTTCAATTGCTCACCTGCAATTGATGTCCCACCGAGTTCATGTGATACAGATATCAAGGAGAGTGGAGTTGCAAAGCCCGTTCAGAATGCTTTGGTTTCAAAACTTTGAGTATGGTGGCTATATTGTTATTTACATGGCCTGCATCGGTGCACTCACCAACGTGTTCATAGTGGTTTGCCACTTTTTTCAGATTCCGTTAGTCAAAAAGTGCAGTGTAAAAACTTTAACTGGATAGATTGTTAAAGTTGTTTGAATGTATGTGAACCATTCTGTGTGAGAGAGGGAGAGTCTGTAAAGCTGTGATGTGGATCATAGATCTCCATGGGATGTGTGACTGTAGTCGTGCTTCTGGTTTTGGCCTCCCCAATGTACCCAAAAAAAGATGACGTCAATTAAAGTGGCATCAATATTGACTTCGCCTTTGCGCCAGTCTAATAAAATATGTGGAAGTCGTCTCCATTGACTACTCACTGTCATTAGCCTGCTTCTAGCCTTCATCCTTTATTCGAAAACATATTTTCTTCACTAATCTTTCGTTCTACTTATATTTGTTCAATGTTAAAAGCACGAACACCTTTTCCGAACATGGGTCGGCGGAGATTTTTTTCGCGATCGTCAAGATGTGCAGGCAAACCCCTACAAGGTACAGCATATATTCATTATATATATATATATATATATATATATATATATATAGAGAGAGAGAGAGAGAGAGAGAGAGAGAGAGATTAAAAGCATGTATTCATGAGAAACTCATATATATATATATAGAGAGAGAGAGAGGAAGAGATTAAAAGCATGAATTCATGAGAAACTCTTGATAATTTAGACCATTCATATGTTTTATCAAACCGTTTGAATAAAAAAAGTAAAAGTTATAAAATGTTCTTTTGAATACACCATTCATGAATTCAAGTAAAAGTTATATATATATATATATATATATATATATATATATATATATATATATATATATATATATATATATATATATATATATATAGAGAGAGAGAGAGAGAGAGAGAGAGAGAGACCTTTTGTGTTCAATGTTTTATAAACGGTTTGAGAAACTCTTTTTAAATTTAATTAGTTTGATAAAAAAGATGAATGATTAAGATGGTAATTTCTCTAGTGTACTTAGATGCTAATAAATTTAAACAAATCTCAATTATTTGTTTTTATATAAATTTGAATTTAAAACAGCAAAAAATTACATACTTTATTTGGTTTTAGATATTTTTTACTTTTTAAATTATCTATAACCACAGATTTTCAAATTATCTATAACCACTGATGAATGATTGAAATTTGTTTTGAACTATTCCATACTTCAAGTGTGTTGACATATACCAGGTTCTCTCTCTCCATATATAACAGAATGACCATCGGTATTGTGTCTCTCCATATATAACAGAGTGACCATCGGTATTGTCTCCCTGAATGTAACAGGGTCAAAAGAGATCTCTGTGATTGACTATTATGTACAGACGAATTCTGTAACTGTTGTGAATCAGGCGAGGAGGATTACAGAACCACATTCCACTCTGCAAATCCTCCTTTAAACCTGGAGCAAGTGAACTGACCATTCACAAGGAAGGCTGCCATTCCGGAAGCTTGTCCTTCCAACAGCAGTTGGTATTCAAAAACCAAATTTTGTTGGGTTGAAGAGGCATCAAGTTCTTTTCTTGAGGAACAGAAAAGCACTGTATCGCCTGAAACCTACTGAATATATACAGAGCTTCCTCATTAGAAATAGGATCCGATTAGCAGGATTAAAAAACAAATTTTCCTTTGTACTGGAAATGATGAAAGTTCGGCATTATTTTCCCAAGAAACACACACAGTGACTTTACACGCTAACAGAAAGACAATATCCACCGTCTGACTGTTCTTCTCTCATTAGATTCTTCAATTCATCTCTAGCCCAGACATGGCTCAGTCTCTGAGCGTTATAATCGAAGAACCTTCGTGATGAAACTTTGGATGATTATCTACCAGGTTGGTAGCCCCATTGAAACCATCTTTGGTCACTGTGTACCTTGGTTGTCAAAGATGGTCAATCAAATAAGAATGGATTGTTCCTTGGTTTTCAGCTTACATGGCTCAGTGATGTATTGTTCCTTCGTGAAGTGTTCTAAAATTTAACACACACAGTTCTATCAAGCGGTAATTACACGCTAACCTGAAACCAAATAAGAATGGATTGTTCCTTTGTTTTCAGCTTCCTCCATTTCCATGGAACTGCTTGATTCGACAACCTTCTTTGGTTCTCCACTACCTTGATGCATGCAATGAGATCCTGTAAAACTTCTGCTCTTACCCGATTGGCCAGGAGAGAGCTTCTTATTTGGTTCCTAATCTAGAACAGGAGGGGCCGTAGTTGAGCTATTCTTATCTTTAACACGATCAAAGAGATCTGTTTTGCTGGAGCATGGTTTTCCATAAGTTCAACTTCTTGCCGTCTGGAGTACTCAAGTCCGAGGCAGAGTAGTTGCAAGTAGTTAAAACCAAATTGAGGTTCTCTATGGAATGTGGAACTCCCTTGCCTGGTTGCTGCTCTTGAGAGACTGAACCAGATCTGTTTTTCTCCAGGTGCCGCTTTTAACTATAGCTCGAAAAGGATATAATCACACTCTTTTGTGCCTTAAAACTGAATGAGCTCCATGGGGTCCACGGGCATCATGCTATTATCTTTAGAGACAGTAGTGTGTTCTTCCATCTAACCGGCTCTAGATTTGGCTCCTCAAGGGAGGTAGCATTGGGTAAAGAATTCAACTCTATATCCATATCATGAAGGATGTTAAAGGGAGTTGGCCGAAGTGAAAGCATCTGTTCCTGCTTCCTTTTGACGCCATGCTTTGCGTGCTTTAACTGTTTGCCTTTGCTGTGTTTAGAAGTGAATGTGATTTTTTTTCACAGGCTCCGTCATGGTGGTAAGTAGATCCACATCTTCCGCATAAGGTGACAAAGGCATTACATTCCACCACTATAACAAAGGATGATGCATCATCAACATTGATCATGATCTTTGAAGGCACCGTATAGGTAGATTCGTGCTTCCACTTCTGTCATGGTGTCCACCTGTTGATGACCAATGAAGAAGCTTTTTCTGGGATGGTGAAGGCACCGTATAGCCCATGATTCGTGCTTCCACTTCTGTCATGGTGTCCACCTGTCATGGCATCGGTCATGTTTGAGATGAGCTTTTTCTGGGACGATCATGAACACGATTTCATACGCAACGTTGTTGACAATGAAGAAGGAACATCCTCCGAAGACATAATCTGAAAAGCCCGTCACCCACTGAAACAGGAAAAATGTTGCGTTGAATTTTGGTTAACCGATCTTTGATGCCAACAAGAAATGGTACGACTTGGAAGACAGAATTGCTAACCTTAAGTCAATCATGGGCTACGACACGT
Source organism: Brasenia schreberi (assembly GCA_036023115.1). Lineage (NCBI taxonomy): Eukaryota > Viridiplantae > Streptophyta > Magnoliopsida > Nymphaeales > Cabombaceae > Brasenia > Brasenia schreberi. The sequence continues at coordinate 40,940,923 of JAYKKT010000092.1, read as the reverse complement.
TTTGAGTTGGCTGAACCATACATGTTTGAATGGTGGTTGACCTAGGTTGAAGCAAGGACATGCGTCACCTCCACCCAAATTTCATAAAGTATGATTCTTCCTCGAAGAGCTTCTAAGCCAGATTAGTTTCTCTTTTCTTTTTTACGATCATATTACCCAAAATAGTGGAACAGTTTGGTTCATGAACCACTGCAGAGAACTAATGGTTTTGAGCGTTAACGTTTTCTTCTTCTTCCCCAAATAATGTGAAAAAAGGAACCATCATGTACATGGAGAATTCGGCCGGAAACCGGTGCTGCCGGAGTTAGTGTTCCTAACAATTGGAAACCAACCACCAACCCATCTTGCCGGAATCAGATGCCACCGAAGGAATTTCGTCGTGTACAGTGAAAAGTCCTTTGAGATTAGAGATGGTGGAGTAGGTCTCACCAACAAATGGAAGCTAACCATCACGATCTTGCCGGAATCATCTGCCTTCGAACAGAATTTAAGCTGCATGGTCGCTTAAACCTTACCGTCGAGGCTGGCCGCAGTAGGGCATCACTGTATCGCGTCTGTATATCACGTGTCACTGTGAAGCACCAGGTGCAACACAACACAAAATAGGCATGCTACGATTTTGGCTAGAGTGTTCGGTTCAACATTCCGTGTCCTGAGTCATGTCTCACGTGTCTTTGCAATTCTGATTATGAGAGATGCAGTTATAATACTTACATACGAAAATGCGTCTGGTCATTTCCAATAATTATAAAATACCCTTCTTGCTCAAGACTCGTCACCTTCTCTCCTCTTGCGTGAATGGACTTGCTCCCATTTTTCTTCGTTCCTCTAGTTATTATTTGTTTCTCCCTTCAGGAGATGCAGTTATAATACTTATATACGAAAATGCCCCTGGTCATTTCCAATAATTATAAAATACCCTTCTTGCTCAAGACTCGTCACCTTCTCTCCTCTTGCGTGAATGGACTTGCTCCCATTTTTCTTCGTTCCTCTAGTTATTATTTGTTTCTCCCTTCATTTTAATCACCTAATACTTGTTCTATAACTATTTCTATTATAAAGAGATTAAAATCAATCAAAATGATAAATTTGAGAAGAACGGATAAGAGAAAGGGGGGGAAAAAGGTTTTTTTTGATTACTTGAGCCGATTCGAAATGGATTTATTGATTTATCAAAGTATGTTGTTGATTTTATATTTTATCATTTTTCATTTATTTTCAACAATTTCTCACACTATGGTATCACGTGTGTTAGAGATGCATCTAATACGCATTTTTTACTTAGACGTTATTAACCTCATAGATAATTTTTTTAATATAGATATAGTTTATAGGATACGAGTACGAGACTATATCGTCATCATTTCATTTAAGAGACATAACATAGTGTCGTATGGAGGACACTCCCATATATGATAACGAGGAGAAAGGAAGTTGTCCCTTCACGTTATGAAGATGATATATTAACCTTAGATATTGAGATAAATATTGCAAACAATGAAAATGATGGATGACTCGATACGTCGGGATTACTCTCAACTTTAAAGGTAACATTGCATATAAGATCTAGGAGGAATAAATACTTTAAAATTTTAGTATAAATTTATGTAAATACTCTTAATATATGTACTTATATCAATATTCTCTATTTTAATATATTATGTGAATATATATATATATATATATATATATATATTATAGGTAATATGAAAAGTGATAACACCTAATACACGTTACCTCTCACTAGTGAAGAAACAAATGTCAAGCTAGAAAATTGGGTTGAGCTTGCAGACTATAATGGGTTGATTAGACAAATAGACTTACTATACGAGGTAATAGATCATGCATCGTTGACTACTTTTTTTTCTATAAAAACTTTTTTTATTCAAAAATTGACAAGCTATATGTTTTAATTCTACACATGAATTTGTGAGTACTTTACACCTTTCAAAGTTCCCTATGATGAGAAATGATAGTAAGCTGATGAATGAGTAGTGTATGCTATATATAATTTCCTATTGATTGACTTACTCAATATCGTAAGTAATTGATGATCAAATATTTTGAATGTTAAATATTCATATATTATATATTCTTACATCCTATTTTGTGTAATGCAGATCGACTAACAACTATATAGTTATACAAAATACATGGATTGTAATGCATAAAATTATTGTGATATCACATATGTATTTAATGCATAATTATTGTAGAGCCTTATATGTCATATCATGTAGTTTATCAATTTTGATGACGTCAAGGTATCTTAATAGTGGTGATAAGATCCTCTATTACAAAAAAACATACGAAGATACATACATATAAGGTACAGTATGAGCCACGTAATGTGACCTAAGAAACTCAATACTTACATTGTTTTGAGCTTGAGTATTTTGGAATCACAACAATGTACTCATATGAGTGTGATGAGGTATACATGAACGGATACATTAAGATGGTACATGGATTTATTTTGTAAGATTGTAGCAGTCAGTTATGCCCTACTCAACCTACTCTAGCGAGGCAACGTGAAAAATCATTTTATGTATAAGTAAACGAATCATCATATTTCTATTAGAGCTTTTTTCTTTTTTGTTTGACTTTAAATCTACATACTAACTTTCCTTTGCTTAATTTCTTATACCTTCGTATGAGTGTAATACATAAGACATTTGCAAAAGCTTCAATATATTCAAAGCTTCTGCCACAACCATTGACGAGTGATCCTATGTTGTTGGACCTTATATAAACATATGAGTAATGTCACAAGTGAATCCTCTGGTTGACACTTCATGATAACGATAATGATGATTAGTGACATTTTTTTTATTTTTGTTGTATGTAGGATGTTATTTTGTATATTTGAAATATTATATATGTAAATAATGATTGTAATAAAATAAATTTGGGTTTTTTGCTACATACATGATTGCAATGAAATATCGTACTCTATTAATCAACATAATACATAGTATCGATTCAAATCCCGAAATCGTACAATGCCATATACAAACGAACAATAGTTGACACTTAATAATTGTCTTCAATATCTATACAACATTGTCTCCTTGTCCTCTCAATTATATATACAAGTCAATATATTGTTAAAACATAGCCGACCAACTCACAAAACTTTAATCTCGATAACGTTGTCATATTAGAAAGATAGAAGGCATAAGAGAGCTATTAGTCATATAAATCAGTGAAAACATATAAATAAAATAGATGAATAATATGTACATCAATCTACGAACTGTCACACAAATATAATGAAATATATAGATATTATGTTCATCAATAAAAAAATACCATGTAAAATAATGATAACATATGTACCTCTCACAACATACTACTTAGTATTTGACACTAGTGACAGAAATATGATTGATCCTATTGTAGGGAGGAGTATAACACTATATTATACCAAATACCTTCCTCATTTATATCCCAAAAACCAAAGTTTCCATCATTCCCTTGATATCCTAATGCCTCTTTACCAACATGTCCATCTTAGTCTCCTCCTAAACAAATCATCTCCCTTTGTAGAATCTTTTGAATCACCTTATCTAACTCTTCCCAAAAAGCTGTCTTTATACTATCTTCTAGTCCTACTTGGGGTGCGTAAGGACAAACTATATTCAAAACCTCTGCTCCTAATACTAATTTTAACGTCATGATTCGGTCACCATATCATTGTATGTCTACTACACTATCCTTTAAATCTTTATTTATGATAATACCAACTCCGTTTCGAGCCTTTTCTTTATGTGAATACCATAATTTAAAACCTGTATCCTCTATCTCCTTTACTTTTTCTCCAACCCATTTTGTCTCTTGTAAACATAGAATATGAATCTTTCTCTGAATCATAGTATCTACCACCTCCATTAGCTTACCGGATAATGTTCCGATATTCCAAGAACCAATACGAATATTATTATCTAGGACTAGCTTCCTTATCCCCGCATTCGTCCATAATCAAAATGCGGAGACCCTCTCTGAAAATTTTTCACTACATTTGGGCGGCAATGTAGCGGGACTAACTTCTTTACCCACACCCGTCCATGATGTGGGAACCCTCTCTGCAATTGATTCACTACATTCGGGTGAAAATGTAGTGACTCTTGCTTACTTATTACTGCATTCAGGCTCTGCAGCACATCGCTAGGTGGAGATGCCCCAAAGCAATGCTCATAATTTTTGTAATCTACGTTATAAAAATCTGACGAAGTTTTACACTTGTTGTCGGAAGCCTAACACAACCCTTCTTTATCCGGGCTTGGGACCGGCAATGCAAGGGTGATCCCTTATATGGGCGGAGTTCACCTTCACCACCACCATTCCCAATGATCAGCATGAAGAGACTAGTGGAGATGGCGAGGAAATGGCAGAGGATGACAGCAAGAGGGAGGGAAAAAATCTCCTTCTGGGCAGAAGGAAATCAGCAATGGTGGCAGAGAAGGGTCACTTTGTGGCCTATGCATCTGATGGAAAAAGATACATGCTTCCCTTGGCTTACCTTCAAAGACCAATATTTCAGGAGCTGCTGAAGATGGAAGAGGAGGAATTTGGATTGAACCTTGATGGTGCAATCACACTCCCTTTTGATTCTCTACTCATGGACTATGTTACATCTCTTCTGCACAGAGACATGAGTAAGCTGCTGGAAGATGCATTGCTGATCTCCTGTAGATGCTTGTCACCCTCCGAGTTACCTCAAAGTCATCGTTCCCATCATTTACCCCTCGAGGGATTCTGACCTGAGGAGTTATATTTTTGTGTAGTCAATATTTACACACAGCATACTTGTACAGAGAAATTTTGAGTTCAATGCTATAAGCCTATATCTTACCATTTTAGATCTTGAATACAGTAAACCAAGGAAGTTAACAAAATGAATACGAGAATTCAAGGCCGTTGTATCCAAGAATTGTTATGTGATTTGACTATTTCATGGCTTTCACGAATCTCCGGTAATGCTGAGAAGGCTGGTCTTTTGTCCAACATTCTTAGATACGCTTCTATTAATTATCTTGTTGAAGAATCAAAACATTCGGAAATCTGGTCATCAAAACTTTGAATCGGTGAACTTTCAGGCTCTGGGGAGGTAATTTGATCTCCTATAGTGTGGCATATGTCAGAAGAAATAAGTTAGGGTTCCAAGTTAATCTCCTAGGAAGCTTCGTGGAGGATATTTCAATGAAATTCGACCAAACTTAAATATTAAAAAATGGAAATCAGGCTTTTGCACTTATTTAGCTATTTAAGTACAGGTCGCACCAACGCTTTCTTGGACCTTGAACGCATTGAGAACATTTTAGCCCAAGAATTTGACAGGAGCGCGTGCTTTCTAGCATGCAGATATTCAGAAACGTGAAAATTCAACTTTGTTCAGATTTTCAGAGTTGAGATTACCCTTCTAGAAGAATCAAAAGCAAGAGTTCGCATTCTTGTGTTGATAAACGGGGGTGAATTTGGATCTGGTTCAAGACAGATGACCCTTTGCACCCCACTTTGTGTCTGGTGAGACGCCAGTCCAGCCAAGCCAGGCTCTCAACCATTACGCGCAACTTCTAATCAACCTATCATCCTTCATGTATTAAAGATAGAACAACATCACACGCATGCCCTTCCGTATGTCTATGTAAAAGCATAGATGTGCCATCATCTTAATGTAAGGTATTAGTGCCCGTGAAGGGTCCAGTGTGTCTCAGTGGATTGATGAACCTACCATGTGCACCATTTATTTTAAAATACCTTTATGAAGATCTATTATTACTTCTGGCTAACGATACTTCTTAGTGTAATGTGGACCACACGTTTTGGCATTGATGCAAAATCTGATCTTCAACGATAACCTCAGTCATTTGCGTTACCAATACAGCAAGGTTGCTGGACGTGCTTTGAATGATGAACTGACGAATACAAAGAACCCTCGTAGAACAAGAAAGGAAAAGAAAGTTCCACTCGGTACCTTCATGCCGCGTAGCAGCTTTAACTGGTTACTAGAATTACCGACATGAGTACTGAATTCTCAAATTTTCCACTGCTTTACCAGCTGAAGCTTTTCCTTCATTTCTCATAATTTTGAACAATATAAATACAATGATTTGGTCCTTTTGACCAAGGAAAAGGAGAAATTTCTACAAAGTTTTCCGTTTTATATGTGTATGTTGAAAAAAGAAATGTTCCTATGAAAATTCACCTAGAGGAATATGTTGACTAGGATAGCTTTGAGGCAACCCAGAGAACGAAAGGCATCTACTGTTGCTTAATGATACTAATAATGCATTCTCCGTCTGGATACTCAAGTCTCTGTTCAAGAGTGACATGATGTAATCAATGACTTGAGAGTCACAAGGTAATGTGATGTCTCCATCGATGCTCAATCCAAATTCTTCCTCCGCCATGTTCAGCAACTCGTGGAAGATGGATCTTTGGAGGTAAGCCAAGGGAATCATGTATCTCTTTCCATCTGTGACATAGGCGACAGAGTGGCCCTTCTCTGTAACTGTTGTTGCTTTCCCTCTGCTATTGCTTTTCTGCAGACCACCAAAGGAGATTCGTTTCCTTCCTCTAGCGGCAATCTTCTGCCATTTTCTGGTCATTTCCACTAGCCTTCTCGTGCTGATCATTGTTGTAAGCAGATGATCAAAGGTGACGAATATGGAGAAGATCAAGGAAAGTAACCGATTGAAGGTGAGGTTGAGTAGGTAGTATCGTTGTGTTTGTCTTGGTGATTCTGATGCATGTATATATAGAGATGGAAGAAATGGGATTTCTTTCTCTTCATTTACATAGGGGAATAAATGGTAACCGAGAATCATGTGATGTTGGGGGCATATCACATGGTTAAGGTAACGGGTATGTTGGCATTCTTAACAGCATGTTATGGCCATATCTTCACGTTATTCTGCGATGTGGGCTCCGCAGTAACAAATTGCAGGCAACTATTTGTACCATATAATGTCACTTAATATACATGAAGATACAAAGAGACGTGAAATTAATACTGCTGCAAAACAGTATGATGGTATGGCAGCACCATCACTGGTATTATCATTGCCGACCGTCTTACACTACATGTTGATGCCTAAACGCATGCATGTCGTTCCTGGCTTTAATGGACATGAGCAAAGGAAATTAAGAAGCTGCTGGATAGAGACCAATATATCATGGCCCAGAAGTGGCTGAAGTGGGAACGAAGCAAAGAACACAAGTCATTTCAAGGAATTTCGCATTTTACTTTGGTTCCTACACGTCCAAGATACCGGTGAGAGGATTTCAGGTTTGATTCATTTCAACGAATGAAGGCTGTGGCCAAAGCTCATATTGACTCTGAGGAAGCAGTGACTAATTGAGACCGAACGATCTGATAACGTTAAGCACCTTATCTGTTTTTCCTTTGGGATAATCACTAGATTTAACAATTTCAGATGGATCCCAAACACCAGTCAAGCCTTTAGACACATTGTATGGTCTTGAATCAGGTAGTAGCTTTACTTCATCATAAGACGTGCCAAGGAATGTTGAGATTCACATCGTAACTTCGTTGAGCTTTTGTAGTTTTAAGCTTGGTTGTCATTTTAGTCACTGCTGATCCATAGCTAGGCTGCTAGCAATGAGCTCCTTCAGCTGTCTTAAATCGTCTTTTTAAGGACAATAGACTTTGCTTGAATAACATCGACAATACAATGCGCTGTTGTCATTAACCATACGTGATTTTGTGACCCTGCCATTTATTAGATTTTGTGGATTAATGGATTGGAACCTCATAGAGACATAAGTCCCACTGACATAGATCCGTATGATGCCCATATGAGCTGAGATCAATGATGGCATGCCCATGTGGTACTTTTCCATTATGAGTTACCTTGTGGAGGTAGTTTTTCATGAGTTACCTTGTTCAGTGACAATTATACTTATTAGTTACATATTATGAGTTACATTTTAAACAAGATTCATTCAACTTGTATCCGATGGTGTGAATGCTTTCCTGCTTAGTTTTTAAAGAGGGTATATAAGTCTTATTATAGTGCTATTTAGATTTTCAAAATCATAATCTTTTCTTTACTAATTTATGTATGACTGTTGCATTTGTGGAAAATGAACCAAATGTTTTCGTTGTATCCTTAAAGTGTTTGATGGTATCCATTATATTTAATTGTTTGATATCTGTCATGGTAAATAAACCTAAAGATCAACATTTACAACACATTTAAGAATAACATTATCCTAACCTTTTCTTAGGGTTTAAATTTAATCTTCCAGAGGCTGACTACTCAAAAATTATGTCATCTACAAGAGTTCAATATCAATAACTTTTAGGTTTATTTTGCTTAAGGCGACTATTTTCCTTCGAGAGATGACATCTAACTTTATCAAGTTGGATCGTGGTAATTTACTATGGTGACAAAAGAAGATGCACTTCCGTCTTACCATTTAAAAGTCATGTATGCTCTCATTTTGTGTAGACCGAAGGAGTAGGAGAATGAGACCCTTGAAGATGTTTGCAATTGACAAAAATAGGACAATAATGATTATATTTGCATCAATCACATTCTCAATGTTATGTCAGATACCCTATGATTCAAACTTAAAGTGAGGTACATAATAGAAGATGTTATAAATAAGAAAATTTCTTATTTCTCGTTTCAATAATTATAAGATGGTAGATGGTAGATTTGTTATAGAGTAATTGTATGAGCTCGAACGAATCTAAATTAATTTCAAATAAAATAAGATAAGTATGGATAAAAAATTATTTTATCTTCTATTATAGACAAATTTCTTCCTTGTTGAAAAGTTTTTTAAAAAAACTTCGAAATACAAGGAGGAAGATATTTATGTTACTAATTATCTTAGGTTTGAAGAAGAGTTTTGAAAGTAAGATGATTCTAAAGATTAATCTACTTAAGTGAAAATCCATTTCACAGAAAAGGCTAATTTTATAAAATACTCAAGGAAAAAAAATCAAGATTAAAACTTAAGAAAAAAAAGGACGATGCTACCATTATAGAAAGCTCAATCATTATAAGAGTTAATGTTGATACTTGAAAAATTTAGACAAAGAGACAAGTCCTAATTCTTTTAAGAATAATCTTGTCGTTATCATATTGAAAGTAAATATGATAGAAGATATTATATCTTGGTGGGTAGACTCCGGTTTGGGTAAAAGGTTGGGCAGTTTCTTAGCTTCTTAGCTCCAAAAAAGCCATTGAGATACACAACAAAGCCAGAGCCATAATTAAAGCATGTTCCCAATGCAACAAACAAGAACTCAAAAGCCTTCTTGGACAAATCAACTTTAGGTTTATGCCAACACCTCTCGTCCCTATTGAAGCTAAAGGAATCTCAGGAGTTTGCGTGGGGAAATGACCAGTAGAGAGCATTTGAAGAAATTAAGCATTGTTTGGCAAACTCATCTGTGTTAGTGCCACATGTTGCTAGTAAGCCATTAAATCTGTCTCGGCTGCAGATGAATCTACAGGGTGTTCGGTTGCCCAAGACATTAATGACAACATCAAGAGGCCAATCTTCTATCTTACTCGATTGTTATACAAGTCCCAATTGAAATATTTACCGGTTGAGAAGCTCTGCTTGTCACTCTTCCATGCTTGCACTAAGGATATTATATGTTGCCAAGACAGGTCCAAGTTATTTGTGAAGTGGAAACTATCCATTATTTATTGAATAGGCCAGTCCTACAAGGCAGATTGGTCAAATGGATCGTAGAGCTCAATCCACTTGATCTGACATATGTCCCCTTAAGAGTGGTGAAAGGGTTAGCAAAGGCCAATTTCTTTGCTCACCATCTAACAACAGATGTCAACCGCCCCTTTGAAGAAATAGAGGGGGCCATAGAGCAAGTGCCATGGACCTTGTTGTTCGATAGGTCGAGTAATGCTTAGGGGACAGAAATTGGAATGATCATGATAGGCCTTGTAGGTGCCTTAGGATTGGGTTGAACCTTGTCAGCCAAACAATTGCATCCTACAATTAAGCCATAGTCGTTCATGAGTTGGGCCATGGATCCGATCAGCAAAATATTACCAGCGTCAACGAAGTGGCACTCGTACATCATAGTGGCTACTGATTACTTTGCAAAATTGGTTGAAGCGTGCCCTATAGTTTTGGTAAAGCAAGGCTATATAATCAGATTTATAAAGAACCAAATCATATTTAGCTTTGGCAATACCCAAGACAACCATTACTGAGGTCTTGGCTTTCAATCATTCTAATTCCTACTATGCACAAGCCAATGGGCAAGTAGAAGACACCAACAAAATCCTGATTGACATGGTCAAGAAGTCGCCTAGACAATGGCACGAGATTCTAGCCGAGGTCCTATCGATATAAAGGAACTCAAAAACAACTATCGGGTTTTCTCCATTCCAACATACATAGGGGCAAGATCTTGTCTTGCCTCTTGAGATAGCAATAAAATCACCAAGGTTTGGAAGACAGAATGATCTCAATTCAACCAAGTGTGTACATGCCATACACATGAGACATCACACCCTAGATCAAGATCGGTGGATTGCCGTTGAGAACATACGAAATAAAGAAAAGGTCACGTTGGCCTATAACAGATATGTTCATACAAAGGACTTCGATATGGGCGGCTTTGTATGGAAGCTCATGTTGGCACCAGGGGCAAAAGACTAAGAGTGAGGCAAATGGTTAGCAAATTGGGAAGGCCCTTCAATAATCACCGAATACAGTCAAAAGGGCACATAATGACTAGCCGATTTACATAACAAAGATATGGAAAAGAAGATTAACAGAAAACATCTCAAAAGGTATATGCCGTCCATATAAGAACGATGAGCCCCCAATTCAAAGAGCAAAGTTGTGTGTTGCCTATGTACCAACAACGAGATCACAAGATAGCAAAAGCAAAAAGTAAATGCATATCACCCACACAGGAGCATTAAAGTTATCAAGAGTATATGCAATAAAGACACAAAGGAAAAGTGCATCGCTCACACTGGAGAGGCAAAAATTCACAAAATATGATAATCAAATACCTTCCATGTGGGAAAGAGATTACCTGCACTTGATGGATAGAAAAAACAAGGGGGGTGAAGTGTTGTGGAGTGAGGATGAAGGAAATGATGATGCCACACATTGGAAATCTTCAACGTACTTTGAGATCCTCCTCATGAGATTTGAACCTCCAGTAAAACCGCACTTACGTCCCTGTCATACTTCTACAGCCTAGCATGTTCGCTGGAAAGGGTAGACATGAAATTATAGGCATCAAGCTTGGCATGTTCGATGGAAAGTGTTTCGAAGTTAGCGAGTTAGACCATCATTTCCTTCCTCCAGGCCTGAAGACACGAATTTTCAATGTCCAAGCTGCTCAACTCTGAGTGCATGCTCTTGGAGAGTGTCTAGAGTTCGGTAATAAGGGAAACTTCAACCTCTCTTAGTTTTGTCAGGTGATCATCCTTGGATTCCAAGTCCTTCAGTTGAATGTGCATGGAGTGTCATTGAGCAAGGTAATAGGTAATAGCTTCCTTCTTAGACACTGCCTCGTGATACCTATTCAATTGGGATCATAAAGTAAGGAAAGTCAAGGCAAACGTCAGGACCATAGGGGACAATCTTGAATTGCTTGGAGCACTGCCTAATTTGCCTAGCAAACTATCCAACGATGTTAGGACGCATTCGTTAGTTGGGATATCATCATCAAGCAGGCTCTTGACGAACTTGAAATGTTGGATCAATCAGACATCTGGTCTAGAGAAAGCCAATTGAGAGTTTGAATGGGCTCCTGTCGAATCAACAATGCTAGTAGCAAGTGGGACAACAGAATTACATTTTGCGAATGACTAGTTTAAGTCGTAGTCTCTGCTGCATCATGACGGACGACATCATATGCTCCTCTTCAACAACATGAGGGACAGAACTTTCCTCCTTACCAATGCTAGATGATGATGGAGGTTGGTTCATGGACGAGGCTGCAAGAGATTCTGGAGGCAGATCTACGAGCACCTTGGCTAGGAAGTTGGATGAGTCATTTGACTCATTAGCAGGAGATGGGCTCCACGACAAACTTCTCTTCTTTTTACATGCCTTGATGGACCAGCTATGCTTGATGTTGCCATGCTTCAGAAGGGCCGGGGATTCCCTGCCTACAAATCGCCAAACGTAGGCCTCAAATGGGCTCACACTAAACCACATTGCCACACTAAACCACATTGCCAAGTACCATGAGAAAAGGAAAAGATTAACTAGGATTAGTTGGCCCTTGAGTTGCTACTGCATTCGTGGTAGTATCGACACTATTGGTCGAACGAGTTGATGGTGATGGAGGTAAGTACGTTGCGAGTGCAGCCTCAGTTTGTTGCGGCTCATCTTCTGCCTCCTCCTTGACATGATCAAGTGCTTGCGGATAGACGGATGAATGAGTAGATCATTGAAGTTAGGCATCTGCCTTCATATTGGAAGAATGTTTGCACGACTTTGCCTTCTAAGATTTCCTTGCCTAAGGTGGCTCCTTAGGGATGTTCAAGTGCGGTATCGGGGGTTTTGGAAGCTTGGGCCTCTTGCCGAATATGCCTAGATGGGTAAGCTTGATTGTAAACACACCCAGGGATTCGAAGAAGATGATCACAAACACCTCCTTCCACCACTTGGCAAAACGATCTGTTGTGTCATGAAAGAATGGAGTAGAAAACAAACAACTGTCGTCGATCATCAAAGGATTGCATCCTCTATGGAAATCATCTTCTTCCTACTATATACAGCACTCAGTCACAAAGGGAGAGGTATATCTTGAATAACCCCAAATTGTCGAGCACATCAGTGAAGGAGGTCATGATGGAGTAAAACGAAAGGTCAATCACTAATCCAAGCAAGGACACCCTTTTCCAAACAACCACACCACTGGAAAGAGAGAAGAAGCCTGCAAACGCCATAGGTTTTGAAGAAAAGATCCCTAAAAGGATATTCGTGGAGACAAGTTCAATGGGCGGATACTGGTGAGAAAATCACTAAGGATCCAAGGACTACGAGGGATGGAAAGGTCAGAGAGATTGTAAAGACCAAATCGTACAAAGTACATATGAATCCATAATTAAAGGGCCTCAGAGGACCCCAAACCAAATCAACTGACCCTCCGATCATGAGATTAGATCGGCCTCATACATAAATGAGTATAGCCCCAAGAAAAGAGATGCAAGAGAGACGGGCTTGTCAAACATGATGGCAGCCACGTACAGAGAGTAAGACTTGACGACTTCTAGGGCCTAGGTGTAAACAGAATACATGCGTGCACAATATAGGAGGAAAGCGGAATGTTCAACCTCGCTCACTTCATCCTCCAACTGCATAGTAGCCTGGATGAATAATAGGACGTCCCCCTGTTGAAGACCATTTTAGGGATGGCTTACTACCCCAAAAGACGAAGTGGTTGAAGTCCATAAACCAAAGGGATAGAAAGGAGTGTTGCAATCGATCTCTAACGATGACAACATGATGGCAACATAAATTCCCATTCCTTCCACTCGTCGATCTCTTTATCTGCTATATGCCTCAACCATTCTTGGTATAAAGGATAAGAATGAGGCTAGTTTCGTATCTGGCTACGGCATCATGTCCCCTTAACCAGCAGGATAGAAGAGGCAAGGGAGACAATCTCCTACAAAAGAATTCTTCCAAAAGTCCAGTCACATTTGGGGCAATCGGACCAAGAATCATGTAGGAAAGGTTCATTGATGGAAGAAGAGCCATAGGCGAAGGCCCACAAGAAGAACTTCCAACCTCGCGAACAAGCTCTCGGGATGCCATTAAGGTTTAGTCTATATGGAAGGATGCTCATGTAAGAATGAAGGGGTGCCAAAGGCGAAGGAATGTGAAACAACTAAGGACAAACGAGTGACTGAAAGAACAGGTGTGGGTATCTCATTATAAGCAGTGACAGTAGCATGTGCCTCGAAAGTTGGAATCGCGCGCAGATTTCATAGTGGGTGTAACACTTCAGAGCATTGCTAAAGAACATAGAGGGCATATGTTATGGCTCAAATTTTCGCCACAAAAGGGCACACGTTTTACATGGTAGTGAGAATTTGAAAACATAAAGATAGTAGTAGAGACCATAATTGGCAAAACCGCGGCATGAGCATTGGTTGTCGAAAGTAAATTGCGGTAAAGTGGGATTCTTCCCACAAGACTAATGAGTTCATGTAATTATGGTGTTTTGAGGCATATGGCAGAAACGAAAAATGTCAGGATCAAAGATGAAGAATATATGAAATGTCTTACCATAAAGTGATTTAGGAGCAACAGAAATAGCAGTTCACCGGCTTGTTGTGGCATCACGGCCAACAGTACGACCATCAAGAAGTCCTAGCAGAAATGGTTAAGCACAAATGTCGTACCCCTAGGGCTGATCAAAATTACTTTATTTTCTACTTTTCATCATCTGCTTGGTAGTGTTTTTATCTTCTAGTAATCTTAGACTATTATCATTTTCCATACTGCTCGAGCTTTTAAGCACTTCCGAGTAGTTTCCTGGGGATCAATTTGTTTTAAAGAAAAAAGAGCAAAGTCAAGCTACTACTAAAGATACTTGAGAATCCTATTATCCGGCTGAACCTGAACCGAGATTATGTGGCCCATTCACCAACTATCCTTTTAGTGTGGGAGGTCATTGGAGGTGTTGATTCAATCACATGTTCTAACATGCCACAACAACTCAATTAAGTAGACTAGCTATGAAGTGATTATCCTGAGAGGGTTTTATGGACAGGTGTTGAGTTAGACCTATGTTACATAGATACGGGTATGATACAGGGTACGCAGTTTTTTTAAAACTAAGGTACGAGTATGCTACTATTAAAAAACATAATAAAAAAATAAATTTACATAAATATATATATATACACACAATTATATAGAGCATTCTATATTTTAAAGAACATTCTAGTTCCTGCGCACTAGCTCGTGACTCTGTGATTGAATGGTGTGACTCTATCACACAACCTTTAGCATTATATAACGAACATGTGCATGGTAATGCATCCCCCGTTAACTAGTGTGGCAAATAATAAGATCCACATTGAAATTATTGAAAACTACTTGAATCGCATTAAAAAGTACAAGACCGAACAAAATATAAATTAAGAATCCATGTAGCCGAGATTACATATGTAAAAACCCAATTCTACATCTCTTACGTTAAGCATATGGTATTAGTGTCATTTAAAAAGTTATAAAGGTATATTAAAAAGTATAAAAAAAAATTTTATTGTACTCATGCAGACAAAAGTTAAATCGGATGCATAATTTGTGTTAGCATGTGTAAGATTATATATATATATATATATATATATATATATGGCATAGTCCATGAACAAATATCTTAAATTTTTATCATTTGATTTACATGATCAATAATAAAAAATTTAGTTTAAAAATAAATAATGTTTAAGTTGATTTGAGCATATTTACCATGTAATAACGTATGCATCAAAATATGAATTTAAAATGCCTTTCTTTTTTTTTTTAGTCTTGTTTTAATATGAGCCATTCCTTTTCTAAGAGAGAATAAATTCTCTCACACCCTCTTGGAGTCTTCTTTTAGTAATCAATTTTTAATTGATTTCCCCAATTATCGGATATTTATAGCATAAGCGAAGTGTTGACTCCCCACAAATAGGAAATCCGTGTAATTGGCGGCAAAGATCCGCAACGGCTTCCCCGCCTTTCTTGGATTCCTGAGATAGAGAGAAGCCATGAGAGATATGCTCTGTACATTCCTCAAGAAGCTTGGCTCCTCGCCTCTCCAATATCGCTCAAATTCATCGTTTATCTCAGGATCTCGTCATCATGTGAGCAAGTCCGGTAAATCGCGCTCTTCCTTGCTGAATTTCTCGATATCCGCAGATCTTGTTCGTTCTACACTCGCCGGATCCTGTTTGGGCTAGCATTAGGATTTGGCATCGCCTTATCTACGGCATTGGCGAATTCGGAGGGCGAGCAGTTGAAATCCATCAATAATTCGAAAGATCAAGAGGAAATGAGAAAGAATCCGGTGGGAGAAGGGTTACGGCAGGGATTGGCTGCCGTGCTGGCCAGATCGGGTGATTCAACACACTAGCTTGTGATGTATCTTGAGTACGTATGGGTATGTATGGGATGTACTGATACGTATACCTATATCCGGAACGGGTACGTCACCCAAAAGGGCGTACCCGTGCAACGTAGAGTTACAAGAAAAATGCCTACATTGAGTGCATAAGTGCCCACACACGTGCGGCAATCCAATAAAAGTGTCTACGCTCCACAGTGCAATATGTTACAGTACTAGGGGAACCGGCATGCGGCATGTGGCATGTGTACGGACAACAGCTCGGTGCTAGAGAGGAGTATGTGAAGTGTGGCATGTGTGAAGAAAGGAGTACGTGAGCAGATAACTTCAATACCAGAGAGGCTTACTCTAGCGTCCACATTAATTAGCTCCGTTAGGAAGATTCTCCACCTGCACTAGAAGGACAGGCAATGGGCAAGCTCACAGGATTTAGGGAGGCTCTTCGGCAGGCAAACACCAAGGAGGTTTTCTGCGGCAATGGGCAAACTCACAGGATATAGGGAGGCTCTTCAGCAGGCAAACCGAGTTTACTGTGGGGAGGTTTATAGGCTGACTCCAAGGAGGTTTTCTGAGGCAATGGGCAAACTCACAGGATTTAGGGAGGCTCTTCGGCAGGCAAACCGGGTTTACTTTGGAGAGGTTTATAGGCTGACTCCAGGGAGGTTTTCTGCGGCAGAGGTATATCCAATATGGTACTTGGGCATTGGGTTCATCCGAAGGTGTCGAGTCCGAATGTGTGTTTTCTTATGCATGAGTTGAATCATATTAGGGTCTTTAGATATCTTGGGTGTAGGAGTGAAGTATGGGACTTTGTTGGCTTATAAAAGGGAGCCCGATAGCTCTAGGTGGGGATTCCATCTATGAGTAGCACAAGGGAGAGAGAGAGGGAGACTCCATCACACAACACTGTTAATGGACTACTTGTCTATCTCCACCGTTGGGTGAGCCGGATGACCAAGACACGAAGCGGCCGGGCTGCACCTTTTGGTTGTCACATGGCCTCCTCTTGATGGCTGTAATAACTGGATCCTATCTACATAAATAAACCTCTATTTCATGTTTGAAGAGATTTTCATGTCGGTGTAAGTGCATGTGTATACATTCAATGAAAATTTGAAAACAGTAGGTAGCGTGGAGCGGTGTCGTGGGTTACTGGAATCGACCCGGTAACACAATACGTGGTCTCCATCATTTTACTACCATTGAGGAAGCATGGTTAAGTATATGAATTCATGATACGATCAAGTTCGCATCGAGAACATTTCAGCCCATGGCGAAGGACCTCAGAAAGGTTGTACACTACCGGAGGGCTAGCTCGCGCAACCTCTATTGAGCTTAAGAATGGCAATGCGAGGGCAATGGGGTGAGTTGGAAAATGCATACGCCAACCTCTACCCAATACCATCTTAAAATCAAAACCATCTTGAGTTAAAATCTAATCAATTGTAAATCAAATCTATATATAGTTTGGGTCAGGATGGGTTGATTAGTTCTTATCCCTTACCCGTCCTGGACAAAGATATTTGGGTTTTCTTTGAACCCAAAACCAATCAAATTGAGTAATACCCAACCTGTTTGGGTTGGATTGCATTGGGTCCCACGGATCAGACCAATATTGTCATCAGAAGGGCAAAGGTTCAGGTGGTTTTGCATGCCGCAAATTTTTATCCAGAAAAAGAATACATTGAGATTTCATTGATAAAGCACAGGGATAAAAAACTTATACCATGAATGAGATGCAAAAGTGATTGATAACGATATTTACGAAGTGGAATGTACTTGAAGATCCGATAGACCTGTTGCACTTAGTTTGAATTTGGTAGTCTCCAAAACTCGTCTCCATTCATCATGGCGCTCAAGGATTACATTAAACTCACAAGTAATCCTTCATTAATTATTGAAGAGAAGTAGACCATCACAAGTATGCTTCTCTTATTTGTCTACTGCAACGTAGAGATGTACCCATCACCCTCTTTTTCTGTTAGAATGGGGAGGTCGAAGGGGTATTGAACTCATGACCTTCAACCTAATGACTCGAACCCCTAGCTAGGGGAGCTATTGCTCTATTATTCCAAGTATTTGCAGGGCCCCAACTAAGTTTGTAGGAAGAACCTACCATGTGAACACTCTAATCTTTTTCACTGTCCTCTTTCATAACCCGAGTTCGTGGAAGTGAGAGATAAAAGGGACCCATAGAAAATGTGGTTAAAAATCCGTAATAAAGGCCAACCATAAAGACTGAATTAACTATATTCATCCACAATAATAATAATAATAATGGATATTCATCAACCCCTTTCCTTTGTTGCAACTTTTCGATTATTATATGATAATTTCTTAACTTTCCATATGTAGAAAGTGCAGATTGCGTTTTGTTTTATGATTTATCACTTCCCGTATCACTGTTTCTCATACTATGTGTAGGTCCACACGAGTTTTGCGTCAAAGCGAAATCAATCTTAAATGACGGCCTCAATTATTTACTTCAACAGTACAATAATGTTGGTAGACCTTTTGATTATTCCTTTTCTTTCTGTTACCAGTTATTCAGTAGGGGCTTAAATTTCGTGTTTCAGGCCGTGTGCTTGCCTTGCCATTTTGTACTCGAGTCATAAAATGTCAATGTGAGCACAAACCATTTTTTATCGTTATGGGAGAATACAAGATACAAGCTTTCCAGCTAAGTCACACAGACACTTCTAAGGGGTGGAGTGTCGACCTCGACACTGGTGCGACACCGACACCGACACCGACACCGACACCGACACCGTGTCGGTGCGGCATGGCAAAAAAAAAAAAAAAAAATTTTGTAACTCACGGATAAATGGGTCTAGATAATGAAGATTGATTTGTGTATTATGATAAATTTAGTAGTTGTTTGCTTTAATATAAAGTTGTGTACTTGCTATTGTAGCTGTATACAATATTAGCTTGAATGATTTTGGGTGCGGACAATTGGTTTCTTATTACTCAATCTCATTGGATTTTTAACTCCATATTGTATGCCTTTGCACATAATAATCTCGGTCACCAAAAACATTTGAAGGCCAGAACATTGTCAGAACAGAAGAGTATGACATCACTAGTGGATCCTAACACAAATACTAGTATATGCTATATCCTACAAAAGATCTCAAAACTCTTTGAATCCATAACTTGGATATTTTGTTGCTCGTAAAATCATTATAAGTTTCAGATCATTATGAGGGAACTTGCTAATTGATACCTACGTGCACCCAAAATTAGCAAATACTAGTTGTATTATGATTGATTTATGTAGCTTGAATATTATATATAATATATAATATTATATACCCTAGCCGTGTAGCCGCACCAAAAAATTTTGAAATTTGCCGTATCGTGCACTCGCACCCGTGTGACATAGCTTTCCAGGTTGTGCTTGTGTTGGATTTTCGTATAAAGTTTGAATTGCTAGAGAGAATAAAAACGGGTTGTCTTCACTGGCACTGAAGACAAGATGGGATTGAGTCTTAGACGATGTTGGGGACATACCATATGGGCAAAGTGGTAAGATGTGCTGACATTCACAGCACATGCAGATACCAAGATTGGTGAATGAAACAATAGTTTGTGTTGTCAATGTGAACCGTCTTGCAGTAACATGTCGATGGTTTGCGACGATGTCCTGTTGGATTTTGGAGACCAATGGATCAAGGCAGCAGTTAAGGGGCTGCAGGTCAGTGACAGTTATATTGGCGCAGCCGTGATTAAGGTAACAGTGAAGTTGATAACAAGATTAGCGTAAGGTAATTTGGATGTGAATTTGAAGCTACTTTCAGGATTTCAAGATTCTTCTCTAATAGCACGCACTGGGTCTAAAGCTTGATGATATTGAGAAACCCATCTCTGAAGGTATTAAGAAAGAAAGAACTCCATGTTGACTGCCTATGAAACGTTTGAGGAGAATGGAGTGGTGCTATTTGATTTACAGCCACCATTCTTGTTTGGTAAGGTTTTTCTCTAGAATTGTTTTCAGAAAACGATTTTTCTAGCAAAAGTCTCATTAAAATCTTTATTGAGGTTTATAGATGTATTAAAAGAGAAAGAAATCGTCATATATTTACATAGGGAAAAAGGAGCTCGAGCTAAGTAAATTGAAGAAATCGTCATATATTGTGATGTTATTTTAATAAC
The DNA here is from genome assembly GCA_036023115.1 of Brasenia schreberi. Classification (NCBI taxonomy): domain Eukaryota; kingdom Viridiplantae; phylum Streptophyta; class Magnoliopsida; order Nymphaeales; family Cabombaceae; genus Brasenia; species Brasenia schreberi. The sequence continues at coordinate 40,920,666 of JAYKKT010000092.1, read as the reverse complement.
TATCAGAACATTGTATTTCTCTGGATTTCAACTTCATCCTGATATTCTTGTTGGTTCTTTTGTTTCACTCTGGATTTGACTAATTCAGGTTTTTTAAATTCAGATAAGTTGCTTATTTTTCTAGGAATAGTTGAAAAGTTCATATTAAAGAGGTTGGAGCAAGACATGGCGAGCCTAGAATCCAGACTCTTGCTACTCGTTAAACGGATAACGATATCTAATCACTACTTCTATGAACAGAAGCAAGAATTTAGGTAATTCTATTGATAGGTGAAATACTTGAATTTGGAGCCCTCGTTGAGGAGAACCACCTTGAGGCCAGTTATATATTCTGCACCAAAACCAAGATCCATCTTATGTTAGGGCCCAGGGCATCCGTTTAAGTTCCATCTATCAATCATTCAGCCATAGCATCCAAGAGAAGTTGGCAAGGTCACATGAGTACTCCTCTTGTACGGCCCTAGAAACATAGAGATGTGTCTCAGTGGAATGAAACAAACCAGCATGTCATATCATTTCCAGTAAGAAGTGGTTCATGGAAAACGGAGGACCGTATACTAGGAACAATGCCGTATAAAGCTTCGATTATAACCTCTAGAGAAACGTTTGTGAAGTGACAGATAACAATTTCAGCTGGTTATTAAAAATAATGTCCAATCGAAAATAAGAAGAAATCTTCCACCGAATTTTTTCCTTCATTTCTCTGATAATTTCAATGAAAGAAGTACAATAGTTTGCTTTTCTTGAACCCAAAAAAAGACAGAGAGAAGATGAAGATGAAATACTATCAAAATTTTCTTTGTACAAGTGTATCGTATAAACAATGCTTGTTTCTCTCAAAATCCTTGAAGAGGCATAAGTCGGGAAGGGTGACATTGAGGCAAGTCAGAGGATGATAAGCATCTACTGCTGCTTAAAAACAATAATAAAACGTTCTCCATCTGTCTACTCGTGTTTCTGCACAAAAGTGACATGATGTAGCCAATCACTTGAGAGTCACAAGGCAATGTAATTGCACCATCAATGTTTAGTCCAAATTCTTCCTCTGCCATCTTAAGCAACTCTTGGAAGATGGGCCTTTGGAGGTAAGCCAAGGGAATCATGTATCTCTTCCCATCTGCTGCATAGACCACAAAATGACCCTTCTCTGCAACTGATTTCCTGGCGGTCTCCACTAGCCTCCTTGTGCTGATCATTTTTGCACAAGAAACGATGCTCAAGTGTCAACTGAAAGTCGAATAAGGATATTTTCTTTGATAACAGAAATTGATAATGAAGGATTCAGATAGGTTTGTGATGAACTCTGGTTGCTGGGTTATGTACATATAGCAGGAGATTGCGACAGACATACTAATCAAGTAAAATGTGAGACATTTCAAATTTGGCGCTCATCATATGGCATCTTACCTACTACATTAGTTGGTACAATAACAACAACAACAATTAAGCATTTTACCATACTGGACAGGGTCGGCTACATGGATTCTTTGTTTACACAGCAGTTAACTCAAAATAAGGTGGATCATTATTTATTGTTTCTTTCCAACACTTTTTTAATCGTCTTCTACCTCTTTTAATACTTTAAAAATCTAGTTTTTCATAACTTCTTATGGGTTCTTCTTTTGATCTTCTTTCTATATGTCCAAACCATCTTAAACGATATCCTCTCATTTTATCCTTTGTTAGTATCACTCCAAATTTGTTTCTACTAACCTCATTATGTATATGGTCTTTTCTTGTATAACCACTCATCCAACTCAACATCTTCAGATAGACATCTTTTGTACATGTTAATGATTAACTGCAACACTCATAACTGAAAAATATGATAGGTCTAATTGATGCTCTATAATATTTACCTTTTAACTTTAATGGTACCTTCTTATCACAAAGAATACCTGATGCTTCTCTCTATTTTAACCAATCATCATATATTATATGAGTAACATCTCCATCAATTCTTCCATCATTGTGAAAAATTAACCCAAGGTATTTGAAACTTTATTTTTGGGGATGCAATGTGTACTAATTTTAATTTTTATATCCTCTGAAGTAACCAAATGATCAAACTTACATTCTATATATTCTGTCTTTGTTTTACTAAATTGAAAGCCTTTACTTTCTAATGTTTCTCTCCATAGTTCCAATTTTCTATTAACTTTTTCGTTTGACTCCTCCACTAACATAATGTTATCTGCAAATAACATACACCCTTGAATATATGTTGTTAACTCATCAATCACCATTATAAATAAGTATGGACTTAAAATTGATATTTGATGTAACCCAATATTAACTTCAAAGAAGTCCTCACATATGTTTTTGCATCATCGTACATGTCTTATAAGGTTTATGTATGTCAATGGGATACCTCTTTTTCCAAGGTTTTCCAAATAACATCCTAAGTACCCTATCGTCAGCTTTTTCTAGATCAACAAATTTCATGTGAAGGTCTTTCTTTTTTGCTCTAAAATATTCCATAAGACGTCTTAAAAGATGAATCACTTTAATAATAGATCTGTTAGGCAAGAATTCAAATTGGTTCACTGTTGTACTCGATACTTGTTTTAACCTATGTTCGATAATTCTTTCCTACAATTTCATAGTATGTCTCATTAAATTGATACCCTTATAATTCATACAATTCTCAATGACTCTCTTGTTCTTGTATATGGGTATAAGTGTAGCTCTCCATTCCTTGGGCATCTTTTGGTTTCTCCATATTTTATTAAATAGTCTTGTTAGCCAAGCAATTTCTATTTTTCCTAGGATTTTCCCAACTTCTATACGAATATTGTTTGGTCCTACCGATTTACCACCCTTCATATGTTTAAGAGCCTCTTTAACTTCATTCTTTTGAATACGTCAATAGAAATTATGGTTTATATATTTTTCTGATTTGGTTTGAATAGCTCGATGCACTCTTTTTTTTTGTCCACTTTTTTACCAGAAAATTTATAACTAAAAGTCGGTGTTGGGTAGTTAAGCTTTCTCTTGGAATTACGTTGCAATCTTTACAACACACTCTATCTTTTTTCCTACAAATAAAATAATCAATTTGTGTTTGTGATAAGCAACTCTTATAAGTAATTAAATGTTTCTCTCATTTTTTGAAGATTGTATTGACTATAAAGAGATCAAATGCTATAGCAAAATTTAAAATCTCCCTATCTTCCTCATTTATATCCCCAAAACTAAAGTTTTCATGAATACCTTGATATCCTAATACCTCTTTATCGACATGTCCATTTAAGTCTCCTCGTAAACAAATCATCTCCTTTTATGGAATTCTTTGAATCACCTTATCTAACTCCTCCCAAAAATCCATCTTTATACTAGCTTCTAGTCCTACTTGGGGTGTATAAGCACAAAGTATATTCAAAACCTCTGCTCCTAACACTAATTTCAACATCATGATTTGGTCACTATATCGTTGGATGTCTACTACACTATCCTTTAAATCTTTATTTATTATAATACCAACTATGTTTCGAGCCTTTTCCTTACCTGAGTACCATAATTTAAAACTTATCCTCAATCTTCTTTGCTTTTTCTCTAACTCACTTTGTCTCTTGTAAACATAGGATATGAATCTTTTTTGGAATCATAGAATCTACCACCTATATGTGGAAACAAAGAATCCATGTAGCTGACCCTGTCTAGTATGGAAAAAGGCTTAGTTGTTATTGTTGTAGAATCTACCACCTCCATTAGCTTATTGGACAATGTTTCGATGTTCCAAGAAGCAATATGAATCTTATTTTCTTGAACTAGCTTCCTTACCCCTCGCATCCGTCCATATTTAAAATATGAAGACCTTTTTTATAATTTATTTACTACATTCGGGTGACAATGTAGCGGGACTAACTTCTTTACCCACATCCGTCAATGATGTGGGAACCCTCTCTGCAATTGATTTAGTACATCGGGGCGAAAATATAGTGGCCCTTAATTTTCACTGCATTTGGGGTTTGTAGTGCAACGTTAAGAGGGAACGCCCCAACTCAATGCTCATAACTTTTGTTATCTATAGTATAAAAATCCGACAAAGTTTTAGGCGGTTGTCGGAAGCCTAACACAACCCTCCTCCTTTATCTGGGCTTGGGACCGGTCATGCAAGGGTGATCCCTTACATGCGTGGAGTTACCTACTACATTAGTTGATATTTGCATTAAATGCATGGTCACAGATGGGCAGTTAGCTTAACGGTCACCAAGCATTCTATTTAATTGTTAGCTTTGTTCACATCCTCTGAAGGAGCAAAAACGTACTGCGTCAAGGCATCAAAGCTTCATGGTAAGATTGCTCCAGCCCACTGCCCATGTGTTTTGTCTCTGCTGTTCTGAGGTTGTGGATCCATTGGATCCTCCTCTCTCGTACACGCGCACATCTTGTTTGGCAGCTTTCAGCAGCAAAATCCACATGTTCGCCACGAAGTTCCAGTTTTGAAAATTAAACCAGGTCCTTTACGTAAATGCTGCAATGAGAGGGAACACCAATTTCCTTACCCATGTGGTATGCCCTCCAGCATCACATGATTCTTGTTCCCACTTGTCCTGATGGTAAGGGAAGGCAACCCAAATTTAATTCACTCTCCATCTATATATACATGCTCAAGATACCCAGGTTCATCATCAACACAAAGACATCAATACTATCGACTCAAGCTCAGCTACAATCAGATCGTCTTGCTCACATTATGAAAACTATCAGTACATAATTGACGTATGCATCTCCATCATTGTCTTGTCACATACATTTGGATCATATGCATGAGCATATTTTCTATTCGTTCAAAACTTTTTTTGTCAGAGACCCAAGATAATGACACCTTGAAGAATGCAAAATAGAAACTTTAGGTACTCACATGATACATTATGTAACAAAAGAAACAAGTTCTCATAATTTTTTCCAAATGACTGCCCCCTAACAATGTCACATTTAGAGTCAGCAGAGGATGGAGAAAGGCGAAGGTCTAGCAGGTGTTCTGATTGGCACCTAACATTGAGCACAATGGTGACAGAGAATCATGTAACGGATCCCACTTAGAGTGGGACGAGGCATGGTTTAGGATTAGTTTTGGTTGAATATCTCCAACGGTGAACTTCTCTCAACATGATTCAGGTTAGTAATCAGTGAAAAGTCTGTAGAACATTGTCATTGCAATGAAAAGTGAAAGATGCAAGGCAAGCATTATGAGACCAAGCTCATAATGTTTAAAAGTCACACGTATTATTAGCATTCTTTTTAGGTGATTTTGAGGCTAAGAGGCTTGCGCACTTTACACCTCAGTAATTGATGAGCCTCACAGGCTTATGCCTCTTTACCAAGTCATGAAGCTTATGCCACTAATTTAAAAAGGGTTAAGCCTCAACCTCAGGCTTTAAACCTCTTAATAGAGGCGTACACCTTTTAGGAAATGGCTAGGAAATGGCAGAAAGTAGCTGCTAGTGGGAGGAAAAGAGTCTCTTTCAGTGGGTTACAAAAGAGAAACAGCAGAAGAAAAGCAGAGGCGGTTGCAGAGAAGGGACATTTTGTGGCTTATGCAGCAGACAGCAAAAGATACATGCTCCCCTTGACCTACCTTCAAAGTCCAGTCTTCCAAGAGCTTTCAAAGATGGCAGAGGAAGAACGTGGATTTAACATCAACGGTGCAATCACACTTCCTTGTGATTCTCAATTCATGGTCTACACCATATCAACTTTACAAGAGGACATGCCTAAGGAGATGGAGAGTGCATCGTTGTTGTCTTTAAGCAACAGCAGATGCTTATCGTTCTCAGACTTCCCTCGTATACATCCTTGCCAACATTTGCCCCTTCATGTGTTCTAAGTTCTTAGATGACATATTGTACACAAAATTTTGAATTGAATACATACAATCAAGAAAACACATCTTAGACAGTCATGTTAAAACAAGTTTTCTTATCACTAAGGAGTTGATATTAACATGTTTAAAATCATTATATACTTTTGTCACTGCCATATGATAATCATGCCATGAAAATTATGTCTGAGATATCTTCCTAATGATTGTGGTGTGCATAGTTATGCTAGTTTTATATTTTGTGAATCGACTGCAAATCCATATGTAATTTTAGCTCATTCAATCAGGGAAGAAGGAATTCATAAGTCTGGTACCTTTTACAGAATATGAAGCTTTTATTTCCAAAACAAAAATATAATCTCTTTTTAAATGCTTATTGGAGGATACAACTAAAATTCCTACTGGAGGATGGGTCATAGAACGTAGAGGTTTAATCTGTTTGATATACTTTATATTTTGAGATACAGCTTCTATAAGCTAAACAATCTGACTAGCATAAAAGTTCTTTTTTTAATATCCTCCTCCAACAACAACTAAGCCTTTTCTCGTACTAGATAAGGTCGGCTACATGGATTCTTTGTTTCCACATAGTCCTATCATGTGTCATGCTAGCAATTAACTCAATATAAATTAGATAATTTTTTATTGTTTATTTCTAACACATTTGTAGTCATCCTCTTTCTCTTTTAACATTTTTTTTTCATATCTTCTTACGGGAGCATCTTTGGGTTGCCTTTCTACATATCCAAACCATCTTAAACGATGTTCCCTCATTTTATCCTCTATTGGTGTTACTCCCAATTTGTTTTTAATAATCTCATTAAGTATACGGTCTTTCCTTGTGTGAACACTAATCCATCTCAACATTGTCATTTCTACTACAAACATTTTTTGTATATATTGATCAATAAATGCCCAACATTCAAAACCATAAAACACAGTAGGTCTAATTGTTGCTATATAATATTTATCTTTCCACTTTAATGGTATCTTCTTATCACATAAAATATATGATGCCCCTCTGTTTTAACCAACCGATATTAATTCAATGTGTAACATATCCATCAATTTCTTCATCACTCTGAAAAATTGACTCTAGGTATTTAAAACTTTCCTTTTGGGGGTTGCAGTGTGTGTCAATTTTAATTTCTATGTCCTCTGAAGTAACCAAATAAACAACAACAACAACAACTAAGCCTTTTCCCATACTAGATGGGGTCGGCTACATGGATTCTTTGTTTCCACATATCCCTATCATGTGCCATGTTAGCAGTTAACTCCCAATAAGTTAGATCATTCTTTATTGTTTCTTTCCAACACTTTTGTGGTCATCCTCTAGCTCTTTTAATACTTTCCAAATTTAGTTTTTCATACCTTCTTACAGGTTCTTTTTTCTGTATGTCCAAACCATCTTAAACGATATTCTCTCATTTTATCCTCTATTGGAAGTAACCAAATAAACTAATATAAATAAATCTAAACTTAAAATTAATCCTTGATGTAATCCAATATTAACCTCAAAAAACTTTGTCATTCCTTCATGGATCCTAACACATGTATGTACTATCGCACATGTCTTTTGTAAGATTGATTTATATTAAAAAGATACCTCTCTTTTCAAAGTTCTTCAAAGAATATCTCTTGACACCCTATCGTAATTTTTTTCTAGATCAATAAATATCATGTAAAGGTCTTTTTTATTCTAAAATGTTCCATAAGATGTCTCAATAGATGAATAACATTAGTAGTAGATCTTTCTAGCATCAATTCAAATTATTTTATTGTACTTGATATTTGTCTAAATGTATGTTCCATAATTCTTTCCTATAATTTTATAATATGGCTCATGAACCTGATAACTCGCTAATTTGCATAATTATGAATGTCTCTCTTATTCTTATATATGAGTATAATTGGACTATTTGTATGTTCCGTAGGCATCTTTTTATTTTTTCTATATTTAATGAAATAATCTTGTAAACCAAGTAATACCAATCTCTCCTAAGATTTTTCACGCTTCTATAAGAATATTGTTTAATCCTACCAACCCTGATAAGTTTAAGAGCATCTTTGATTTCATTCTTTTGAATATGTTGGTAGAAATTGTGATATATATAGTCGTTTGATTTGGTTAGCTCTCCTAAACTATTATTAAAACATTATGCATTTAGGATGCTCTCCATATATATTATCAGGTCGGGTACAGGTATGGTTCGAGCACTTAGTATCCCATACCCAATCCAAACCCGATCAAAGGAGTTTGGTTAATTCAGGTAACAAAACAAATTCATTTGCTTTTTCGGATCAAGCTTACAAGATATGGCTCATATATGGAAGTGGGTATGCCTTGTGAAAATTAATAACGCAGACCAGAACAACGAACCAGGTTTTGTTTAAGATCCGAAAATTTTCAATATAAAATCATCAAAAGATACTCTTTTCCCAGAATGGATTCTTCTTATAGAAGCTTGCTGAGGTATGTGAATAGCAATTATAATACGCTTTTCTTCATGGTACACCTGATATGAACAAGGGTACCCAGACCTGGACTAACCTGGAACCGCATCAATCCTCAAGGCGTAAACATCTCTAATTTGGACCCTAGATCTAAGTCTTGCGTTCAATCACTCCAATAACACAACTGGCACCTCCCGACATCAATTTCTCATTGCTAAAAAGTTGTAAATGTATAGACTGATCCATGCCCAAATCCACTTAAGCACTTTCGCTCTTTAATTTGCATAATTAATGATGGAGATTTAAATTTTAAAAATAAAAAATATCATTGTACTACATTAAATGTTCTTTACTTTATCACTTCAACCGGCAAGATGATAAATTGGATTTTTGACATGGATAAGATGTGCGCATAGATCTCTCTCTCTCTCTCTCTCTCTCTCTCTCTCTCTCTCTCTCTATATATATATATATATATATATATATATATATATATATATATATATATATATGTGTGTGTGTGTGTGTGTGTGTGTGTGTGTGTGTGCGTGCAAGTGCAGTTCTCATGTAACTTACTAAACCGTGACTAGTTTATGGACCTCTGGATCACAATCTTTTGAACTATTACTACTTTCTCAAGGTATTGCACAACAGCAGCCTGAGCGTACTAAATCACAATTTTTTACCTCTATCAAATGAAAGTTGCATTTGGCAAGTACAATAAGGGCGAGCTAGCCAATTTGGATATACAAATAGCACGCCAAAAGCAGTACAATAAAGACATAATGAGGCACAGAGAAGTTTTTGGGAGACCGAACTCTCACTGCTTCGGCATATCTTACGATATCAGCAGACAATATTTACATATAGATGCAACGAGGCATCACAAAAATGATCAGGGACCTCATCAAGCACTAATGTTTTTCTCGGTACAAATCAAAAACTACTCATGTTACAACATAAGGTTCATTTTCCCCTCAAAATCTCACTCCCGTACTAACACTAAACAGAGTGCCCCCACAAAACTATTAACAGACCGGCATCACACCATGAATAGGTATCTCAAATCATCAACTGTAAGCCGAGTTGCAAAACCTCCTGTTTGGTCCTCCCCAAATGCAGATGCCACCATTTTTCTTTTCTCTTCCTGCAAATTGGTGTAGAATTGAAGTTTTCAGCGTACAAGAAAAAGATATTGATTTTCTAGGTAAGTTAAGGGCCATAGACAACTTCCATACACCTAATTGAAATTCAAATGACCAAAGACATAAAAACTTAGGTATGCATACCAAAACTTAGCTTCACTCAAATACAGCACTTCTTTTCTTATTGTCGACTTTGTAAAAGCCCCACCTTGTGCCTGGGGAAAAGGATTAATATTACCCAAGGCAACTCATATACCAGAAATCTTTCGGTCATAGTTTACCATATTGAAGGACCTAGAAGCCCTAATTTAAATCTTTTGCATTTAGCATATGGATTATGGACAGCCAAAACTTTTAATTTCTTTCATGACAGGTCACCCATGTAGAAAAGCTTTAAGAGAAGAAAGAGCATTGAAAAGCTGACATGATAATGTCCATATCAATATATTGAAGACCATGGTTTCCAAGTTAAAGCAATCTAAACCTTTGGCACAACTAATCTTATGACATCATTGTTGAAGAATATGTTTTTTTAGTGTCAGGTTTAGTATATTTGATGTTTTAGGTATTATTGTAATTGTCCGTAATACTAAGGATATTTTGGTCATTTTATGTTTAACAACTAAGGATTGGACTTCTTGTATTAGGGTTAAGAGGGTAAGATTAAGAAAGAGAGAGAGAGAGAGGGGGCGGACTCCATTGGAGGACCTGCCCCCCTCTTCCGATGATATCAAACATAGGTTAAGACAAGTATCGAGTACAACATAGAACCAATTTGGATTCATGTCAAACAGATCTACTGTTGAAGCAATTCACCTTTTGAGACGTGTTATGAAATATTTTAGAGCAAAAAAGAAAGACCTTCACATGATATTTATTGATCTGGAAAAATCTTATGATAGGATACCGAGAGAGGTTATTTAGAGAACCTTAGAAGAAAAAAAAGTATCGTATTGACATATATAAACCTTATAAGAGACATGTGCAATAGTGCAAAAACATAGTTGAAGGAAAGACAAACTTCTTTGAAGTTAATATTGGGTTACATCAAGGATCAACTTTAAGTCCATACTTATTTATAATGGTGATTGATGACATTGTGTTAGTGGAGGAGTATAAGGAAAAAGTTAATAGAAAATTAGAACTATGGAAAGAAACATTAGAAAGTAAAGGTTTTCAACTTAGTAGAACAAAGACGGAATATATGGAATGTAAGTTTGATCATTTGGTTACTTTAGAGGACATAAAAATTAACATTAGTACACATTGCATCTCCCAAAAGGAAAGTTTTAAATACCTAAGGTCAATTTTTCCGAGTGATAGAAGAATTGATGGACATGTTACACAGTATTAATAATGGTTAGTTAAAATAGAGAGAAGCATCAGGTATTCTTTGTGATAAGAAGATACCATTAAAGTTAAAAGGTAAATATTATAGAGCAACAATTAGACCTACCATGTTTTATGGTCCTGAGTGTTGGGTAGTTAATTACAAAAGATGTCTATATGAAGATGTTGAGATGGATGAGTGGTCACAAAAGAAAAGACTGTATCCATAATGAGGTGACACCAATAGAGGATAAAATGAGAGAATATCGTTTAATATGGTTTTAACATATAGAAAGAAGATCAAAAGAAGAACTTTTAAGAAGGTATGAAAAACTAGATTTTAAAAGAATTAAAATAAGTAGAGAATGACCACAAAAAAAGTGTTGGAAAGAAACAATAAAGAATGATCTAGCTTATTGTGAGTTAACTGCTAACATGATACATCATAAGGCTATGTGGAAACAAAAAATCCATGTAGCTGACCTCGTCTAGTATGGGAAAAGGCTTAGTTGTTGTTGTTATATCGAGGTATCAAGTTAACGAGTTATACTATGAAATTAAGAGAAAAAATTATCGAATATGGGTTAAGAAAAGTATCGAGTACAACACAGAACCAATTTAAATTCATACCCGATAGATCTACTATTAAAGAGATTCATCTATTGAGACGTCTTATAAAATATTTTAGAGCAAAAAAGAACTTTCACATGATATTTATTGATTTAGAAAAGCTTATGATAGGATGCTAAGCTATGTTGTCAATAGCGCGCTATAGCGCCCACTATAGCGGGTAACCCTTAGCGGGCGACCCGCCAGAGTCGGTATAGCACCGCTAACAACGCTATAGTGGACCGCTATATCACTGTTAGAGGACAGTGTTAAATAATACGTGCTAACAATGTTAAATAATACATGTCGACCCGATCCAAATGAAATAAAAGTCAGTAACCTAACCCTCACATATGCAGGTTTCTCTCCCGCTTCTCACTCCCACCTCTCTCACACCCGCCGCTGCTCTCCGCCACCACTCCCACGGATGGTACACCCTTTCTCTTCTCTCTCTCTCCTTTCTTTCTTCTCTTGATGCTCCCTCAAGAAAGAGGCAAGGCACTCTCGATCGGCACCTCCAAAGTCGATAGTGTGTGCGGCTTACAGTATCTCATAGAAGGGCCATGGCACCTTCCATCCAACGAGAGACTTTTATCTGAGTGGCTGAGGAAACCCCGTCCTTCCTATGAACCTTCTATCCGACGAGTTCCAAAAGAGCGGACCGGGGCCTCATCGTTCTCCCACATAGGAACCCTGATTCTGGCAAAGCTCCCTAGGCGAGGGGAGCTCAACACCGACGACCTAGCCCCTGGGTGGAGCGGGAATAGAGGCTCTGATCTTCAAGAGGGACCAACATGCATGCCTATAGGGGTCTGGTTACTGTAAGCTTACGTCATAAGACTATGTAAAAAGAGATTACCCGGGTTAGTTAAGCACTAGGTCCATTATCCCACTCCTCAAGGAAGAGAGATCAATCTGGCACGGTCCCTTTCTGTCTTCTCTCTCCCCTTTCTGCCTTCTCTCTCTCTTTTTTGCCTTCTCTCTTCCTGTTTGTAGCGTTTTGGTCGATTTCCACTTCAGGTTCGTGGATTTTATTGGGTAGGCATTTTGTCCTTAAATGCAATGTTGTTTGTCATTATGAAGAAACTAATTTATCGTAGTAAGGCAAGAATTACAAGCAACTAATATGTACGAATATTTAGGGCCATCAGTTTTGTTGAACTTTTGTATTTCTTCTATATACATGTTTCAAAATCAAAGTATCCTATGGTACTTTAGGGTGGTAGAATTGGTTGTAAGGTAGCCGATTTCCCCCCTGTTTGAACTTGATGATGAACTGTTTCTTAAACTAAGATTTTCTGGGAAGTCTCAATGTTTCTTTTTCGGTGCCTTGATGATGCATGCTAACTTGGGCAACAACAACAACTAAGCCTTTTCCCATACTAGATGGGCATGCGAACGTGGGCAATTTGATTTATTGACCGGAGGTTGAAAGTACTGAAGAGAATATTTATAACTTCTATCACTTTTTGTGTTCATATTTAGTTAGTCTTATAAGAAATTAAAAAATGTTAGTGCTCCAATAGGACTTGAATGAGTAATCATCATTGTGAAGAACCATTTAGATATAAGAACTTGATCTTTGGTATAGATAAACAAAATCTAGTTATTGAAAAGGATATGCTGAAATAAGTCGTGAAGGGAATACGGCTATTGTTACATATTGAATGTGGAGTCTATCTACTACAAAATCGCCATGCTTATTGATCAGGATGTGCTTGCTAGAATGGTTGATTCAATCAAACCGAGTGTTGAACTTCTGTGAGTACGTGGAAGTAAATATGAGCTCTACCACTGTTGTTTGGCTTTTATTTAATAGCTTGTAGACATTATGGCTTGGACTTCAAATGCTTATTTGTATTTATTGTAGACTGTTTTAGTTTGTTTTTTTCAGCATATTTATTCTTTCCATGTCATAAAGCCAAGTGGATATGGCCACCTAAGCTCACATGCTTCAACCATATAACATTTGTGGACATACCCCATGCATGAGCGGTGCTTATCAATGACTACATTGAAAGAAGCATTTAATTTGTCTTTCTTATTAGTAAATAATTTATCTATAGCACATAGTTTCTTTTTAATGCTATCCCACTGTATCATGGAGCTTTAGTTTTTTACTTTGTTTACAGTGTTGTTCATCAAGATTGTGACCTTCGAGCAATGGTTGAACGCATACCATCTTCTCAGTTACGAACTATTGATCTCACAAACAATTGTTGGATTTGCATAAGAAACATCATTCTTTCATTGAAGTTTGAAAAGATACAAAACTAGGGCTGGGCGGCTCCTTCTTGGCAGCTGTCCAGCACCTCACGGTTTCCCTCTTATGCTAACCCTAATGACAACCACTTTATTTATACTATGCCTTATAATTTGAAAGACTGTATTACCCCTAATAAGTATTTACTATGACTTGGGTCCCAATGGATCAGAATCTGATCCATTGGGATCCAACTCATAATCTATACATTATGGACTGAACATAGACTGAACTAAGACACTCTTAATGTATACGACAACTTGACTTTCTCAACACGCCCCCTCAAGTTGTCTCCTGAAGACTGGTAATTCCCAACTGTACAAGCGCTTTCCGAAGGCCATTGATAGAGATTGGTTTGGTGAATATGTCTGCCAATTGATCTTTCGAACGAACATGAACAAGATTGAATAAGCCTTAGGCTATCTTTTCTCTGATGAAACGACAGTCTATCTCAATATGCTTCGTTCTTTCATGAAAGACTGGATTTTGCGCTATTTGAAGTGTCGCTCTACTGTCAGTAAATAAAGTAATAGGAGTATTTCTTTTTAGACCAAGTTCTTCAAGAAGAGATAGGATCCATTGACCTTCACATATGCCCAGAGCTATAGCACGATACTCTGCTTCTACGCTAGACCTAGCAACCACAGGCTGCTTCTTACTTTTCAAAGATATAACATTGCCACCCAAACAAACTACATACCTTGAAGTTGATTTCCTGTCTGTTCTAGAGCCTTGCATCAGAATATATACATATGTCTAGTGATGAAGATGGAGAATATAATAACCCATATGTTATCGTGGATTTTAAGTACCTGATGATGTGAAAAACTACTCATATGATACTTGAAAGGGCAGTGCATCCATCTACTCACATATCCAACTGCAAAGCTGATATCTGGTCGGGTAATAGTAACATATATCAGCTTTCCCACTAATCGCTGGTATTTACCAATATCTTCAAATGGTTCAGTAGGCTTATTGGTTTCATCTGTGGAAGCCTCCATAGGAGTAGAGCATACTCTACAGTCTTCCATTTTCATTTCCCTCAGCAAATCTAGAATATATTTCCTCTAACTTAAAAATAAACTGTCATCTTTATGAATAACTTCTATCCCAAGGAAATAGTGTAGTCTTCCCAAATCCTTCAAGTCAAATAAAATATGCAGTTTCTTCTTTATATCAATTATGCCTTCCACATCGTCTCCTGTGATAATAATATCATCAACATACACTAGTAACACAATAGTCTTCTGACCTTGTTTGATGAACAAAGTGTGATCATTAATGCACTTCTTGAAGCCCAAAGTTACCACACACTCACTGAACTTTTCAAACCATGCTCTTGGAGATTGCCTTAATCCATAAATTGAGTTCTTCAACTTACATACTTGGTTATGCTTCTAGTGATAGTTATATCCAGGTGGTAAGTCTATATAGATGTCTTCCATAAGATCCCCCTGAAAGAAGGCATTCTTAACGTCCAACTGCCACAATTTCCATCTCTTGTTGACTGCCAAACTCAAAATCAGTCGAATAGTGTTCATCTTTGCCACAGGAGCAAATGATTGGCTGTAACCTTTAGCTACTAGTCTAGCTTTATACCGTTCTATATTCCCATCTGCTTTATACTTTACAGAGAAGACCCATTTGCACCCCATAGTTTTCCTTCCATGTGGTAGATCCGATAATTCCCAAGTTTTGTTTCGGACTAGAACTGTGATTTCTTCTTCCATGGCTGCACTCCACTCTGGATACTGTTTGGCCTCTTCAAATGTTTTAGGAATATGAATGGTATCTGCATGCATTATGAATAATTGATATTCTTTCGGATAATTTGAGTATGATACCATTTTATCCAATGAATATTTTGCATTGTTTGTCCTTCCTTTCCTAAGTGCAATAGGTAAGTCACTCGATTCATTCAAATGTTGTGTAGTCCCTGGTATTGAATTTAAATCTAACTCTGGTAGAAGATTATAATCTGAGATAGGTGATTGTTGTGGAGCGAATATCCCTCTGTCACCTCTAGTATATGTTTGCCATTGTCTTTATGAATCAAGGATCATCTCTTCACCTCCACTCTCTTTCACTGGCTGAACTTCAATTGGTGGAAGAGGTAGCACCAGTGATGATGGCATATCTGATGGAGTTATTTCTGCAATCTTATAAAACGGAATATCTTCATGAAATGTAACATTCATTGTGATATATTCTTTCTTTTTTACGGGGTCATAACACTTGTATCCCTTCTGAGTAGAAGAGTATCCAAGAAAAATACATATGATCGATCGAGCATCTAATTTATCTCTTACTCCATGATAGACATGAACAAAACATGTGCAGCCAAATATTCTTGGAATAAGATGAAATTATTTCTGAGTAGGACATAATAGATGAAATGGAGTGTTTCCATTGAGAATTCTGCTTGGCATACGATTGATAAGAAATACTGAAGTTAGCACTGCTTCGCCCCAATAACATTTTGGCACATTACCTCCAAGTAAAAGAGTTCTAGCTACTTCTAGAATGTCTATTTACCATTCTGTTGGGGAGAGTATACACATGAAGTTTGATGGAGAATTCCATGCTGTAGAAAGTATGAATGAAGGGATTGAGACATAAATTCTTCCCCATTATCACTACGAAACACTTTTATAGTATGCTGAAACTGAGTCTGCACAAACTGACAATAAACAGGAAGGATATTCTTTACTTCTTTAGTCTTCATGAGATATAGCATAGTGAATCTAATACAATCATCGATAAATGAAACAAAATACTTATAACCATGCACAGATGTAGTAGAACAGGGTCCCCAAATATCTGAATGAACAATTTCAAATGGAATCGAAGATTTTTCTTCATTTAAAGTTAAAGAAATACGATGGTGTTTTGCCTTTTGGTAAGTGTCACAATTCAAATTCAAATTATTACAATCTCTAAACTCAGGTAATAACATCTTTATTTTTTAAAAAGGTAAATGTCCTAGTCTTCTGTGCCAACGAGGTATGTCTTCCTTCTGTTTCTCTGTAATGATTGTAGAGTGTAATGTTGTTCCTTTTGTATCCTCACACACATAGAGGCCTCTTCTAGTACTACCCTGACCAAAGATCCTCCCCGTCCTCTGTTCCTGAAAGACACATCCACTAGAATAAAAAATTATACGACATTTCAGATCTTGTGTCATAGCAAAAACAGATAATAAATTCACTGAGATGTTTGGGACATGTAAAACATTTTTTAACATGCCAAAAGATGTAATAATACTTCATTTTCCCATAATTGGAGTCTGAGAACCATCTGCCAGCTTGATATTAACCTTTTCCTGAATCAATTCATAGTGATTAAAGAAATCTCAGTGACTGACCATGTGGTCAGTAGCCCCAGAATCAATAACCCATATTCGAGAATAAGAGGGACTTATATTACCCGGGGTCAAGAATGAGATGGAACTTGTGACTCTGTTAAACGAGTCTTCAACAACTCAATTTCCTTTTTCATGTCTGCCAATGACGTTGCATTCTCTTCTGCCTTTGGTTTTTCAGTCTGATGACTGCTAAAATAAGCCTTATTAGTTCTGTTCTGAAAGTAGGTAGGTTTTCCTACTAATTCCCAGCATGTTTCTTTGGTGTGGCGTGATTTTCCACAATGAGTACAAGTCAGTTTATCTCTTTCTTCAGATGAAAAACCATATCTTCCTCTGCCTCTGCCTCTGCCATAACCACCTCGCCCCCTAGTGAATGGTGGAGTATACACATTCCTTCTTATAAAAGTTGTATTTTCTAAACTGAGTTTAGTGTCTTTCCCCAAAATTTTTCTGTCTTCTTCCCGAAGAAGAAGTGAATAAACTGTGCTAAGGATGGAAGCTCTTCCCTACAAAGAATGTTGTTCTTCATTGCCTCATACTCAGATGAAATGCCCCATAACAGGTCGAATACTTTGCGTTCTTCAAACTCTTCATTTCGTTCCTGTGTGCAACTTTGACATTTTGTCTTGAAGTAAACTTGAAGCTCTTCCCAGAATCCCCTGAGTTCTGCATAGTACTCACTGACTGTTCTGCCTCCTTGCTTGCATTTGCGAATCTTTTCAATGAGATCGTACTTCTTAGCAATATTCTTCCGTTGAGCATACGCATCCTGAACTGCTAGCCAAATGTCCCGAGCAGTTTTCAGAAACATGAATGTGCTGCCTATAGATGGAGTCATGGATTGGATAAGCCAAGCACTCACCAGTGCATTTTCCCTACGCCATCGAGGATAAAGAGGATCTGTAATTGAGGGTGGAGATATCTCACCAGTCAAGTAATCCCAACGCCCCCTGGCCATAATTGTCAATTCAATTGATCTAGCCCATTGCAGATAATTCTTTCCATCTAACTTCAAATTCGTGATTTGAAATACTTCCCCTTTATCCGAGGAATTAGATTCATGTCCTTCAATCATCTTTTCTTTTTCCATATTCAGAGATACTGTGTTTCCCAAAGACAATAAAGTGATATTCATAACAAATCGTGAAGAATAAATCAAGCCCGCTGTGATAATATTTGAGAATCCAATACAAAACTAAACTTCGAATAAGAAATACCGTGAAAACTATGAGAAATACTTATCTCTTTGCTAGAAGAAACCCTTTTTCCTGTTTTTCTCCCTCGAGTGATCGTTTGTAGGCCTCAATAGGCTCTGATACCATGTTGGATTTACACAAAAAATATCATTCTTTCATTGAAGTTTGAAAAGATACAAAATTAGGGTTGGGCGGCTCCTTCTGGGCAGCCGTCCAGCACCTCACGGTTTCCCTCTTTTGCTAACCCTAATGACAGCCACTTTATTTATACTATGCCTTATAACTTGAAAGACCGTATTACCCCTAATAAGTATTTACTTTGACTTGGGTCCCAATGGGATCCAACTCCTAATCTATACATTATGGACTGAACATAGACTGAACTAAGACACTCTTAATGTATACGACAACTTGACTTTCTCAACAACAATGACCTAGCAAAAGATCATCTGTGACATCTCGTAAGTTATTGAACTTTTTGGTACCCTTTTCTCCTTTTTACACCTTTTCCTTTTCATAAAGTACTCAATTCTGACTTCAGTTGTATCTTTCTTATGTTTATGTGTTTCTTTAGAAGTTAGAAGTAGAATTTGTTTATTTAGTTTGATTCATATTTATGAAAGAAGTGGTTGCATTTCTTGATATTTCTTAAAAATTGGAGAACCCATTATATATATATATATAATTTTTTAATCATAAATAAAAGTATACCGCTAAATCTATTATATCCCTACTACCGCTATATCAGGGTTGATTGCTAACAACCCGCCAACCGCTATTGATAACATAGATGCTAATAGATATTCTTTAGAGAACCTTGCAAAAAAGAGGTATCCCATTGATGTACATAAATCTTATAAGAGACATTTACGATGGTGCAAAAACATGCATGAGGACTCATGAAGGAATGACAGACTTACATCAGGGATCAACTTTAAGTCCATATTTACGATGGAGATGTTACGCATAGAATTAATGTTGGTTGGTTAAAATGGAGAGGAGCATCAGATATTCTTTGTCAGTTAAAAGGTAAATATTATAGAGCAACAATTAGACCTATCATGTTTTATGGTTACGAGTGTTGGGCAGTTAACCATCAACATGTATAAAAGATGTCTGTAACAGAAATGAAGATGTTGAGATGGATGAGTGGTCATACAAGAAAAGACCATATACATAATGAGGTTATTAGAAACAAATTAGGAGTGACACCAATAGAGAATAAAATAAGAGAATATCGTTTAAGATGGTTCGGACATATAGAAAGATAATCAAAAGAAGAACCTATAAGAAGGTTAGAAAAACTAAATTTGGAAAGTATTAAAAGAGGTAGAGGATGACCACAAAAGTGTTGGAAAGAAACAATAAAGAATGGTCTAGCTTATTGTGAGTTAACGCTAACATGGCACATGATAGAGCTCTATGGAAACAGAATCCATGTAGCCAACCTCGTCTAGTATGGGAAAAGGCTTAGCTGTTGTTGTTGTTATTGTGGTCATTGATGAGTTAACAAAAATCTTCAAAATTAAGTACCTTGGTGTATGTTATTTGCATATGATATTATGTTAGTGGATGAGTCTAAGGAAAAAGTTAATAGGAAATTGAAACTATAGAGAGAAACATTAGAAAGTAAAGGCTTCTGACTTAGTAGTGTAAATATTTGTTGATACGTGAATGTTGAAACTGCGAAGTCACAAATCGTCAATATGTTGGTGAAATTACCAAGATATCAAAGCATTCAAATATGAATGTCTCAAGTCAAGAATACAACAAGAGTCAAAAGAGAGTCAAATCACAAACCAAAGGTTGTGCAAGACAGCTTAATTTATTAATGGAGTAGAGCTCTATTTATAGAGCATATTGTACATCATATACATCATGGAGAGACAAGAAGAGAGGAGTTGCCCTTCCCAATGGCTAGTTGGGGCCAGCAGCACTGACTGGCCTTGGCACTAGTGGCCAGGACAGTTGATCCACGTCCGACGGGACCCAATGGCCCATGTTGTTCCCATAAAGAGTCATGGGCCCTTGTGGCCCATGTTGTCCTATTACAAAATATAAAAATAAATCCTAATGACCTGCCCTATTACAATATTTTAACACCCCCTCTCAAACTTAACGAAAGTTTGTCTAAAAAGATCCTAAATCAAATACAGTTTAATTCTTGTGTTGGCTTGTGACAAGAATTTCCATAATAATAGTATTCAAGTTGCCACAATTTCCTTTAAAACAACTCTATATCATCTTTCCACAATCAAGGTATCAATTCATTTTTCATCCTACATTAAGATTAATGAAGTATCAATACATGCATTCGCTCAATTTCTAAAAACACTAAGACAATTTATGATATCTAATCTAGATGACAAACAAAAAACGAGTCAAAATAAGTTTATGAAGTTGATTTGCTCTAATTCAAGAAAATCATTTGATAGAAAACATTGATATCATCCAAATAAGATTGTCTATTATAACAACTAGATTTATAAATCACTACAAACTTGTGATATTGTAATGGGACCTTCGTATATCAAACAAGCCCTTTAAGGTCAAGCTCAAAACCCGAGTTTTAAGGACAAACTCCAACCCAAACAATCTTTTTAAGGCAAAGCTCTAAACCTTCAAATCAAACAAGCTTTTTAAGGTTAAACTGAAAACCCGTCAAGTCAAACAAGCTTTACGGCTAAGCTCAATCCTGAGTTTTGAAGATAAACTTGAACTCAAACAAGTTTTCTAAAGCAAAGCGCAAAACCTTCACACATTCAATTCCCAAGGCCGTTAAATATCCTTTAAACTCAAAAGTGATTATATGATTCCAAAAATAAGACAATCTATTAGAATTATTAAAACAAGTCAAAGAAATCAACTTTATGCTTTTCAAAAAGTCTTAAAGTTTGTCTCAAAACTCTCTTAAAAGGCAACAGTCTCACAAATTTTATCAAATACAATCTAATCAAAATAACTATAAGTGTTTTTTAATATAAATTACTCTCCAACCAAAAGGCCAACAACATGGAGCATCTTAATCACAAAGATCTCTAATAAAAAGTCCAACAAACGAAGATTATAATCTCATGAAAAAGCAACCTTAAAGTTATCAAGATCACAAATCCTCAAATAACAATAAGTGCATTTTCAAATATTAATTGATTTCCAGCAAAAGGCCACTAACATGAAGTACCTTAATCACAAAGGTCTTCAATAAAAGGCCAAGAACATGGATCTCAATTATATTGGAAGATACAACTTATTATTTTCTAATAAATACATTTTTTATCTTATCAATAGTCAAGTTTGAAATCGTTTAAAAGTCACAACACATTTTTCTTCTAAACATGCCAACAAACAATTTGATACAATCAATCTTGCATACAACCAAGTTAGAAGGAACACACCTATGGGCTCAAGTTTTAATACCCTGTACAGCTGAATCGGATTGAATAGTCAAATATGTTCATTTAACTCAACAATACAAATACTATACAAATATGCAATAATATCCAAACCGATTTCAATCAATGTAATCAAACAACAATTATTATAGTACCAAACCTTTCCAATCATGATTATATAAGCATAAATTTGTACCAATGATTTTCATTGTCTCAAAGGCAAGTGGTCTCACAAGATTTTTAATAGGCAAAGTAACTAAACAAGTCAAATCAACACAATATGAATTAACAAATGGTCCTTCAAAATCACATTCAGAAATTTTTCAAATACAATCAATTTGAGGAACCTCAAAGTTCAAAACACAATGATTTCTTCAAAATCCAAGCAATTATTCAATGACCATTTATTAGAAACAAATTGGGAGTAGCACATGATAAAATGAGAGAAAATCATTTAAGATGGTTTGCAAAGGTAGAAAGGTGACCCAAAGACGCTCCCGTAAGAAGATATGAAAAACAAGATTATGAAAATATTAAAAGAGGGAGAGGACTACGAAAGTGTTGGAAAAAAACAGTAAAGAATAATCTAGTTTATATTGAGTTAACTGCTAGCATGGCACATGATAGAGCTATGGAAAAACAAAGAATTCATGTAATTGACCCCATGTAGTATGAGAAAAGGCTTAGTTGTTGTTGTTGTAAGCATTGCCAGTTCGAAACTTGTCCGACGGTTCAACCCGGAACCAAACTGAAACCACCGGTTTCGGTTTTGGAATCGTAATCGGACCTGCATATGTCTCAATCCGGTTATAATTTGTCTATTTGAAAAACCGGCCTAGAACTATAACTGTAAAAACCAACGGTTTGGGTTCTGGTTTGAACCGTCGGGCCAGTTTCGGGTATGGTTCTAAATCAAATCGCCGATTCCATGTCTAGTTCCTAATCGAACCTCTAGGTCCGGTTCCGAATCAAACCTCCAATTCTAGGTCCAGTTTTGGGTCCGATTCTGAATCCAAAACTACCCGAAACCAGATCTTAAACCACCCAAAACTGTCATAAAATCGAAACTATATCCGAAACCGCCAAACCCAAAACCGTTTGTTGAAAAGTTCGGTTATGGTTCCTCGTTCAACCGGACATGTCTAGGTGTACAACCATTAACCGTTTAACAAGATATGTCAATAAAGGAAAAACAAATATACTGAAGATTTTTGGAGTAAATCCAGGTTTAAGATCCGAAACCCATGCAGTTCACAGTGAAAGAGGGGAAGAGTTACCAAGGACAAGGAATTAAAGTAAACTAAGTAATTCATTGATTCCATACATGCTTGTACTAAAATATATACAAGAGGGTCAGCATGGTAGAAGAATTACACAACACAAGAATCAATTGCTAAGGGATGTCAAGAATCACGTAAAAACAACCGAAGAAATAAGATTACCTGCAGAGCTAATATACGGTCCTCGATGGTATTTGTAATCGTCAACCGAGAAACAGTAACAGGACGAGTCTGCCCAATGCGATGTGCTCTATCAATAGCTTGATCTTCAGTTGTTGGATTCCACCACAGATCCAGCAATACGATATGATTGGCAGCAACCATGTTCAGTCCAAGATTACCAGCCTTAAGTGACATAATCATAACAGTTACCTGACAATTTAGTCAGCAACACGATAATGAAACTACCAGACTTCGTGATAAAAAATGAAAAGATATTATCCTAAATGATGACAATGAAACGCAACCAAAATTGCAAATGGTTTCTAGCAGTTGCAGGTATCTTACTTCTGGAAGGGTATTAAAATCTTTGACAGCCCTATCTCTAGCAGCCAAAGACATAGTCCCGTCAAGCCTTCTGTACTGTAAACATGATTCCTTTAGTGAAACCTCCAAGAGATCAAGCATGCTAGTCCACTGGGAGAAAACGATAGCTTTTTCTGGAATCAAAGCCTTTGTGGCAGACTCCATATGCAATTGTGCATGTACATTCAAATCTGGAGAGTAACTCTTTAAGTCTGTTTGACAAGAAGACATACAGGCTTCATCACACCCTGAAAAACCAGCATTAGTGTTCGGCTGCTGCACCCTATTAAGCGATAGCAAAATCTCCAGTGTGGCTTTAATTTTTGATGAACTGTACGAACTTGGAACTACTGCACTTTCCTCTGACTTTTGAGCACTGAGGATGCTGTCACCATTAGAAGGATCTGAATTACTTCTCAGGGTGTAACTGGAAAAGATGGAGTCGGTACCAATTTGACTTTTGCAGTCAGGTGAAGGACAAAAGTTCTCATCACCAGTCAAACGCTCAGATATACATTGGTTGCAAAAGACATGACCACAGATCGTAATAACAGCATCCTCCGGTGGATCCTGAAAGAGTAACCGGCAAATAAATATTGGCAATTTGGCGTCAAATGCCCAAGTGACTCGATCCACATGTAAATATGTGTAACAAATTCAATGGAATCCTATAGATGACATGAAAAGTATAATATACTGAAAAGTAATAAATTGATGTCACAAGATGATTCAACTTAGGTTACAGTTTGACAAAAGGTCATTGTTGTCCATGGTGCACCGGCTATAGCCATAATTTCCCATCTTTCCTCTAACTTTTCCCAACTCTTTTCTATTATGTCCCGACTCAGAGACACAGGTAAGCCGGTAGAAGAAAGAAGGAAATTATCATCACCACCCACACCTCAACACAGACAGAGGAAGAGTGAGGTAGTCTCCCTTCAGTCAAGCCTGGTAGCTCTTTCTTGTTGGCACAAGCTTGGAGCTGAAAAAAAAGACGTTTTTGTCACATCTGTGTGTGTGGTGTGCGCGTGTGTTCTATTATCTTCCCTCTTAAATTGGCAGTCCCTGTTCTCTATTCTGCTCCACACTGAAAGTCATTGTTGCAAGTAAGGAGGGACAACATTGATAACGTTGACCAAGATGGCTGTCCACCAATTATTCATCAAAAACAAACGGAACAAAAAGATGAAAATCAATCAAGCACTTTCCACAAAAAATCAAGTGCACATGAGGTAAACAGGAAAATACAACCCTTCATTACTATTCGAAGCATACAATTACTAGGAAGCATGATATGAGAGGCAATTATAAGACAGTTGCTACCAATTATCAATGCTACAAGAATTAATGAAGAATAGCAAACTTCATTCACAAAATTATAGGGAACTGCAGTAGTTGATATCGGGTAACCCTTCATTACTATCCAAAGAATAAAATTAACAGGAAACATAGATATGAGAGGCAACTGAGAGACAGTTGCCAGCAAGTATTACTGTTACTAAGTGGATGAAGAATAACAAACTGCATTCACAATATTTAAAGGGAACTCAAAGAATTGATATCAGTTAACTGCCTTATAGCACCCAGGAGCCTGCCAAGACCATCTTATGTTCCCAAAGAAAAAAGAATTCCCTCCATCAATTCCCTAATCGCCAAATACCTGACCCTAGGATGCTAGGACCATACTGAAACAAAGAAGGAATAAAAGCATGAACATGCTCACACACCTCATAAAGTTAAACTCGTGACCAAGATTTCTGATGAAACTCAGATAACTGCAACTAAATTGACGACCAAGATAAATAATTCTCTTCTTTATTATTAAATACTCAATAACCAACATTCAGATTGAAGTAACTTAAAATTGTGTACCCCCATGAGCTAGATGAAAATATGAATTACATCAATTGATCGTTATCAATTCCTAACAGTAGAAACAAAATCTACCATATGCAAGATGATTCAGACTAAAAAATAATGCAAACCACCTGAATTCCATGAAATTATAAATTCTCAAATTGAAAGGTACCAGGTCCAAGAATGAGAGAGAGAGAGGTCATACACTGCAGATAGCACATATCACAGAGGAGGATTCCAAATGATTCAGAAGACTCGTCTGAATTTCGGTAGGAAGCTCGTGTGCTGCCTCAGCAGATAACTTGTTACTGGAATCAGAGTGATATCCCTTTACAAGAAGAGGGTGGTCACAGGCTTGACGAAGGCGCAAGAGAAGCAAAAGTATGTTCGCGTAATTTTGGTTTACTGTCCCAGCAGTTGCATATTCCTGGAAGCAGATATGATATCAATAGCACCAACCACGGTGCACAGAGCAAAACAACACATACACGAATAAAATATATCAACAGAAACACAAGAGGAAAGCAGATAATTAAACAAATAACAGCAAAGGACTAACATAACATAATATCTTTTAGCAACTTCCAGTCCCACATATACATACATACACACACCTATGCATTTAAATACATGCATGAATGCATCCATGCGTACATACATACACACACAGATATGTGTTTGTGTGTGTTTGTGTGCACTAGCAACTTCCCAGGGCCATTCTAAGTTCCTGTGAATACAAGGAACCAAGATATAATAAACTCAAAACTGCATCTTGCGTATTCAGGTAAATGAGAAGAGAAACATTAAGAAAACCTCAATAATTTTCCTGCAGCAGAAATCTAGTTTCATTAGAAGAAAATGCATGCAGCAAAAGCCCCTGTAAAATTAGTAAATTACATCAATGGTCAGATCTTTCATGACTGAATCAACTAGACTGAGTCTATGAAACATTATCCTGCCTCCCTAGACTGATGTCACAAAGAACAAGATAATTTACCATATAATGTGTTCCTAATGTATCTTAAAATGACATCAAAATGCACGTCATTTATCTGTAGAAGTGGAATGTTATAGTGTTCCACTCCATACAGTACCGTCATCACACCATGAAGTGACACGGAACACCACTGCCAAAATATAGCTTATTTTGTTGTTTTAAGAATCAAGTGCATTTCAAGGGAAGATTCCACCTTCTAGGGCCACAAATACTGATAGAAAATCATATTTTCTCTTCCTCCGTAACAAACACACCTTTCAGCCTTAGACCAGGGTCTCTCTCTCTCTCTCTCTCTCTCTCTCTCTCTCTCTATATATATATATATATATATATATATATATATATATATATATATATATAAAGTCCTTGCAAGAAATCTATAGCATATATATTATAAAGAATAGAGAATAGGGAGACACATCCAAAATGGAAGTATAAACCAGTACCAACACTCAAAGATTGAGGAAGAAATATGAGGCAGACGAAGAAGGAAACAAAGAAGATATGTGATTTTAAATCTCCAAATGAGCAGGCAGTGCTATTTCATACAAAATATAGGGAAAGCAGGAAAAGAAAGAAAGGCCAGGTGGTGGTGAAAAGATGATGGAAGGGCAATCAGAAGAGAAACCAAATGGATTTGTAGCTCCAATTTCCAAGGCAGCCTATCAAATAAACTTAAGGGACGGATAGGATCTTGAAGAGTATCGGATACATGGGGTTAACTTATTACACTTCAACAATTGACCGAACGCTTTCATTCTTTAGTCAAATCTAACTTTCAAGCAATAAATATTTCATAGTATCCATGTAAATGTAGTAGACAGTGTTATTTGACACATATCATGTATTGTTTTGGTCCACGATACGATATATATTATATCATAGTGTATCCTAATTTAATACTAAAAAATTAGTAAAAATCCAAAAAAATCTGATAATTACAAAGAATTCATATAATGCAAAGTTTAGTACATATTCATCATTCACCATTCAACAATTGAAAAAGAATTACATATTTTGAAGCAAAAAATGAAATATATTAATATTATCAAGATCATCAACTAAATAATCTCCATCTTCTCCTTGTTGAAGATCCTCACCACCTACAACAACAGCTAAGCCTTTTCCATACTAGACGGGATTGGCTATATGGATTTTTTGTTTCCACAGAGCCCTATCATGTACCATGTTAGCAGTTAATTCAAAATAAGCTAGATCATTCTTTATTGTTTTCCAACACTTTTGTGGTCGTCCTCTACCTCTTTTATACTTTCCAAATTTAGTTTTTCATACATTTTTACAGGTTCTTCTTTTGATCTTCTTTCTATATGTCCAAACCATCTTAAACGATATTCTCTCATTTTATCTCTTATTGGTGATACTCCTAATTTGTTTCTAATAACCTCATTATGTATATGGTCTTTTCTTATATGACCACTCATCCATCTCAACATCTTCATTTCTGTCACAGACATCTTTTGTACATGTTGATGATTAACTACCCAACACTCAGAACCATAAAACATGGCAGGTCTAATTGCTGCTCTATAATATTTACCTTTTAACTTTAATGGTATCTTCTTATCATAAAGAATACATGATGCTCCTCTTCATTTTAACCAACCAGCATTAATTCTATGCGTAATATCTTCATCAATTCTTCCATAACTCTGAAAATTTGATCCTAGGTATTTAAAACTTTCCTTTGGGGGATGCAATGTATGCCAATTTTATTGTCTATGTCCTCTAAAGTAACCAAATGATCAAACTTACATTCCATATATTCCGTCTTTGTTCTACTAAGTTAGAGGCCTTTGCTTTCTAATGTTTCTCTCCATAGTTCTCATTTTCAATTAACTTTTTCCTTAGACTCCTCCACTAACACAATGTCATCTGCAAATAACATACACCAAGGTACTTCATCTTGAATATGTTTTGTTAACTCATCAATCACCATTATAAATAAGTATGGACTTAAAGTTGATCCTTGATGTAACCCAATATTAACTTCAAAGAAGTTTGTCATTCCTTCATTAGTCCTCACACATGTTTTTGCACCATCGTACATGTCTCTTATAAGGTTGTCATTCCTTCATTAGTCCTCACACATGTTTTTGCACCATCGTACATGTCTCTTATAAGGTTACAGTATGTCAATGAGATACCTCTTTTTTTCAAGGTTCTCCAAAGAACCTCCCTCGATACCCTATCGTAAGCTTTTTCTAGATCAATAAATATCATGTGAAGGTCTTTCTTTTTTGCTCTAAAATGTTCCATAAGACGTCTCAAAAGGTGAATCGCTTTAACAGTAGATCTGCCTTGCATGAATCCAAATTGGTTCTATGTTGTACTTAATACTTGTTTTAACCTACGTTCAATATTTCTTTCCCATAATTTCATATAATAGCTCATTAACTTGATACCCCAATAATTCACACAATTCTTAATGTCTCTGTTGTTCTTATATATGGGTATAAGTGTACTCGCTCTCGATTACTCGGTCATCTTTTGGTTTCTCCATATTTCATTAAGTAGTCTTGTGAGCCAAGTGATTCCTATTTCTCCTAGTATTTTCCAAACTTCTATAGGAATATTGTCTGGTCCTACCGATTTACCACCTTTCATATGTTTAAGAGCCTCTCCCTTGTTCTTATATATGGGTATAAGTGTACTTGCTCTTCATTCTTCGGGCATCTTTTGGTTTATCCATATTTCATTAAATAGTCTTGTGAGCCAAGTGATTCCTATTTCTCCTAGTATTTTCCAAACTTCTATAGGAATATTGTTTAGTCCTACCGATTTACCACCCTTCGTATGTTTAAGAGCCTCTTTGACTTTGTTCTTTTGAATACATCGGTAGAAATTGTGGTTTATATACTTTTCTTATTTGGCTAACTCTCCTAAGCTAATACTAACATCTTTATTTTCATTAAAAAGCTTATAAAAATAGTTTTTTCATTTATTTCTTATATCATCATTTGCCACTAAAATTTTTCATCCTCGTTTTTTATGCATCCAACAGAATTAAGATCTTTAGTTTTCTTATCTCTAGCCCTAGCTATCCTAAAAATATCTCTTTCACCCTCTTTTGAGTTCAGTTTTTTATATAAATCCTCCCAATTTTTAGCTTTTACTCTACTGACGGCCTTTTTTGCTTCTTTCTTTGCTTTCTTATAAGCCTCTAACGTTTCATTAGTTTTCTTAGCATAATGTAATTTGTAACATGCATTCTTTGCCTTGATTTTATTTTGCACTACTTCACTCCACCACCAAGCTTCTTTTTGTGCCGGTACACCTCCCTTAGGAATACCTAACACATTTTTCGTCACTTTCCTAATATGTTTAGCCATATTGTTCCACATATCACCAGGTGTATCAACATAATTCCAAATATCTCCTCGAAGGACTTTCTGTTTAAATATATATTCTTTCTCGCTTTTGAGGTTCCACCAATTAGTCTGAATAGCTCGATGCATTCTTTTCTTCTTTGTCCATTTTTTTATTTATAAATCCATAACTAAAAGTTAATGTTGGGTGGTTAAGCCTTCTCCTGGAATTACCTTGTAATATTTATAACACGCTCTATCTTTTTTTCTACAAATAAAGTAATCAATTTATGTTTGTGGCTACTCTTATAAGTAATTAAATGTTCATCTCGTTTTTTGAAGATTGTATTGATTATAAAGAGATCAAATGCCCAAAATTAAAAATCTCCCTACCTTCCTCATTTATATCCTCAAAACCAAAGTTTTCATGAATACCTTGATATCCTAATGCCTCTTTATCGACATGTCCATTTAAGTCTCCTCCTAAACAAATCATCTTCCTTTGCAGAATCCTTTGAATCACCTTATCTAACTCTTCCCAAAAAGTTGTCTTTATACTATCTTCTATTCCTACTTGGGATACGTAAGCATAAACTATATTCGAAACCTTTGCTCCTAACACTAATTTCAACATCATGATTTGGTCACCATGTCATTGTATGTCTACTACACTATCCTTTAAATCTTTATTTATGATAATACCAACTCCGTTTCACGCATTTTCTTTAAGTGAGTACCATAATTTAAAATCTGTATCTTCTATCTCCATTGCTTTTTCTCCAACCCACTTTATCTCTTGTAAACATAGAATATGAATCTTTCTCCGAATCATAGTATCTACCACCTCCATTAGCTTAATGGATAATGTTCTGATATCCCAAGAACCAATACGAATCTTATTATCTAGGACTAGCTTCCTTATCCCCCGCATCCGTCCATATTGAAAATGTGGAGACCCTCTCTATAATTATTCACTACGTTCAGACGATAATATAGCAGGACTAAGTTCTTTACCCACACCCGTTCATGATGTGGGAACCCTCTCTCCAATTAATTCACTACATCCGGATGAAAATGTAGTGGCCCTTGCTTACTTATCGCTGCATTCGGGCTCTACAGCACGTCGCTAGGCGGGAATGCCCCAAAGCAATGCTCATAATTTGTGTAATCCATGGTATAAAAATCCAATAAAGTTTTACGCTGGCTGTCGAAAGCCTAACACAACCCTCCTCCTTTATCCGGGCTTGCGACTGGCAATGCAAGGGTGATCCCTTACATGGGCGGAGTTTGAAGATCCTCACCACCTTTTGCTTCAAAATCTTCAACTCCTTGATGATATTATTGGGCTCCTTCCAAATTAATCAATGTAATGTCTTTTTCAGTTACGAGTGCATTTTTTTCATTATCTTTAATAATTCACTCTTCTAATATACCAAAATTATCCAAACTTATTGGATTAAATTGATTTTCTTCTCTATTTAGCTTTTTTTATTTGCCTACAAGAAAGAAAGATAAATAATTAGTAAATAACATTAACAATTGAAGTCAAACAAATATTGAATTGAATCTTTTAGTAGTAACTAATACAAGATTACCTCTGTTGGACCCGCATGTTACAATGGATGAAAACTAAGTCTTAATCTTTAAGCTGCTTATTTTTCAACATGTGTTTTTTTTTGTAGATGTGTTCAAAGACACTCTAATTCCTTTCACAACCCGTTGCACTATAGGTTTGGTTAAGAACTCTTACTGCAAAATCTCTAAGGTTTCGGGAATCACTTTCAAACCTATTTCACCAAATATCTGTAGAAAAATACAAACATCAGGGACTTAATCCATAATAAATATATGATTTAAAAAACTTAAATACGAAAATAAAGAGTTTACCTGGACGCATATTAGTGCAGTTGTGGATTGTTACAGGCAAACCCATTAAGTGAAGAGCATTATCATAAATCTTCATCTCTCGATGTATAAATCTTCATCTACTGTACTCTCATGAGGAACTAATTTGTCTAAACAATCAATGATGCCTCGATTAACCTCACCGTCACTTTTAAAGCTTGATGAGTACCTGAATGTTGGGTTTAAGAAATATGTTGTTAAATGAATAAGTTATACAATTGTTTCTTCCGTCTATTACTGGCACATAATATGTCTTTCTTTCATTAAAATTACTTCTAATGACTTCTTTTGCCCTATTCATGGCTTTATAAAGATAGCTCATAAATGGTTTCTCCTCGCTATCAGTTACTCTCAAAACCTTTATTAAAGGACATGCAATTCTCAATAGTCTAACATATGCATTCCAAAATATACTCCTGAAGATTGTCTCTGAAATCTCATTTAACTTTTTGTTTCTTCTATTTTGAGACAACTCTGCAAATTGTTATCACTCATATGAGAAGAACATTCTCTTCAAGGCTTGCTTTTGTCTCACAGCTCTATACAAATAAGAAATTAGTTGCAAACTCAGTTAAAGCTTTACGAAGCAGCTCTACACCATCTGTATATCTCATCATACATAATACAAAGGCATGGTTGTAGATAAATTTGATGATATCTTGGCAATACTCAATTGCTTTCTTTATTTCATCCATCTAACCAATATCCTCAAGGATTAGATCTAAACAATGGGTTATACATAGTGTCTAATAGAAAGTCCCATAAATATCTGTCAACTCCTTCCAAGCTGCTTTATAGTTAGTTGCA
Source organism: Brasenia schreberi (assembly GCA_036023115.1). NCBI lineage: Eukaryota > Viridiplantae > Streptophyta > Magnoliopsida > Nymphaeales > Cabombaceae > Brasenia > Brasenia schreberi. The sequence continues at coordinate 40,888,384 of JAYKKT010000092.1, read as the reverse complement.
TTATCTGTAATGAATTGGACTATATTATCTAGCTCAACCTCGCATATCACCTTATCAAACTCTTGTCTTAGGATCTCTGCAGTATGCCTCTCCTCTAACAAGTCTAGAGATCTCAAAAATATAAATTCTTTAGGACAGTAGACAAGAAAATTTAACAAATTCCTTCCTCGCCTATGTATCTATCCGTCTGTCATAGATAATGCATCTTGTCTCCTTCCATGACTCTCTCAAAGTCGAACAATATTCTTACACTTCAAGGACAGTCTTATCTAATAGATTTCATGATATGTATCTATTCTCATAAGAGGGCATCTTGTATCCTGGACCAATATTAGCATTTGCATCTGTCAATACTTGAAAATAAAAATTGTTTGTTGCATTAAATGAATTGCATGCATCATAAAACCATCTGCCCATTATAAGGTTTGCCTTCTCATGCAGTTGTTCTAAAGCCATAACATGAATTTCAGATTGAACACCATGTGTAGTGCTACGAGAAAAAATGATTGTATAGCAGAAGAAGCTCTTCCTCTACTCCTTCCTCTTCTACCACTTCTACTTGCAAAATCTTTAACAACCGTCTTTCCTCTGGTTGATGGTCGAGAACTGCTACTACCAATCTCTGAGAACCCTTTTTTCTCTGGTTGACGGTCGAGAACTACTGCTACCAACCTCTGACAACCCTCTTTCCTCTGGTTGATGGTCGAGAACTACTACTACCAACCTTTGTTCTATCGTCACAAGGAAAGGAATATTATCACCCAATCCAATAGCATGTCATCATCTTCCTTAAACATTTATAAATCATCATTTTGTTGTCTCCTCTCATGTATGCTCTCAATCATCTTCAAACATTATCATTTAATAGCTTTAGTCAATTTTTTAACTCTGCTCGTGCAAAGAACAACTTCTTTCTTAGTCCCTGCTAGGTGATGATGTTTTAATCATGAAATTTCATCACTAACCACCTTCTCACAAAAAAAAAATTGATCTTCAATCTATTTTCCTCAACTGTTGTAACCCACTGCCATGTTGGATCATCGGATCGAGATTGGAAGTCCCTAACACCCCTTCTAGCCATCTCAATTACACACTTCAATTCAATAAAAAAACTTGAAAATAAAAGCACTTCATAAATCTCCAATATTCACTTAACACTCATATTTTGTCATTTAAAAAAATGCAAAAGACAACAAATACAAAGAAAAATTTCTGAAAAACACCAAAATTATATCACAATCCGAGTTATGAGGCTTACACGGACACCATAGAGCACTTTTTTGAAAGCCTTGAACACCAAGGAAGAGGAGAGCCACCGAAGAAAGGCTTGAGCAATGTTGGGGAGCCGTAAAGAGACTCCAAAACCCCGCAAAAATGCAGTTTTCTGTTCGGCCAGGGGCCCTTTAAAAGGATCCATGGCCGTATTGCCCGTCTAAGTCACACACACACTTCTAAGGGGTGGAGTGTCGACCTCGACACGGGTGCGACACCGACACCGTGTCAGTGTGGCATGGCAAAAAAAATGGAAGAATTTTTTTTTTATAGCTCACGGTTCTGTTGTATATGGTGTATTTATCCTGCAAAACCTGAGCAAAGAGGGAGTAATCCGTGAAGACGATGAAACCGAAGACTATTAGTCGACTCATGACCTTATCTCCCATGATGACCACCTGAGTTACCTCACCATAGTTTCCAAAATGCTCCTTCAGCTTGTCTTCCATCATCTCCCATGAAACTCTTTAAAATCTGGTATCGATTTTGAAGTTTGGGTCTTTTTGGATAAATGGGTCCGGATAGTGAAGATTGATTTGTGTATGATGATGAAATTAGTAATTGTTTACCATTTATGTGTTTTGCTTTAATATAAAGTTGTGTACTTGCTATTGTCATATACTTATGTTAATTGATGTCTCACTTGTTGTAGCTTGAATATTATATATAATATATAATATTATATACCCTAGCCGTGTCGCCGCACCCAAAATTTTTGAAATTTTCCGTATCCCGCACCTGCACCTATGTGACATAGTCGCCCGTATCGTACACATTAACACTGGTAGTAGAGCATAGTAAGGCCAAGTCAATGTGGTATAGAACAGTAAGGTCGAAAGTAACCCCTTTTCCTAGTGGAAAAAACTTTGTTAAAGACCATAATGGGGATCAGGAATGTCAGCCCTCAAAAGCAAAAAGAATGTATAAACAAAACAGAGATTCACAAGGAGTGAATTCTGTGAGGAAACCTTTTTCCTGCAGTCAAATATGGATGGATCTGTTTCAGTGAAAGAAAGAGTTATGTTTGTTAACCTCAATAGCTTCTGCCTATTTCGCAGATAAGTTCATGTTGTACTGATCGTTTATGGGATGAGCTGCAATACTTTGCACAAATTTAATGTGCAACATGTACAAAGGAAAGAAGGGAATAGAATAAGAGGAAGTCTTATAGTTGACGGAAAACATAGAAAAGAGCTTTCATTAATTAGGGCAGTCGGCCCCTCCATCTTTTGTATTGTGCATCACATTTATCACTTATGCAGATCAATATCGAATGATTTTCCCCAAGCGAGCACTTAGTCAATTACAATTGGAATTTTACATGTCCTCAATATTTTATAATTTGTAAATCAAGATTAGCCATGTTAACTGACTAAAGTTTCTTCTTACAGTGCATTCAAATGGGGAAGAACTTGGGAATTACAGAATTAATCCAAAGAAAATCATATGCTGGATTCATGGTGCAATAGGCAAGCACAGTGCACCACAATGTCACATGCATGATGCCCAACATAAGAGCCTTCAATCAAGTGGGGCACAAAAGAAGCAACAATGAGACATTATAATTCAGAAGCAAGTGATTATCGAATTTGGAATGGTTTATGCCAATGTTATCCGTATCGCACTGTATTGTACGATATGGTGCGATATGCATCGTATCGTGGGACTCCACGATAAGATACATGTATCATGTTGTATCATGCAATATAGCCTATATCGCCCGTATTTACATTTTCAATCATATTTGTTATTGACCTCATGCAATATAGCTATTGAGGTTAACAATCATACATCGTGACTTTTTAAAGGTCCTTGACTGAATAGAAAGTCACGTTTCTGCAGGGTTTATGTATTCCGTTTGCATTTTCAATCTCCTCCAAGGTGACTTCCAATTAGGGTGAGGCATCTCCAAGAGTTTTCAAGGGTCTCCAACACCACCATCACTCAGACAGTGGCAACACCAAAATTCTGGTGATTGTGGTATAGTTTTTTATTTTTCTCTTTGTATTTGGTGTTTTCTTGTATTATTTGTTTTTTCTTTTTTAAACAACAATATACGTGAATATCCTTTTCATTGTATTTGTGAAGTGGGAGACACTCTATTTGAGTGTTTTGTTGGTTTATGAAGTGAAGATTAGGGATTTATGAAGTGTTTTTATTTTCAGGTTTATTAAGATTGTTTATTAAGATTGAAGTGTTAAAATTGAGATGGCAGGAACGAGTGTTAGGGACTCCTAATCTTGGTTCGATGATACAGCATGGCAGTGGGGTACAACATTTGAGGAAAATATATTGAAAATCACTTTTTTTTGTGAGGGTGATTAGTGGTGGAATTTCTCATTTGAAACGTCACCAAGTAGGGACTAAAAAAGAGGTTGATCCTTGCACGGGCAAAGTTAGGAAAGTGTCAAAAGCAATTAAATGACAATGTCTACAGATGATTGAGAGTATAATTGAGAGGAGGCAACAAAAGTATCATATAGAGATGTTTGGGGAAGAGGATGATATTGTTGGACTTAGTGATAACATCCCTTATGATGACAGTAGTAGTTATCAACCTATAACCAAAGAAAAGAGGGTTGTTAAAGAGGTTGGAAGTGGTAGAAGAGGGAGGGCTAAAGAAAAATCTTATTCTGGCAAACATTCATTTTTTCTACTAGTACTACACTTGGTGCTCAACTTTAAATTTGTGCTTCTATGACTTTAGAGCAATTACATGAGCAAGCAGACCTTTTAGTAGGGAGATGGCTTTATCATGCTTAAATTTCATTTAATGCAGCAAATTCTTTTTATTTCCAAGCAATGGAAGATGCCATTGCTAACATTGTTTGACTTTAAAAGAGTCATGAAAGGATATGGGATGTACTATCATGACAGATTGATGGACAAATAGGCGATGAAGGACTTTGTTAAACTTTATTTTTTATTGTCCTAAAGTACTTATATTTTTGAGATCCCTAGACATGTCAGAGGAGTGGCATATCGTAGAGGTTCTAAGGCAAGAATTTGATAAGGCGATATTGAAGGTTGGTCTTGATAATGTAATCCAATTAATTACAGACAATATAACTAAGAAAAGGAGTTAGTTGATACTTATGAGATTTTTTATTAGACATCACGTGCAGCCCATTGTCTATATCTCATCATGGAAGATATTGGAGAGATGAATGAGGTAAAGGCAGTTTGTCAAGATATCACAAAATTTATCTATAACCATGCTTTTGTATGATGAGGAGATATACAAATGGTGCAAAGCTCATTCATACAACTGCTACTCGGTTTTGCAACTAATTTTTTATCATTATAGAGTATTGTTAAACAAAAACAAGCCTTAAAGAGAATATTTTTCTCAGATGAGTGGCAACAATTTGCAGAGTTGCATCAAAATAAGAGAAACAGAAAACTTAATGAGATTTTAGAGACAATCTTTAGGAGTACATTTTGGAACTCCTATGTTAGACTATTAAGGATCACAAGTCCTTTAATCAAAGTTTTGAGATTGACTGACAACAAGGAAAAGTCATCTATGGGTTATCTTTATGAAGCCATGAATAAGGCTAAGGAAGCTATTAGAAGCAATTTTAATGGAAAAAAAGAAAGATTATGTACCCGTATGAAATATTATCGATAATAGATGAAATAAATAGTTGCATCAACAATTTACTACTTAAATCCAACATTTAGGTATTTTGTAAGCTTTAAAAGGGACAGTGAGATTAATCGAGGTATCATTCATTGTATAAACAGATTAATCTCTTATGAGAGTAGAGCAAATGCTATACATAAAGAGATAGAGATCTATAATAATGCTCTTCACTTGATGGGCTTGCCTGTAGCCATTCGCAACCGTACTAATATGCGCCCTGATAAATTGTTTAGCTTAATATTTAAGTTTCTTAAATCTTATATTATTGTGAAATAAATCTTTATGTTTGTCTTTTTCTATTAAATGTTTGGAGGAATAGGTATTTTGCAATAAGAGTTTTGAGTGAACCCTTTAGTGAAACTAGTCGTGAAAGGAATTGGAGTGTCTTTTAATATATCCACACAAAAAAGCACAAAAGGTTAGAACATAGACGGCTCAATGACCTAGTTTTCATCCGTTAGAACATGCGGCTCCGATAAAGGTAATAAGAGATTAGTTACTAATTAACTATTAAATTTAATATTTTATTTTATTTTATTGTTAATATTATTTACTTATCTTTCTTTTAGGCAATTAAAAAAGTTAAATAGGGAGGAAAACCAATTTGCTCCAATAAGTCTAGACAATTTTGATATCTTAGAGAAGTGGATTATAGAAGACAATGAAGCAAATATACTCCTAACCAAAGAAAACATTTAATGTATTAATTTGGAAGAAGTGCAACAACATCAAGAGGATTATGATTTTGATTTTAAGCTAAAGGTAGTAATGATCTTCAACAAGGAGGAGAAGATGAAGATTATTTAATTGATCCTGATTACAATACGTAATTCTTTTTTCAATTATGAAAGTTGTAATTATGCTAAGGATGTAATGCTTAAATGCTTTATACATTGAAAATCGAATGGTGATTGATGAATATTTACTCAACTTATGTATTATATGAATTGTCTTCAATTAATTTTTGTGATTTTTTCCAATTTTTTAGTATTAAAAAACGATATGAGGCGATACAATACGATACAATATCAATATGTATCGTGAATCAAAATGATACATGATATGATACACGACGAACAACAATGGTTTGTGTAGAGAACATTATGCTTTAGCAGACACAAGAAAAGAAAAGGATTATTAGATCCTAAAATAGACCAATGATAATAGTCTAGCGTTGCAACTTTTAGGGGTTATTGCAAGAAAGAAGACCTTAAATCGCAAACGTGAAACAGCCTCTAGCTTGGAGTAAAAAGCACGCTCCTCCATGGAAAAATCCACCTTCTTCAAACATATTGATTTAGGAGGCAAAAAGATGATAGGCTTCCCATCGATTAAAGTCCCTGCTTCAAAGGAGTTTATGTTAGAGTTGAAACATGGCACTAGTACGTGAACAACAATAATGTCTAAAAAATATGATACAAATGGCAATGGCTAGGTGGCTACTAAATGTCATGCATAAACAATCTAGTTATCACAACCATGGTACAAAATCAATGAACTGGTTTGCACCAAATAGGTAGCACCTCTGACGACTTACCATCAAATTATATATCCTAGACCGTGCCATGTAATTTTATAGCCGAAACCACATGGTTCATCACAATTTACCAATATCAAGGAAAAATATGGTGACCCAGAAGGGGAATTAAGGTATTCAAACTAAAGGAGACACTAGTTCATCCAACAGGTCACCCTGGCTACAAGACCAGTCTACTAGGAAGCCGTGCTTAGTGAGCAACAAGTACCAGAAGGTTTTACGCCTATGAGAAGGAATTTGTAAAACAAAAGATTTGATGTCATTTCCACCCATCTTGGACAAGTGGCTTTTTCATTGAGGAATACATATAAGAGATAAGAAACATACAAATGGATAAGAAAAATGTTCAAGCAATTTATAGGGGATAATACACATGAAAAGTAAGAGTTTTGTTGGAAAATGAAGTGGCAAGAGTAACAAAATTTGCAGATGGTCTCAGGAAGCGTTGGGCCAAATATAGGTGCTCTGTTGTCAATATGTTATGGGCAGATAGGAGAGGAGGGACATTCATCAATTTTTGTGCATTGCCTACAGATTATCTTTGACTGGTTTATGTATCCAGAACAACAAAGGATGACTGTTTGGTCAGCTAGAAAAATGTGGTGCTACTGATTATAAAATATGTTTCATATCATGTTAAAGCAAGATGTTGATAGGCTATGTCAGTTACAAGCTTCTTTTGGTGCTTGACGTGGAGACTGATATACTCTTCCATATTGATTCACCAATCCATAACATCTGCTAATCCATAACATACCAATCCTAATAGGGCATCATTGTATCTTAATTTCTCAGGGATGCCCTAGATCATTTAGTGGAATTTTCTCTGTGGCAGCAGTGAAGTAGGATACTAGAAATAGTCTTCCAAACCACTTAAATCTGTTATCTTGTGGTTCATCTGATTTTTTTGTCTTTGATAATTCATGTTTGCTCTTTGTTTCCTAAGAATTTTACTGTACAAATTTTGGTCTAATGGGTAGTACCTCTACATGGAGCAGTATCTTTGATATCGTAAACATTCTTGAAAATATACACACACTTACATTTCAATATTATTAAGACAAAATAACTCTTTCCATATTCATAAAAGGAAGAGTGATTGATGGCATCAAAAGCTTAATCATTTTGCTTTCGCAATATAATGAGAAATAAATAAATAAAAAAGAATAGCAAGAGGGAATCATCTCGATAGCATCCTGTTAGCAATAATTGAAGATAATCAAGAATGGTCAAAAGATGATGAATTTGCATATGGAGATGGTTCACACATATGGCAAGAGGTTGAATTATCATATGAAGCATCAAGAGGATGAGAAGGTGCACATATGAGGTTGAAACCAAGAAAAATGCAACAGAACCAGAGTAACATACAATGCAAGAGGCACAGTTTGGATAATAGAAAAAGAGGACTATGATTTTGAAGAAACAGAAGGCAATTTTGCATAATAAGAAAAGAAGAGGACTTTGATTTCAAAGAAACAGAAGACAACAGCGACAACAACAATAACGACAACAAGGACAATCAAACCATGTTTCAAAGAAGATTCTAACCATGCCAAACCATTCAATCTTGTGCTTGTCGTTCAGATCCTGAAGAGCTCTCAAAGGAAAAACAGCTGGGAGTTCACGTTCTCATCATCCTTGGTGAAATCAATTCCACATTTTATTTATTTTTGCTTTAGACAAGCTAGTTGTTAGGCCCTTTGCAGAATGTTACTATATGCATGTTTATTTTCACATTATGTATGGTTGTTATATTTGTCTAGATGTCTTCATTTTTCATGTAACTCCGCCCATGTAAGGGATCACCCTTACATTGCCGGTCCCAAGCCCGGATAAAGGAAGAGGGTTGTGTTAGGCTTCCGACAGCCAGCGTAAGACTTTGTCGGATTTTTATACCATGAATTACACAAATTATGAGCATTGCTTTGAGGCGTCTTCGCCTAGCGACGCACTGGAGATCCCGAATACAGTGATAAGTAAGCAAGGGCCACTACATTTTTCGCCCGAATGTAGTGAATCAATTACAGAGAGGGTTCCCACATCATGGACGGATATGGGTAAAGAAGTTAGTCCCGCTACAATGCCACCCGAGTGTAGTGAATAATTTATAGATAGGGTCTCCGCATTTTCAATATGGACGGATGCGGGGGGTAAGGAAGCTAGTCCTAAATAATAAGATTCGTATTGGTTCTTGAATTACCGGAACATTATCCGGTAAGCTAATGGAGGTGGTAGATACTATGATTCGGAGAAAGATTCATATTCTATGTTTACAAGAGATAAAGTGGGTTGGAGAAAAAGCAAAGGTGGTAGCGAATACAGGTTTTAAATTATGGTACTCAAGTAAAGAAAATGCTCGAAACGGAGTTGGTATTATCATAAATAAAGATTTAAATGATAGTGTAGTAGACATACAATGATATGGTGACTCAATCATGACGTTGAAATTAGTGTTAGGAGCTGAGGTTTTGAATATAGTTTGTACTTACGCACCTCAAGTAGGACTAGAAGATAGTATAAAGACCACTTTTTGGGAAGAGTTAGATAAGGTAATTCAAAAAATTCTACAAAGAGAGATGATTTGTTTAGGAGGAGACTTAAATGGACATGTCAGTAAAGAGGCATTAGGATATGAAGGTACTCATGGAAACTTTGGTTTTGGGGATATAAATGAGAAAGGTAGGGAGATTTTAAATTTTGCTATGACATTTGATCTCTTTATAGTCAACACAATCTTCAAAAAACGAGATGAACATTTAATTAATTAGAAGAATGGCTTATCACAAACACAAATTCATTACTTTATTTGTAAAAAAAAAAGATAGAGCGTGTTATCAAGATTGCAAGGTAATAGGAGAAAGCTTAACCACCCAACATCGACTTTTAGTTATAGATTTACAAATAAAAAAATGGACAAAGAAGAAAAGAATGCATCAAGCTATTCGGACTAAATGGTGGAACCTCAAAAGCGAGAAAAAAAAAATATTTAAACAGAAAGTCCTTCAAGGAGATGTTTGGAATTATGTTGGTGCACCTTGTGATATGTGGAACAATATGGCTATACATATTAGGAAAGTGGCGAAAGATGTGTTAGGTGGTGTATCGAAGGGAGGTGTACCGGCACAAAAAGAAGCTTGGTAGTGGAGTGAAGTAGTGCAAAATAAAATCAAGGCAAAGAGGGCATGTTACAAATTACATTATGCTAAGAAAACTAGTGAAACTTTAGAGGCTTATAAGAAAGCAAAGAATGAAGCGAAAAAGGTCGTCAGTGAAGCAAAGCTAAAATTTGGGAGGATTTATATAAAAAACTCAACTCAAAAGAGGGTGAAAGAGATATTTTTAGGATAGCTAGGGCTAGAGATAAGAAAACTAAAGATCTTAATTATGTTAGATGCATCAAGGACGAGGATGAAAAAATTCTAGTGGCAAATGATGATATAAGAAATAGATGAAAAAACTATTTTTATAAGCTTTTTAATGAAAATAAAGATATTAGTATTAGCTTAGGAGAGTTAGCCAAATAAGAAAAGTATATAAACCACAAATTCTCCAGATGTATTCAAAAGAATGAAGTCAAAGAGGCTCTTAAACATATGAAGGGTGGTAAATCGGTAGGACCAAACAATATTCCTATAGAAGTTTGAAAAATACTAAGAGAAATAGAAATCACTTGGCTCACAAGACTATTTAATGAAATATGGAGAAACCAAAAGATGCCCGAGGAATGGAGAGTGAGTACACTTATACAGATATATAAGAACAATGGAGTCATTCAGAATTGTACGAATTATTGAGGTATCAAGTTAATGAGTCATACTATGAAATTGTGAGAAAAAATTATCGAACGTAGGTTAAGACAAGTATCGAGTGAAACAGAGAACCAATTTGGATTCATGTCAGGTAGATCTACTGTTGAAGCGATTCACTTTTGAGACGTCTTATGGAAAATTTTAGAGCAAAAAAGAAAGACCTTCACATGATATTTATTGATCTAGAAAAAGCCTATGATAGGGTACCGAGGGAGGTTATTTGGAGAACTTTGGGAAAACGAGGTATCTCATTGACATACATTAACCTTATAAGAGACATGTACGATGGTGCAAAAACATGTCTAAGGACTCATGAAGGAATGACAGACTTCTTTGAAGTTAATATTGGGTTACATCAAGGATCAACTTTAAGTGCATACTTATATATAATGGTGATTAATGAGTTAACAAAATATATTCAAGATGAAGTACCTTGGTGTATGTTATCTGCATGGTGTATATTATCTGCACATGACATTGTGTTAGTGGAGGAGTCTAAGGAAAAAGTTAATAGAAAATTGGAACTATGGAGAGAAACATTAGAAAGCAAAGGCCTCTGACTTAGTAGAACAAAGACAGAATATATGGAATGTAAGTTTGATCATTTGGTTACTTCAGAGGACATAGAAATTAAAATTGGCACACATTGCATCCCCCAAAAGGAAAGTTTTAAATACCTAGGGTTAATTTTTCAGAGTGATAGAAGAATTGATGGAGATGTTACACATAAAATTAATAAAGTTGGTTAAAATGGAGAGGAGCATCAGGTATTCTTTGTGATAAGAAGATACCATTAAAGTTAAAAGGCAAATATTATAGAGCAACAATTAGGCCTGCCCTATTTTATGGTTCTGAGTGTTGGGTAGTTAATCAAACATGTACAAAAGATGTCTGTGACAGAAATGAAGATGTTGAGATGGATGAGTGGTCATACAAGAAAAGACCGTATACATAATGAGGTTATTAGAAACAAATTAGGAGTGGCACCAATAGAGGATAAAATGAGAGAATATCGTTTAAGATGGTTTGGACATATAGAAAGAAAATCAAAAGAAGAACCCGTAAGAAGGTATGAGAAACTAAATTTGGAAAGTATTAAAATAGGTAGAGGGCGACCACAAAAGCTATGTTATCAATAGCGTCCGCTATAGCGTATTAGCGGTCCTCAGATCGCTATAGCGGGCGGCCCGTTTGGGGGCAATTAGCGCCGCTAACAACGCGATAGCGATCCGCTATATCACACTTAGTGTACAATAGAGTTTGGATCGGGTCGATCCAACATCGACCCGATCCAAACTACATAAAACCCTACGAAAGTTGTTGTCTCCCGCATCCAACGCCTCTCTCCCGCCTCTCTCCCCTTTCGCCGTTACTCTCTCCCCCTTGAGTCGCAGTCATCAAATCATCAACTGCCACCACCACCACCTCTGTCATCTGCCACTCCATCATTCGCTGCTCCGTGACTGAGGCTGCCATCCTTAAGAGGACTGAGTCAAAGAGCGCTTCCCATGCCCTAAGCATGTACGAGAGTGTGCTTGAGAAGGATGGGGCGAATGTAGAGGCGCTTATAGGGAAGGGGATTTGTTTACAGATGCAAAATATGAGCAGGCAGGCATTCGAGAGCTTTGCGGAGGTTATTCGTATCGACCCACAGAATGCATGTGCGTTGACGCATTATGGGATTTTGTACATGGATGAAGGGCACCTCCTTGAGGCTGAAGAAGTACTTTTGGTTTTTGAATAAATGGTTCGTCTGGAAAAGTTAAATTTGTCCAATTTTTGTTTAAGTTGATTCTACCACATCTTGTATATATATGGCTTCAGTATTGAACTTCAATTGCATATTTATTGTGTGGGATTCTTTGTTTGCTTCGATTTATTTTATTGTCTCACGCGTAGTGTGATACCGTATATTGGACACCGATTGGAGGCTCCCAATGCGCTTAACTTTTTTTCCAAATGGGTTGACCTTAAAAGATCATAAAATCTTCTCCTCTTTCTGGAAGTGATCCTATTTTTTATTTGTACCACATCTTGCACAAGTATGGCTTTAATGTTGAATTTCAGCGTAGTTTGTGGACAAGCTTGTTTGCCAGCTTTGGATCATTTTAGCTATTGCTATTGGTATTCTTGTCACATTTGATTTTTCACTGTTGCTTAACAGTTAAGCACAGAAAAACACCTCTTTAGGAACTTTATATGACATTTCAAAGTTGAAATACAATTCTATCAGTTGAACAGAAAACTTAAGGTGATGCAATCTTTATGCAAAATTCTGTGAGGCATATTCTTGAGTTACTTTCATTGCTGACCCACGTAAAGTACTTATGTTTTATTTGCAAGTTAAATTTGGATGTTCATGCACTTGATGGATAAGCATTACTTTCATAGGAAATGCTTGCCACCAAATCCAGAAAATGACATTCATCATTTTCCATAATTTCCATGGGAATCATGAGAGATATAACATACATTTATAGCAGGGTTACTGGAGGCTTCTACCCTAAGTGAAAAGCTCGTATTAGAAGTAGATGCCTTTTGCTTCAAGCTTCACAGCAATGTCCTTCCACAATTCCCTTTCCTTTTGTGTTCATTATATATTATATTTGTTTATTTTATAAATAATGTATACAATTCATGTGCTTTTCTTGTCAATGTACTCGCACAAAAGTATCTTGCAATGTTTTAACTTTAATGTGATAATCTTTAAAGTTTGCATATGAAAGATAGCATATATGATATGCTTTATTGTTTTTATTGATAGGCAATCTGGGGTTAGACCAGCACCTAGCAGATGCACGCCCTATGCATGCATTTCAATGTTACATTCTTTTGTGGTTATAAGACGCATGTTTGTATGTTTGTGCAGGATCCTAGAATAGGTACAAGTATCAACTCTTTCTATAAGTATCTATTGAAGGTTCTTCATAGGCATCTAGTTTGTTACTACCTTCTAGATGAGATATATTGATGAAATATATTGAACTTCCTGGTACCCTTTTCTCCTTTTACACCTTTCCCTTTTCATAAAGTACTTAATTCTGACTTGAGTTGTATCTTTGTTATGTTTTTGTGTTTCTTTAGAAGTTAGAAGTAGAATTTGTTTATTTAGTTTGATTCATATTTATGAAAGAAGTTGTGTTTCTTGATATTTCTTAGAAATTAGAGATTTTTTAATCATAAATAAAAGTGTACCGCTAAATCCGCTATATCAGGGTTGACCGCTAACAACCTGCTAACCGCTATTGATAACATAGCACAAAAGTGTTGGAAAGAAACAATAAAGAATGATCTAGCTTATTGTGAGTTAACTGCTAACATGGCATATGATAGGGCTATGTGGAAACAAAGAATCCATGTAGCCGACCCCGTCTAGTACGAGAAAAGGCTTAGTTGTTGTTGTTGTTGTTGTCTTCATTTTTCATGTGTATATCAAGGACTCAACGATTTGTTGAGAATACTGGCTCAAAGGGGTAGACCCAAATATGGTGTATTCTTTAACAAAGTACTGAAAACCCTGAGAGCGTACCTAAAAAGAAAACCTTCTACACTACACAAAATAAACTAGAGTTTATCAGGATGCTTTAATATTTACTGCTAAGTAGCAACATAGGTTGAAAAGATTATGAAAACAATCAAACATAAGGTTATGAAGATAAAGGCAAGCTTGATATCAATTGGTTAACAACTATGCAACGATCTTTTTTCCTCAAAGAAGTACCTTTTGTTCGCCGCAGCATTATAGTCCTAAGTACAGCTTGAAGCTTCTTATACCCTTTGCTAGCATTCCTAGATATTGGATGTTTTAATGCAGCACAAAAGGAACTGTAGACAGAATATGGATCATACTTTAGAAATCTAAAGTAACTGTAAAGATCATCAATTGTGTTCTGCATAGGCGTCCCAGATAAGCACCACCGCCTCTTAGCTCGAAGACCACAACAGGCCCTTGCTACCTGTGTTCTATAATTTTTTATAGTTTGAGCTTCATCTAACACCACTCTAAACCACCGCACCCTTGCAAGTGGGCTAATCTCATGATCAACTAGTGAACCATCAACCCCTTTCTTGCCTTTTCTTATTTTCTTGCTCTTATGTTCAGTCTTTTTCTCCTTTTTGCTGCTAGAGAAGTCTGATGATAACCCATATTTTTCTTGGGTTCTTTGATCCCCATCATCTTCATCGAGCAAAGGTTGTTTTGGAACTTCCATGCTCACAATGGAGTATGTCGTAAGGATCACATCGTATTTGGCAAGCTCAAAAGGATCTTTTGTGCGATTGGCTCCATAATATACCAAGAACAAAAAATTTGCATCAACTGCAATTTTGTCACTCATTTCCTGAGCCCATTGGCGGAGAACACTTGCAGGACATACCACCAAAGTACCAGCAGCTGGTCTTCCTTTGTGGACAGAAGTCATCCCTGCGCTGAACATTGTCTTGCTTTGACTGTCTGAATCATTCTGATGCCCAAATTCAGCAAGCTCAGCAGCATTCTCACCATCTGCATCTAAATCAAGCGCCTCGGTTCTGACATGCTCCATCGAATCAGAAATGAACTTAAAGTGCTGATTCCTTTGCATCAATATTAGGGCAATAATTGATACTGTCTTACCGAGGCCCTGCAGGAGAACAGATTAACTGTGATTGACAGTGGAAGCAGAAATTGGGCATGCAGAACCATAATATATATATATATATAAAGAAAAAGTTGTAAATAACCTGATCATCTGCAAGAATGCCCCCTGAGCAATGGAAACTCCTTGTTTCTTGATGGACCATCCATGCTAAAGCAATCTTCTACATAAAGAGAATAAATGCAAAAGAAACCTTTCAAAAGACTCATCAGCTACCATATTTGCTTAACCAGATAGAAAGTATACGGACCTGGTGTCTTAGAAGAGGAACAGATAAAAGGCCATCTGGTAAGTTAGCTTCAACAGCAGGTTGAGAAAGACCCTGTAGAAATGCAACCAATAAACAGCCAATCTTTTACCATGCATAACAATACTATACAGGAACTGTTGAACAAGACCATGCAATCATGATGTATGTGTACATCTATGCACGATCATATTATGTTATACATTTTCATGTTGGTTTCTATACGTAAGCATCTTCTTAGAGATATAACAAGATCTGGAAGTGCTATCTTACTACATTTGTATCTTCTCACGACACTCATTGAGAGGAACAATGAACTTATACCTAACGTAGACTGGATATATGGTAGGAAATTCTATATATGTCTCAGCCTCACAAAAAACACAGCACAAGAAGAGGCCCTTAATTTTTTTCAGGTAAAAGTGAGGCCTGTATTATAGATTTGGCAGTTGCAGTGCCTTGACAGTTCAACACCGTTCTTTGGAATCTAATGTGGATCGATGCACTGATTTGGAATCGAACTTCATATATGAACACATTGAATCCCCAATTGCCAGAGAAGCAAAAGCAGAAAGCAGTTTGGGATCCACAAAAGAACCAACTACTTCAAATATTTGAGATTTCCAGAGAGAAAGAATCAGATGAAAGCAGTGTCAGGAAAAGCAATTGCATAAATAATCCTCATGTCACTATCAATTTGCAAATAGTCTAGACCACTGCTGAAATGCCAGTCAGTGGAAATATAATTGGTACAAATACAACAACAATTATAGAAGAAAGACAAGTCATCCATTTATGGCCATAATGTAGATAGAAAAGCCTCTCCTTTTCCAACAAAAGAATTTGAAAATCAAGAACATTGAAGACCATTAGTAGATTAACTTACACGGGATTCTACCCCCACAGACCTGACTTATATGTCAGGAAATATTCAGTTTCATTTGAAGGAACAGGGGTAAATCACACTTTCCCTGATTTGCAGGCGCTTCCGCCAAGAAGGTCCATTCAGGACCTACATGATGCATTTTCTGCCCAATTTATGTAGCTTTAGGTCAAATATCAAGACTATGCCCTGTAAATTTTGTACTAAGAGAAAAGGCCAAAAGGGCTGTTCCTAACCAAGAGGACATTGACAAAAGAAAAATGGAACTGGAGGCACAGATGATCTTTGTTTGTCTACAACGAGGGAAAACCCAGTTTATAAGACCCATTCAGTTTGTGAAAGATTTTCTTCATATATGATGAGAAAGCTTGACATGGGAGAATTGACAAGTTCATGAGTCAAACTGAAAGAAGGTGTACTATTGCATCTTTTTCTAGCATACAATGTAAAGAAAAATTTTGCTGATATTACATCCAACGCGGCACGGAAGATTATCCTTTCATCAGTTTCATTTGCCTTTTCTTCAGCAACACCATGGTGAGTAACAGCCTCATCATAAACAGCGGTTGATGAGGTGCCACAATATTTTCCATTTGACAAACTAGCTGGCAGTTGCCTACGGCTGCTGAAATTTTCATATATCAAAACTTCATCATTTTTTCCCATCACATACTCTGCAGGAGTCATCTGAACTGCTTCTTTACCATGTAAAGTGTTGGATGAATTATCATTAAGATTTATTAACTGGTTGTGGCCGCTTCTATAGATAAATGTATGGCCATCTGCTGAAACAAGAGGTTTAGATGTTGGAATTTCAACAGCTGCATGCAAAGCATTCCCATGAAAGTCATGTCCTGATGGAACATCTACAATCTTGCTCTTCCCGGTAAGAAATCCTGCAAAACGGGGTCCAAGCTGAGATTGAGATCCATCTCTTAGTTGTGGCACACTCCCAGATCCAGACTGATATCCCAAATCCGAGTCTCTTGCCTTACTCTTGTTATCAACTTTGTCTACAGGACGAGATGCACCAGAAATGGGCCTTGCCAGCATAAAATATGGAGGTAGGCGTCTAGTTTGAATGGTTGTTTCATGTAAAGAGAAACCATCATTTCTTTGAGAAGCAGAATTTTCTCCAATATACATCATTCCATCCACTTCATCCACACCTGCACAGAATATGGACTAATTACTAATGAAAGGTATCATTTCCTAGTTGTCTCCAGATACCCACAACCAGCAGTGTCATACTGTTGCACACCTTCATTATTATTAACTGGTTTAATGACATTTTGAGTCAGCTGTGCTTCCTCAACTTCATGAAAATTCCTACTAATAGTAGCAGTCGTTGGCTCCAAATGTGTCCCACCAATGATATTACCTCGACGAAAGCCGATAGAATCTGCAATGTGAGGAACAAACTCTATTGCACCACAAATACAAGGCTTGTCCATGCTTTCAAAATCTATCCATGCAACAGTGCCAGAAAATATAAACAAGAAATGCACACACACACAGAAGGAGAGAGAGAGAGAGAGAGAGAGAGAGAGAGAGAAGAAAAACAAGAGAGGCCCCAGACTTGAGTTGGTGATTGCAGTTGTTGACCACGCAGGCAGCTTTCTTCGATCTGTTACTGCCTCATCCTCACTATCAGAAACAGTGAGATCTACAACATCCATGGAAGTTGAAAAAGCTGCCAAGGTTCTTCCTCAAGGATAAGATGATGAGAGCTCCAAAATTATTTATCATGCTGCACGATTGTTAGGAGTAATAGCAATCAGAACGCTAACCACAAATTGACATCGGAAGTTTCTGTGGATGGTGTAATTTATAAAACTGGTAATTGAGCATCAGCTCACCTTGATCATGCACCAGACCATGCTTGGACTTACAATTCAACCTTGTTGAAAGGATCCCCAAAGCTTTCCAAGTACGTTTGACCAAATGAATTAAATTTTGAAAAGCTATGTTAGGAGTCTTGGAAAGAGGGACTTCATAACTTGGGATCTAGGTTGGGCACATGCCTACTGCCCCACGAATCTGTAATGATGTGATACAAAAGGAATGAAAATGTCAATATAAGAATAAAGAAACACTCTGCTACATTGAAGTTTTTGTGTGTTGTGTTAAACCTCATGGTGCAAAGGCAGAGATGTTACTGGCAAGATCTCTCTGCCCACATTTCCTGAGAAGTTTCCCCTATGTATGACTAATGTTTGGGTTTCATAGTGTACTTAATCAGCGTTAGACCTACCACATGATGGTTGAGGCTAAACCAGGAAAGAAAAAGTACAGTCCATGGTGAAACCGTAGACCATAATTAGAATCCACAATCTAAGTCGTTGGCTACTGTCTGACACGGCAACTTCATCTCACCCTAAACATTTTCAGTCCAAGGGTTATTCACCACATCTTAGAAGTTTTCTGGAACCACCACTTAGTTAATGCAATGCATTGGTCACTTACTTTTATTTTTAATGTTCCATCTAGGCCTTTTTATATACCCTAACAAATCACAAAGATACATAGTCTACTGAGATTTGCCCTCCTGATGTTGATTTTATTATTGTGCTACAAAAGTGCAGCAAATAATAGTTTATGACAGAGTCAACTACAGAGTTGTTTATAACAAAGTAGGGCACTTCTCTTGAAAAAACAAGCATGGTGCAGTTGTCTCTACAGTGTTCGCTATGCAGTGCTTCACTACTACATTGTTTTCATGCCATTACAATAACCACAGGTTTTGGACTTGTTTCTTGCATTAAAAGGAAGAAAAAAAAGAAAAGGAGTCAGCTCTCACATTTCTCGCTCAAATCACTATGAAGAACATAGTTTGAGAAAAATTGGAGCATAAGCATCAAAAACAGGAAGTGAACCAGATGTTATACCGCATCTTCAGTTGATTGGGAACCCAATCTACTTATCATCTCATGATCAAATATTGATTCTGCTGTATGCGTAGAAAGTCCAGTTCATCTAGCTAAAATTTTGAGGATTACCCGCCATGTCAAAGATCCTATCCTATCAACTAAGTTTTTTTTCATCATTTTAATTAGGATCTTTAAGCTTATTGCCCTTGTGTTTCTTTTTTCTTTCAGATGCAATAAAACTCAACTTTGCAAGACAACCTTTCCATTTTTCTTCGCCAGTGTGATACTTAAAAGTAAGAAGCAGAAAAAGTTTCTGTGGTCAACAACTGAAACTACATACTGAGCCATGGCAAGCAAAGAAGTGAACTCTCAATATCCACGAGCTATGTATCAGGCCATGGGACATTTGGCAGCACTTCCTAGCAATGGATGTCACCGTCATCAACAACATCATTATGAACCGGGCATCACTTATGTAGCTAAAATTCCCAACTATCATAATGTATAAGGTAAGACGATATGTGTGTACTCTAATTTCCATAATAAGAACATTCGCTTGATCAGCTGACAGTATCACCCACATGTTCACTAAGACACAACAATCATTATGTTTTCTGCTTCATTTAATCGGTGGAAGTTCCCATTGAACAATCTCATGTTCAAGATGCTGTAAACTTTTATACCAAATGAGAAATATCATGGTTTGGTACAAGACCATAAGTATGATTTGTGTAGTGAACAACAGCAAGATACCTAAACATTAAGTATACACTAAACCATAATGATACGTTAAGCCCTAACAATTCGGCATCGAAAATAAGCGCATTAAGAACCGGTTAAAGCCTATAAACAGCATCTAGAATAGAGATTGAACACCATTACACTTCAAACAAAAGAATTTGGGGAACAAATCCTATACCTGCATCCTCGGTAGTAGAGCACGGACAAGAGAGAGAGAGACGCGAGCAAGGGACGCGCAAGCGACGGCAGAGGATTCTTTCCGCAAAATTCCAGTCTTTTGTTCGGTGAGGAATTTACCCACGTCCCAATTCATCCGACGCTCTCAAAGAGGGAAAATGTTTCGGATAGTAGATTAAAGTGCGATCTGATCCGAACCGATCCTGCCCCATCCATCTCTCTCTCTCTCTCTCACACACACACACACACACACAGCTCAACAGCAGGGTGCTCTAGCACCGTTGTTGCTGGTGGGGAGTTCGAACTCCCACAGGGTGCATGTGTGAGTGGGTGTGTTAGGCTTCGGCCTCCTCTTGTAAGATCGCTTTTAGAATACACCGACTGAACAAAATTCATTGAGAACAAACTATCAAAGCTTGCTTCTTAGATAAAACTGCTAGTATATATTTAGGCCTGGCTTTTAATAATGAGAATCAATAGCTTCCTATTGATCGATTCACTCCACACTGAATTGGGTCTTGACAGAAGCCGTTGGCCTCCCACATTCACCTATGGGAGAACATCATTTAGATACATAACAACAATTTATCATTTTCTGTATTAAAAAAAACAAGTTGTCATTTTAAAATCCAGTATTCATGGATTAGAAGTACTGGTATATGTCTTGATTGAATACGTCTCTTTTAGGAAGACTTCAATATTTTCTTCTTTTTTCTTGTTACAAGAGGAGGCCGAAGTATAACACACACACACACACATGCACCCTGTAGGAGTGACTCCCCACAAGCAACAACAGTGTTAGAGCATCCTCCTATTGAGCTAACTTACTGAAAAGGAAATGTAGATGAATTGAGGTTTTGAAATTGATAGTTCCAAGTTCTATCGTCCGTTTTGGTATCACAAAATGATGACCGTTCTTGTTATCAATTGGCCATTGGATGTGTGTTACATGCAATAGATTATAATGTGTTTCTCGACTGAATGAAAAATTGACTTAAAAAACAGAAGCAACATGATTGTTTGTGTACTAGAATTTCAAGTTATGCATTCTTTTTATGAACAACTTTCCTTCTGAATCCCATGGTTTGTTAAAATGTTTTTCAATAACTTATATTTTATTGTCATACTTTAGTGACTTTTGGTTTGCACTATTATGACATTTAACTGACAACCAACTCACTGATCTTGTAATACATCGTTTTTTTTAGTTGTTTTGAGTTAGTGTGTCATTCAGGTGATGAAGTGAAGGATGATGCAGTAAGTCTGACATATTAGAAAGACTTAATAATCTTACTTGTTTGCACCTAATTATTATAGTGGTTTAAACCACAACTAAAATTTTATGAAAAAAACATGAGGTATTAAAGTGACATTTTCATAAATTACATGGTATATAGAAGGTGAAGTTTTTCCTTCTTTTAATTAAAAAGTGTTTTTCTGAAATTTATTATTCTTTTGTGTATGATTAAACATGAGCATGTGTATGAGAAGCCCCTATTTGATATTCTTAAAGGGATTAGAACTAACATGCGGTTTTTGAAGGATTAAAAGAGAACGTCAACATGGTTGAATTGCAAGTTGCAACACTCTAGAATGACTTCGATGATAGACATAACTATAAAGTCAGCCATAACAGGTTTTATTAATTAGATAGAATTGTTAGTATATATATGATTGGTTTCTATGATTAGTACTAATTGTGAGGGATTCTAATTAAGTTGGGGTTGCATGGAAGAGTTAATTGGTCACTTTGACACAATTTGGTTGAGAGATATCAATTTCACTAATCGAAAACTAGCTGTTTTGGTATAGAAAAACATTATATTTATAAAAAAGGTTAATATGCTTGTTATATTATATATTCGTCACATCCTTGAAAAATATTAAGTTGGTTGAGAGAAATCAATTTCATTAATCAAAAACTAGCTTTTTGGTATAGAAAAACATTATATTTATAAAAAGTTTAATATGCTTGTTATATTATATATTTGTCACATCCTTGAAAATATTAAGTTGGTTGAGAGAAATCAATTTCATTAATCAAAAACTAGCTGTTTTGGTATAGAAAAGCATTATATTTGTAAAAAAGTTTAATATGCTTGTTATATTATATATTTGTCACATCCTTGAAAATATTAAGTTCAGAAGTAAAATAGTAAAAAGTAAACATGCAACTTTTGTAAGTGCACTTGATTCATCATGTATATCGTATCTACAGGTCTGAATCTCAATATGGAGTTCTCTATCTTGACTCTAAGAAGACTATCAGTTCTTTCTTCCTTTGGTACAAGAAATTTCAATAAAAAAATCAAGTAATTAAGTTAATATTTACTAATCACACACTTCTAATTACTAAGCTCACACTATTTTACCCTTGTTTACACACACCGCTCTCTCCCTCTCCTCTCATTTCCATTTATTGTCTCCTCCCATCTCTCTCGGTGCTTGTCTCTCCTACACATATTCTCTCTATGTCGACGAAACTCTATCGTTGCATCTCTCTCCTCCTTTCTTACTCATCATCACCATAGAAGGCCATGTCTTCTCGTCTTCTTGGTCCTAAACCATCTTATCTCTTTGAAGAGAGACGTATGAGTCATGTGTCTTTTAAAAAAGAGACATACTTGAGGTGCATCTCCATTGAAAATGAGACGCATCTCAGACTCGTCTTTTGGGAAGAATAGACACGTGCATCTCCTCTATTCCGTAGTGTAGTGTGTGAGTAACTTAGTAAAATAGTAGTTCGGAGATTTTTAGGCTTAAGAGGTGTGCACTTAGTAAAAAGGATGTCTTTAGTAACCCATTACAACTAAATTGAAACTGAATATGGCTTATGCATGGGGTAAGGTGGTCAATCAACTATATATCATGTCATTGGTTGAGGCAATCCTGTTGTTATATATTCTTTTTAACTTGTTTCGTCCTTTAATCTAGACAAACTCGTACCTTAACTCAATCCAGACCAGGATGGCCCAGATTCAAGTTCCAATTGCACAACTAAATTGAAGAAACCGGTTTAGCTAGAGCTCATCCAATCCCAACCTATGTCCTCCTACAAGTTCATCAAAATTTATATTTTACCAAAAAAATTGTTCAATTAATTTAGCCAACTTGAAAGCAGGTGCCCAGAGAATCAGTGACCCCTTCATATAAAGCATCTCTTAGGTGGAAACCCTGAATTTTTATAGTTTATTTGGAAAATTAACACATATTAATGTGGCATTGCTACATCGAAAGCAAAGGCAAGAACACTTGAACAAAAAACCTAAAAACCATTCCAGCATATTTCTGTAAGTGTTATGAGAATTGCATCATCACTTTTGAAGACAACGTCTTCTTTCTATTGCTTGTCAATAAGGACCAGAATTGACAAGCCAACACTCCCAAGTTTGGTTAGGTACTGATTCTCCTTGGTCAAGGGTGACACGTAACCCGGGCGCTCGCCGAACTGAGTTTCTCAAGTGTCGGCATTTGTCTGGGCTGCACTCAACTGTATATTCACAATTTGTAGGCTTTGGACTTCAGTTTATCAGAGCTTGATTCAATTCATCAACTGAATCCGAGTTCTTGGCAATCCATGAGACAATATTTGGTGTAATTATCAAGACTTTGGTTCTCGAGTAAATTGTCGAGAGCGTTGCAGTAGCATTCTTACCAGCCAACTTGATCGATATGGCATCGAGCCCAGCAAGGTCTGCAGTAAGCCTTTCTGGGTCCGATAGCAGTGCAGCCGAACAAAAATCTGGATCAGAATTCTTGGAGCAAGTCTGTTGCACAAGTTGAGCATCACCATTACTACCCACAAATGTATGGACTTCAGTTACTTTATGGTTGTAAAGCTTCTTATCCTACATGACAAGAAGCACTTATTCATTCATTTCAAGTGGCAAATTTCGGCATGACCTGACAACCCAAAAAATCTGTGTCAGGGTTGGGAGTTGGGTACCGCGTGTCAGGCCTGGGCCTTTCATAACGGACCTGACAAAGAACCATGTCAAGTGCAGGTTGACGCAGCGCCAAGCCAAAAATGCACATTAATGTATATCATAAATATTTATATCGTTTCACGTTTTATATATATAATGTATATTATATATATAATCTATGTACAAATATTTCTGTATTACATACATAACATATATAATAATATACACGTATGTACATATATAAGTACACACACACACACACACACACACACACACACACACACATATATATATATATATATATATATTATATGGGTTGTAGTCGATTTACCCAAACCTGCCCTGGATCGCGTTGAGGACTTCAAAATGGACTTGAAACAGTAAACCGGTTGGTCTGGGCCAACCAGTTTTGAGCCAGATTCAAAGTGACCCTACCCACGTACTCGATTTGCTACCCTAGTTTCATTCATGTATTTTAAGAGACTTTTGGTACCGATAACAAATAAGCTAGTTCAACAGTTTCTGTTTATGGTACAATGGGGATGCCAAAGCCAGATGCTCGCCATGGGTATCGAACTCATGACCTTCAACTTGCAAGTCTACCCCCAGCCAGGTCAGTTACTGCTTTTTGTGCAGTTCAATAATATTTGGTCCAATTCCTCATTGGAAGCCATGTTCCGGAAATTATCCTCTTTAACTTTCATTCAGAAAAAAAAGGAATTCCTTCGTCGAATGAAAAATTGTATGATTTCTGCTATGAAATTCTTGACAAAAATATGCTTTTTTTTTTCCAAACGAATTCATCAAAATTACTGCATACATTCCATGAGGTGTAAGCACTGATAGAATTGTTCTCTAGAAGCCGATAGCCAAATAGTTAATTTGCATGGTATTTGCAAGCACAGGGGTGCAAGTGAGACAAGCTGCACATGATCTACTCAAGCTCAAGCCGAGAAAAACTTGAAGTTAGCTTTGTTGAGCTCGAATACTCAACTCAAGACTTTTACCGGCCAGCCCAAATGAGCTTTATATATAGATAGATAGAGAGAGAGAGAGAGGTATATGCTCAATCTCATCTATGTTTAAATTCACTCAAACATCTTACCATTTGATCGACCCGGTCAATGGTAGAGATTTGAGAGAGATAGTGGTATATGCTCAATCTCGTTCATACTTAAATCTACGATCTCCGTGATCAATGATAGAGATTTGAATTACAAATTAGATCGTATTGTTGCGCATTATATAAGAAGTATGAAAATTCCAATGACACAATTTGCTTTTTAAATTCAGATCTCCACTATTGATCATGTCAATTAGGTGATGGAGAAGTTTGAGTGGATTTAAGCATGGATGAGATCGAGTATATGCCACTCTCAAGTATGAAAAATACAATGACACAATTTGCTTTCTAAATTCAAATCTCCACTATTGATCATATTAATTAGGCGATGAAGATGTTTGAGATCGAGTATATGCCACTATATATATAGAGAGAGGGGGGGGGGAGAGAAAGAGAGAGTTTGTGTGTGTACGTAAAATCATGAGCCCAACCTTGAGATGAGCTGAATCATGTCCATCTTTGCTGGATCAAGCTCAAATGAGCTTAGCATGCCGTGCTCGAGTTATTGGAACCTAACTCAAGCTTGAGCTCAAGCCTAAGATCAAAGCTTGATCAAGCTCGGGCCAACCCACTTTCTCATCAGGTTGAGTGGAGCATGCTTGTACTCCGGCTTGCCTATGCTCGATTACACCCCTAAGCAAAGTGGATCAGAAGGTGTATTTCTTATGTGTCAAAAATTAAGACCCCTGGACATCAAACCACAAAAATGCTTAGCCAAGCTGTCTAAATAGAGCCATGAACATAATAAGCAAAACCTCTATCTTTCTAATATGGAGATGCCATGACAATGAACAATGGGCCCTGTTCGACGGTCAGCACTGACGCTTGAAATCCAAAACAAGTATGATTTTATGTTCAAGAGAACAAAGTTCACTTAAAAACAAAGATTTTGCATAATACCAGAGATTAGTGAGTACTTAGACAATCACACCAGACCAATTCAAGTTCATCATTCTAAAAATTCATCTCAAGACATCAAAGTTTCGTGTTTCAGTCTATTAATGATCTAAATGTAATAAAATATGATAGCATGGATTCAGGCTTCAGCGCTATGGGTTGAGCCCACCATTCCCAGTCCGTAGCTGGGTTATCCTTCAACCAATAGGGTCATACACAAAGCATTCAAACTTTTTTACAATGGGGAGGCCGAAGTAAGGTATGCACACCTTGGTTAATAGGTTATCAAACTCGCATGATTTACACCTTGCAAGTGGAGTTCTCTCACCAAGTGACTTTACCGCTCCGAGAGAACAAAGCATTCAAATTTGAACAATTATTCATCATTATTTTAGAAAATTTAGCAACATCAGCTCAATCATCCATTGTTTAAGTTAGTTATAACTCTCATTTTGGTGAAAACCCTTCCCGTTTTGATGCATGATCTAATGTGGTCTAACAAAGTTAGAGAAGATGGTTGATCCAGTGTTATCCGTATAAGCCCGTATTATATGAATCTATACATATCGTGTGGAAAACAACATAAAACAAGGCATGTATCAAGCCATTCTACAGTATGGGTTGACACGCCATGCATAGGACTCAAAATGCACCAAAGCTGCAAAGACTAGGGCTTTTAAAGCCCTTTTTGATTCATTTCTTTCCCATCTAAACTTGTGTAGGGGGAGATTTGTTGGTTTTGCCAGAATGCAACTTTTTCAATCTTGTGGATTTTCCTTCATGTGTTAAGGTATCAACCTTTGTTTTTCTTTAACTTTTTTTAGTTTTTGTTACATTTTGTATTGTAGGGATGATAACGGTGGTGATTATGAAGGATAAGAAGATGATTATTTAGTTGATATTCTAGATTTTAATGTTTGAGAAAATAAATTGTTTTACTTCTTCTTCGGTAATGTAACTTTTGATGAGTATTTGAGATTCATGATGTATGTCATGTTATAACTTTGGATGCATTTCAAAATATGACCTATTTGCTTTGAATTGGTAATGGACCAATAGTTGGTTATCCTAATTATCACTTAGCTAAATTTTATTTGTTTGTTTTATCATTATTTTTATTAGTTAATTTAGTTTCTTATACAATTAATTTATTACATTTGTGATAAGCTATTGTTTTGATAGAATGCCAATTTTCACCACTTATTTTGGTTTATAGGAATTATTTATATTTTCCAAAATTTAAAAATTTTCTAATACTTTACTGTCGGTAATTGTTGGTTGCAACATATCATCACAGTATGAATAACGCTTTTGTTGCACATAAACCTTTTCACTACAAGAAGAAAAGGAAAATTAGAACCTGATGAGTGGTTGTTCCTTGAGTTCGTTATGAAGCAGATGGGTTTCTCATCAAGGTGGTAGAGCGTATTATGATTTGTGTGTAAAAACTTTCTTCCTCCATATTGGTGAAGGCACCCAAGGGAAGAGTTCCAGCCTTGACGTGGCCGGCTTCGACAGGGAGATCCTCTCTTCCCGTAACCTTCATACTGTATGTAAAAGTTCTATCAGGTGCAATAACTTGTGAGCATGAAGGAAAAAAAAAAGCATGTTCATGGCATCAAGATTGCAAGGGGTTCACTTGAGATCATGATGGACCTAAAATTTGTTTAGGAATGAGGCTCACTTGTGTTTCATGTCCACTTATATTTTCCTATATACAGTTACGTACCTCGGAATTTTTGAAATTTCGAGTGAAGCGGGTCCGCCACTCCCTGAGACTACCCATATTTTCTTCGCATAATTCTTGTAAGAGCAAACAAGGAAGAGGTGCAGCCCATTAAAACTATTTGAAATTTAAAAATAAAACTTTTAAAGCCCGTCCCACCCTAAACAAGTTTCTGGATCTACCACTGGCCACACCATTATATATAATGCAATGTTTCCTTGTACCAATATCAGTTTATCGCTGAATCAAATCCTTGATCGATCGGTTTTGGTGGGGGAGCACAAATGTAAAAGATATTGCGAGATGATGCAATGATATGATGGGCAGGCTTCTTTTGAACAAAAAAGTTGCGAACTCAAGGAGCAAGTACACAAAAAGCTCTCTAATTGTTGGTGCTGGGGAGAAAGAGATCGCTAATTCCATTGGTTTTGAACTATCGTCTCTACCAAAATCTCCAAGGATGAAGATGAAAAAATGGCGTGAGGTGTTTTTTAGGCATGTTTGTTGCTAACCTTTAGGATTATTAGTGTTTCCATAATAAGTTTTTGATGCAAAGAACTCCATCATATATAGCCTCTGAGACCCAGTGAAAACGGCTTTGTTCACCTTGCACTAGAACTTAATAAAGCCATTAATAATGATGTGGACAAAACGATCATTCACCAAATCATAGTGAATAATATAAATGAATTTGGACTATGACATGGTGGAACATGAATAACTTTTAACACACAACCTTCTTGAAAGACGAAAGACGTGACTCTTTGTTAAGTGTGCCTCTGATATGCAACTATTCGATATCTATTATTATTCTTGAAGAGAAACAACTGTTTGATATACATGGTTTTGGAGAGACATGACCCTCCTATAATATCATATATGAAGAGATACATATACATGGTTTTCTAATTTTAAATTCATCGATCAACAAGTCTATTTAAGCTTAGTTATAAAATAAAAACAATTGTTAATTATCGTCACGAAATCATAGCAACAATAAATCAGTTTAATAATCTCATGCATATCAAAAACACAAAGAACTCTGCGTGAGCATGAAGTATGTATTTGATTCCATCATACAAATCATAATCCAGTTATACCAAAAGTATTCTTCCTACCCTTCTTCAACTCATGTTGATTTGTTGTTGCGGCCCTGCTGCGTTGCCTCTAGACAAGCCATTCGCCTTTGACAAAGGCTGAGCTAGCCATAGGGTAAACCCTTACACAAAAATGTGAACCTCCATTATCCACTTCTAAATGCTTAAACACACCTTTCCAAGCTCGAAACCTCCTCGTTTTCTAAACTTATTGTCTAAACCAACTAAAATCTTGACTTCTTTTGTGTATATTTAAAAAGTTGACGTTGCTGTTATTAAGAATCGTGACTTTCAAGTTCATATTGGATTTGTTTTATGATAACTAAGTTCAATTTTAGCATTTTCATGTGAGATAAGTGTTACTCTAGATTCAGGATTTGAACTTAATTTGTGAACAAATTATGCTTTTATTATCAATCATTTTTTAATTTTTTCTTATTGGGTGAGGCCAAGTGATATGTATGCCCGGGTATCGAACTCATGACCACCATTTTGTGACTCGAACATCAAGCCAGGTGAGCTATTATTGCTCATTGTGCTTATTTTTTGGGATTTTTTTTAATCAATTAGCACCCTTAATATTTGAATGTATTTAACGTGAAAATAAAAAATTCTCTTTGTACGGATTCTGGTGTTCCGTTTGGAAAGGTGAGTTGCATATTCTTTGTCATGGAAAATTTGACAAATAACTCATCTGATATAATTAGAGTTCACACTTAAAAAAGCAATAAATGCATAATTTATTTGTCCTTCAAGAAGAATCTTCAATACAACAACTAAGCCATTTCCCATACTAAATGGGGTCGGCTGTATGAATTCTTTGTGTTCACACAGCCCTATCATGTACCATGCTAGCAGTTAACTCAATATAAACTAGATCATTCTTTATTATTTTTTTGAATAATTTTGTAGTCATCGTCTTTCTCTTTTAATATTTTTACAATCTAATTTTTCATATCTTTTTATGGGAGTGTCCTTTGGTTGTCTTTCTACATGTCCAAAGCATCTTAAATAATTTTCTCTCATTTTATCCTCTATTCGTTATACTCCCAATTTGTTTCTAATAACCTCATTATGTATATAGTCTTTCTTTGTATATTCACTTATATATCTCAACATCTTTATTTATGCTATGAAAACATTTTGCACATATTGATGATTAAGTGTCCAACACTCATACATGATGTCTCTCTCCATTTTAACCAACCGGCATTAATTCTATGCGTAACATCTCCATTGATTTTTCCATCACTCTAAGAAATTGACTTTAGGTATTTAAAACTTTTCTTATAAGAGATGCAATGCATGACAATCTTAATTTCTATATCATCTGAAGTAACCAAATGATCAAACTTACATTAAATATATTATGTTTTTGTTCTACTAAGTCGAAAGCCTTTACTTTCTAATGTTTCTCTCTATAGTTCCAATTTTCTATTAACTTTTTCATTTAACTTATCCAATAACACAATGTTATCTTCAAATAACATACGCCAAGGTACATCTTAAATATGTTTTGTTAACTTATCAGTGACCAATATAAATAAATATGGACTTCAAGTTGATCAATGATTTAACCCAATATTAAATTCAAAAGAGTATGTCGTTCCTTAATGAGTTCTCACACATGTTTTTGCACCATCATACATGTCTCTTATATGATTTATGTATGTCAATAGAATACCTCTCTTTTTCAAGGTTCTCCAAAGAACATCGCTTAGACACCCTATCATATGTTTTTCAATATCAATAAATATCTTATAAAGGTTTTTTCGTTGAAAATGTTTTATAAGACATCTCAATAGATGAATCGCGTCAATAGTAGATCTATCAAGCATGAATCTAAATTAGTTATCTGTTATAATTGATATTTGTCTTAACTTACATTCGATGATTCTTTTCCATAATTTCATAGTATGACTCATTAAATTATACCTCGATAATTCAAATATTTCATAGTATGACTCACTCTTCATTCATCATATATCTTTTGGGTTCTCTATATTTCATTAAATAGTCTTGTGAGGCAAGTAAGCCCTATCTGTTCTAGGATTTTCCATACTTTTATTGAAATATTATCTGGTCCAACGGATTTACCAACCTTCATATATTTAAGAGTCGTTTTTACTTTATTATTTTGAATACGACGATAAAAATTGTGGTTTATATACTTTTTTTATAGCTAACTCTCGTAAGATAATACTAATGTCTGTATTTTTATTAAAAAGCTTATAAAAATATTTTTTTATCTATTTTTGATATCATCATTTGCTACTAGAATCTTCTCATACTCACCTTTGATGCATCTAACAAAAGTAAGATTCTTAGTTTTCTTAGCCCTAACTATCCTAAAAATATCTCTCCTTCTTTTAAGTTATGCTTTTTATATAGATCTTCCCAAATTTTGACTTTTGCTTCATTAACGGCCTTTTTAACTTCTATTTTTGCTTTCTTATAAGCCTCTCAAGTTTCACTAGTCTTCTTGGTATAATACCATTTGTAAGATGTCTTCTTTGTCTTAATTTTATCTTTCACTACTTTACTCAATAATGAAGCTTCTCTTTGTGTTTGTGTATTTCCTTAGATTCACCTAACACATCTTTTGTCACTTCTCTAATATGTAGTCATATTGTTCCATATATCATAAGGTGTACCTACATAATTTCAAGCATCTCCTTGAATAATTTTCTGTTTACATTTTTCTTTTTCACATTTTAGGTTTCACCATCTAGCCTGAATAACTCTATACTCTTCTTTTTTGTCCACTTTTTTACCTACAAATTAATTACTAAAAGTACTAAAAGTCGATGTAGTTAAACTTTCTCCTTAAATTACCTTACAATCTTATCCCCATGGAGCAAGTAAAATAGTGTTTTAAACCAAAAAAACATAATCATGCACTACACAAATTTTATGTGGAAAACCCTTTGAAGGGAAAACCATGGAAGAGCTTCAATCCACCAATTTCAAATTGTTACAATGTCTTGCTAGAGTGAGCCATAAGGAACAATGAATAATGCTTAACCAGTTATTTTGCCAAGATCTCTTTACCAGTCTTTTAACTTTGATTCCATCATATTCTTCCTTCCAATATGATATTATTTCCACAGGGGATTTGTCTTCCCATATCAAAGGTTTCCGACCCATCTTCCTAAGAAAGCAACATATCTACAGACTTGTTCTCTTCTATGTATATGTGGGAGCATCTCCAAATTTTGAAACTCATGAAGAGTTTAATGATATCATCTACCACTGCTTGATCTTCGTCATTTAGAGGCCATAGTTCAATCGTCTGATTATCAATTAATGTGTTGTTATCTCCTTTGATCTGCAATTTCTTCCATCCATGTTTATATACTAAGGAAAACCACCTATATAAAGCCAGTATCTTTGCCCTCAAAGCACTCACACTTGAGTCGATCGTCTTGGCAAAACCCACTAAAAAGGTACCATGATGATACTTCACCAAGCCCTCGACACTAGATCTTATAGGAGGGCTCATCTTGTGTGAATCATCAGAATTTAGCTTCACCCACCCTTCCTCTGGCTTTTCCCCATGAAACTTCAATAAGTAATAAGTTTGTTATTTTGATTGCTCTGGTTATTTGTATGGTCTTTTAAAAATGGCCGCCACAGAGGGTCTGCATAGATGTTTGGGGTAGATACGAGACCAGCATTCCATGGTTGTGGTAGGCTGATGGCTCAAACCGGAAAGGAAACTGGAACCGTAATATATTGGGTCATCTTATTTGTATGAATCAACTGCTGAATTCAATTCTTGACTGGCGTTGTTTTCAGGAAGAAGATGCCGTAAAAAGAAGCAAGTTTAGCTAGAACTGGAAATATCAAATTAACATAAATCATATATAAACCATAATGTGAACTCGTTTATTAAAAAGATATCTTGAATCAAAATAGAAACAAACTATATTTAAAACAACATTCTAATAAAAAAATAAAAAACAATTTCATGATTGTCTTTGTCTCCTCCCTCTCTCTTTCTTTCTTTTATATATATATATAAAACAAGGGCGAACCCATGTTTGGGCGAGATGAGGCATGCATCCCACCTGAAATCTGAAAAATGAAGAGGGGCTATTGCAATTTTAGGAAAAAAACTAAACTTCACCTCATCTAAAATTTTAAAAAACAAAGTTGCAGAATATACTAGGCTCGAAATGGAGTTAGTACTATTATAAATAAAGATTTAAAGGATAGTGTAGTATAAATACAAAGATATAGTGACCGAATTATGATGGTGAAATTAGTGTTAGGAGTAGAGGCTTTGAATATAGTTTGTGCTTATACACCCATAGTAGGATTAAAAGATAGTATAAAAAAGACTTTTTTTTATGAGTTAGATAGCGTAATTCAAAGAATTATACAAAGGTAGATGCTTTGTTTGGGAAGAGACTTAAATGAACATGTATGTAAAGATGCATTAGGATATCAAGGTATTCATGAAAACTATAGTTTTGGAGATACAAATGAGTGTATGGAGGTTTTAAATTTTACTATGACTTTTGATCTCTTTATAGCCAATATAATTTTAAAAAAATAAAATGAACATTTAATATGCTTGTGTGTTGTGTGTGTCTACATGTATATGTTTTTTCAAGCTAAAGAACGTGCCAAGTTTACAATATATTGTACCTTTTTCTTACTAAAATTGAAGCTCATGGCATCATATGAATTTTTTTATTGAATAGGAAAATGTACTTTATATTAAATATAATTTAATTTTGAAGAAAAGAATAGATAAGGTAGGATCCTATGATCCGATTCGATCACATGATACTCGATCACAAGAGCCTTATGCCATCTTAGGTAGGATCTATGATCTTGACAACACAGAGTGCATCCACCTTATTAGTTAGGTAAGTATATCTTCATCACACACAAACACACCATATAATATATATATATATATATATATATATATATATATATATATATATATATATATATATATATGTATATGTATATATGGCAAGCTTATATAAATATGTATATATGTATATAGGCTTAGCTATCGTGAAAAATCTCAAGGATTCATCTTTTAATATGGATGGTTGAATTCAAAAACTAAAAGTCTATATATATATGAATTAAGAAAGGTATAAAAACTACATATTCACCTTTTTTAACTTTTGAACTCAACCGTCCACTCTTGAGATGAATAGTTGGGATTTTCAAGGATAAAGCAAGTAAACACACACACACACACACACACACACACACACACACATATATATATATATATATATATATATATATATATATATATATATATATATATATATATAGAGAGAGAGAGAGAGAGAGAGAGAGAGACCGAACCCTGCCTCATTGCTAGATTTGTGAGCTAAGCTGAAATAAGTTTGCCATGCAGTAAGCTCAAATTAGATTGCTACACTGGATTAGGAATAACACTAAACTTAGAATATGCAATATGGTTAAAGTGTTTTAGGCATCAGCAAATCATAAATATCACGTGCAATATGATCACTATGTTAAACCACTTTCACACTTAAGATTGCTAAACTGGATTAGGAATAGCACTAAACCTAGAATTGTGTGTATTAAGTCTTTTCCTTTTGTACAATAAATAATATCTATGCGCATTATGCCTTTGATTAGATTGAAGTTCAGCTTCATTCTGAAGTTCCGCTCTAGTGAAGTAAAACTAAACCAAATCAAAAGCAAGACTCCTCTCAACCGTATATGTATATGTGTATACGTATATGTATATATGGTGAGCTTAATAAGCTTGCCACTTTATAGGCTTAGATATCCTGAAAAATCTCAAGGATCCATCTTTTTAATATGGATGGTTGAGCTCAAAAGCTAAAAGTATATATAATATGAATTAAGTACGCTATAAAAACTACATATTCATCTTTTTTTAACTTTTGAACTCAACCGTCCACTCTTGAGACGGATGGTTGGGATTTTCAATGATAAAGCAAGCAAATACACACACACACACACACACACACACACACACATATATATATATATATATATATATATATATATATATATATATAGAGAGAGAGAGAGAGAGAGAGAGAGAGAGTAACCAAACCCTGCCTCGTTGCTAGGTAAGCTGAAGCAAGCTTACCATGCAATAAGCTCAAATTAGATCAACACAAATAGACGGAAGAGGTTGCAGCTCATTTGGGGCAGCCAAAGGCGTAAATGTGCCGGAAGTCAAGGAACATGATGGCCACTCACACACGCAATACATTAGGTGCAAGGTTTTGCTCCCCTTACATCTGCCGTTAGACTTGGAACCAGCTCGGCAAGATGAGCATTGTGCAGCTTGGAATTCACCACGTCAATGAAATGGCTTATTTATCGAACCAATACCATGTGTCTCATGGTTCTCTTCTTATCGATGTCAATCAACTCCATGGTTTTTCCTTGCATGCATGCATCTGTTGAAGGAAAGAAGGTATATATATAGGAAAGCAAAAAGTTGCTAGAAATCCTCCCATGCCAGACTCTATTAGACAGTTACGGACGATGATATAGTTACAAGGATCAATGCCATTTATGCACTGTGGGGTGAGTGTTTTGATCACCACTATCCGTGCAATCAACCGGAGTGATCAAGCAATGCCTGGTATCTGTCTCGCAACTCCCACTCTCTCTCTATATCCATCTATCCATCTATCTATCTATCTATATGTGCTGTATTTCAAGGTAAAAAATGGAGTCTTCTGCAGTTATATACATGACATTGGTTGGCTAGCCCTCCATTAAAGATTTGTAAAGCTTTTGTATGTGCAGTAGCAGAAAATGGTGATTGTATCCACACCAATAAAGTGATAAACTGAGAATATCAGCCAACAATGGTGCTATTTAGAGGGAGTTTAAGAGAACAAATGCAGCACAAGTTCAGCACCTTTCCCATACGAAAAATCCTTGGCACATATTCTTTATGTTCCAATCATTGCAATGGTATTTATTCCCTTGTTTTGACTTTCATTAATGAGTTTTATTTAAGGGAGGTTCATCTAAGTTTTCAATTGTTAAAATCATAGAGTCTGGCCCTAATTACACCTATGTTTCTCTCACATCTTAAACCGTTATTTTTCTGATGTATGACTAAGAAAAAACACTTTTAGATGGGTTGCCCCGATAAAATCAAACCCTTGACTGCCTGACTAGCAGCAGAAAATTTAATATTTTCTTATGTTTTTTGCATATGAATTAGGCACTCAACTCTTGTCCCTTGATTGTTAATTTACTATATACATTATGCTTTTGAAGAAATATATGCCTTCATGCTGCTTAATTTGGTCACCACATATGAAAAACAATTAAGCTTGATCTGTTCATAGGTTTGTTTAATCTTCTAAGAAGAATATTAAGCATAGTATATGCGTTATTCTTCTCTTCTACAGGTGGAACCAAGATGGCCCTAGAAAATCATTTAGGCTTGAGAAAATGGCCCACCGTAAAACAATCAATAGGAGAAAGTAAGAATGGCAATTTCTACCCGTCTTGAAGGTACCCGCCCCACCCATACACGGGGCAGGTTCTCAAGGAAGAAAGCTCGTCCCACTATGGGGCAGAGCGAGACAGAAAAAACTCGCAAGCGGGGTGGGGAGTAGGGTTTAAGATAAACCCGTTCTGATAAATATAAACAGGTACGGACACAAAGTATATATATTTTACATGTATATATAAAGATAAAATTATGATATTAATTGAATCTTTTTAATTATTTTTTATAGGTTGAATTGAAGTGGGATGAGTATGATTGAAGTTCTGAACTAGAGAAATTCATTAAAATTTTAATAAAAATATGAAACCGGTTGATACCATGACAGGTGGAATCACAACCGAACCAAGTGGTCCTCGATTTCAAGTCTAGTTTGACCCGTTTCGATTCAATTGGATTCTTGACCCATTTGGATTCCAGTTGAAACCGTCCAATTTGGCATATGTGTAAGCTACAATGTGGTGATATATGGTTAAAATGGTTTAGGCATCTGCAAATCATAAATATCATGTGCAATATGTCACTATATTAAACCATTTTCACACTTAAGATTGCTAAACTCGATTAGGAATAACACTAAACTTAGAATTGTGTGCATTAAGTCTTTTCTTTTGGTACAATAAATAATATCTATGCGCATTATGCCTTTGATTAGATTGAAGTTCATCTTCATTCCGAAGTGCCGCTCTATTGAAGAAAAACTAAACCAAATCAAAAGCAAGACTCCTCTCATACATACAAA
Source organism: Brasenia schreberi (assembly GCA_036023115.1). Taxonomy (NCBI): domain Eukaryota; kingdom Viridiplantae; phylum Streptophyta; class Magnoliopsida; order Nymphaeales; family Cabombaceae; genus Brasenia; species Brasenia schreberi. Next base: position 40,851,538 of record JAYKKT010000092.1, on the reverse strand, counting down.
GTGGACTCGGCTACGTTGGTTTTTTTCCACCATTATACTCTTTCTAATTTCAGTCGACAACCATTGATTTGGACAGACAACTAGTTCCAGTTTTCACCCAGACTTGATCCAAAGAAAGTTGAAATTAGACTTGGATGAGGTCCTCAATTTGGTTATAGTCGGTTCTTGATACAATTCGGTTCCAGTTGAGACTGCCTTTCTGGGTTCTGACCCGACCATGCCTACATCGGTCCATCCTTGTTCGTAGAAGAAGATGTACAACAACAATAAGAATCTTGATTCCAATCGAAAAAGAAATCAATACATCAAATAAACGATAAAAAATACAGCAAATTAATGAAATACCCTATTGAAACCCTTTTTGAATCGCCACTTTCTCTCTTTTCTCTTCTTCTTCTTCCTTTGCTGAATTTGAAGTATTATGGGATGGTGGATGGTTCACTATCATTCATTGGATCAAACTTTTGGAGAAATGGTATGAGATTATTGATGGTAAGGTGAGAACCGGTCGAGGGAGAGAGTTCAATATGGTTTGGGGCATTAAAGTAATTTTAGATTTTAGGAGGAACAAAATCAGAATCACATTAAAAAAAGGAATGTGTGGATAGTAAAAAAACGTGTGTGCCTACCAGTTCTAGCAAATCATGTTTGTGCATCTTTGTTTTTGACATCATGTCCTTGGAACCCGCTAGGGCTTTTGACATAAGCTGTTTATCTCTCTTCGTTGGCCTCCCGTGCTCTCTCTTGTTACCACACCATTGGTGACAACCGTATAGAGGAAGAAGAGGGGTTTACAAAACTCAAACTCGACCGACCTTAAGCCTTTTAAGGGAAACCATGTAACTAGGTACCACTAGGAGGTGAAAACCCTCAAGCTAACCCGACTCTACCAAGGGAGGTGATGGTATTAATGGTACATTTTTGTAAGCTTGAGTACTATAATTTAAAATTTGTATTCTCAATCTCCTTGCTTTTTCTCCAACCCACTTTATCTCTTACTCTGAGACGGAAAAAGTTATAAGCAAAAGAAGCATACCCTATCAAGAGGATATCAATTGTATTCAGATAAAGATAAGAAACATTACAAGAAAACAAATTTTTATCAGAGTCAACCAAGTTTTAGTTCATTGGATAGCACTAAGTGTATTTTTCAATACACCAAGAATTGCATCAATAAGAACTGTACTGGGGAGGCTGTTTTGCTATATAATGTTATTAATATTTACTCATATTAAGTTAGATTATATATGTTATTTTTTAATTTAATGTTATACACAGATCCAAAGTGAACACGACTGACATAACATGACCCGAAAAAGAGCTGACACAAAGCTAACTCGAGCTCAAGCAATACAAACCCAACATGACATAAATATATCTCATACGCCAACATTGACATGAGACTAACCTCGACCAAACACAACCCAAAATGACTCCGACCAGACCCGACATGGACCACCCAACCCAACAATAATGACTAATTTAATATTAACATTATAATATTAATAATACTAGTAGTGATTAAATACTAAACGTCAACTAAAAATTTATTTGATGTTATGTGATACTTAATATTAATTAACCAGTAAATTAATATCATTTACCAATATAGATAAATATAAATTATAGTTACTTTATAAGCCAAACTAAAAAAACAATATACGTTATTTTGTTGTGGTTTTAATATAATATAATTAATAACCAACAATATTAATGAACATAATATTGATTAATATAATGTTATACAATCAATGTGATACAAATAATATAATATTAATGTGTGTAACATTTATTATATAATATAATATTAAAATTATAAAGTACCATTTAATTATTATTAATTATATGGATCAAAACTAAAATATAAAATAACGTTAATGACATGTTCCTCGACTCGGTCTGCCTAGGCATGTTAACGTACACACGTATGATCCAGGTAAGCACAAAGTTAACGCTGTTAGCATAAACGAACTAAACTAATGGGAGGCGCAAACCATAGGGTTGTGTATTTTCAAGTTAAAACCAGTGTATTAAAGTGCAAAGTTCGTATACATAGGGTATAAATTGAATTCTTACTAAATTCAAATATTTTTTATGCATATAGAACTAGAATCGGTTGTCCTGACACGTTCCGGTTCCATGGGAGGAAACCGAAGGCCGGGTCCTATAACTGAAAAACCCATTAGCAGGACCTGTTTTGAAGTCCAAACCCCATTGTTATTGATTAGATCAGCTATGAAAATGCCATCGAAGACGACGATGATAACTATTAACCTATGTTCAATTCTCAAACAAAAAGTTTACACGATTGTGGACGGCATCTGATATGGCTGTTCCAAACAAAGCTGAGCCAGGTAAGGAACCAACTGGAGCCGGAACTGGTCAAACCGAACCTAAAACCAAAGACCACACGATTTGATTCTGGTTCCACCTTCCATGTAACCAAAATTATAACCAGAACCAGCGGTTTCCAAACTGTAGGTTCCATCTTTTAAAATTTTTATAATTTTAAAAATATTAATGAATTTTCTAATCCTTTTAGAACTCAAGCTGGAACATGAATTAACCCAATCTTGTTTCGATTCTAATTCTTGGTTTTAGGAAAGCCGGAGCTGGTTTAGTCTCGACCAGGCGTGTCTAGTTCACATGTGTTATATAAGGAAATTGGACCTGGAACTCGAGAGTCTTAGATCGTGCAATTACCACATTCATTTTAAGACGAGCTTGTCTTCAGCAAACCGCCTACAAGATGCACACTCGGGCATGGATCTCCTAACCTTTAGCCAGTGTACCCATGCCCCATTTGGGCTACTATAAATGCTTCACATAACCATAACAAAATCTTTTTGTAGGTATTCTTTTTAGAATATTACAGATGTTTCAAATAAATAAAACTCGATGGCGGATTTTTTTCACAATGCCTTTTTTAGCATTTAAACCGTTTTGGGATTTGAAGTTAAAGAAGATTATTATGTGACAATTCATTGACTTTCCCAATTAAAATAGTGAACCCAAATCGTTATCCAAATGACTCGCACTCAGTTCTTGAAAACCGAACCCATCCACACGAACTCACCTTGTAGTGGGATTGACTCACAAGTTAAAGGTCATGAGTTTGATACTTGAGGAGTGCATTTGTCTTCGACAATGGGGTTGATCCCACTCGAGCCTCTATAGTAGTAGCAATGGGAGCCCATTTTCTTTTCCTTTAGATCTGTGTTAGCACACTAGGAGAATGTTTGATTGTGAGACTGGAATACTATTCTAGTTCCAGTGGCCCACCCCTAGCAGACGGGTCTCGAGGTAAAAAAGAACTCATTTTTCATTTGGGCACCGAAACTCTGCTTGATTACGATGGAAATTAGAATTATAGTTCTAGTTCTATAGTCCTAGGCCTTGTAAGCAAACACCCCTTGCTTTCAAGACTCAGGCGTCTATGCCAATTAAAACAAGACCTAGAAAGTGCTTTTTTTTTACAAGGAGGAGGCCGAAGCCTAACAAACACCACACATTTACCCTTTGGGAGTCGAACTCCCTACCAGCTAGAGCATCCTGCCATTGAACTAACGCTCTGGGTGCAGAGACCTAGAACGTTATATAAAGAGTTCGCACTTGGCTCATTGAGGACCCGAACCAGCCGACAATGGGCTGGAGCCCACTCGAGCCACTAACCTAGCGACCTAGCCCACTTCCTGCCCTCTAGATCTGGGTTAGGGACACTAAAACGGCTAGCAGAGTCTGGATCTGGATCTGGTACTACATATAAATAAGATTCATCTCAAGGTCCAAAATCTGGGTCCAAATCTGATCCAACTCCTGCGCGATCCCTCCCTCCCTCTTCCTCCTCTTTTTCTTCCCTCTCTTCTTTCTCTCTCTGTCTCGCTTCTAGGTCATCGATTTTAGGGCTATCGGGAAGATTTGAATGTCCATAGAAACGGGGAATTGGGGGAAACGAATCAATCGATTCTTCCTTTTATTCTCTTTCCCCCTTCCCTCATCTAATGCGTACTGTTCTACGATTTTTTCCTTGTTTTGTTCTGGTATTTGAGGAAGAACAGTTTAGACAGGGGCTAGTGCTGTTCTTCTTCGTCTTTGTTTGTTGATTTCTGTCATTCCGCGTCAGAGGTTCCTGTGTTTACCTTAACGGGCAGCTTTCTTGTTTCTCTCGTAAGAGATTCGTGTTCTAGGGTTTCGTGTGGAGCGGCCATTTTAGGGCTTGGAATTAGGTTAGGGCTTTCGGGTTTCTCTGACTTTTCCTGTCAATAATGGTTGTTTATGTGATTCTTTGGTGGGAGTGTAGTGCTTGGTTTGTGTAACGAGCTAATTGGGCTTGAGTTCGTGGGTCGGGGTACGTTCATGCACAGGATGTAATGGGGCTAGGGTTAGTGATAGGAGAATTGTGCTGCATGGAGTGCAGGGAAGACGCCTTTCTTCGTGATTCTTAGTTCCCGATTGAAATTTGAGCAGATTGTGCGTTGAAAAGTCGTGCACAACGTTGCTGGAGTGAGCGAGAGCTCGGGCTGGGTGCTACGTGCTCCAGCGCCGGATTACTTCTGATTGAGGTTATTTCATTGTGTTTTCGCCGGAATTGTCGACTTCAATGCTGGGAATAAGAAGCCCGTTTTGCAGAGTACAAAGCTAGTAAGGCAGTCGTGGAGTTTTCTTTTGGTACGTATGTTTCTCTTTTTGCTTCGGGTTTCTGTGTTGCATTTGAACGATACTTCTGCGTGTTAGGTTACATCGTATCTTGGATTTGGCATTGCATGCTACCGTGATCCTAGCGAGTGAGTTGCGCTTTTGAATTTTGGTGCTACCATAAATGCGTGGAGTACAATGCATGTAAATGTCTCGTGTAGGATATGATGATTGGAATGTTGAGATGCCCAGTGATCGACTCTGAGCTAGGGGTGAACTGAGTTTCCATGGGAGGGGGCAGGGACAACGGATTAGCCGTCCATAGCATAGCCTCTCCCCGGCGAGCCGCTATTGAAAGGGCTCAGGCGGAGCTAAGGTAGTACATACTTTCCGTCCAATGTTATCCCGCTATTCATTGGTTTGTCGATGTCACTACTAATGGCATATGTTATTATGATTTTACTGGTTGATTCAGGCAGGAATACGACGTACGTGAGCAACGAAGAAGGGAACTTGAATTTCTTGAGAAGGTAAGGCCGTTGGGTTTGGTGTGTCTGATTCTATCATAGTTTAGAGTCTGTAAACTGTTTATTAGTGTGTTTTCTGCATGTTTGAGACTAATAATACTGATTTTGGTTTTCGTGGCAGGGTGGCAATCCATTGGACTTCAAATTTGAGCCTACCTCTTCAATCAGTTTGCAGTCTACATCAGTTACCGACCAACCAGCTGAGAACTGTTTGACAAGGTAATTTTAGTTTACGTGCTGTAAAATGGTGAAAGGGTTTTGCAATATCAGTTGCCATGATTCTCTCTTGTTTGCAGTGAAGCAAAAGGTAGCGTTGCATTAGTTGCCTCACCTAACGGAGACTCAGCAGAGAGCAGTGGAAGACCCGGCACTTGTCTTGGTAGGGAACCGCATACTGCTGACAACCTGGAAGATTTGTTGGTTTGTCGGCCTGGTGTAAAAAGGCAGCATTATGCTCGGAGAAACAGGTCAAGACCAAGTCGTGATGTTACTCGTGCATCATCTGCCGACATTGCTCAAACCTGCATTCCCAATGGAAATGCAACTTTAGCATCAAGCCAAGATTGGAGTGATGAAAAATCACCTCCAGTTGAACTGACAAAGGATAAAGACGAAAATACATGTTGTATCAGTCATTTGAAGTCTTCAGATCACATTGTTAATGGGTTTTTGCAAAATGTTGCCTCCACAAGCCAGTCAGACATGGAAGTGGACACCATGCGGAGTCATGAGGCTGACATTCCGGCACATGGAAGCCTGGAGGATAAAAAAGAAATTGCAGAACCTGAAAAGTCCCCTGAACAGGAGATATTTCTTGATTCTGAAGAGGCATTTACTGAGAAAAAATCCGATGCAGTGGGCTTTGTGACATCTATCGAAGATGGAAAAAAAGAAGATGGTTCATTGGTTCCTCTTAGTGATGGTACAACTGCTATTCCAAATGTGGAAGCAGAAAAGGTTTCAGTTATTTGTGAAGGATCCACTGTTTTGCTTATGGATGAGGATCCCAGGGGAAATGGAGAAAGAGTTTCATCTGAGTTGGTCACCGCCGGTGACCAAAGCTCAGTGATGAAAGGAGATGTTGATTCTAATGCAATTGCAGACAAGCATTTGGTTCTTCCAGAAAAACCAGTGTTTTTTTCAGATTCTGTCGGAAACAAGGAAGATCTTAAATGTGATCCCAGAGATCTTCACAAGAAAGTCCTCCAAGGAGTTGAAACAAACAGAATGGATGTCGATGTTCAAGTTAAAGTTGAAGAGGAAGTATGTGATAGTAGAATTGATATGCCAAATGGCGAGAAACCTTTCAACAATGTTGCTGCAGGGAAACCTGAAAGTCTTCCTGTCAAGGATGTTGAAAAGTTGGATAATTGCCTCAGTGATACTTCCAACTCAAAACATGAAAATTTGCATTCTGAGGTTCAGACTCTTGACAATTTTGTTTCTTCCAGCTGTGCCCCTGAGGTAGCTGATACTATGGAGATTTGTTCAAGAGCTGGTAATTTGCCTGAAAATGGAAACAACGAGAAAGAGCTCGAAAAGAAAACGTCTCAAGACATCTCTGCAGAAGAGGCCAGGGCAATAAAGGTTAAAGCTTTAACTCTTCTGACAATTTCATGTTTCGCGTCATTGATACATGAAGTAACTAGAAAACTGATAGACAGGTCACACTGAAGAGGGGGTTAGCAGGTCATACCCGTCCAGTAGAAAGGAGGAAGACTCACTGGGATTTTGTTCTTGAGGAAATGGCCTGGTTGGCAAATGACTTCATGCAGGTTTGTTCTATGAACAGCAGATGTATTAAAAATAATTTTCTTGGATTTGTTTGCAGGGTTTGTTTATCCTTTTTTCAGCATCTACAACTGTGAATATACTTTTCTTTTCATTTCTTTCCTTTCCTGAACTATTTCCCAAAGTTTTCATGTTATGAATTCTTAAGTCGAGTTTTGGCTATATTTTGAGCAGGAACGCATGTGGAAAATAGCCGTGGCTGCCCAAGTTTGCCGCTGGGTTGCTCATGGAGGTTCTAGAGTTGGGAAGATGAGAAGAGTAGCTCGTTCTTTGGCAATTTCTGTCATGGATTTCTGGCAGTCGGCTAAAACAAGGCTTCAAGATGGTAAACCAACCAGCAGCTTGTGTGAGGGAGGTGATGCAAATGGATTACTGGACAACAATTGTAGCTCTACCCCAGATGATTCTATGGAAGGAGAGAAACGTACTCAGGTGTTGCGTTTTCTTCATCTTTTTTTGCCTAAGCTTTGGATTCATGCATTGGTGTTCTCAAGAAACAGATAAAGTGCCAAGTCAACTATTGTTTCTCTGCCCAAAACTTGTTTCGCTTTAAACTGGTCTGTGATTCTAGATGTGAACGCCTGAACGTCAGCCACTATATTAGGCATCTGCCTGCTAATCAACATCAGAGGTTTTGGTTCCAATGAATCCAATCTAAAGATCCAATTCTGAACTAGTTTTATCTTGGTACTACTTGGGTTAGTTTGTACTCAGGTTGTTTGGTAGACCTAGGCATTGATTTTCCTGAGTTGGCATGATTCAAAAGCCAGGACGTGGTATCTGCACTTCTTGCAAACCCTTCAAGCAGCAGTTCGGGCAGTAGGATCATGGAGGTCTGACATGCCTCAACCATGAAATAGCAAATGCACCAGTCTTTCTTTTCTAGCTTGTGTCTGTCTGCAGTAGACTATAATTTCAGAAAAGACTATAACATCATCGTGTATGGTGAATACTTATTAGTTTTGTTTTCTTTCTGAAGACAGTAAGTATCAATAGGGTTTTAAGAACTGCTAATATTTCAAAAATTGCAAAATGATATCCTATTATTCATCAGTTATTACATTAAAAAATTGCTTATATTTGTGGGACATCGTCAGCCTGTGACTCTTTTAGAGCTGCACTGATGACATTCTAGTTTACTGCATGTCATGTTGTTCTTCACCGCTCTTTTGATATCAAGAGCAGTGCAATTGAGGTTGGTTGATGTTAAAATATTTTCGTTCTTGTTAATTGCACACACATCCATTTCATCCATATTTTGATGTGTTGCAATGATTGTACTGTGCCAATGTTGAACTTAGTGCACATATATGTCTATGCTGGTGAGTTTATATGTCAGTGTTTGGCATGCACTGTTGATACTAGTGCATCCACATTTTCTTGTTTTCTTCTTTTACATTTCTTGCACATCTTTAAATGACAGCAAGTTTGAGGTTGGTTATGTTAAATTACTTTTTGGTTGTTGTTGTCAATTTCATGACATCCACTTCATTATCTCATTTGTCTCCTTCCTAAAAACAGAAAATCTGTAACTTCTGTATCAATTTTGTAATTATTTTCTTAGTCAGGCCAGTTTGGGCTGCGTTGATGTGCTATTGCTGTTCATAATGGAACTTAAAGGTCCACTTTATCTTTGGCTGCAGTCTCAGGAACATATCAATCACCCTGATGTTAACCACACCAAAAGAAAATCACTACTTCCTCTATTAGAATATGCTGTGCGATTCCTTAAGTATGATCAATCCATTGGTCTCTCTCTTCAAGCTGAAGCACCAGCAATTCCTGCTAAAGAAGATGCTGCAATACTGGAATCTGATGAGTTCTCAGAGTCAGAGGTGTCACATCTTGTCCCTATGGTTTTCCTTAATCATTTCAAATGGATGTACACTCTGCTGGTAAATTTTGTTTATATGTGGGCAAGTACAGCTGTTCTTATCAGAGATGCTGAGAATGGTACAGTCACAACAGGTCATTTCATGCTCGTGGCTTTTATAACCCTTCAGAATGAAGGCTGATTAGTGGTGGTTGATCCTTGGATGGATCACCACAGCTTGGTTATGATGGTTCTTAGCCACCAAGTCACTTGAGAGAGAGAACACAGTTCTGATCGATTCCAGATATCATTACTTTTGGCTTTCCATGTCATTGTAATTGTTGAGACTCTAAGGACAAGGCCACCTCTATCTTGTCTTATCATGCTACTCTGTTTTGAAACTTGCCATCACTGATCTAGTAAACATTAGGACACCGCTTTTTGCTTGCATGAAGTGGTTGGATCAGTTGGAAGTTGTTGCGTTGTAGTAAGAGACTACACCTACCTTCCCTTTTAACATGTGAAGCTGCATGTTCATTTCTGTCACATGTCAATTGACTACATAAATGTATCTGTGACATCACTGAACATTGTAAGCATTCTTTGTTTTATTAACTAACAAATTTTATCAAGCTTCCACGTCTGTTATCCATTATTTTATTTATTATCAACCATACTAGTTCAGAATAAAAGCTTTCTAGACTCCTGAAGTTACTAGTACACTGTGGTTACAGTGATAATGAAATATTCCCTTTGAATCCATGAAAAGAGGGCATCTTATAGCTGTTATCTGTGTTGGTAAAAAAGTTACTATCTGGAACTGTAAATTTTGCACAAATAAATGGAATTCTCACAGTAGAACATTGGTTACAGTTTGATTCACACTGTCATGCCTCATAATCCCTAATATGGAAGCCAAACTTTTTGTGCTTTTGGCACAGTATTGGTACTGATTAGAGGATCTGTGTGGAAAAGATTGTTTTCAAACCTCTTACTCCTAAATGTGGAATGTTGAGAGCTCATGGGCATGCAGACCTCAATAAGATGAAGTGTTTGTTCCTAACATGCTTTACAATAATAATTTGAAGCTCAACTTGTATTCAAGCTTTTGTCCGTGAAACTTTCTTCAGTAAGATTTGGAGCAGAATGTTTACTACTGCTTAAGATATTAGTTTGAAAATGAATTGTTTTTGGACCTCTTCTTCCTGATGATGATCGAGGAGCAAGACTCCTTAAGATGAAGTGCTTGTCCTTAATGGGCTTTACATACCAAATTTGAAGCTCTTGACTTTTTTTGGATTCTTTTGTCAGGTGAATCTTTTCTATAGAGTTCCCCCTGGTGCGATGGATACATATCGTGGGTCTCTTGAATCTCTTTGGGCATCAAATGAGGTAATCATGCATATGTAGTTCCTCCAAATCATGTTTTAGTATGACTACATATTTAGATTTAGATATTGAGGTGTGGTTTTGCAGTGCTTTTGTTTGGGGTTCATGGTGACTCAGCTGGTCTCTCGTTATAATGCCTATATAAAGAGATTGGTTGTGAATGGCAAAATTTGAAATGTCTTTTTCTTTTTCTGATCTAAATTTTCTTAAACATGGGGTAAAATTTCGTATTGACTACAGAAAATAAAGAGTAGAGTGCATAGGGATTGTAAGATAAAGTTGATAATGTTGTCTGATAAAAACTGATAAAGTTGATAGATCTTATCTAATAAAACTTTGTCTTTTATATTAGAAGTGCAACACTGGCATTAACGGTGACGAATGTGATACATCCTTTTCGGTTGATCCTGCAAGAGGTAGCAAGGATTTCCTTTTCCACAATTTTTTCATTAATTGCCTGCTTATCAGTCTCCTTTATAATACAATGCTTGTTTCGTATTGCAGCTCAAGAGGCTGAGTTTGAAGATGATGACTTTGAGATTGGCACCAGATATCTGCCTGGTGCTTTGGAGGGCAGAAAGTTAAAGTTTGCCCACAAAAGGAGGAAAAACTTGCAGAAATCGCATGACATAAGGGTTTATGAACTAAAAGTAATGTCTGGCATGGGCTTTGGGAACTATATGGATGGTAGGTTTGAGAACCCAATGGCACCAGTTACTGGCAAAAGGGATTCTGGTGGTTTTAATGTTGGTCTGATCCCAACAAAACGTGTTCGAACTGCTGCAAGGCAGCGTATCGTAAGCCCATTTAGTGCTGGAGCTGCTGCTGGGATGCATATGGTGAACAAAAATGATGTTTCAAGTGGAGATACAAGTTCTTTCCAAGATGACCTTAGTTCGTTGCATGTTGGTTCCCAGCCTAAGAAAAGCTCAGAAGTTGAATCAACATGTGAATTTGTAAAGCAAGTGCCTTTGGAGACATCTGATGTATCCATTAAAATGAAAAAGAAAAAGGCAAAGCCTACAGGCTGTAGGACCTTTTTGACTTCAACTGAACCTGCAGGATTTGCTGCTTCAGGAAAAGTACGATTATCAACTCTGAAGTTTGAGTTAGTTATTTCTTGATATTTTCCTGATGTTTTGAGATGCTGACTGTTGTCATTGTGCAGGGTGAGAAGAGATGGCAGACTGACCAATTTCACCAGTACGAGCAGGTTGCTCATCCACATCTTTTGGAAGCTCATTCACATCTTTTGGAATTGATTGTGCTTGTCACTTGAGCTTCATGATTATCAGTTTTTACTCCTATCCATCTTTTAACATGAAATTCTACTCCTTGTGGTAATGCCATTTTTCTTTGCATTCTGTGAAAGAAAAATAAAAGTAATGAATGAAGATTATAAAAGGGAGAAACAATATTAGTGGCGGGTGACTTTTCAAAAAGGTTTGATCATGTCCATGAAAGTTTGTGATTTGACCGGTGCTCTATCCAGTGTCATTTTTGTCTTGGCACAATATGCTTTGCTGAATGTCAACATAGTTTTCTTTACTAAATAATGTTACAGAACTCATTTCGGATCACTAAAATGTCATCTCCTGGGAAATTAGGATCTTACAGATGCTTTATCTTCATACATCATGTTCTCTTCTCTGGCTGGAAAGTCACTGAACGACACAAGCTAGGCAAGTGAACTTTTTTGTGTGAGTTGGAAATCGTGATATTTTTGCATGAACATAACATGGATGTTGCTGTGGGTCATAAGCATGCAAAAGATCTAGTTTCAGTAATTATCGGGAAATATCTTGACAATAATACCATCTCTTACATATAGCTGATCATTCTTTTCAGATCATTGTGACTCGTTTGAAATGTTTGAATGCATGACTGGTCTTCACGTTAGAATTAGTCTCCCTCTTAAGCAGACAAAAAGGAAGTATCTGGGATTCTGGGAAGTTGAAGGAAGAAAGATGCCTCTTCTTTGTTCTTATGTAAATTGTAGCAGTCCTTCCATACTAGGTTGGTAATGGTGGAAAGGGGACATCAATGATGAACAATCTCAACTTTCAACAGCCTGGGGATGACAATTACATGTTATATTGATGAAAGAATTCAAGGAGTTAGATTGTAGACAAAGCATTTGAAAATATTCTTGACGCAAGCCATAATACTTGTAACTAACCAATGAACTTATTGATTTTTTCTGGTTGCCAAGGAGATGCTTTTATACCAAATCACCCGTATTTGTGATTATATTGGGCCCTAGAAATTGTTGTAGCGTTTAGTTTAGATACAAAGCTTTATCAGCATAAATTTCTTCAAGCATTAGGCCATCCCATATTCAAGTTTAGGACTTCATTCGACCACATATTGTTTCATGTGGTTTATTTTTAGAAGTCCTGTTTTTTCGAAGACTGTTTCCCCACTTATTTACTCACGTCCGCTTGTCCCAAGGATTCAATTCACTCAGCAGATAGGTTCTGGCCCTTGTTTGGAATGGGGGCACAAAAGAGAAATGATTTCTTGCTGGCAGTGAGAATCCATTTCACCTTTACCTTGCATAAAGGGTTCCATGTCATCATGGCTTTCTTGCAACTTGGCTTTGCACTTCATCATGCAAGAGGCAGATGTCATCTCTTGCATGCTCTTGATCCAAGGGGCTTTACAAGCATGTTCATAGTGGCATCGTTTGATGGGATGATGGAAATCAATCGATCCTACCTACTGATTTTGTATGTAGGTACACAAGCACTGAAGGGGCTAAGCCAGCACATTCGTAGGTGCACTAGCATTTGCAGTCTATCTTTTTAGGTCATGATCTTTGCATCTCCTATTGGCATCTCATCTTTGATTGTTCTCTTTTCTGTGGTGTTGAAGTTCATTGTTTGCATTCTGTTTATTTTGTACTTACGTTCCCCTTGCATGAGTTGCAGAAGGATCAGTTTAAGAAGAGAGCAGAAGGTCACTCGTTAGAACCCAATGGAAATACTGGTGAGTGTTCTTTTAAGCGTGTTACAAGTTGGGTTTATATTGCACGCAAGTTCTTATCTTCATTTTATTCTTTCCAAGGTTTGCATGGGCAACATGCTACAAAGAGGCTTAAAGTCTCTAAACAGTTGCCTGATAATACTGCAGAGGCTTCAACTCCATTGACTGGTTGCTTGCCTTCTCCTGCTTCTTCTCAAATGAGCAATGTTGCCAACCCTAATAAACTAATGAAGATGATTGTGAGCCGTGAACGGGGTAGGAAAAACAAGGTTTTGAAGGTAAGCAATTTTTCTTTATGTCAATAATGAAAGCTGTTGCCGACCCCGTCTAGTATGGGAAAAGGCTTAGTTGTTGTTTGTTGTTTGTTAATAATGAAAGCTGTTAATAGTGTATGTGTGATCATTGGAAGGTGCTCCTCCTATTCTTTGGATTAATTTATGCTTGTTCTTTGAGTCAAGTAAAGAATGAATTGGATCACATGCTGACATCCGTTCATCATATTTTTCTTCATTTATAAGACAATGATTTCTCATAACCTGAGAGAGCGGGAGTGAGTCTTGTCATTTCATTTTGTTAGGACTGACGGGTCCTATCTCAGACAGTCGTGGGGTGATTGATTTGCATCATGGGCTAATTGTTCTTTGTATTATCTCTCAATCAATGGAATCCATCCATCTCTTAGTTTATTCCTCTTGTTTTGAGGGAAGGGTTCTGCTTGGCGTTCCCTGCATGGACTTGTGGAACTTGCCAGTTAATTTGTTTAGAAAACCAAGTGCTTAACCTCCTGACTCAAGTTTTTGTATTTCATATATTGGAACTTATAGTTATTTAAGATTGTAATAAGTTACGATTTTATGGTAAATTAACAAATCAAAATTTATGGCATTATTTTATGCGACTTCTTTCATATTTCATAAGCACACTAAATTTAAAGTACTGAAATAAATTGGAAGTATTAGTTGCAGAAAGCATTGACCTAAGTTGAACTGTTCATTCTAGCTATTTGTGTGACCTTTTGGTACCTTGTTTTGGGACATTATCAGTTAGACGAATGGCTGCATGTCTTTTATCATCAATGTCTTCTACAAACATCTCCTCCAAATGCTTTAATTTCGAAGATGAACTCAAAGAAGTTAGTCGCTCTTCCTTTTTTCATAACAAAAATGTTGGTTCCTCAATTGCTTTGTTGTTTGCAGATATCTGCAGGACAGAGTGGAGAGGGGGTGCCATGGACACTCTTTGAAGATCAGGTAACCATTTTCCATGTGAACTTTTAGTTCCCATTTGAATTTATGGTATTTGTTACTTATTACTGTGTATTTTATTCTGTAGGCACTTGTTGTTCTTGTCCATGATTTGGGTCCAAACTGGGAACTAGTAAGCAATGCTATAAACAGTACTTTGCAGTTCAAGGTGAAACCAACTTCGTTTTTGATCTTGTCACACTGATGTCAGACTTATTCTTTCGGAATATGTTTTTTCACCATATTGCAGCTGGTTACTGACTTCTTCATTAATTTATTTTTTAGTGTATATTCCGGAAACCTAAGGAATGCAAGGAGAGACACAAGGCATTAATGGACAAGAATACTGGGGATGGTGCAGACAGTGCTGAGGATTCGGGAACTTCTCAGCCATATCCGTCTACCTTACCTGGGATTCCCAAGGCATGTTTTCACGAGCTTCTTATTTTGGCTGGAGTATATTGGGTTCTTTTTATCATCCAATATTGCTTGAAGCTGTTTTCACGTGTGGTGTTTGGTACATAGAAAGCTTATTGTTTCTTTTTCCTTTTCTGTTTGTTTGATGTTTTGGATCAGGGTAGTGCCAGACAGTTATTTAAACGCTTGCAGGAACCAATGGAGGATGACATACTGAAGGCTCATTTTGAGAAAATCATTATGATCGGGTCAAAACACCATTGTCATAAAATAAAGGTATCAGGCATATTCTTATTGTTGCTTTCTATGTGGCCTTCCTGCTTTCTGATGTTGACTTGAGATGTGTGTACTCTTACTAACTGGCACATCAGCTCTCTACTGATTTGAACTTGCTGGTATTTGTTCTATTTATTGTTAGATATATATCCATGGGTTCCCATTAGAAAACTTGTGTGTGCGTGTGTGGCACATGAGCCCCTGATAATTGTAATGACTCGTTCATTCTACTTTTACATCTTAATTGAGGTGAATGTATGACCACCTAAGGAAAGATTGGATCCATGATGAGCTTATGAGAGAAAAAGTTAGTGTGGTTCCAATTGAAGATAAATGGAACCACACTAACTTTTTCCTTCATAGGAAGGCCTCTAAAGTATTGTAAGGAAATAATGAAAAAATGATCTTAGCATATGAGTTAAATGCTTATATGACACAAAGATCTAGCTGAATGATGGCGAAGAATTATGTATTAACCACGTGAAGCTCCACTGAAAAAGAGCGAGAATTGGGACAATGCATGTACATGCTTTTCAGTATATACTATAGAGTATATAGAATGCCGAGATTTCTTCTTTTGAAAGCCCTCAAACTCTCGGGCAAAAGGTTTTGGAAACCGGTCCTGGGTTTTTACATGTCTGCCATCTTTTGTGCATATTATCAGTATTGTTCGATGCGTATCGTCTATCGTTTTGGTCCACAATACGATAAGTACCCCATATTATAATTTAATACTAAAAAATTGGTAAAAATCCAAAAGAAACAGAAAAAACAGGAAAAAAGTATGTTAATTGCAAAGAATTCATATAATACAAAAATTTTGTACATATTCATCATTTATCATTCAATAATTGAAAAAGAAATTACATATTTTGAAGTAGTACATGACATCCTTAGAAAAAAATATAACTTTCATAATTGAAAAAAATACATTTATACATTGTAATCAGGATCATCAAAGTAAATAATCTTCATCTTCTCCTTGCTCAAGATCTTCACCACCTTTTGCTTCAAAATCAAAATCTTCATCTCCCTTTGATGATATTGTTGTTGCGCTCCTTCCAAATTAATTCATGCAATGTCTTCTTCGGTTAGGAGTGCATTTGCTTCATTATCTTTCATAATCCACTCTTCTAATATATCAAAATTAGCAAACTTATTGGATCAAATTGGTTTTCTTCTCTATTTAACTTTTTTAATTGCCTGCATAACACTCATATAAAAACACTTCATAAATCTCCAATCTTCATAACACTGAAATAGAGTTTCTCCCACTTCACGAATACAATAAAAATCATATCCACACTTCATAACTTCATATTTTGTCATTCAAAAAAAAATGCAAAGAACACCAAAAAAACAACAAATACAAAAAAATTCAAAAAACTCAAAAAGTATACCTAAAATGCGGGTTGGGAGCCTTGCACGGATGTTGTAGAGCACTTTTGTAGCGTTTAGCACCAAAGAGGGGAGAGCCACCGGAGACACACTTGGGAGCCTTGAACATATTCAAGAAACCCACAAAAACATGAGTTTTTGTATTAGGGTCCCTCGTTGTATCGTGCGATACGATACGGGCCGTATCGCACGATACAATCTGATAAATGGCTGACTGCGATACACAATTGTGTATCGTATCGTGGAGCTCCACAGTGCGATACGGATAACATTGCGTATTATAGTTCTGACTTGGTTCATTTGGTCACATACTTTCTCTGGGTGTTTTCTAGTGGGATTATAATATACTATCTGCTGTAATACCTCTAACCCTATCCTTTCTGCAGCAGCCTGAAAGTCAAGAGCAGATGCAACTCGCTCCAACTCACTCCTCACACGCAATTGCTCTTTCTCAGACATGCACCACCAACTTAAGTGGAGGTCTGCTGACGTAAGTTACATATTTTTTGTATTATATTTGGTATCTGTATTTCCAGTGTGTTAACTGATAACTTTATCTTACTTGATTTATTGAAGGCCCCATGATCTTTGTGAAACTACTTCAAGCCCCGACGCACTTTCCCCTAGTTATCCTGTTTCTCATTCTCCTGGGTTACCATTGCCAAGTCATCAAGGAGCTGTTGCACCTATGCAATCTAACTCTATGGGCCACATGCTGCAGGGCCCAGGGACTGCGGTCCTGGGGAACACTGTTCCAGCGACACTTGGTCAAACTTCAAGGTTTCATTTGCTTGTAATTCTCTTTACTTGTTACATGATTTCTCAGAAACTACATTACTGAGTTCCCTAAGGCATTCTTATAGGGATCTTCAAAGGCACGCCATGGCCAAGTCAACGGGTCTGTCTTTGGATGACCAGCATAGGATGCAACAGTTTAATCAGATGGTATCAAACAGAAACATTCAGCAATCTGGTTTGGCCATGAATGCGGGTATGCAAGCTGGCGGTGAACGCATTCGCATGATGCCTGGTGGTAATGGTGTAGGAATAATGCCCGGTATGAGCAGAGGCATGCCAATGCCAAGGCCAGGTTACCAGGGAATGGGTTCACCAAGCATGGTGAACATGGTCTCTTCTGGAACAAGCAGTATGCTTGCACCGGGCAGCATGGGAATGCCAAATTCCGCAAATATTTATTCAGGAGTTGTGCCTGGGCATGGAAATACAATTCCAAGACCACGTGAGGCTTTGCAGATGATGCGGGTGAGTTTCATTTTATGTTGTAGTTTTCTTAGTTCTCCATTTCTGTCAAATTTGATTTAAATGGTTGCTGCTGGGATTGAATATGATGGTGTTTGGATTTATGTTATGGTCTGGGTGCTCTCTCTGTCTCTCTCTCAGGTGTGCAGTGTCAAACTCAGGCACTTTTATTACTTCCACTTTCATCTTTGTTATTTTTGAAAGAGTTTGAACTTAATCAGAATGCGGACACATTGACCATGTCCATTTTGGTTAAGAATAGGCTTTGAGATACTGCTGACCTTGGATGTTGTTGTGTTCGACACACTATGCCCATGTCGAAAAAGATGTCACCTTTATGCCGTGTCTATGTGACAGCTTTTAAGATGTTAGTGATCATCATTTCTTCCTTCAGTTAACATTTCTTATGAAAAGTTTGGTTTGGATGTGTACTGCCAATGAAAAGGGCAGTGCAGAAGTCTATATCTGGACTTAATGCTCAGAGGAGCATTATAGAAACAAAACTCCGCAAACATCAAAATGCTTTCAGTTGTTGTTTTGCAATTGTTATAGGCTTAACTTTCCTGGGAGTAGTTTGCGCTCATAAGCTTATTAGGGTTGGGGGCCCTTTAGGTTGTAGTGTTCTGTGATTGCGGGAACAGATTCAACAGAGCAATTCGTGAGAAGAGGAGGATTTTCAAGAGAATCAAAACTGAAGGAAGTGGGAAGCAGAACGTGATGCTAATTTTGAAAGAAAAGCAGCTGTGTCATGCAAATCAAACTCTTAAAAATGTAGAATTGTGAGTAGGAATGAAAAAGAGTTGTAAAAATTTAAGTATGAACATCGGTGAAGCTGAAAACAAATAGAACTTAGAATATAATACAAGAAATCAAATGGTTCCTGAATTCCGCATGAGACTAGATTTTATGTTTTAACTGACTGCATTGAGTCATTAACAATGCCATATGAGAAAATGTTGTTTGGCTCTTTATCTGTTATGATCACATGGTTCGTTTGCTTTGCAGCCTGGTCAACCCTCTGATGATCAACGGCAGATGCTAATGCAAGATCTTCAGCTTCAAGTTCCTCAGGGAAATGGGCAGCCTATGCCATCTTTCAATAGCATAAACACATCTTTCTCAAATCAGATAGTCTCGTCCCCGGTCCAGGCATTTCCTGTTCAGCATCCTCAGGCCCATCAGGTCCCGCAGCAGTCCCATGGCATCAACAATTCTCATCACTCCCATATTCAAAACTCGAATAGTAACACACAACAGCAGGCATACATGTATCGTTTAGCTAAAGATCGTCAGTACCAGCAACGGCTTTTGCAACAGCAACAACAGCAGCAGCAGCACCAACATTTGGCCCCGAACATGTCACTGCCTCATGCTCAGCAACAGCATGCCATGTCACCTCTGCCAAATGGGTCCTCACAGCCGCAAGCACCGCCACAGCAGCAGCAACAGCATTCATTACACATTAATCAGCAACAGACTGCTGCACAATCAATTCCAGCATCTTCAATTGTGCCGCTGAATCAGATCTCTTTACAGGGCGCACAGAAGCAGCATATTGGTTTACCTCATGCTGCGGCTGGCATTGGAACCCCAAATCAGGTCATGAAGCAGCGACAGAGGCAACAGATGCCTCAACAACATAGACAGCAGGGTCAAGGTCAGCAACCTAGGCAGCATCCACAGGCGCAGCAGGCTAAGGTTCTGAAAGGATCGGGAAGAGGTAATGCTGTTGGGGTGCCTCTTCCTGGGGAAGGATCTTATGCTAGTGGTCCCCCTCTTCCAGGCAATCAAATGGTTGACAAAGGCGATCAACTCATGCATATGATGCATGGACAGCGGTTGTTGCCCGGTGCTATTGCTAGTCAAGCTCCATGTGGTAAACAGGTGATGCTCGGTGGGGCAAGTGGATACCACAATCAAACAAATGTTCATCTTTCTCAGGCATCATCTGCCCAATCCCAACAGCAGAAATTGTATTCTCGACCTGTTCCTCCATCTCGGCAATCATTACAGTTATCATCGCCTCTGCCAGATGCCGGAAATACAACAATCCCGGGCCACATTTGTGTTCCGAACAATCCAAGTAGTTTACCTCTTTCCCAGCAAGTGGCAGCTGTTGCTCATGATCCTGCACCATCTGCTTCTGTTGCCATTTCTGCCAATTCTCCACCAGTCTCATCTCCTTCACCACAGCATCAACATCATCAACAGCAGCAGCTGAAACCAGATCAGCAACACCAGCACCGGCACACGATTCAGTCCCAACAGCCAATTCAGAGAAGACTGCAGAATCGCCAATTATTGGCTGATTCGGTTGCACAATCTGTGGATCGATCAACCTGTCAGATTGCAAACAGCCAGTTTGAGGCAAGCTCAAATACAAATCATCCATCATCTGCAGATTCTGCTCTTGTTGTCTCGGCAGTTCCATCAGCCACCATCTCTCAATGGGTGCCGGAACAGTTGGATGAAACCAGCCCTCCCACCTCGACTGGTCATGTTGCGGCAACGAATCCCTCAGGGTCGGAACTTCCCCTTTCTGGTAGCTCTGCATTGCCACAAAAGCATTATTCAGGTAGTGTTTCAACGCATGGACAGAGTGTTGGTAACAATCAGTGGCAACAGCAGCCGGTGCCATTGCCTCGGCAGCAATCTCCACCTGCACCGCAGCAACATAGCAGGGCCGTAGCTCAAAGTGCACCGCAGCAGCACTCTAATGGTTTAGGAGGCATTTACGGCAGCCTTCCAAGTTCTGGCCCGCCTCCCTGACGAGGCCTCTGTTGTGATGAAGCTCCTGGCAGCAATATCGCTACCATTATTTCAGGCTTTGTCCACACATGCCTATGTATTAGTAATTCTGTTGATGATTGGATTATAATGACGGCAGGTCCGTGCTCTCGTTTGCAGACCGGGATGATTGGAACGATTACACGACGCCCTGCAACTAAAATTCGGCTGGGCCTGCCGGAGCTGGTGAGGCATGTTAAACGGAGGTAGGGAGCCTGCACTTGAATCTGAAATCAGAGAAGAGAGTGTGGCTTGTGGTCGACGTTAAGGCCCTCCTACGTTATTAACGGCATGACGCATTCATTCTTTGTATGCTAATCTAGCCCTTTTGTAGAGTTTTGTACAGGGGACGTGCTTCCCATTATTAATCTGTATTGAAGCTCAATTGGATCCCATTTCCACTTCTTGTCTACTAAGGATTAATATATATATATATATATATATATATATATATATATATATATATCATTTAGTTTACAAGATTATTTAATAAAATATGAAAAACCAAAAGATATATCAAGAATAAAGAGTATATTTATATTCATATACAAGAACAAAGAAGACATTTACAATTATGTGAATTATCGATATATCAAGTTAATAAGTCATTATAAAATGTTGAGAAAGAATTATTGAAGAGAGATTAAGATAAGTAATCAATTTGGATTTGTCTCAAGTAGATCAATAAATATTATGTGATACTATTAAAGTTGAAAGGTAAATATTATTTGTTATGTTTTATGGTTCTAAGTATTGAACAATTAATCGATTACATGTACAAAAGATGTTGAGAAAGATAAAGGTTTGTACCAGAAAAAATCGGATACATAACGAGGTTATTAGAAACAAATTGGTTGTGACACCACTAGAGGATCAAAGATGAATTAACCATTGACAAAAATGAAGAAAAATCTTTTAAGACGGTTTGAACATTTAGAAAGACGATCAAAGGAAGTTCTAATAAAAATATATGAAAAACTAGCAAAAGAGTATCAAAATGTTAAAAGAAAAAGAGGAAGACCACAAAAATATTAGAAAGAAACAATAAAGAATGGTGTAGCTCATGTTGAATTAACCATCAATATTGCACATGGTAGAACTCTGCGAAAAGAATTCATCTAGCTAACCCCATCCGGTATGGAAAAAGGTTTAGTTATATATAGATATAGATATATATAGAGATATTAGTATATGCTTACAATTATTTATGCTCAAATCCATGTAAAGATCTTCATCGTTCGATTGACATGATCAACTATAAAAATTTGAATTTAAGAAATGAAAAGTATTGCTTTTCATATTCATCTTTAATGTGTATGTGTATTAAATACTTTTTAAATTCAAATCTTATTATCGATTTTTCAAAGGGTTTGATTGACACCACAATGCTTATGTCTTTATATATATATATATATATATAAAGAGAGAGAGAGAGATGGTGGAATTAGAACCATTAACCCATTATGTAGTCCAGATACACCAAAATCTCCTTTCTTCGGTCTTATCCTTTGTCTTATCTAGTTCCAGCTAACGGAAACAAGGTCTTATGTACACTCTCAATTAAATGGCTTTCGATTAGAGAGTTGCAAAACGCTTGTGTCTTTGCAGCAATGAAGATTGCCCAGTTGGCTTCCTAATGCAAACAAAGGCAACATCTTCCCTGAGTTCTACTGGGGATGGTAGACGAGCTGACTGAACCGCACACAGGGTGTTCTTGGCTCGGCTCGTTATATAAGTCTGCTCGTCTTTGGCTCGTGTTCTATTCTTTAACCGATTTATGTATATTATTACATATTGTTCCACTTACCCCATGGTAGCTGAACCCAGCCAAACACGCATTGTTTGTGTGTGCAGCTCTTATAACCTGATGGACCAGCTCTCGTCTGGCTTGTGTAGATTGTGAACCAAACACAAATGAGCAAAATACGAGCTGAACCAAGCTGAATCAAGATAAACTCGGTTAGTTTCATCCCCTTCCCGGATAATTCAGGTGGGAATGTGGAACAGAGTGGTCGCGTAATACTACCTCGAAGATGTTTTCTCGTCAATAAAAAAAAGAACCTTGAGTTAAGCTAAAGAAAATACAGATTAGAACTTCTGATATTTTAAAACAAGGAAAGATGAAGATTTTTACATTTCTTTAATTGCTTTTCTTCTAGTTCTGCCGATAGTCATTGTCGATGTGTATGTTTGTTTGTCGAGTGCACGATATAAAAATACTCCAACCATCATAAAAGGAGATCAATTAATTACAAACAAAAATTTTAAGCATAAATGCGTTTCAACCATTAAGAAAGGCTATAATCACGTATATGCAACAAAGATACAAATAACGGAAATGGATGCTATTCACAAAAGGCTATCAATCATAAAGCATAATTATTAAGCAGAAGATAAGTAAATATCACCTCAAACTATCAATCATAAAGCCTTAGAAAAAGCTATAATCACATATATGCAACAAAGACACAAATAACGGAAATCGATGTTATTCAATAGCCACAAAAGGCTTAAAAATACATATACATGAGAGGTGTATTTATAGGAGGAAACAAGAGGGAGAGAGAAGAGGAACCATCAAGGGGCTGGTCATAGCTAGCCTCTAATGGCTAGATATTCTAGCCGTTGGGGCCTGGCCCCACGGGCAGGGCCTTGAGGGTAGGACCCGAATAGCCTAGTGCCTCGGGTCCTGCCTTAAATGATTTAAATAAAAATAATTTTATAAAAAAAAATAAAAATACAATTTCTAACACCCCTCTCAAACTTACATAACCATGAGCTGAAGTTTGCTAACGAAAAACTGAAATCGTATAGCTGGTAGCGACTTGGTGAAGACATCTACAAGCTAACATTCTCATCTTACAAATTATAGTACTAAATTACCTTGTAGATGTTCTTCACAGATGTAATGACAGTCTATCTCGATATACTTGATATATTTATGAAATGTAGTATTGTTGGCTATATACATAACACTTTTGTTATTGTATTACATAGTTGGACAGGCTTCTAATGTCACTCCATAGTCCTGAAGTAGTCATCTTAGCCAAGTTAATTGAATAGTTGTGTTAACCATTTTACGATACTCAGCTTCGGTAGAGGAAAGATACACTTTTTCTTGTTTCTTTCATTTTCATGATATAAGAGAGTTTCCAAGAAAAATGTAGTAACCTATAGTGGAGTGTCTGCCATTTACATCACCACCCCAATCAATATCAGAATAAGCCCTAAAGACTAAGGAAGAGTTAGCTAAAAAATGAAGCCCATAAACAGAAGTTCCTTTTATATACCAATAATAAGAAGAACAAGAAGATGTTGAGTCAGGCAATTTATATTGCCATAAACCGACCGACTAAATGAATAAGATATGAAATGTTTGTACAAGTAATGCAAGATAAATTGCCGAAACTAATTGCCATCAGAGTAGATAATCAATATAATATTATCCAAAGGTGTAACCCGATATTAAAGTTCTATATAGACTATACGCGACTATCCCAGAAACCTATTGAAATCAAGATCTAAAGTATATTTAGCTTGAGACAAATAAATACCATCAATAGAGGAAAGAACCTCAAGACCTAGAAAATAACTAAGAGAGTCAAGATCCTTCATCTCAAAATTGCGGCTCAATGATGCTTTAAGATCATTAATACCAATACCGTATCATCACACTATAATAATCATGTCATCAACGTAGATCATAAGTATAACAATACCTGTAGAAAACTTTCTTATAAACAAGACTGTGTGAATATAATAGGTAGTAAATACATGCAATGTCATGAATTCTGTCATTTTATCAAACCAAGCTTTAAGATCTTATTTGAGACCATACAAAGCTCTTTTGAGCCACAAAATTTAGTTTCTAAGTATGTTAAGATGAGAAAGAGGTTTCATATATACTTTTTCCTTTAATCAACTATTCAAACTTAGTTTCTAGATATGTTAAGATGAGAAGGAGGTTTCATATATACTTCTTTCTTCAACCAACCATTTAAAAAAATATTCTTAACATATAATTTATAGATAGTTGTAATCTTGAATTGCAGTTATAAGTATTGTGAGAGTTGTCATTCTAACCACAATAGCAAAGGTTTTCTCATAATCAATCTCATATTTTTGTGAGTAACCTTTGATAACTAATCTTACTTTATAATGGTTTAATGTACCATCATAATTAGTTTTAATTTTATAGACTCACCTACAACCTATCATCTTTTTGTTTTGTGGTATAGAAACAATATATCAAGTTTGGGTTCTATATAAAAATCTAATTATTCATTCATATCATGAATCTTGTCTTGTGATAATTGGGTTTTTTTAAAGTTTTTAAGTTCCTTTATAGTTAAAATGTTGGTTACTAGAGCTCTATGTCTTAATGAAAAACTATCATAGGGAACGATCCGTTCAGGAGGTCTAGAGTCACAACTGGACCTTCTAGGTATAGATGGAGTAACATTAAGAGCTCTCCTAGCATAATATTGATCAAAAGGAGTAACATAATGTCTTGAAACTACATGTTCACCAAGATCATTTTCTACATGTATCACATCTTCTCGTATAATGTCATTTAAAAAGGAATAGGAGGAATCATCAATAAAACAAATATCATTCATGCCCTTAAATACATATTTATTTTCAAAAAATTTGATATCTCTCAATACATAGAACTTGTCATTTTTATAATCATAATACTTATATCCTTTTTTATTTACTTTATACCCTAAAAATACACATTCTATGACACGAGAAGATAGTTTATTATCTTTATCAATATAAACAAAATATTTACATCCAAAAATACGCAGTCTACAATAGTTGGGCAAAATTTTAAAAAGCTTTTCTACAAGAGACATCTCTTGTAAAACTGAAGATGACATTCGATTAATTAAGTAGACGATAATCATAATAGGTTCTACTAAAAAATTCTTAGGAACACTACTAGACAAGAGCAAGGTTCTTGAGGTTTACAAAATATGCCGATGTTTACGTTTCGAAATATCATTTTGTTGGAGAATTTTAGTGCAACAGGTTTGATGTACAATTCCAAATTTGTCAAGATGATTTTTAAACTCTTTAAACATAAACTCTCCTCTTAAGTCAGATCTAAAAATCTTGATTTCGACATTAAATTGATGTTTCACAAGATTATAAAATATGACAGTTTTGAAAGACTTCGAATTTAGCTTTTAAAAGCTATACCCACATATATCTAGTGAAGTCATCTATGAAAATAATATAGTAGAAAATTCTCCCTTTACACAAAACATGTGTCGGTCCCTATACATTCGAATGAATAATTTCAAAGGGTTTTGTAGTAATATGCATTTTGTTTGAGAAGGATAAATGATGCATTTTGACAAGTACACAATCTTTGCATTAATTTTTTTTAATACTATTTATTCCAAGAGAACATTGATACAACTTTTGAATGTTAATATGTCTTAATTTTTTGTGCCTTAGAAGAACATCATTTGACAAAACATTAACATATCCTATACCATGCAAGTAATCCATGATATAAAGTCAGCACTCCCTATGACCACGATCAATCAGCCTTCTTCGATAGGCGATCTATAGAATACATCCCGTGGAGGAAAATTTTCCAACAAACCTCTTATTCGAAATTTGAGATATAGAAAGCAAGTTTAAATTTAATTTTAGAAAATCACTAATTTTATCAACATTTAATTTTGTTCATCTACAATATAAACACATGATAAGGGTTTTCTAGCACATGAGTTTAAAATTTTTCCATTATAGGCTATATGAAATAAAGCACCCGAATCAAGAATCCAAGAAATCCTACCTTGAATTTCATTAGTTGAAGAAAAGTAAACCACACTGACCGTTTCTTTCTCCTTCATTTGAACTTCAAGTTTCTTCACTTTTTCTTTAAGTGGAAGAATAAAGGATGAAGTTTGTTCTTTTACTAAGGTCATATTCTTTTTCAATTTAGGACAATTTGACCTTATGTGACCAACCTCTCCACCATGGTGACAAACGACCTCTTTTCTATCTTCACTTGATCCTTTATTTTTTAAATGAGGAGAACGAAAAGCCCTCATGTTTGCTCTTTTTTAGATGCGGTTAGGGCAATGTCTTTTTGAAGTTTAGCTTCATTCATTTTTGTTTTCGTCATTTAAGGATCGATAAGAATCTCTTTTTTGATAGAAAAAAAATTCTGTTGAATAAAAAATAATCTTACTCCTTCAAATTTCTCAGAGGTTTCTTAGAAATTGATACACAAAATACTCATTGTCCTCACTATTATCAAGAGAAGATGTCATCGAAGGTATGCAAACTAAAAAAATCTATTTATGGTTTGAAACAATCACCTAGAGGCTGGTTTGAAAAATTTAGTGATGGTATTCTCGGTTTGGGTTTCAAATGGTGCATTAGTGATCACACATTATTTATCAAGAGAGACAAGAAAATAATTCTCTTAATTGTGTATGTCGATGACATTATTATTACTAGTGATGATGTGGAAGGAATTGCTTATTTAAAAAAAGCTACATGCCTTATTTTATTCAAAAAACTTGAGAAAATTATACTATTTTTTGGGGATCGAGATTGTTCGAAGCAAGAGTTGTTTGTTTTTAAGCTAAAAAAAAGTATATCCTTGATTTGTTGAAGGAGACGAAGATGGCAGATTGCCAGGTATGCTCTATCCCTATTGAGATTCAAAAGAAAACTGTTAGAAATTCTAATGAACCTTATGAAGGTTTCGGCAAATATCAAAGATCAGTGGAAAAATTGATATATGTCACAATTATATGATCCGATATAAGCTTTATGGTCAACTATGTTAGTAGATAGATGCATTCACAATCAAGACACCATATGCATATTGTTTTCTATATCATTAGATATTTGAAATCATCCGTCACCCATGACTTACTGTACTCTCCACATTCATCACTTTATATTAAGATTTACTCACATGATGATTGAGCTGGTTCAACCGATGATAGAAGATCTACTTCAGGCTATATTGTATGTCTAGGAGGTAATGTTGTTTCGTGAAAGAATAAGAAATAAACTGTAGTAGCTAGATCAAGTGAAGAGGCTGAATATCGTACTATTGCCCTTGGTATGTGCGAGGATTTATGGATAATATTACTAATGGAAGAAATTGGCTTTGGAAGAAACTCTCCAATTAATTTTTTTTACTAATAGTAAGGTTACTCTTCAAATAACTTCAAATCCGGTCCTCTATGAGAGAACAAATGTATTGAAGTAAATTGTCACTTTATTCGAGAAAAGGTGTATAAGAAAATTTTCAATCTCATGCATTGCATGTTCATTCAGAGAATCAATTGACAGATATTCTTACCAAACCGGTGATTGCAAATGGACTAAAGAAGCTTTTTGCAAGTTGGCCATTTCTACAATTTAAGACCCAACTTCCGGGGGCATGTTGAAGACTTTTTAATTTTCTAGTTAAATTCATGTATTGGGTCATTCATCTCCTATTGAATCATAATCTCATCCAATATGAGCTGGGTGTCATCTTATTTAATAAAGGAGAGAGAGAGGCACGACAACAAGATAGAGAGGCGCCACCCTCATTTCAAACCAGAAATGCTGATTTAAGGCTGATTAGTGTTTGATCCTGATTTGGGTTGATTATCAACAATTCTTTTAGAGCATTGTAGTTATGTCGCTTGTAGCTAATTTCGTTTGAAGGAATAGTTTGGTTATCATTAAAGAGTTACTTGACGGACTTGAATAGAACTCATTTCTTGGTTGAGTTTGACATTGTAACTTATGGAGTACCGTGGGAATCATATGTTTTCTCCGCTTCATGCATGCACAGATCGGAAATCATGCAGAACTTCTTCAGAAAGGGGGAAAGTATGCGCATTTGACCAAAAGACAAGTCGCTGATACTGTACTATGACCTCTCACAATGCGTATTCCTGCTGGCGTTGAATGTCCACATAGCAATAATCCGCCTCCAACGTTTTAATGAGATGGAGCGGCCGGTGTGTAAGGAAAAAGGCAATGGAACACTCTTCGATGTACAATGAGAAGTAATTTTGTTGTATAGCAATTCTTGAACTTGAAAAGTGATGAGTTTTCGAAAGCCATCCAACTTCATGACAGTAGTAAGTAGTTACAATCATCTTATCAAGTTTTCGCTACATGAATTACAATTATTACGACACAGAGAATCAATTGCAAGATTTTACCAGCACCCATGCTATCTGATTTGGTCAATCTTCAGTTCTTAGAAAGAACCTTTTATAACTAAAATGCGGTTTCTCTCTCCCTCTCTCATGCACACACACACATTTTCCAGCAGCCATCCTAGTGTTCTCATGTGACCAAGGTTTCCTCTTATTGATCTTTCATTTGTATTTGCTATGCCATAAACATGACAATCAGATGGCAGACTTTGACACGCGGAATGATTTACACCTCGATATGTAAGCGCCTGTTTGAATGTCTTCATTTTTAAAGTAAAAAACGCAAACTAACAAGATCATGGATAATTTAGTTTGGTGTAGAAATGAAAGAAACTTTTGGATGGCTCATTTCTGTCGTGATGAAGAATGATGCTGGTGGTTGGTGACCGAACAATGGGTGATGCTTGTGGTGGTGGCGGCAATAGTAAAAAATGATGGTGGAAACAATGATGGTAGTGAAGGCATAACATACAATACCTACGGGTGGTATGGATGGTTATGGTGGTGAAGACTGGCGATCAATAGTGATCATGACAATGATGGATGGGGTTGGTAACATTGCCTGTGAAAAGTGGCAACAAAGTATCAGGTAGTGAAAGGCGAAACAAGATAGTAGGGGGTGATGGTGGTAAGGTGGCGGCAGATTCTGACTGGTGATCTGAATGGTGCTTGTAGAGTGGTTTGGTGCTGATGGATGGTGACGGTAAATAGTTTTTCTTTTTCGAGGCAAGCTGTGTTATGTAGATCCCTACCATGCATAATAATAACGAAAAATTATGTACACGATGAGCACCAGTCAAGGGATGATCCTTCCAAGGCTTCTCTACCTCCAACTTAACCAATTTTTTCGATTGTATAGCTACAAAATTTTATTGTTATCAAGCATTTTCAATTTCAAAGCTGCAAAAAGGATACTATCAAAACTGCAGAGACTCGGTAATCTGTAGACTGTATGTTGTGGCTTTGTCTCTCAAAAGCGGCTTTGATGGGGCTAACAAAATCAGCTTCGAAAGCTTCAATGAGTAGTTGATTAGCATGCCCAGTTTGTTGAAGAATAACATGTGATGGTAGATATGACCGGTATCGGTTTGAATTTTGACAAAAGTATTACAAAATTATAAAACTAGCGGTTTCGAATCGTTGGTTTCGGTTTTGGCATGTTTCTGGTTCAGCGGAAGATGAAATTGGAACCAAACAAGGTCCTCCTCGATTCCGAGTTCTGGTTCCAGTCAGTTTCTGGCCTGGATCAGTTCCTGTTGGAACCGCTAGACCGGTTCAGAGCCAGGTTTCAACTATTAAATTTTTTCATCATGATCTCTTGATTTGATTGAGTGCCACATGAAAATTAGTAGTTAGCTATGAGCCTGGTGTACCATTTTGTGGTTCACCGCCTATGACGTCGCCAGAAGTTTGAGCTGGTACTGTAGATATCATCCATAGCTGCACTGCCAAAGCAGTGGTGCGAGTGAAGGTCTCGGTTGATAGAAGTGGTGATGATGGGAGGAAGATGGTTATGAAGACCGGTGGCAAATTGGGTCAGCAGTTGGGTTTGGGTTGGATCACGAGTTAGAATAGTCCAACTTGGATTTGACCCTATTTCTTTTTTTGAGATCATATTCTTTGAATCGGACTTGACCTGGTTCGATTACTGTGACCTTGACATGAATAAAAATGTGCCTGCTACATACATTATATATAAATGTACATATAATATTAATTTATTATGTATCTATTATCTATGTAGAATATACATATATACATATACATGCATATATATATATATATATATATATATATATATATATATAAACACATGTATATATATACACATGTATATATAATATATATACTTATATACACATGTATACATATACATGCATACTCACACATTCCCTTTGCTTTTGGGAGAGTATCATTTAGAAAATTATTAAGAGCGTTTAAGAAAAATAGTACCTTATTACACTCAACCCAGAAAACAAAGGGAATCCATGAAAGTATAGTGTAAGAGATATGTAGGATAGAATCACTCTATATATTCAACACGGACCACCGACTTTTATTGAGTTACTTTGAGCTGACCAGGACCTGACCTGAAATGCTTAAAACCAGACCTAGAAACCAACTTTTTCAGGTTGCGTATGGATCGGGCTGAAAATTGCCACCCGTAGTGCTGAGTCTGGGGCTGATGGTAGTGGAATTTTGTCATAGTGCTTGGTGGCAGCGGCTGTTGATGGTGGTGATCGATATGGAACCCGACCGGGAAAACGAATAACACAACAGGAACAATTAGTTACGGGTCAGACCCGATCCGAATCCAACCTTGAGAGGATCCAATCCATCCTATTAAGTCTAATCTAAATCGTTTGGAATCCCCAAGCTCACGCCGTCTTCGATTTCTCTCCGCCCTTTCCATAGTTTTGCTAACCAGCAGAGCTACGTCTATCTTCTTCGTCTGCCTCTTCTTGCATCTGAAAGAGACAAGGGCGCCCTTTGAAACTGTTCGCGTTCTAGAGAGCGATACTGAAACCCTAATTCTCTTTCTTCGTCTCTTCTTCTCTTGTCCCGACTTTTCGATCGGTATCGCGTCGGCCACGATGAGTCAGTACGACCTCAGATACAGTGACCCCAATTCCTACCGTGAGAGGCGAAGGTATGCTCTCTTCTTGCTCAGATTGGATAAACAAAGGAAGCCAAAGTTTCGTCTTTCTCATTTTGAGTCTTTTCCGCTTTCCTTTAACCTTTGTTCGATGCATTGATTTAGGGTTTACTCAGATTCTTTTGTTAAAAATGACAGCGATTTTGGGGCGCCCCCGCCTGGTGCTGGCCGTGGTGGACCGGCACCGTATGGTGGTCCGAGTGGAGGTTTCGCCCCTTCTGCGAGCGAAATCGGTTCCAGGGTGTCCGTGCCTTTTCCCGGCTCTGGAGTTGGTTTGGAGGGTCCCGGCGCACTGGCACCTGGGTCCTTACCGAGTGTAGGCGGTGCCGGAAGAGGGGGGTTCAACGGTGTACCTCCTTTTCAATCCAATGTTGGTCCACAGGCAGGGCGCAGCGGTAGAAGTGGGGGTCATGGGGACAGGATTCCGGACGAGAACCGTGCCGGCAGGGGCTTCGATAACCGAAGGGACGATACCGTTGGTCATGCCGGGGGA
The DNA here is from genome assembly GCA_036023115.1 of Brasenia schreberi. NCBI lineage: Eukaryota > Viridiplantae > Streptophyta > Magnoliopsida > Nymphaeales > Cabombaceae > Brasenia > Brasenia schreberi. The sequence goes on along the minus strand of JAYKKT010000092.1, from coordinate 40,819,669 downwards.
TTGACGAGGGCAGGACGTGGCGGCGGCCGCGGATTCGATGGCGGTGGGCGTCCGGGAGGAAGATTCAATGATTGGGGTCATGGTGGTGGTGCCACCGGCGGCGGGAGGGGTGGAGGGAGGAGTTATGGTTCAGGTGGACGTGGGGCTGGAAGGCCGAACCAGGATTTGAATAGTGTTTCCCTTCCGAAGGAAGATTTTGGAAATCTGATACCGTTTGAGAAGAACTTTTACGTCGAGAGTACAGCAGTAAAGGCAATGACCGAGCAAGAGGTGGCCCTTTATCGCAAGAGGCGTGATATTACTGTTGAAGGTCATGACGTTCCAAAGCCGGTACGGCAATTTCATGAGGCGAACTTCCCAGGTAATTCCAGTTATGATTGCTGGCATGCTTACTGTTCTCCTTGTATTGATTTATTTATGGAAGAATATCAGGACCGAGTGAATGGCTTATTGTGTTTTCTCATTTTCTTTATCAAGCTTCTTCTACTTAAAGTGCTTGTGAACTAATACGCATTCTAGAGTTCTGATGCTACTAGACACGATTGTTTCCTACTGCCAGCTTAAAATGTGAACTATAACTACAGGGAAGATGAAATTTTAGGGTAAATTTGCCAGAATGCTATGGCAGAAAGCCTCGACGTACTGAATTTTGCATATTTATCTCTAGCTTTTGCAGTGTACATTGTTGTTGCTACTGTTAAAGTCGAAGTAGCCATTGTTAATAATTAACCATGAATCAAACCTAAGCTGACCATTTTCCATCTCTTGGAACTCCCTTGATAGCCCCTGTTCAAACCTGCATTTTTCTGAGAAGGAACTGAAAATATTAAAACATTTTCCTAAACGTCCTCTAATCATTCAGCATAAATGTCCACGAGAGGAGAGAAACCAACAATTTGCTAGCAGTTGTATCTTCTGTCACAGGCGGGAGGGAATGGTTTTAAGCGCCAGGGGCTAATTTCGTATGTTTAGAACATATATTCATAATCTGACAAGATGGCAACATTTCTGTGGATAACGGATTTTTCATGTAACCATGTAATATATTTCAATATTAGTGCTCCTGAGTTATCATGGCCGTTCTTCTATTTTGTCATTGTATGTTGGAAGGAAATTATCAAAGCCAGTCTTGCCATTTTTGGGTAAAATGCAGGTATAGCCCAAGTAGATCTCAGAGGTCACCTAGAATCCATGTACTTGACCTCACTTAGCCTGATAAAAGGATTGATTTTTGTTTTCGTTCTTCCATTTTGACATGACAAGTGTACTAGATGACAGTGAAAAGGGAAACTCATATTTCTTTGTACTGTTTCTGACTCAAATTTATGACCTGAAAAATTGGATAGATGCGCTTAATTGTTGCATTTTGTGACTTTGAGTGGGCATGATGGCAATAGGAGACAGGGAAATTTGTGTTTCTTGTATTGCCTCAAACTCTATTTAGATACATGAGACCTGTAAATTTGATATGTTATATTAATCTATGGATGCATGCCCTATTTATTTTATTTGAATTCACAGAAATAATTTACTTCTGAAGCTTTTGCATAAAATCTTTGTTAGTTGTTTGTCTAATGCCTTTCAGTCTTTGACAACTGGTTTTATTTTGAAATCTACTTTAATCCGCATTATTGCTTCTCTTGTATTTTAGTTCCCTTTGTATAATGTAGGCTGCAATTGCTTGCTTGCATTTAGGCTTTTGTAGATTATACTTTTCTTTCTATGTTCAATTGTGATGGTCGAATGATGTATTAACACTGTTAATCCAAGAGGCATTGCACAGCCACAACTATCCTACTTACACATAATCTATTTACTCTGTAGAGTCAATGATCTTTTCCTGATAATTACTCATATTGATCATGATATTTATAATGTTTTCACTAAATTCTATTTATCCCTGTTTCTATAAGAACATGGCTTGTGTTATGCATCTGAAACCTAGAGATTTATCTGTTGTTTGTAGAATCAATTGATGTCGAAGTATGAAGTTCAAAAGATATGGTTCCTATTATGTAGTCAACGATGTCTATTTCATTCATTTGAGACTGTGGATTCTTCCAGAAATTCAGACAGCCGGGCATTGTTCGGTTTAATTTTTTTCTTCGGAAAATGTCTTGTTCTAAGGCAGTTCCGCGTGTACCCGAGGGAAAATATTCATAACCAAATTGGTGAATTGATTAAAGGCCGTATCGCATGATACATGTGTGTATCCTCGTCATGGCTTATAAAAATGTTTAGGTTTGTAATATGATTTTTTTTTGTATTTTTTGCTTGAGTGTTGTTCTTGGGCAATGATTAATCTTATCTCGTCTATTTTAGCAAGAGAAACTCCTTGCCTTTAAGGGTGATCTCCTAAGAACAACAACAAAACTCATGAGAATAAAAAGTTTCCAAAGTTCTCACCAACGAGAAACCCAATTAACTTAAGCAACTTACCAATTATCATCACGTCCAACTTTGGTAGGTGTGAGAATTTTGCTACTTATAATTTGAATTAATGTTTAATGAACAGATGTTTACCTAAATTTTGATTTATAAGAATTGTTTATAATTATTCTTGATTTTTTATTTTTTATATTTTAAAATATTAAAAAAATGATACGATACGATACACATGTCTCATGGAGAAAAACAATACACGGTATGATACAGTACACATAACACTGGATGAAAGGGATGAAACTGAATGTCAACTAGTGTGCAAAGGGAACAAATTAGGTGGTGAAACTGAAAACAACCTGAAGGATGTGTGCCGGATCATGTGTGCATGTGTGGCCGGATGCATACACATCCAAAAGGTCTCGCAAAGTAGTAAGTTTTGCAATTAGTTGCAATGACTTACAAGCTTCCAATTTTACTGTAGGTCAAGCAATAAATAAAGGTAGCGAGGGAGGACACAGATAGAAACCTCTCCTTTTTACAGTTTTCCACGAGAAAAAAAAGGAATTGATGCAGGTTTCTTCAGCCTCTGCTGCAAGCATGGAGTAATGTGCCTTGACACCGGTCTCCCTACTGCACTGCTCCATTTGTTTCGTGTCTCATTGTGAAGTGCGGATTCCATCCTTGGTTACCATGGCATCCAGTATTTGCATGTACATGGGACCCACACATAAAAGCAACAGAGTTTGTCATGTGCCTGTGCTTTCAAAAGTACCGTATATGCTACATCTGAAATTGACTTAAGTTGGCGGGATAAATGTGAAAACTAAACTCTTTGGAAGACTTGAATGCTGTAAATCAACAAAGGCTGGGCTTGGAGGTGAATCGATCACCACTAGGACATCATCTTACCTGACCAAATACACCAACTGCTGTTCTGGGATGGATCTACTGAGTTTGCTAAGTGTGCAAGGGACGTGATTCAAAAATATTAAAAATGACAGACGTAGTTCTACATTTCAAAATTCAAACATATAATTGTTGATCAAATTGGGTTCTGACAGGTCCACATGTGTCAATGTGCCTTACGGACGTCTAACCATGCTTTATATTTCATGTTAGGTCATCATATTTTTGATTGATGATCATTTTATGTCATTCTTGTTGAGGTCATAATAGCTGTTGAGTAAGAAGCTTTTCTTGTCAGTTTCTTATGTCTGTCTATTTTGTGCAAGCTGGACTCTGTAGTCAATTTCTAAGGGGTGAAGCATATACACGAACTTTCTACTTTCTAGAATTTCAGATGTGACTGACCCAAAATCTTTCTAGTAATGATATTCACACTTCACAGTTATTTGTGGTTGACAGATGTATACAGGCATAACTCGAAGGTGGGTGGCTCCAGTTTGACCTGTTTTTTAGTTCATATTATTTTGAAAAAAAATCCATCTACTTAAGATGTGGTTCAATGTCTTTCTAATGTAATGAAATCTTTATCTGATACTTTTATATGGTTAACCAAGTAAATTGGCATAAGCTCTGATTAGCTTTGCTCTCTTGGCAGACTACTGTCTTCAGTTAATAGCTAAATGTGGTTTTGTTGAACCAACCGCTATTCAATCCCAAGGATGGCCAATGGCTTTAAAAGGCAGAGATTTGATTGGAATTGCTGAGACCGGATCAGGGAAAACATTGGCATATCTTTTGCCAGCATTAGTACATGTAAAAGCACAGCCTCGCCTTAGTAAGTGACTCGATGAATTGCAACACTATGACTATATTTAACACTGAGACACCCTATCATTTTCATTGACCCTCTTGTTATTTTCACTTCAATTTCAGTGCATGGCAAAGGTCCGATAGTGTTGGTCTTGGCTCCTACAAGGGAGTTGGCTGTTCAAATTCAAGAAGAAACTGTCAAGTTTGGGTCACATTCAAATGTAAGGAGTACGTGCATTTATGGGGGCGCCCCTAAAGGACCTCAAATCCGTGATCTTCAAAGAGGCAAGATGCTCTATGTGCTGAAATTGTGGCTTCGTTGTCATTGTGGAGACATCCTCTTATTTTGCATGTTAGCCAAAAGGAATTAGGGGCTGAACGATTTTCTTTGTTTCAGGGGTTGAAATTGTCATAGCAACTCCAGGTCGGTTGATTGATATGCTAGAAGCTTGCAAGACAAACCTACGGAGAGTAACTTACCTTGTGTTGGATGAGGCTGATCGGATGCTGGATATGGGATTTGAACCACAAATTAGAAAAATTATTTCTCAAGTACTAATATCATACCTTTCGAACCATAATTGTTGAGGCTGTTTAGTTTCTTGATTTGGTTATTACCATAAGTATACTGACAACTCTTTTTCTCGTAGATTCGGCCAGATAGGCAGACTTTATATTGGAGTGCCACATGGCCTAGAGAAGTCGAGGCTCTGGCCAGACAATTTTTACGGAATCCTTACAAGGTATTCAATCTATGGAGTGAACTGGTTTTCTTTTCTTCTCCTTGGATATTAACATTACTAAGGTCCTTGTATATAATACAAATTCTCTTGAAGTGATGATGTCTGAGACTCACCCGTGTCTTTGTAGGTTACCATTGGATCGCCAGATCTCAAGGCGAACCAATCTATTAACCAAATTGTTGAGGTTTTGAAGGAGAATGAGAAATATCCGAGGTCAGTTTATGGGAAAGCGAGGTCTGATCAGCTATCTTCTTATGAATCTAATATGTATTTTTTTATCTTCTATTGTTTCCTTAATTTCAGGCTTATTAAGTTACTGGAAGAGATAATGGACGGAAGCAGGATCCTCATATTTACGGAGACCAAGAAAGGGTGTGATCAGGTTACTAGGCAGCTCCGCATGAGTGGCTGGCCGGCTCTGTCGATTCATGGTGATAAAAGCCAATCTGAGAGGGACTGGGTACTTACTGAGTTTAAAACTGGGAGCATTCCCATAATGACTGCCACTGATGTTGCTGCACGTGGTCTTGGTAGGACCAATTTGTATTCGGCATCTTAGTCTCTTCCGTTCTGTTAGTGCTAACAATTGATTTGGAGTCGGTGGGCTGCTGACCAGCATTCTGGGAAATGTATTGCATTTAGTTGGATGGCGGTGTTTGAGATGGTTCCATCAGTCCAGAAACGCTTAATGCTTTTAGTACTACTGTGGTTCTTTTCTCCTTACTTGAGGGGTTGCTGGAGAATGGTCTACCTTGGGGATGGGACGAGCAGTCTGTTACCTCTAGTGCCATTTGTTTCTGATGGGTTCAATAAAATGCTCTCTTCACTGCCTCATTTCCGCCGCCATCCACAATATAAAATCTGGTTTACATGGCAGCCCGATCGACTCATGCAGCATGTCCAAGGCTAGGAGCCCTTATCCCTGCAAGGTGGGCGTTACTTTCTTGAATCTGGACTGTGTATGTTGTCTCCGTATTGGGAATAGGCGACCAGGGATGAGGGCAGCTGCATAGCTCTTAGTTCTCTACGGATGTCTTTTTTCTATTGTTGACTCTTTCTATACTGCAGATGTGAAAGATATAAAATGCGTGATCAATTATGACTTTCCGGCGTCACTGGAGGATTATGTGCACAGGATTGGACGCACTGGCCGAGCTGGTGCGAAGGGTACTGCCTTCACATTTTTCACTCTTGCAAATGCAAGATTTGCTCGGGATCTCATAAAAATCCTGAGAGAAGCAGGTCAGGCTATTAATCCAGCATTGGCTGCTTTGGCTCAGTCAAAAGGTGGAGGAGGAGGTGTGCCCTTGAATTCTGGTTCTGTATTCTGTTGCGGCTATAGATTAAATTCAACACTCCCATTTTTGCTATCTTAAAATAACTAGTCATTTCCGTTTCTGGTCAGGATCAGGTGGAAACTTCCGTTCTAGAGGGCATAATTTTGGCAACAGGTCGCTGATATCAGGCTCCAATACAGTCCCTCTCTCTGGATTTCGCCAGTGGTAGGATTTTAACTGGTTCGGCAACCTCGCCAATCTTTTATTATGTATTCAAAGATGAAAGCAGCTTGGAGCTGGTTTATTTTAGCTCACGGTAAGGCATAATGATAGTGCAATTATAAGGTGCTGGCACACATTGTACTGTGTTTTTCTTCGTTCTTCTAGTTTTTCTGTTCTAACGGCCATGAAAGCAGTGAATGGTATACAGGCTGAACGTCAGTTACTCTAATATTTGCTTAGTGAAATCGGAGTGTCTTCATTCAACCGGCATCTGTGCCAGCTTGTAATACTCACACGAGAGCGATTTGATATCTTGTTTTTGTAACAATATGCTAGTTCATGGCATAAATTAAGGTTTTTTTACGTCTTGGAAAACTCGTCCCAAGCTACTAAATTTCATATGTAAAAGTTCTGTATCTTAGTTTCAGTAGGCTGATTTCTCGTGTGTTTTTTAGCTTATGGGACAGAACATGGTTCAAGTTCTTCTCATTGTGTGTGTGTATGCGAGTGTGTGGTGCTAGAGAGTGATCACAATGAATATTGAATGGGAGACATTTTGAACTTATGAGTAATTGTGCTGAGCTTAGGTCTCAGGGTTTGTTCGTCGAGTGATTGCATTTGACAGAATTCAGAACATGAAGATACGCTCTTCACACAAAGTCTTATATTTTGGATAAAAAATAATATGTAAATATTGTTGATTATCTTTAACTATCCAAACAAAAAATGTTTGTAACCGTTGATCTCTCTATCAGCAGGACTAGGAGTCTAGGGCTGGCGTGGGTCAAGAGGGTTAAACGTCCTATGGCTCGTTACTCGCCCATGTATTTTGATTCTATGTTAGTGGTAGTGACGTACGTGCTTTAATATACTCTTGTATTATCAATAATAGTTGTTTACACACAAAACCATTAAAATAATCTGGTCCTTGCTAATCTTGCAGACAGGAAGTACCTTGTCTTAACAGCTGGATGAGTTCATTTTGTTTCATGATCTTACTACCAAACTGATAGTTGCAAGAACTCGCATAAAAGAAAAAAGCGACCAAGTTTGTGTTGCAGCATTCCTGTCAGTGAAACTTATTTAGAGCTCTCATCTAAGCAAACAGTTCCTGTGTTTGGTCTGGGGTTCATATGAACGCTTTGATCGTGTTCATGACCTTTGATCCTTGCAATTTTCTGGCTTGAGCTTAACCTACCATCATTGAAAACCTTTTACAAAGCACGAGGAGCAGTAGCTCACTTGGTTAAGGGGCCTACCTTACAAGTCCAATGTCGTGAGTTCAATCCTAGGGCAATGCATCTAGCTTTGCCTCTAATATCGTGCCACCAGAAACGAAGGGAACTTTCAGTGAGTTCTGTGGTTGCTTGTCAACCTTACAAAGGAGAATTTCAATGTAGCAGATGGAGTGAAGCATCCAGAATGCCCATACTCTGGCTTGACATAAGCACACTAGAAAATTGAAACTAGTCACGAACAGTAGCTCTTTCATCAATAAATTAATGTACTTGTGCTTGTATGATTCACAAGGAAGGACAGACATTTCCACTGAAAACTGGCACATGTATACGGTTTCAGGAAGAACGTAAAGAAACCATCCCGAGTTGGGGCTCCGCAGGTGCTAGCAAGAACTTCACTTTCCTCACCAACATTATGAGAACCACTAGAGTGAGACCTGAATCTAGATTTACCGTACACAAAAACAAAGATCAACCCCTCAACAGCCTGTCATGAAGTAGGCCTTCTTATTTACCCATGGGTTTCCCCACTAAACAAGGTTTCCAATGATTTCGCTGGGCAAGTATATAGAGTTTTGATATAAATCATCAGCGGGCAGACTTTCATCTGGTCGATAGCTTAGAGGAGTGCTTCAGTTCTAAGAACAAACAGAGTAGGAATGAAGTAAGGGAATATCAAGGAGAAACTTGAGAGTTCAGCAGGTAAATATACCATTTTCATTGCTTGTAAGATACTACATGATGCCAGGATGAATCATCTCTTCTACTGGACACTATTTACAAGTTTTCGACGAAACACCATTCGCTCTGTACATTATTTTTATCCTCATCTAACCGAAGGATCTTCCTGTACATAATCATATCGTATAATCGTAGACAAAGAATAAGCTCTCAGGCATTATAAGGGGAAATTTTTCAATGTAGACGTAGAATTGCCTCAGATTCTCCATGATCAGCGTTGGGGGATCAAGGACATCCGAGTCGCTAGTGAGAATCCAAAGGTCCCTTGAGTTCACTCGTTTCAAGCTGTCCCTACAAAATGGGCATGACTTCGACCGTGTATTCCTGCAAAAAAACAGAGAAATCAACATTATGTCAACGTTTCCTCTTCGATGAGACTTGGGACTTCTAAAGATCAAGGAAACGGCCAAACTACATAACATTAAAAAAACAATGATTTTGAGCTCAATCGCACCAATTGCGAAAGCATTTGATGCATAGGGCATGCCCACAATTCGGCAAGACAACCTTGTTGCAGAGCTCCAAGCAAATCCCACATTCCTCTTCCCTTTCTGATTCCAAATCAGAGAGCTTCTTCTTCTCTTCAGCTCTCTTCCACATCGATCCTCCTTTACATTGTGATCTATGTTTGCTGTCTTCCAATTCCATATAGTCGGCTTCAAGTTGCTGAAGTGAAGGATATATAACCGCTGCAAACAGGAAATTTGAAAAAAATATCAGAAAAAAGGATCAACAATCACATGCAAGGCAAAATATCAAAAGCATCCATACTCTGTAAAGCTGAACCAAAAGAAAATCACAACCGACAGTACAATTGAGAGAAGGTGCAAACCGTAGAATTCCCTCAAGCTAGCCTTTCGTTCTTCGGTGTACATGGTTGTCTTTCCATCCACATACACCTGTAATCAGAACCGTACCCCAACTGTAAATGAAAATACGAACTCAGGCAAAGATTCAACTCTGAGTCTCAGAAAGTTGATGCACTTACCTTATATATGAGGACGTGAAGTAAGCCCAGCCAGCTTGAAAAGCTTATATCTAACCACTCGATGATGAAAAGAACAAGAGGAGCTAATGGAGCATATGATAATCTCATCTGAATGCAAGCCCCATCAAAATCTCCAGAAATAGAAGCAGCCCTAAAGCATAGATGAGCATAAATGCAAATCCAGTGTAAACCGAATAAATTCCAAATTGTCTGGCTTTCAAAGGAATGAGGGGCACATCATAAAGAAATGCATTTGGATTTTATACAGAAAAGGAAAATGGCAGACAACATACAACCATTGCTTTGTAACAAAGCTACCTTTTACAAATATATCAAAACAATAGTAAAGGATATCTTTTATCTTTTATCTTCATACTTAAAATGGGATTTTTTTTATTCTGTCTCCGGTGCAAGTAAATGGTCCACCAATTGGGCGTACCCGGGATTGAACTTGCTCATGGTGGATTTAATTTTGCAGTTATTTGGGGATGCATGGGCATGAACTTTCCAGGTTATACTCAGAAACTACAGAGTAGAAAGAATCATCAAAATACGGAAATTTCCATCACAAAAATGAATATACTACAGAAAGCACAACAAAATGGCTTGCTTTTCATATAGGCAGATACCAATAACTACAGAAATGAAAGAAGGGAGACAAAAGAACACTCTGATGGGTGCTTTATCTGTTCATCATTTTGGGAAGAAGAATCTACTTAAACCTATCCGCTAAGGATAATAAGAAACTCATACTAGAGACTAGATAAAACCCATTTCAGTACATAGCATACTGGTCGGTTACGTTTCCTGCGCTTGTCACGATAATCTGAATTTCAAGAAATTTAACAAAAGAGACCGAAAATGAACGACCAACATCGCAAATGTACAGTAAGGAAGAAGAGGATACACGCGGAATACATCAGCTTCATCCGTTGGGTATTTTGCAAGAAAATGAAAGGCAAGATAATGAATGAAACATGGAAACACTGGAAGTCTCTTGCAAGGAAAAGGGCACACGAAATACAGCATACAAACCCGAAAAAGAGGAGGATAATCTTCAATCCTTTATTTCTCTATGCTATAAATCGGAAGGTGCCACTGCGGTTTAAGAAATAGGACGGTGTAAAAGGATGCGAGTTGATTGCCATCTCCTTTTTACATGTTAAAATTTGGATAGGAGAAAAGACGATGGTTCATTTAATTCCCCTTTGAAAATAGCAGAAACTTACAGGGAAAACCTCAAAAGAAAGACAATAGGACCACGATTATCAGAAAGACCGCTAAAAACGAAAGGGAAGACCGCAAAAAAAGATAACAACTTTCTCTCGAGTTCTATAAAGTGGGTAGGAACCGACAGAAGATTAGCGGCGCTGAAGGAAAACCGCCCCTAAAGCAGAAACTAGCAGAAATAGATAAGTCATCATAGTTTCGTGCTTTTGAAGGTAATGTATCACCACTAAACCAGTGGAGAGAGAGAGAGAGAGCTTACAAGGTATTGGCGTGTAAGATATCTGCCTCTAACGCCTTGAGCGACTCCTTGAAAGATGATTTCTGCTGCAATTTCTCCATCATCTTCACAAGCGCAAACAGAAACAGAGAAAAAGCGGCTCCCAGATAGAGAGCGCAAAGAAAATGGAGGAACTAAGAAGAGGAAAGGGAGGTTCGTCCTTTCTCCCCCTAATTATTTTAATATAATCAGCAAGAGGATGACGAAGCTGATGACGAAGCACAGATAGACAGACAGATAGGGGAGAGAGAGAGAGAGGTTTTCTCTCTGTTGGTTTTGGGTGATGTGGCGGGCAGACAGGTAGACTTTGAGGGGGATTGGTTTTGTTCTCTTGCCATGCTTCCCCCAAGTTTAATTATGGGCCCTACCACTGCCTTAGGCGGTTACTGGATATTTTCCCAATAAAAAAATCCTTTCAATTTAATAAAAAAAGTACAGATAATATAACGTAATATTGTATATTCAAAATAATCTTTACTTGAAAAATATAAGAAAGAACCAACGGTTCAAGTGGGTTCGGCGGTTGTTTCCCCTTAAGCGGGGAAAGTTCGAGTATTGCAAATGGAGAAAATCTGGGCTGGGAGAGCTTTATTCCCAAGATGTCCTGACCCGGTTTAGAACAAAAGAAATGATTGTAATGTTAATATAGTATTAAGAGATATGTAGATCGGCTCTTCCTCAACCGGTAGCTTGTATTTGCATGTTTAGTACAGTACCTGCAATTTTTAATGAAAAGCTAAAAGATGCAAACTACTCATATACAAACTCATTTAAACCAATCTCATCAATGACCATAAGTGTTTGAGGTTGATAATAAAAAAACAACTAATAATTTTTGTTGGATACTTTATTACTTGTATATATATAACTCACTTGTTTTTTAATTTTTGTTATTCATGTTCTTCATTTGAATAATTAAAATTGGTTTGAATGAAATTTACATATGAGTATCCTCATTTCCTCCAACCTTTATATACATAGACAATGGAGCTACCAGAAGTGAGTCGGTAAAATGTAACTAAAACTAAGTTGTCAAGTATTCCGGTTTTACAAGAAAGTTAAATGGAAAATGAAACCTTGATTTAGTTTTTAATTAAGAAATTATATCTACCTTGAAATTAAACATTAATGAGCTTCTTGTATTCGGTACATCTAACCCGCTTGTGTTTGATTTGTGGTTTGCCTTGGCTCAACTGAGTCAATCACCTAAACATGAACAAGATCTTGAGTTGACGGACAAGCAAGATCAGCCTCCATTTTCAATTAGTGAAAATATCTTTAAAACGTTAAAATAGCTGAAAGTGGGAGCAATCGTACAGAGGACACTGGGTTGGGTCTGAAAAGTTTGATACCAAAAGATCCAGCGTTTGCTAAGGTTGATCCAAAGACAAGGCTTAAGAGGCACCCAAAGTGTTAGCTCAATTGGCAGGGGACCCTGATGCCCTCACTGCAGGAGGGAGTTCGACTCTCAGGGGGTGCAATGTATGTGTGCGTGCGCGCGTATGTTAGACTTTGGCCTCCCTTAGTAACCAAAAGGAGCCAAGGCTTAAGCAGGAACTAGTTTGGCCCTCCCACGCACGAGCCTAGGCCGATTGGGTCCACAACTCATTGGTGGACTAGGTTTTGTTAAACTGGGTCGATGCAGATTGGATTTGCGATGATCCAGACCAGCATGTATCAAACTAGACCTGGATCTGAGTGGATAAATGGGACCATATCCAATTTTGGTGCCCAAAGTGAATGTGTGTCCAAATCAGGTCCTTTTCTTTTTGGATCTGTACCCTTACTAAATTGGGTTTATATCCAGTTATGTCTGACTCGGTACAGCCTACATTCTAAAGATTCCAAATCTGCTCACGTCTCCCTGGATAACCATATCCATATGGCTGCCAAACCAGATGAGCTGCTCCCTGTTGAGGGTTTGGGCTGTGAACAAGGTCAGGCTCATCTTTGTTTAGCTCACATAAGCTCATCTTTCTTCACCACCCTAGTCCCTCTCTACATTGCGCCCAACTCTTTCTCAGCTATGTTCGAGTTGGCTCCCATTGTTGATTCAGAAAGCTAGTTGGCATGTTCGTTGCTAAGAACAAGTTGTTTTGTGTTTCCCTCTCTACAAGATTGAAGGTATTTTCTTCTGTCTTTCTCTCTCTGCTGGTTGCTCATTTGTGTGTGTTTGTTAAACTCACTCATGTAAGAACGTATGTCTCCTTGCCTAAATGAGTCCTGGTTGATTTTGATTTGCAATGAGCCCTAAATCCCCAAATCCACTATCGAATACAACGCATGTATATAACATATTGTATTAGAGATATTATCGACCCTGTACTGAATGACTTCTCCCTTACATTGCAGTTCATACAAATTTAACAATCGATTTAATCTATAACCGAACCAATTTTTTTCGGCTCAATCTAGTTTGGTTCTATACATCGGTTCGTTTTCGGTTTTATACATTTTAGTAGATTTCGGCTTTCGGAGTCAGTTCTGAACCGAACCAAACGATGCTCACTCCTAATGTCACGCAACATTGATCGGATGATTATGTCTGCTGTACAGGATCTGTATGGTGCGTAGATTGAGACCTGAAGGTGTCGTATCTGTTTTAGATTTAATTTGAATTTGATTTGGTCTAGAGTCATTTGGGTGGTAGTTTGTGAATTCAGTGTTGTTGAAACAGATGATTATCTTAATGAAATACAATCACAAATCAAGAGAAATAATATGAGAAAAGAATCTGAGGTGCAGGTAGGCCCAAGTCTTGGCTGCCGCCTCCCTCTGTTTTTATTTCTTATTGACTGCTTAACCTAATCACAGAAACAACTTTTTATACTAATCACATGTCTAACTTAAAGGACTATAATACCCCTAACTAATAGGACCCGATTCCCAATGGATCAGTTCCTGATCCATTGGGATCCAGACTTATAATTAACTTTAAGTATCTACTTAAACTTTAAATACATAGACTGACACAACTTGTAACTAGACTATAAATATCAATAAAAACACAAATAAAGAAATCCATGGCAAGCAGTGTAAGGATCAAGTAAATTAGAATGAAACAGTAAGTAATTTGAGTCGTCCTCACGGACTTCTCTTAGATTTATGTAATTGTCCTTATTAGGGAGTTCTAATAAAGTTTTAATAATAAAACCATGGATCTCGAACCCATTCTAAGAGATGCTTCTCCTTGGGTCTATTGCATAAATGTTTCACGTCTTTTCGTTAATAGATTCATTTGACCGTTAAATTAAAACTTTTTGAACTTAAGCTCAACTTGATCCATCATGCATGCATGCTTATGTTATTCATGTCCTTTCCACGTTTTTTGAACCTATATAAAAAAAACATCAATCGTCATTCATTAATATAATACTAAAGAATGCTTAATAGTATTCACATACACAAGTTCCTTACTCACACATGACTTTCACCCTTCTAAACTTTCGCCTCTATTAAAGATATATCATATTAAACATTTAAAAATACTTAATATGAATCAAATGTAATTATATCAAATGACTTAATTATGTTCGACCATCATTAATTAAGCTAAATCCAACATCTCTCACACACAAGTCACACAAGGAAGCCGAACGGCATTTATTACTTGCACTTTGGCCTTTCCTCGTACATGCAAGCTCGTTTCACTTTGGCTTGAAACCATAACGAGATAAGCTGTCCTCAACCTGTGTGTTTGTATTGTATTATCTATTCCTCTCTCTCTCTCTCTCTCTCTCCCCTCAACCTCAACGTGTGTTTGTATTGTATTATCTATTCCTTCTGTCTCTTTCTCTCTCTCTCTCTCTCTCTCTCTCTATATATATATATATATATATTCAGACACACATAAAGTTTAAACGCGCATGCATACACACAGAAAGAGAGAGATCCAATTGTATAAACCAGATCTCGTATCGACCGTTTCATAAGTCTGCTGAAATCATGATCGTGAGAAACAGCCGCTTAAATCTAATCTGCAACAGTAATTTTAAGAGGTTTAATAGATAAATTGGTCAAAAAGGCAAACTTCAAAAACCATAACATCACCATCACATGAGAATTTGTTCATTCAAAAGTCAATTCAATTTATTTCAATATTTAAAATATGTCATTAAAAAAAAGTTCAAAACATAACAGTAGTGTTCATTTGCTCTCTCTATACACACAAACGTAAGGTGCATGCATGCACACACATATATATTTATGTATATGTATATTCTATCTTGGAAACAAAGAATCCATGTAGCTGCTCCATCTAGTATAGAAAAGGTTTAGTTGTTGTTGTATTATTTAAAAAATTAAAAATTATAAAAGAAAACTTTATTATATTTTTATTTTCAAAAACAACTCCTCCCGTCTCTCTCTTTCTATATGTTAGAAACATTATATGCTAACATATGATCTATATCATTTAATTTAGAAGATGAATGATTAATATTTGAATTTTAACAACAAAAAGTATACTTATATTTTTTATAAGTATAATTAATTTAAAAACAACTTTTTATTTTAAATTTAAATCTCATCTATTCATCTTTTAAATGGAATGATTGAGATTTGCTTAAATATGCTAGCATGTAACCCATATATATAACCATAGGTTAAGAAGGTTTAGTATGATCAGTCTTTCACCATTGAAAGCAGCAACAATTTCTTTTCCACCTGGCTAAAATAACAAGAAAGAAGGCATCAACTAGCAGCACTTAGACATGTTCGGTTTCGGGTTTGGCGGTTTCAGATATGGTTCCGGTTTTATGACGGTTCTAGATCTGTGTTCGAGTTTATGATAGTTTCAGATCCAATTTTGGGTAGTTATGAATCCATTTTTTAATTGTTTTGAATCCGGTTTTGAGGCGATTTCGGATATGGTTCAAGATAGTTTTGGATTCGGAATCAAACCCGAAACTAGAAGTTCGATTTGGAACCGGACCCACACCTGGCAGTTTGATTCAGACCCGAATCCAGACCCAATGGTTGAACCGGAATCCAAACCACCAGTTTTTACAGTGGTTCTGGTTCCGAGCTGGTTTTCTAAATAGACAAACTGTAACCGGGCTGGGATATTCTGTATTCGGTTACAACTCAAAAACTGGAACCAATGGTTTTGGTTTGTGGGCCGGCTCGGTTCCAAGTCGAACCGCCCGGTTGATTCCGAACCAGCCATGTCCAGCCTCACCTGCTTGTTTTTCGATAACTTAAGTCAACAATGACATCGGGAACAAAAACAGGCTGCAGGTGCTATGCCAACTTACCTGCTACCCCTCCCTTATGAGAAGCCGAAATAGGAGAAAAAGAGTTGCTCCTTTTGATACCTACTCTCTTAAAATGATTTCCCTTCCTTTTTCCAATCAAAAGGAGTTTCATTTGATGCCATCTCGCCTTGTCGTCCTTGATGAGAGGTCAACATAAAAAGAATATTATTAGGCTTTTAATAATAAAGTTGGCACTATGTATCTTTGTGAGGAGTGTCGATATTGATATATTCTTTAGTTGCCCCTGTTCGCCCGTGACTGCTTTTCCATCTTCTTGCTCATGCCACCATTATTGACAAACGTCAGAGGTCTTCTCTGCAATTCATGAAGAGGATGACATAACTTATAACGGCAGTATACTTAAAGAAATCTACATTAAGGCAGCAGTTTTCGAAGCTGCTGATTCTATGATGGGTGCCGAATAAAGTAAGCAGGTAGTACATGTACGACATGTTATCCGTATGGAATACCATGATACATCATGTCGGTGATCCTTAATGAAGAAGTATTTTTTTTTTAATCTCCACAGCGATCATCTTTATCTTTATTGAGGGAGTTTTTCGTGTGTTAGAACAGAAGAGTTGTGTGCTTGAGACCTTCGATAAGGACAACCATCTATATTGCACACACTATAGATGCGATATGATATTTTTCAAACATCACTATCTAGAAAAACTAGAAAAATCTTTAGAGAAATAAAAAAGTTATCTTGAGAAGAAAAAAACCTTTATTAAATTTAATAAGTCATCCTAAGTTGGAAATGAAGACTTTGGGTTCATCAAGTCGTTTTGGAGACATGGGATAATCACCCGCTTGTCTTAATTGTTGCACACGTGCGTGCACACACACACACGCACACACACACACACATATATATATCGAATCTCACCAACTTCAGATTAAACTCAGTTTTTTATCCTAACTTCAGCCCAGTTTGAATTAGACCGATAACTTATAAAAACTTATGACTTGTACAAACTCTTCCTGATGTTTGTATCTATACGTTCTTTGTTTTTACCGATCGTTTTTCTTTTTCAATATATGATATTGCAAGATTTATTTCCTTCCGCTGTTTGCATTTATTCTCACTATGTTGTATTAATCGTAATTGCTAATCGAGCTCTTAGGCATCAAAGGAATGGAAAAAGAAAGAAGAAAAGAAAATGAAGCAGGCCAAATAAAGGTGGTAAATAAGAAAAAATCAACAAAAGAAAAATGTAGTTCAAACTAGTTCATCACTCGTATGGTTTCAGTGTTCCAATCAACTCAAATCTCAGCTATGTGAGTAGCTAGTTCATCACTCGATGCAATTAGAATGCATTTTTGTGGCTCCGATTTTCGCTTTGGTATAGCAGCCTAAAGTCTAAAACCACTAATTGGTTTGCTCAAAGCAATAAAATATCATAGGAAAATGTTTCCTATGGGAAATCTTTTTCTCCACAAAAACATTGATAAAGGTTGGGAAAAGCTTGCATCAATGGGGGAGGAGCTGTTTGATGTGAAAACACCCCTTTTTCCAATCAGACTAGTATAGATGTAACTTTTACGTCTCTCTCGACACGAAGATGAGTAATTTATTTCATACTAGAAGGCTGGGGCTTGCACTCAAAAGAAGGATCAAGTTGAAAGTCTCGAGTTCGACACCTAGGGCAGGCATACCCGAGTGATTTTGTAGCCGAGCTGGTTAAGAATTTCGTCTTTGAACCAAGAACAAGCGAGAGGCAAAATACTACAAAGAAAAAGTGTAGCTAAAAATTAATGACATCATAATTGACATATATTTGGTTAAACCATCAATAAGAGCCATGTAATTTTGGGCCTGTTAGGCACATTCATTCTAGAGTGATCGCTCGCACTGTCTCCTCGTCCGGCTGTGAAAGGGGTTCCTTTCTCATAGATCCATAATTTCCATAGATTCTACGATCATCAACCATGAGACATGTACCTGCTCTCATACTTGGAATAACCATGAAACCAAATAATTGCAACCCACTTGATTCTCAGTGGCAGTTGACATTCTGCATGCCCAATATTTAAATGTTCTCATCTTAATGAATGGAATCACATTGCCTTTCTTTTTATTATTTTCATATTAAAGAACAAAATTAATGTAGTAAGCAAAATATCTGGTCACCATGCATTAAAATGACCCTAATCGACATTAAAATATACTATAATGATTGTAGTCGCTTATTAACATCTCATTTATGTGCAACATGAGGGCGTCTTAGGAGATCGACTATAGTAGTACTGAAGAGTACTGATAGGAGCCTGTACATTAGTGCTCAGAAATTAACATCAACAGTAAAAGATTTGATGAGGGTGACCGTCATGCAGAGGCAATACTCCTGCTTTATCGGCTCGTCATGGATTTTACATGTAAGTGTGAACGAGAAAAGAATGCATGAACGATGCTAAGAACATGAGAGCAGTTGAAATGAAAAGCATAATCACATTTCTTCATGCATATTCAGTTTGTCTGATAAAGAATTCATTGTCATGTGAATCAGTGGAAGGAAACAATAAAACATGATCGGGCTTCCTCTGGAGTCGAATACCAGTATGGTACAAGATCGAGTTCTATGCCGTTGAAGAATATACATGTAGCCAACTCTTCCTAGTGAAGGATAAGGCTCGGTTGCTGTTCAAACACCAGCTCAGAGGAGAAATGATTTCTCTCAGGTTGAGAGAATCCAATTTCAGAAAGGTTTTCAAAGTTTTCATGATAAGGGCGGGTTTCCTTGTTTTCTCATAATGATATAATTCCAATGAGATTTTAACAAGCTGCAAATCCAGATTAAATTGACATGTAAACAAAACATGCTAATAAGTTTTGAGTTGAGATCTTAACCATTTTAGGTTGGTGACTGACAACTACAGTCAAATCTAAGGCATCTATGAGCGGTCTGAATATTTTGAAAGGTAGTATGGACGACTTCAATTTTGTGCAGAACTATGGAAATTCATAGTTGCTATTCATACATCCATCTTTACTAAGCATACATTTCTCCAAAGTACCCCTGTCTGCATCTTCTTTCTCTTCCCATTCCCTCTCCCTGAGATTCATGTTAGTGGACTCTTTCTTCCCCCTCATGTTACTGAACTCTCTCCTCCTTAGGCCGACGCTCCTTTTGATCTCTCTCTAAAGCCCTCTCTTGATCCACCCCTACCTCTCTCTCTCTCTCTCTCTCAATCTCTTTCGATCTTTCTTGACCTCCCACTTGATTTATGATTCCGGTAGGTAATCTCGACCTCTCTCATGTTGAGTTCTTTTACAGAAACATCTTGACCTGTTGGAAGATTTACTTTGTAGATTATACCATAACCCTCCCTACCTACGCAATAATGCCCATTGAAGACAAGAGGATTGTAGGATATCATCACAGGCAAGTTAACCGTCGAAGTTCCACACAGAATACAGGTTGCCCCCAAATATCTGTTCACAATTGGACATCATTTTCATCTAGGACTTGTGGGAGAAACCATAAATAACAGTAGCAATGAATAAGATAGCAAGTACCCATCCAATGGTAGGAACAATGGCAAGAAAATGCTGATTTTTCTTTCTCATTCGTGAGGAACTGCAATGATTCACTTTTAGTGCACGTAACATGAAATATGGTTCGAGATAGAAGTTTTTTAAACAAGATATCCAAGGAACTGACTTCTTCTCTGCAAACTGGTAAAAGAACTTAAAACAGAGACTGAACAAGCACGTCGAAAGTGATTTCATGGAAAGGCCTTGAAGCAAGAAACGGCGACAACCTTGTCGGTGAAAGCTGGTGTGAAACAACTTCCATTGTAGGTCGTAGCTGTGGGTTCACCTGTACATATGCTGCTGCAACTTGCTTCACTTCCTCGGCAACTTGATTTGTTGGTGGTGGAATCCGTTGGTCATGCACATAACCAAGCCTTAAACAGAGTGCATCTCGTTCTGTAAATCCAGATGACGAGATTTCCTGGATATCTGCCCATTAATCCCTTTCCAAAGTTATATACATCACACTTCTCCGTAACTCGCATACTGTAGCTGAACTCTGTAAGTCAAATAATAGGGGAAACAAAGATACATTTCCATTATGTAAATAACTTTGATGCTTTAAACATAGAACTATTAAAATCTCGATCACTTGGATAAATACTGAAGTACTCCTTTTGACCTGAATCCAAGTTAATCTCTCTTCCGAAACAGAAAGAACTAGAAAAAACAAGGTCCAGTTATGATAATAGTTACCGATCCACATAAGAATCGCACAAATAGTGAATACGTAAATTACATATGTACCTGGTGCTATGTACCCAACTGTTCCTGCAAGTGCAGTCCAGTTAGATGAATCCGGTCTCAGAAGAATGGCCATGCCGAAATGTTGCTTGATATGTCCCGATGTAAGATCGGGTATGAGTGGCCATGATGCATATAGTTCAATTGCTCTAGCAACACCTTTTACTATGTTTACTCTTTTAGACCAGTCCAACTCCATTGCCCCTTCCTCATTGCTCAACATCCTTCAGCTTCCTTTCTCCACAAACTCATAAACCAAGACTGTTTTGATCATGCCAACAGAATCCACAAAGCATTACAATATTCCGGTGTCGGATTTTGTCAAGGACTGAATCTCGTTCATAAAACATTTTCTATCAGCTGTCATGTCGCCTTCTAATTATTCATTAAGCCTTTTGATGGCAACAATCTGACCTGTTTCAAGCTCAACCCTGTAGACTCTGCCATATGCTCCCCAACCGATGCAGTATTCGTCATTGAAGTCCTCTGAGGCACTTATGATATCCTCATAGAGGAGTTTCCCGTCGAAGTTCCATATAGTAAACAAGTTTTCTCCTTGAATTGTCTTCAATGGCTCAATCTTCCTATCTTTGGAAATGGACTCGCAGTACATGGCATAAATTACAATTACAACGAGTACAAGAGAGAGTGACCCTGCAGTTGCAACAATAATAACAATAACCAGAATGACGTTCCTTTTTATGTGATCTTTCACTGAAGAGCTACAAGCGTGCAAGCCTTGTTTAGCTTCACCACACAGATGAGGATTTCCTATATATGCATCCGGAGTAGCCTGCAAGAAAGCCTTACTCGTTGGTATAGGCCCTTCAAGATCATTGTATGACAAATCAACTGTATTCAAACTAGTCATTTCTTCAAGAAATGTGGGAATGGTGCCTTCCATTATGGGAGAGGTAGAGGCTCTCTAATCCTTGCAGTTTGCTGATCTGAGAAGGTATTTGCCCAACCAACACATTTCGACTAAGGTCTAATGATATCTGCAACTGCATTAGATTTCCAATTTCAGATGGAACCTGCCCACTTAGGCTATTGTAACTTAAATTTAGCATAAGTAAATTGCTACAGCTCCCAAGTTCTTTTGGTATAGCACCACTAAGAATGTTTGCAGACAAGTCTAACCACTGAAGAGAATGTAGGTTTCCAATATCACGTGGAATTGTCCTCGAAATCCCGTTCTTTCTCAAGTTTAGCTTGAGTAATTCAAGTCCTCCAATTTCACTTGGTATTTCCCCATCTAGATGATTTGAGGACAAGATCAGCTCTCTCAGCTGTCTCATGCTGATAATTGAAGGGGGTATCTTGCAGGTAAGTCTATTGTTTGAGAGATCCAAATGAGTAAGGTTGCCATATTCTTTCCAATCCATTGTCAACTCCCCAAGACTCCCCAAGAGGAAGGTTGTCGCTTAGAGAAATATGTGCCAAGTTGGGATATGTTCCAAATGCAGTTGATATGTTGTCGCTCAACTAGTTTCTTTCTAATCTGAATCTTATCAAGCTTTTGCAGTCTCTCAAATCCTTAGGTATAGGACCTGACAATTGATTATCAAATGCAGTGAAACGGACAATCAATCCACCACTACATACTTCTTGTGGTATAGGTTTTCTATCTGTTGTGGGATGTGTCCAGTTAAATTGTTTTCTTGAATAGACAAAGTTAAAAGATTGCTTAGGTTTCATACAGATGAGGGGATGGGTCCTGTAAGCGAGTTCACACTTGGCTCCAAATCAGTGAGGTCCTTCAAGTTTCTTATCTCTTGAGGAATGATTCCAATTAAATCATTTTTGAAAAGAATGAAAGTTCTAAGATTGGCTAGATTTCCTATAAATGAGGGGATGGGACCTATAAGAGCGTTACTAGACACCAAATAAATGAGGTCCTCCATGTTTCCTATCTCTTGAGTGATGCTTTCAGTTAAATTATTATGGCAAAGATATGAAGTTCGAAGGTTGGACATATTCCCTATAGATGTGAGGATGGAGTCGGTCAGAGGATTACTTCCCAATGAAAGATTGCCAAGGTTTTTCAATTTTCTTACTTGTGGAGGAATGGATATGCTTAATTCGTTTTGAGAGAGACAAAGTTTTAAGCTTAGACAAATTTTCTATGGATGAAGGGATGAGACCGATAAGATAGTTTGTGTTCATAATCAGAATCTTGAGATACTTTAAGTTTCCTATTTGTGAAGGAATTGGCCCAAATAGGTCGTTACTATTTTGGTACAAGGTTTCAAGATGATTTTCCTATAGGCTTGGGTATTCGACCTATGAGAGACTTGTTGCTCAACGCTAAGTCGCTGAGGTTTGCAAGATTTCCAATTGTTGGTGGGATGAACCCAGTGAAGTTGTTTCAATAGAGGTATAGAACTTTGAGATGTGAAAGCTTGCCTATTTAGACCAGAATAGGATCCGTAAAATAGTTGACGGACAGATTAAGTGTTCGCAAATTATTGAGGTCTCCTACCTCTTGAAGGATTCTTCGAGTGAGTGGATTTCCTCCTAGTGAGATTCTTAGTCCAATTTGTAATCAAATATGGTTCTAACTCTCCACTGATCAAGTTATCAGCGATGTGGAGGTCATAAATATGGGCGAGGTTGACCATGGACAGAGGAAGAGTGCCAAAGAATTGGTTTTGTGAGAGGTCAAGGTGAAGGATATTAAAAGACTGTCGATGCTTTCACAAGTGATCTAGAAAGGCCATTGTTGTTGAGGTTGAGAGACATAAGAGCAGAATAAAACAATGAGAAGTTGAAGCTAGTGAGCGTACCGTTTAGAGCATCATTTCGTGTATATTTAGTGAAGGTTATGGGTGCAACTATGTTATGAAATTAAAAGTAACTTAAGTGATAATTATGCTAATTAGTAGCACATATAGTTGTAGTAGCTTGTGAGCTTTTAGTCTTATTTTGAAATTAAAAACTACTTAGTTAAGTGATAATTGTGATCATTAGTAACATATGTAGTGACTGTAACTCTTGAATATTTTAAAGTTATATTTTGGCATTAAGACTCATTTACTTGAGTGATAATTATACCCATTACTTACACATGAAGTGGTTGTAATTTTTGAGCATTTAGAATTCATGTTATGGCATTAAGAGCTACCTTCTTGAGTGACAATTATGCTCATTAGTAGCATATCATGAATTACATTTTCACCATGCCTATATATAGTGGTACTGTAAACAAGATTCATTAAACTTTTTCTCTCATTGTGTTAGTCATTTCCTATTTAATTTTTCAAGAGAGTTTGCAAGTTCTATTGTAGCGCTAATTGGATTTGCAACATCATTATCTTTGTTATGCCGGTTTATCTACGAGTCGGTTGTGTTTGTGCAAGACAAATAGAGGGTCTTTGTTGTATCTTGAAGGTATTTACTTAGGTCTATTGCATTTGGTTATTTGATACTGGTAGCCCCAAATAAACTTAAATGTTAGTATTTATCATGCCTTGAAGAATAATTCTATCCTAACATTCTTTTTTGGATATCAAATTCAATCTCTCGAGTGCCAATTACTTAAGAATGTGCAATCTACAATAGTTCAACTCCAACATTTAGAAGATAAATCTTAGTGATGGTGGTGTTGGTGTCATCACAAACAATATCAAACCAATCACAAGAGTCATGTCTAATATTGATTTGAAGAAGGAAGGACCATGAGTCAAGAAGAGAATGTTGAAAAAGAGAGAGTCCTTCCACTTGATAAGCGCTTCTCCTTGAACCCGTGGTGACTTGTCCGGGAGTCATGTTTTCCTTGAGACAAGGTGAGAGTGGGTAGCAACACTATAAGGGGTAGCAACAGTTTTGCCTCATAGTTAGCCAGTCCCATAACATAAACAAATCATGCAAAGATCACTTGAGCTTGAGCAGGAATTAGTATTAGCAGTCTTAGAACCAATTGAAAAAGACTTTGAAAAAAGTGTACGACATGGAAAATGGAGGCCCCAATAGACAAGTAGACTTCCAGGTCTGTCAAATTCTACTAAGAAAAAATGTGCTATTAAGTTGTGCTATCATTGTAGAGGATCTCTCATTTTCTACACCTACCATCTAGATGCCTCTCTCGCCCACAATTGGTCTCATAACATATAACATAAAATGAAAGACTTAGGAATTATGTATCTACTACTACAACAACAACAACAACTAAGCCTTTTCTCATACTAGATGGGGTCGATGGATTCTTTGTTTCCACATAGCCTTATCATGTGTCATGCTAGTACTTATTTCAATATAAACTAGATCATTTTTATTGTTTATTTTCATACTTTTGGGGCTGCCCTCTTCCTCTTTTAACATTTTAACAATCTAGTTATTCATGTATTCTTACAAGAACATCCTTTCGTCGTCTTTCTACATGTCCAAACCATCTTAAATGTTCTTCTCTCATTTTATTCTCTATTGGTGCTACTCCCAATTTGTTTCTAATAACCTCATTATGCATACAGTCTTTCCTTATGTAACTACTCATCCATCTTAACATCTTTATTTCTACTATGGATATATTTTGTATATATTGATGATTAACTACCAAATACTCAGAACCATAAAACATAGCAGGTCTAATTGTTGCTCTTTAATATTTATCTTTCAACTTAAATAATATCTTCTTATCACATAAAATACTTGATGCCTCTCTCTATTTTAACCAATTGACATTAATTCTAAGCATAACATCTCTATCAATTTTTCATCACTATGAAAAACTAATCTTAGGTATTTAAAACTTTCCTTGTGAGGAATGTAATATGTGGCAATCTTAATTTTATGTCCTCTGAAGTATACAAATGGTCAAACATACATTTTATATATTTTGTATTTGCTCCACTAAGTCGGAAGCCTTTACTTTCTAATGATTCTCTCTATAATTTCAATTTTCTATTAACTTTTTTCTTAGACTCATCCACTAATCCAATGGCATCTGCAAATAACATACACCTAGGTACTTCATCTTGAATATGTTTTGTTAACTTATCAAGGACCAATATAAATAAATATGAACTTAGAGTTGATCCTTGGTATAACCTAATATTAACTTCAAAGAAGTTTGTCATTCCTTGATGAGTCTTCACATATGTTTTTGCATCATCATACATGTCTCTTATAAGATTTATATATGTCAATGAAATACCTTTCTTTTCAAAGATTCTCCAAAGGACATTTCTTGGCATCCTATCGTAAACTTTTTTTAGATCAATAAATATCATGTGAAGGTTCTTTTTTTGCTCTAAAATGATTTATAAGACGTCTAAATAGGTGAATCACTTCAATAGTAGATCTTTCGGGCATGAATCTGAATTGGTTATCTACTGTACTTGATACTTATCTTAACCTACATTCGATAATTCTTTACCGTAATTTTATAGTATGACTCATTAACTTAATATCTCGATAATTCACACAATTTTGAATGTCTCTCTTGTCTTTATATATGGATATAAGTATACTCGCTTTCCATTTCTTGAGTATCTTTTGAGTTCTCTATATTAAATTAAATAATCTTTTGAGCCAAGTGAGCTCCCATCTCTCCTAGGATTTTTCATACTTATATAGGAATATTATTTAGTACTAAAGATTTAACAACTTTCATATATTTAAGAGCCTATTTGACTTCATTCTTTCAAATATGTCAATTAAGCTAATACTAACATTTGTATTTTCATTAAAAAACTTATAAAAATAATTTTTCCATTTATTTTTTATATCATTTGCCACTAAAATCTTCTCATCCTCATATTTGATGCATTTAACAAAAGTAAGATTCTTAGTTTTCTTATCACTAATCTTAGCTATCATAAAAATATCTCTTTCATATTATTTTGAGTTAAGCTTTTTATATAAATCCTCCTAAAATTTTGCTTTTGCTTCACTAACAACCTTTTTTGTTTTTTTCCTTTCTTAAAGTCTTCTAAGTTTCACTAGTTTTCTTAGCACAATACAATTTGTAACATGTGTTCTTCGCCTTGATTTTATCTTACACTTCACTCCACCATCAAGCTTCTTTTTATGCCGATACACCTCTCTTAGATTCACCTAACATATCTTTTATCACTTTCCTAAGATGTATATCTATATTATTCCACATATAAGAAGGTGTACCTACATAATTTCAAGCATTGAACTTTCTATTTAAATATATCTTCTTTCTCACATTTTAGATTTCACCATCTATTTTAAATAACTCTATACACTCTATTCTTCTTTGTCCACTTTTTTACTCTCAAACTCATTACTAAAAGTCAATGTTAAGTAATTAAGCTTTCTTTTAGAATTACCTTGCAATCTTTATAACACTATTTATCTTTTTTCCTACAAACAAAATAATCAATTTGTATTTGTGACAAAGCACTCTTATAAGTAATTAAATGTTCATATTGTTTTTTGAAAATGGTATTGGCTATAAAGAGATAAAAAGCCATATCAAAATTTAAAATCTCCCTAATCTCCTTATTTATATCCTCAAAACCATAGTTTCCATGAATACCTTCATATCCTAATTCATCTTTACTGATATGTTTATTTAAGTCTCCTCTTAAATAAATCATCTCCCTTTGTGAAATTCTTTAAATTATCTTATCTAACTCCTCTCAAAATACCTTCTTTATACTATCTTCTAATCCTACTTGGAGTGCATAAGTACAAACTATATTCAAAGCCTCTACTCTCAACACTAATTTCACCATCATAATTCGACCACCATATTGTTGTATGTCTATTGTACTATCCTTTAAATATTTATTTATAATAATACCAACTCCACTTCGAGCATTTTCCTTTCTTGCTATCATAATTTAAAACTTGTATTCTCAATATCCTTTACTTTTTCTCCAACCCACTTTGCCTCTTGTAAACATACACTGCGAATATTTCTTTGAATTACAGTAACTACCACCTCCATTAACTTGTCAGTAAATGTCTTGATATTTCAAGTGTCAATACAAATCTTATTATCTAGGACTAGCTTCCTTACCTCTCCACCGTTCATGCTGAAAATATGGAGACCTTCATTGTAACTTGTTTACTGTATTCGGGTGACAATGTAGTAGGATTAACTTCTTTACCCACACCTATTCATGATGTGGGAACCCTCTCTAAAATTGATTCACTACATTCAGGCAAAAATGTAGAGGCCCGTGCTTTCTTTTCACTGCATTCGAGCTCTATAATGCGTTACTAAGAGGGAACACCCCAATGCAATTCTCATAATTTATATAGAATCCATGATAGATAAGTCCACCATGCAATGATGATCCCCTTATATGGGACCGCCATGCAATGATGATCTCTTATATGGATGGAGTTAATTATGTATCTACTGTAAGGTGAACATATAATGTATAAATGAGTATACGTTTACAAGAAAAAGAAAGAAATTTAATGGTTACTTTAAAGTCCAAAACACCAAACAAGGGGGTCTTTTCAAGTTAGTGCTTTCTTACAACTAAAGAACTCTTATACATGCACCTCCTTTTGTTCTTGGGATACTCTAAACTCCTTAATACATAAAGTGTCCAACATTTTCTCTCTCCTTCCTCTCTCACTCTCTTTGCTACACTATTAGGTATTTGCCGTTGACTTTATGTAGGTTTACAAAGTGTTCATTTATGTCTTTGATCTCACAATTCTTGCACTCTTCCTTTCTCTCTCCTTTTTCCACCTTAAGGCTATGGCGAGATTCATCCCTTAAAGAGGTAGATGTAGCACTAGAGGCTAAGACACATATTATATGCTCATTCGACTTTGAGTGCATCCATCTTATAGTTACTTCTTGCCTTTTTCAATTATCTTTTATTTATTTAAACTTATATTTTTTTAATTTACAGAATGCCAAATGACAAAGGAGAATCTGGATACACAACAATATGTAAATTATATATTGCCTAAGTATGAGAGTGATAGAGTTGATTATTTGTTTGTATTTGAAGCCGTTACATTGCTTTGTGGTCAAGATGAATTGAATTAGTATACAAAAAGTATTGAAAGTAATCACATTATTACAATTATAATAATTCATTCAAAATAGAAAGGTGAAAGTGATAAAATTTAGCTTGGATATAGTATAAGTGGTGAACCATAAAGTAAAAAAATAGTTGATGTTGAAAGTAAATGTTGGACCAATATAAAGAAAGAAAGGTGTCCATTTTTACTCCAAGGAGGTGGTGAGGTCATTGGGCAGTATAAGTTAAATGTGATTAATTAGATGCATAATCATTCTCTAGTGTTTTATTTAGAAGGTCATGCATTTGCGAGTAGTTGACTGAAGCTAAGTAATAACTAAATATTAGTATAATAAAACACATTTATAATTCTCTAACAACTATTACGTGCATTTCCTAAAGGTATTAGATATCAATTGCACTTGTAAGACCAAGAGATATAATATGCCTTTTCGTGAGGTCATGATATTTATATTTACTAATGTAAATTTTTTGGTGACATTTGTTTTCATAAGTTTGGAGGAAGAGAAAATTTATGTTTAGGTGTTAAGGTATTTTAGGGAATTATTTAGTCCAAACACTTTTCCTAATATAATATGCATAGATTATGAACTTACATTGATAAGTGCAATTGGCATTATTTTTCATGAGTCAATATTATTATGTAACACAACATATTATAAAAAATATCGAATGTACTATCCATTGACAAGAAAGAAAGAGTATATCATTGAATTTTGTATTAGTTGAAGGAAGTTATTTGAGTCTAAGAGATTAGATGATTTATAATTAACAATTAAGTTTACTGGAAGCAAAGTAAAAGAATTTTCTTGCAATGCAATCATATGTTAAGCAATGGTGGTTGGACTCCATATAAGAAAAAGATAGTGTCATCATGGAGTGATCGGATTATGAATTATGACACTCCCACTATTCTCTTATTCTCCCTTTCTTTTCGTTTCTCTCCCTAAGGCCAGTGCAAAACATGCCTATAAGCACATTTATCCTCAGAGGCAGATGTGTATAACATATCTATACCAAAGGGGAATGTGCATTATGAGGACGTCCACTTTCAGTGCAGATGAACCGTTCTATAGTAATGTATACATATGCATATATGTGTGTGTATACATACATACATGGCATAATGATATTTTTATGGTGGTGTGTGGAGTAGAAAGTACAAATATAAAGGTTGAAAGGATTTATTTGCCACTCCGATCATTGATTAATTTACATATACAAAATTTAAAAATCATTTTAACTTGTTAGAATCTTTGAGAAAGAATTTTTATTTCATGCATTTGATTTGATGATAAAGAAAGCAAATTGTAGAAAAATAATGGATACATACCTAGTGGTATGTAGGTGTAGGCTGCAATATTTACATAGGTTATTTTGCATTCAAGAGGTATTTATTCTATAAAAAAGTATTTTAATTGATGCATCTATCATCAATTGATCTATAATAGAGAAAGCTTCATAAGGAGAACAAATTGTTTGATATACTCTATGATGAAGATGTCTATTTGAAAAGAAGAAATTGAGTTGGAGGAAAACTTTCAAAAGTTGAATAACCATCCTATTTGAGATTGATATGAGCAATTAAGTAGTTATGAGAGAGTATGAATTCTCAATCCATATCCTTATAAGAGCCATCCATTTGTTGTCTTACAGGTCAACCATCTAAGCAATCTTCAAAGAGAGGCTTGTCTTCATAGGAGAATGTAGACATGAATGTTTCTTGGGATAAGTCTATTTCCATAAAGAATTTTTCGTTATCAAGATATCATAGTCATAAACAAGTACATGAGGTGTTTATTGAATATATGCCTTCTTGCTCCTCAAGTAGTTTGTCCATTTACTGGTATTGATTTTAGAATGGTTGAGTATGATGATACATTGTATGATAATGAGATACCTTTTATGGTACTATATAGTATTACTAGATGGGTGAATATCATAAAAGATAGTGTGAGCACCGAGGCATTAGAGAGATGTTGGGATAAGGAGAGGTATACTTGGTTGGGATTTGTAAGAAATATTTTATAGAAGTACACACATGTCATATGTATACTCTCAAGTTTTTTTAATAGAGAGAGCAGTGTCACTGGCATTATGTGTTGTATTACTTATAAGGTTTCTTCATCCAAACCTAATCATTGAATGTTGATGTCTCTGTGGGTTGGGTAATTGCTATGTGATGGAAAGTTACATTAATACTGCTTTTAAGGATGGGTCAACTACGTCTCTACTATTAATTTCTAATAATAGTCCTTAACCAGTGCATGACAATTAGTATATGTGTTATCATGAATCAGTATGATATTTTTTATTATTATATAATGCTTTATCTTGTGTTTTGTATTGTATTCTCCTACAAATTGATATGCCTAATTTGTATTATCTTTTATTGTAGATATATATGGTCGATAGATCTACCATGCCACCAATTTGTCTAATGTGAGAACACAAAAAGCATAAAATCATTACTAGTTGGGATTCACCATTCCACACATGTATTAACAAATATCTACTATGAAGAGGATAAGGAGATGATACATGTTGTACTCTACTCTCTATATGCATATGGCTTGAGGATAAGGAGATGATACATGTTGTACTCTATTCTCTATATGCATATGGCTTCTCTCTTCTATACATAATGATCGGTCTCAATAAAGGACAATGACATGATCAAGCATATATGCTTCCATGATATCTAAACAATGGATACATTTATGATACCAACCGTCTATATTTGATGGCGATGTAGTTCCTTAAGAAATGTCAAATATGTCATTTGTTGTCATCAATAACAACTTTTACTATACCAAAAAAGATGAGACATAAAAGACCATCTATAAGTAATATTTTTCATCCATCTACCTGCTCGAGGTTGCTCTCAACCTATCTTGGTTGCTTACTCACTCTAAGAGCCAAAATGTACTCATAAATTCATGTCTATAACATTCATTAACTTTATTTAATCCATTATAGAAAACATTATATTAACACAAAACATTGTAAGGTCACTTATTACTTAAAGTAGAGTAGTGTGACAACAAAGTTGTTTTGCATCTGTGTGGAGAGTTTTTCCAAATTGGTTGTACAAATAAGCGAGCATGATCACACCCCAAGCATGCTCTTTATATTTAAAAACACCATCAAATAACAACTATACAACCACAAGTAGCATATTATCTATTGATTACTTATGTTTGTAGAGTGTGTATAACTTTAGAGCTCTAGACCTTATCTTTGCCTCCACATTCTCAATGCTCATTTTAAAAAGACTAACTAAAATAACTTTCTTTCTTTGTACAAGAGTAGTGAGTTGTCTATGTATCCAAAGGTTGAAGATCTCGTGGACATCATATATTGATGGTCATCTCACTCCATAGTTGGTTTTGGTTTCCACCGTTCGATAAAGTCATCAATGAACGAGTGATCCAATATTTTGTATACCAACTCTCCCTACGTATATAGTCTAGACCAATAAATAATCTCTTCAACATTACCTCATTGTATAACATTATCCTCATATACAATCATATTCCACTTCTACAACACTTTGAATAATGTATAAGAATGATCACCTTCAAGTTAATATACATATTTATAAGAGTTGCACCAATTATAATTATATTCAAGAAAGAAAAGTTATTTTTGTTATCAATCTAACTCATACTTAGAATTTACTTATTTGTGCCACACCTTATAAGCAATATGATCAACAAAGTTAGGTTGTAAATCTAAAATTAAAGTGGTATTGACCTCGTCACCCTCCTTATCATCTTCTATGGAATCAATATAATCATTCTGTATAGCATCATAATTTCTATAATCATGATGTGAAGGATGAAGAACCTATTGGAGTTAACTGATGAACTACATGCATAAACATATAGTATGCAATGAATATTAACATTTCCCATGTCAATGAAAAGAGTATATCAATAGTAAGCTATAAACAAACGACGTAAAAAAACCAAAAATAAATAGAATAAATAAATCACTTATATAATTGAGTAGTCCTTACATACTTGCCTTAGAGAGATCAATGTCCCATGCGAGTATCACTGGTTTTTTCCAAAGATAAAACAATCATACAAGGAAGAGAACATACCTCAACTCAAGTCATCTTTGACTGCATCTCAGTTGTTGGCTGATCAAAGAGCAAAGCACGATCACAAGAAAAATTGAGATGGAGACAAAAGGTAAAGGAGGAAGCAAAGTTTCTATTTTTCAATAGAGTGTAGATTAGAAACCCTAATTCGGTTTTTATCTCTAATAAAATAACATACACACCTCTTCATATCCGTAACCACCTTCACACGTTTTTGTGAGAGGATTATTTGACTAATAAGTCAAAACTTTCTTATGTAAAAAAGAAACCAAAGACAATTCCTGAGACTCAAGCTTAGCTCGATGCATGCATGTGTGGCCATTCATACCCTATGCAAGCTTTTTTAAACACATGTTTAAGAAATATATATAAATATAAATATAAAGAACATGTGAGATTCTTTTGCAAATGCAGAACTAAAGAATACCCTATAACATTCACGTGGATAAGCCCCTCCTACATATATGACTTTAAAACTTTGAAATTCCAATTTTATTAAACATTTATCAATTAAGCTTTTAGGGATATTTATCATAAACTAAAGTGAATCGATTAATTGGGCCCAACAACACTTAATTCAATTATTAAGTCCAATAGGACCAACCTCATTATCGTGAGCTAACATAGCTCTATATGGACAACTTACATCATCTCCACAAAGCCCGATCTTTCCTTTTGTTCATGTCTAACATTGAACATGTCTTCATTAGCACTTTTCAAACTTAGAGTAATTATACACCCTTGTAGTAGTTCATGACCAGCTATACCTAGAAGAAAGTTTATAATAATAAAAAATCACCAAACACTCTCTAAAATAATAATATGGTGTATTACCGTGAGTTTCTGAGGCAGATGTGCTCATAGGGGTTACTTTTACATCCATCTACAATCTATGATTTTGGCATTGTACTCTATCCTACATATGGGCTCATGTTCGGCCTTTCTATGAGACGATGTATAGGGCACGACTCCAAGAAGTAAGTGCTCGTAGTCCTTACGGCTTGCACTGCTTATGTACGCATGATAAACCTTAGGTTTAATTGTATGGAAGGTAGTATGCAATCGGTTATGAATAAGCTCTAATGAGATACTTGATCATCCACCCTCAAGATGATTGATTGAGGACTGCCATCCTTTTGGACCAAGGTAATGTGTTGCCTCACGACAAGACCATCACACTACTTCCAACACATCCACTCGTTCATATATGTTTCTACCTTCATAGTTGGGCAATATCATGTTGTTCCTATTGATTAATGCAGAAGTTGTATGTGGTTGATGATATCTTAGAGTGTTGTGTAATAATCACTTATTGTGCCTCTAGTTTCTCTCTGAATTTTTCACTCCTATATAACTTACCTTACATTCTTCATCGTCTAGCTTTGCTAGTCACATATTTGGGTCATTTCTTCACAACATCGGCAACTATACTAGTACTTTCATGATCATGTCCACTACTACATATGTCATGATGGTCTACCCCATGTCTGTGAGATAGTTTCTTTAGATGTATGATGGATATAGCATCTCCGCACTCTTTTAGACATACGACATCAGTCTTCAAAGACGTCCTACTATGAGGCATCTTTTACATAGCATCACACTTTGCTACCACCAATATGGCATCCCTTTGCTTATTATTATCCTCTAAGTGAACTACTGGCATTTTTTGAATATGACCATCATCTGATGGTACTGTATGAACAACATATGATTGATCGTAATCTTATAAGACTGCAAGATTTGAGATTGGACGTATCTCTGTATTGCATATTTTCAAGAACTTTATGTTCAATACCACTTAATATTCATCCAATGATGCAATTGTGTAGTTTTCCCTTGCTAACTTCCCACTCAAATTGGCACTACAATTGCCTCTCTATGATATGTTTGGACTCTGAATTCATGGCGTTTATGTTGTTATTCTTTTTCATGATCTGCAAGCCCAAATGTTTAGCTTCTTGAAGACTCATAAAGTTATGAGTAGAGCCAATGTCGATCATCCCTTAGTTTTTTATGCTATTGAGAGTCACCAATAGGTATATGAGAAATTTGTTCACATGATCATGTGACGTTGATCCTAGTTCAAGTGCATTATGCCTTTTCCACACACCAATATGAATATCTTTGTCCTCTCAATCATCTATCTTTTGCACGATGTTTGTAGTGTGTGCAAAGTCTTTTTGTCCCTCACACTTGTTGAAGTAGTACAGACCACCATAATACCTATCTTTTTTTGCATGGTCATTATTCTTCTTCGGGTCCCTCAATGTAAAAACTTTGGTTGGGGTACCATTGAGAGTATCTGTCAAAATTATGTCTTCTCACCATTATATCTTTGAGTGCCATTTCTATTCTTCTTCAAACTACTAGGTTAACGATTATCAAGTAAGCATTTTGCTCTCATAATAGTTTCAAAAAGGGTCTGCGAGTTCACTTTGTTCAACTTCTACTTTTCCCAAGCCTGTAAGCCATTAAGGAACTTGAATAAATGATCTTCTAAACATATTGTTAGTTTTTCTTTTGTAGTTATCTTAGTGATCTACAATCTCTAATCACCTACTTCAAATCATCCCGGATGTTGATATGAGATTGTTTTGCATTAGCATCTTCCATCGTGTGGTGCCACCATAACATGACGTCATTTTTAAGAAACATAACAATTGTTGCTAATTTTGACTCTTCATCCTTAAGTTGTTCGACCTTAAGGTAGGGTTGCATTTAGTAAAAAATGTTCTCTAATACCTGTGCATCTTAGTTGCTGGTAAATGCTTTCAGTTTTTCAAGACCTCATGTTAGTGCCCATTGGCCAACTTACATGCGATGCTATCAAATTGAGCCAGTATCTCAAATTGCTATTGCTCAAAAGTCCGTCTCTCCAGAGGTTTAGCCATGCTTTTCTCGAGCTTTTATAGTTGACTCAATACTATAGTCTCAATGTCCTGAAAATGCCACTCCAAACACTCTCGGTCATTTACAATGTCACATGGATTCTTGCAAGCATCTGTTTGAGTTCTTATACTTTAGAGTTCAACACCTCTGTCAAACAGTCGAGTCAGTATGGCTACCAGTTTTTTCATCCTTACATATATTCATGTCAAGCAAAATCACTTGTAACACTTCAACAAGATCAACTACTAGTATGGTTTTAGACTTCCTTTTTCTAGAACGAATGGGCTCGCTATCCATCTGACTGTCAATAGGCATAGGTGTCAACGTCTCAAGTGTCGACTTGGGTGAGTTACCTTCTTGCTATCGATATGGGGGGTTTCACACCCTCAATCGGTACTAACTAGAGAAGTTTTCACCAAGATTATAGTGGTTTAACGAAAGTAAAAACACAACAAATGCAAAGGGAATAAGAGAGGCAATAAGGAAACCATAATAAAAGTAAAGTAATTGTATTGATAATAACGAAAGGTACATGGGGCCACTAGCATGCTTACAACTCAGAATACTACATGTCACTGGCGAAGGCCCTTTACAAGTATGAGTTGCTTGGGGGTTCCCATGCAGTGGCCTCGTTATGCAACTATAGAAAAAATTCACTAGTAAAGAGTTTCTAGATCACATTAAAAAGTAACATCTCAAACTTGAAGCCATGAACTTCTTGGGTGCAAATATATATAATAGGTTATACTACTAGGCTAAAGGTAGCTTTGTTATATCTTTTATAAAGACTTTTAATTATATACCATGTACGAAGATAAATTTGGAAAATGTGTATTCCCATATCAAAGATGATTAAAAGAAAGTACTGTCATATAAACAACGTTAATATTAGTATTAATGTGAATGCAAACATCAGAAACATAAGAACCATACGTGGCTGATTCCAGGTAAACTAGAACCGGTAATTCTAAACTACGGGTTCCGATTTGCCTGAAACCAGGAACCATAACCAAATCGGGATCAGGTCGGTTTTGGTTCTGGTTTAGCTCTTAACCTGATAGAAACCAAAAAAATATTTTAAAAAATTGAATTGTGATAAAAAATATTAAAAACTTATTGAACTAGCGGTTCTAAACCGTCGATCCTGCAGAAGCTGAAACCAAAACCAAACTAGGTCCTCCCCGGTTTTGGGTTCGGTTTTAATGGTTCTGGTTCCAGCCGATTTCTGGTCCTGTTTGGTTCAGGTTGAAACCACCTTGCTGGTTTGGAACCGGCCATAAGGAAAACCTTCAACAGAAGAAGGCCTTTAAGCCATCAGCACAACCTCCTAGCCTTGCGTCCTGACACCAGCAGACTTGGAATATCCCTGCCCTTTCACATTCCTCATCCTAACACGGTTTTGATCGTCAAGGAACTTGACTTTGACTTGTCAGCCATCACCTTCACGACAACTGCAAGCTTCACTTGTGGATCCATCTTCTATTACAAAAGTATACCATGTTAGCTTATATAAAAATATAAAGTAATAATAAATACTGTACTTAATATTATATAATATTAATTATAGAATATAAACAAATTAATCGATTATATTTACTAGTTACTATATATTGGATATTAATTAATGTGTAATGAATATTAACTATAACATTAACCATTGTAATATTTTAATACATATAAATGGTTATATAAGTAATATTAAAATATCAATATAATTTAAATAATAGTAAGTAATATGTATTGAATGTTATTGAATATCTATTTAATTAATTATAATACTACTAATATATAGATATAATACATATCATATTAATTATTTAATATATACTTATAATATAAATATAAATTAATATAAGTTGACATGCAACTAACATGACAATTTTATATTAAGATAAGTTGACATGCAACTGATGTGGCTTAAGTGTCACACAACCATATATTCATGTAGGCACCACATCAACAAAAGTTAACCTCGGCACGAGAGAGGTCATTTTCTATTTAATTACAGAAATTACCTAGGTCTCAATTTTATTATGTGAGTTTAGGTCTTAAAGTGTCAAAACTAGATACCACAAGGTACTTTTATGAAAATTTCTCCATCAGTTATTGAATACTAAATTAACATTAAACTCTAAATAATTTATTATTGAAAACATTAACAAATCAAATATTTAATAGATGATAATAAATTTCTCTAATATCACTTTATTAATACTAAATTTAATATCTAATAAATATTAATACTAAATGCAATGTAAATATTAATTAATATTTAGTACTAATGTGAAATTTAATATATATTTAATGCCAACTTAATATGTTTCAAATATTACTAGAATATTATACAATGTTGATATTTATAATAATAATAATACAATATGAATTTATTTATATCTTAGTATATACTATTATATATTAAATATTATTAATTTTTAACTTTTTCAAGTAAGTGGGTTCCTGTAGTCGCACTAGGTCAATTTTCACCCTCAAAACATTCACTATGCACTTGTTTTCATTAACCTTGTTACTTTTTTTTACTAAACTGGGAACTTGTCAAACCACAGGCTCCACAATCAAAGAAAAACACAAACACAAAATAGAAGACTCCAAGAACCACGGATTAAGTCCAAACCCATTTAAAATCCTTTCGGAAGAGCAGCCCTAACAGTGACGGCTTTTAGAGTTGGGTAAATAGCCTCTTGAATGCTTTTGAGTGAGGCGAACTATGTATTATAGCCCATGAAACCAACTATGGATTATAGGCTTTAAGTTAATTTTTGAAATTTCGAATCGAAAGAACCCCACCTTGACTCAATGTAGATCCGCCACTGACTGCAAATGAGAAAGGAGGAGCAGTCGAAATATGAAGCTTCACAACAGTAATTCAATACTTTGTGTAGCAAGCTTCGAAGTAAGCTCAGCAGACCGTGTTGGGTTCGAATCTCCATCAAGTGTCATCATTAGGCGTTGGGAGCTCAATTTAACTCTTCCAATGCCTAGGCTTCCAAGCAATTGTTGCACAGAAGAACCTATTAGAGTTAACCAGACCGTCCGAAGTAATCTCACTAGACCGTCCGCATCATAATTTCTATAATCATGATGTGAAGGATCAACCTTGTCATGCTATTCTAGGATGTAAAGAACCTATTGGAGTTAACTGATGAACTACATGCATAAACATATAATATACAATGAATATTAACATTTTTCATGTCAATCAAAAGTGTATATTAATAGTAAGCTATAAACAAACAACATAAGAAGACCAAAAAATAAATCACTTATATAATCGAGTCATCCTTTCATACTTACCTTAAGAAATCATTGTCCCACTAATACGGGCACGAGAAACGAGAATCTTAAAGACGAAAGAGGCAACAACACTTTGCTGCTTTTGAATGTCTACCATGCAGTATTGACTTATTAGAACACTCCGGACTATCTGAAACTTAAACTCCCATTGTAATAGACCCATCCCACTTTAAGCCTTAATAAATATTTTTAAGTTCCCACTTTAAGCCTTAATAAATATTTTTAAGTTCCCACTTTAAGCCTTAATATACTAATTGAAAGACGAAAGAGGCAACAACACTTTGCTGCTTTTGAATGTTCTTAAGTTTAGCACTAAAAAATATTTTTAAGTTCCCACTTTAAGCCTTAAACTTTGATAAAATTTCTAATATACTTGTTTCATATATAACAAAAATATTTTTAATTGAAAAAGATACTAATTAAATAAATCTTTTATCTGTTTGTTATATATGAAACAAGTATATTAGAAATTTTATCAAAGTTCATTCATGTTCAACTTTTTTTTTCCCTCGTTACAAGAAGAGTCTGAAGCCTAACACGCACACCCTCGAGCAGTAACGGCGCTGTAGTGCCTTGCCGTTGGTCCAACGCTTTGAGTAAAGGCTCAACGTGTTTGCTGAGTGTCTTTCACATATTTAGACACGCTAAACAATTTAGAATCGTCGGTTCCGGTTTATTCGAAATGGAGAACCTTAACCGAATCGCAATTAGTTTTCTTTTAGAAAAAATGCAAACTACGCTTCCTATCGAACTCCCAACCCACCTCAATGCTTAGAAAAATCTTATCATTGAACCATCAAGAAGCTTTTAAATAGAAATAAATAAATAAAAGCTTTAATAAGAGACAGTTTGAGATCGTTAATTTTGGTTTTGAACTGATTTTCAAAAATAATAAATCATAATTGAACCGAAGAATACCCGGTCCTGATTATGATTTCGAGTCGGTTGGATCGGTTTTAGTTACCGACGATTCTATAACTGGTTTGATTTCGATTCGAATGGTCGAATTGGTTCCCAACCGAGCATGTCTACAGTCTCCCCTCTCGAAACTCTTAGATGTAGGACTAACCTTCTCTACCATGGGATAGAGAACCCTAGTCCCATGTCTAAGAATTTTAAGTGCGGAGAGCTCCCCTCATGGCTAAAGCCACCTTATTACATGGGCACGAAATACGAAAGGACCTTCTCTCTCGTCTCTTCTTGCCCTCTAGAATATCTCTGCGCTTCCTCCTTTACAGTGACAACATGACTTACTATGTCATCACTGTCGATCGGAAAAACTCTTAGAAGTTTGTATGACGGCAAGCTATTAGACACTCTTAATTTCTTGAGATTCAGGAAGCGATGAGATATGACGTCTACTTTAGAAGCTTATCTTCAAAGCAAATAACCCTAAACTATCGACGTGGTGCTCTTCATACGTGTTTGAGAACCTTTCCCACTAAATTTACTGCGCAGTTAACGTCTGATCTTTTTTATAACTGCAAGTTTCCTTAAATGCAAGGGAATGATGAATGTTTAACATATGAAGAATACCTGCCAATTGAGTGACAACAACATTGACATATCTATTAGAAGGAACCTATTGGAGGACCATCTTGTGTTATATTACACATTTACCAAGCGAAGATATTAGTGATTTGCACCACACTGTCAATCCGAAATAATATCTGAACGTGACACTCAGGCGGACTTTACTATACGTTCTTAAAAGCTTCACAAAATATATACATCGTATTCCAAGTTCTTCCATGGTGGACGGAAATTGCGAGGGAACGTGGTAGTGTGAAACGCAGAGGAGGGGAAGTTAATGAGAAGATAACGGTGACTTTTAATAGCCACGTAAACCATTAATTCTTGAGGGCTCTCGCTGTTAGGAAAATGAGTCATGGCAATGTCATCTACCTTAAACACTAACGAAGATGATAAACTATAAGTAAAAACCACAGACAAACACACGCACACAGGGAGAGAGCACCGATATTCCACCATTAAGCATCTTACGTATGGTTTTGTGTGGTTCTCGATTCAGGAGACGAGCGAAGAGAATCGGTGGTGCTGTCTTTAAACGGCTCATCAATTGCGCGTGGCTTCATGATTCAAAAGAATGTGAAGAAGGAGGAAGTGAAAAGAATTTCGTGTGGCTTCATGGGTCTTGCTCCTTTTTAGAGTTCCATCTTCGTAGGCTGCACAGTTCAAGTGAGGAATTTGTGGGTTTTCTTTAGATTTCAGCATAATAAGAGAAACAAATATATCTGTTTCACGGCCGCATGAAAGGAAGCTGAGAGGGCCTCTGGTTTGGCTTTGTTCTTTACCGTGTCTTAATCTTGGGGAATATATTTCTAAGAAGCATTTTCTCTTATTGGTAATTTGTTCTACGGAAGACCTCTCTCCCTTTTTATCTTCCTTGTTGATACGAATGGCAAACTTTAATCTTCTACTTTTCTTCTTGGAAGTCTCTCTCTAGTGGGTCAGTTGTGCACTTTGTTGAAGCGAGCAAGATGAAGACTTTAGGGAAAAGGTTAGCGTGAGATCAGGGTATAGTTGGAGCGAATGAGAGGCCGTTTTAACCGTCCGCAACGAAAAGGATGACAGATCCACAAAAAGAGGAAGAAGATTATAGTCATAACAACGAGGATGACACTCAAGTAGTCGGGATGTAAAAAAAAAGAGGAAGACAAGAGTGTCAAAACCTTAAATGTGTAACGTAAAGGTGGTCATTTTGAAAACCTTAATTGAGGAACGACTCCATTCGTTACATGTGATAAGTGTTATAATGCCTATCCGTATCGACTAGACTCTTACGGATAGACACAATGGATGAGGCTCCAAAAAGGAAAGCCCAATCAAAAAACTCGGGAGGGAGGAGCCTTCACTACTCTATAAATAAAAAGCGACGCACAGGGATTCAATGTAGACCATGAATAGAAGAGAAAAAGAAATAAAAGCCCTCTCTTAAAATTTGGCTGTGTGATAAGTGGAAAACTCATTCATCCTTACCTCTTCTTGATATTTCTGTTGCCTTAAATCTATGGGTGACTCACTGCTACTACTATGTACATTGAGCACGAACACATCAAGTTGTTGCAGAGGATGTCGGAAAGCCAACCACAAGGCCTGATTTGTCCTTATAATTTGCAAAACAAGGTATGCTTAATAATAAAAAAACAAAATAGAGGAGGAACAAGACTCCCTATTGCAGGCAAGAGCTAACCCAAGTCGAGACAAGGTATGGACAAGGCAAAAGTTGGCCCAAAAGAGAAAGCACACAGAAGAGAATAAAAAAACCGCTCAACAGAAACCCGACCAAAAGGCTAGAAGAAAAGAAGAAACAGAGGTAGCTAGAGGCTAGCCAGAGACAGCTGCAGGCCAACCAGGAAGCGGCAAAGGAGAGGTGGTCGGCCGCCCCCTTTCCTGCTCCTCTCTCTCTCTCTCGTCCTCGCATAAACCTCTCTCTCCTCCCCTTTTAAACTCCTTGAAAAATCACTCAGCGGTTTCAAAAAACTGCAAGCAAAAGCCAACGGTTTCCAAAAACTGCCTCGGGCACTAGACTGAAAAGTTCATTCTGCTCTAGCCAGCTTTTGAAAATTACAAATTGCCATTGGAAAATTACAAAATCAAACGAACAAATAAAATTATTGTTTTACCCCTCGTGTTTTAGAAAATTATCGACATCAAGAATTTCTTTTTGAGAAAATTATAGAATTATCCCAACTTGACTTTATATTATAAAATGAGTTATTTTCAGTTCATTTAGATATAGTGCATTATGTTAATGAGAATTATAGGTGGTTTGTTGCTTTATAAATATTTTCTTTTTATATCATCAATTTGTTAAATTTACCATATGCATAAAAATGAATACAAGAATATGTGTGTCAGAACTGGCAAAGACGAAAAAACTTAACAGCCTAAACTTCCAAACATAAAAGAAAAGAATACTGCTAGCTCTAACACTTTTAGGTGTAGAATATGTATTAAAGGAAACAGTGCGTCCACCACCACCAGATGCAATAGAACAACAAATAGAAATGTAGAAAACATTTCTTAAATATTACACAATAGCAAGAACAATCATTATGACGTACATGGAGGATGACATGATTAGGGTCTTCAAAGAATTCAAGACCACAAAAGAGTTGTTCAACTCTATAACAGTTAAATATGATACAACTATCAAACTATATGTTCAATTATTACTACAAAAATATAACTCCTACAAAATGAAAGAATGAGATAATATAGTAGAACATGTAAACCACATACTGATAATGATAAGAGATCTAGGTGTGGTAAAATTGGTCATCATAGAATCGATATAGAAATCTACCATATTGAATAGTCTTTCTCCGTCATGTAACATGGTCACCACGACCCTTAAATTAGCGCCTGAAATCAACCTTTCTAAATTGTCCCTTAAACTAGCAATTGAGCAAGAACACATGAATAAAAACATAAAAGAAAAATTCTAGTAGCACAAGATGAAACAAAGTCTAGCTATAAACCCAACTAAAGGAGAAATAAACCAAACAAAAAGTTTGGCAAAAATTAAAAAAAAGGGTGATAAATCTTTTAAGAAAATACAAGAAACTGATTCTTGGTTCAAGTGTTTTAATTGTAGAAATATGAGATACTAAAAGAGTGATTGCCGTAAGAAGAAGAATGAAGAAAACAACCCACAACTTGGATAATCGGAGAAATATGACATAATCTACATGATATCAGAATATCTTTACATGGACCGCTCAATAACTGGTTGGTGGCTTGACTCAAGAGCGACATACATATCTCAAAGACAAAAAAAGGAATATTGGGTATACATGAGAAATAATACTTTCTCGGATGTTTTGGATACTGGGTCCTTTAGAATTTTTGTACAATACACATCGGTTGTATTAACTGATGTATTGATTATGTCATCTATAAAGCGCAATTTGGCAAAAATCTGAGGTCAAGTTTGTTCTTTATATTGTTCTTCAAATTATGTCATCTATAAGACATGTCTCCTAGAACATAAATCTAAGGCACTTAAAGAATATAAGCAAGAAGTTGAAAATCAATTAGAGCATTCAATAAAAGTCTTAAGATCAGATAGAGGTGGAGAATATACCTCTGTAAAATTTTTAGAATTTTGTAAAAACTTTGATATTTCAAAACAAAATACAATACCTAGGATACCTCAACAGAATTGTGTAATTGAAAAATATAATAGGACCTTACTGAAAATGACAAAATCAATGTTAATCGATGCCTCTCTACCAAGGATATTTTGGAGAGAAGCAGTAAGTACAATGATATACATACTCAATAAAGTATTATGTAAGGCTATATTCACTACACCATATAAGATATGGTTTGAAAGAAAATGCAACCTAGGTCATCTCAAGAGATAGGGATTTATTTCTCATGTAAAGATCATTAATGAGTCTAAACATAAGCTAGATAGTAGGTCCTTGAGATGTATATTCATTGGATATCCTAAAAGCTCAAAAGGATATCAGTTTTATCATAAGGACCATGGATTGATAGAGAGCAAAGTTGTTGAATTCTTAGAAGATATTCATAATAACATCTTAAAAAATAATGATAAGTATGATGACGATTTAGTAGGCATAGATCAATCATCATTTGAACCCATAAAAAATATTCTTAAAACAATCGAAACTTTAGGTGGATATAAAAGGCTTAGGATCACACCGTCCTACTTAAAAGATTATCACACTTATCTTATAGAATAAGTGTGTAATTCGGTGGACTTAGATGAGTTGACTGATAACTTAACTTATCAGCAAGCTATAGACTCATTAGAAGCAACAAACTGGGAGAAAGCCATGGATGAGGAAATTGAATCAATTGAGAAAAACCAAGTCTGAGAACTGGTTGATTTGCCAAAA
Organism: Brasenia schreberi; assembly: GCA_036023115.1. Taxonomy (NCBI): domain Eukaryota; kingdom Viridiplantae; phylum Streptophyta; class Magnoliopsida; order Nymphaeales; family Cabombaceae; genus Brasenia; species Brasenia schreberi. The sequence goes on along the minus strand of JAYKKT010000092.1, from coordinate 40,775,130 downwards.
GGAAGGAAAGTCATAAACTGTAAATAGGTTCTTAAAAAAAATATAAAGTCGATGGTTCAATCGACAAGTTTAAAGCGAGGATGGTTGAAAAGGGTTTTTCGCAAAAGGAGATCAATTATATGAGACATATTCTCCTATTACGAAATTTGCATCTATCAGAATAATTCTGGCGATATATACATATTATGATGTAGACTTACATCAGTTATATGTAAAGACAACTTTTCTAAATAAAGATTTAGATAAAATCATATATATGTAGTAGCCCGAAGGATATATAGTTGAAGGCCAAGAAGATAAAGTATATAGGTTGAGAAAATCCCTATATGTATTTGACTTTTCAAAATGTCATTATTTAACTTGAGTTTGTAGCTAATGAGGTTGATCACAGTGTATATGTCTGGAATAGTGAGAGTCACTTTGTCATCTTATCATTATATGTAGATGACATATTGTTGACTGGGAATGACAATGAGATGATTGTCAAAACCAAGTCATAATTAAACACATGGTTCAAAATGAAGGATATGAGGGAAGCATCCTATATCCTACGTATAAAGATTTCTCGAGATAGAGAATCTAACCTCTTATGCTTAAGTGAGGAGAGATGTTGACTATGTCCTCAAAACGTTCAAAATGGGTGCATTTAAGTTTGCTATTACACCCATTGCAAAAGAGATCAATAAGTAATGCTGATTGTCTCGATGAAGGAAACGATAAGCCTAACATTCTTTATATACAAACTGTGGGTAGCTTTATGTATGTTATGTTGTGTACAAGACTTGATATTAGCTTCATTATTGGTCTTTTAAGTAGATATCAAAGTAATCCTTGATAACAATATTGGATAGTTGTGAAAAGGATTCTAAGATATCTCAAAGGAACAAAAGACTTGAAATTGTGTTTGTAAAGAGATGAATTGAAAGTGATAGGATGCTCAGATGTTGACTTTGTTGGGAGCAAATATGACAACAAATCAACCTCGAGACAAATATTCTTATTTAGAGGTATTGTTGCTTCTTAGGTATGTAAGAAACAGGGTTGTGTAACATTGCATACACAAAAAGCTGAGTATTTAGCTTGTTGTATGATTGCAATGAGTACCGTCTCGATAAGCCACTTCATACAAGATTTGAAATTGGAGATAACCGACTAGCCAGTTGTCATTTAATATGACAACAACGCAATAATTACTCTAATCAAGAGTGGAGCTAACAACTCCAAAAGCAAGCATATAATAAGTAAAATACCACTATGTTCATGATATGGTTATGAGAAAGGAAATATCCATCTCATACATGCCAACTCATGATATGTTGGTAGACCCCTTGACTAAAGGCATAACAGAGTATATTTTCTCAAAACATGTTACAAACATGGGTTTGAGATATGTTTGATTGTTGTGTAGATAAAAAACCACACAATGAGTGATGGTTGCAATAGTAATCATGAAATGACATTACTAGGAAGATCCCACAAAAGTGGGAGAAAAACCAGTATGTCAATTTACTTGGATCAAATGGTCAAGTGGGAGATGTAACATAAAGGTAGCCATTCTTGGCAACCTTATCAGAGGAACGGTTGGATTGGCCATCCAGTCGTTCCCTATGATAAGCGTTACAATGGGTGACTCACGCTTCTACTATGTACATCGATCACAAACACATCGGGTTGTTGCATAGGATGCCAAAAAGCCAACAATTAAGTGCCTTTAAAATGATGAAATGGTGAGCGAGGAGTGGGTGAATTGTGACACTATTAAGGAAGAACAACTGATTAACGGAGTTGACGCTTCAACCATACTCTATGATTTCCTCCCTTCTCTTGCCGATTTCTCTTCCATGCAATCATCTTCACCATCCCCAAAATCTCATCTTGTTGCAGCTCTTCTGGTTCATTTTCTTCATGGATTGTTAAGAGAGAAAGAAAAAAATGAAGCAAGAGGATTAGTCTCTTTCAGTAATAATTCGCCGAGTACGACCTCCGTGGCCATGCCATCTTGTTCATGAACAATGGTGGTGGAAGAAATGATGCTCCGACGGTTCTTCTCCTATGCTTCTCAAGGTTTCGATGTTGCAACGAAAGTTGAAAGCCTCTAGAAAAAGTTATTGGAAGAGGGATTTGTCATAAAAAAAGTTATACGTGTATTACTATTTTTTTAATATTATATATATATATATATATATATTACCTTTTCTTTTTCTTCTAAATTTTCTTTACTTTTTAAAAGGTTATTCCATTTCACGTGAGACATGCATATCACTTTTTCAAAAGCAAAAAATTGAATAAAGTTTTTTTTCAAAAAAACAACTAATGAAATCCGAAAAGAGAGCCCTTCTTTCCGCATTTGATGATTAACATTAATATTTGGAGCCGATAGTAGCCACCAACTTACAAGAAATCTACGTTTGTTCTTGATGGATTCGGTGAGAGGATATATTTGATTCTGTTGATATTTTTGACCCTTGTACACACTAACATTACCACTCAGTGAGAAGAGAATTTCCGTGCGGAGATCCATCTAAACTCTCAAAACAGTCAACGAGAGGGCCAACAAAATCGTAGCAGTTTATCTCGCGAATTAGCTCAAGTTTTCTTTGAGTGGTTGAAATTGAACAAGGATTCTATTTCTCCAGAAGCTCTGAGGAGCATCAAGTTGAATAAATCCACAATAGAGAGCATGTATAGGCGCTTAGGGGGAGGAGTGTTGCAATTGCTAAAACTCATCCTTGCTTGGGTGCAAAACCATCTTCAAAAGCAGAAAAAATGTACAGATTGCAGTTACGATGGCATCTCTAATTTCCCTTATTAGTATCAACAACAAACACAAGGGTTTCGTTTTCTTAATTCAAATTTCCCTTATAGTACAGGGTTTTGTTTTCTTAGTTAATGTTATGTGCCTAATCCCTACCACCCATCACCTATATGATCCTTGCATGGCTTCCTTCCCTTCAACTATGGGTAATTATTCTGGCATGGACGTGGGCTATGATTTTCCTGATGAAGGCATACAACAATTCCGCTATCTTCTTGCATGTCTACCCCTTGTGACAGTATTGTTCATGATGCAGCACCATAGATTCACACCCATCAATTCTTTCCTGAGCCGGTTATGAGCTTACCTCATGAACCTAATGACTCAATTGAGTACAGGACTTCCTTGGTACAGAAGAGCGAATGCTTGTCCAAATCCGCAACTAAGGAAGCGAGGAAGAACAGAATGGCTCGACAGAGGCGTTTCTTCTCCCATCATAAGCACCATAATGCTACAGAAAAGGCATGGAAAATAGCGAAGAACGGCACCGATGGCAATGAGAATTCAGATTTGCTCGTCTGTTCAGATTCTTCGACAGATCCTACGACGGAGGGTCTATTGACTCACCGGCAGATGGCAATTGGCAAGCGTCAGGTGAGACCCTGTCCTGCATCTTCTAATGTTCCAATCTTGTGAGGTTCCTAGTAGGAAATTTACAAGGACCGCATACAAGATTATCGGTGAATTCGCATCACATCGATAATGATCCTTAATCCATTCTTATATGTTCCTTCGTGCAAGATTTTATGTCTAATTGCTGCAATAGAGCTTCTTCATTATATGCAAGGTAGTCTCCAACATCAAATGATCTACATTTCCGAATCTAAGTTGGTGAAAATCATGTTTTCACCTTGTACCATCCTTCGTATATGTTGATTCCTCCACGTTAATACTTCTCATAGAAATTATCATCATATGGTTGATTTGTTCGAAACTAAATTGCTGGTTACTAGTTCCTTGAAAAATACAATAATTGATAATGACAAAAATCAAATACACAGTTGGTATCCAGTTGCAAACATAAATGGTCTTATTGGTTGCAGGGCTGGAAGATGGAGAAAAACACGAGGCTTCTCCTCCAGAAGATGTTGAAGCAAAGTGATGTGGGTAACGTGGGAAGGATTGTTCTCCCCAAAGTATGCAGCAACAAAACCCGGTTCTCTTTTCGTCTCTATTGTCATACATGAAGCTCGGATTTGTGAAAATAATACAAGGTTAACATGAGTTAATGTAATGTTTGACCAGAAAGATGCTGAGATGCATCTGCCTGAACTCGAAACTGGAGATGGGATTACCATTGCCATGGAAGATGTTGGGACTTCACGAGTATGGAACATGCGTTACAGGTATTAACTCGATGAATGAATTATCTTGATTGGTTAGCTTTGCCAAATGATACACTTTATGGTGGTCTTGCTCTTGCTTCTGGACTCATGGTGAGATCATGATCTTGTGTAGGTTTTGGCCCAACAACTAAGAGTCGGATGTATCTGCTCGAGAATAAGGGTGTAATAATGATGCTTGACGTAGGACATGCGTGTCGGAGCCTTCTGATATTGTAGCAGGTCGATGTCGAATATTTAAGTAATAAAAAACTCCCTGGGTTTAAGATTGGCGGTTTGCTTTTCTGGGTTAAGGTGAATTCGTAATGTCAAACGGGTTGGAGGAGGGAGATTTCATTGTCATTTTCTCGGACGTTAAATCTTGCAAATATGTAACTCTCTCCCACTCTCCTCTCTCTCTTTCTCTCTCATCATGTGGCCTTTTAGGTATGGTTATATATAATCTTCACAATGATCTCACATGAGATCTTATACAGGGTTCCCAAGCTATAAGACTATTTACCACATGATCTGACTGTCTCTTTCTTTCTCTCTCTCGAGTGCGGGAGATGCTTCGTATGTAAAACGAGCCAAGCTGGGCTTGTTCAATGCTCGTGTCATTTGGTGGTCAATATTTTTAGAATGTAGAAGTTTTTGTTGAATGAATGATTTTCTGCTCATTTGATTGGAGTAGCTTTTCGATAAATGCATTAATTGTTGTAGAAAGAATACCTTACCTTTTACATCAAATGAGAATTGAATCCTTTGCTCGTTCATGACAGCTGGTTCGTGACAGAGGAAATGTAATGTTTTTGCCTGCTCCTCTCTCTATCTATCTATATATATATTATGTGTGTGCCGCGTGTGGCATTCGGGTTTGAGACTTAACTCTTTATGTTGGTTTCTCGAACAGTTAATAAAAGGGGTAAAGGTGGTGCCACGCCAAGCAGGTGCGAAGAGGGCGCATGCTGAGGTCCAGAAACGCTGACGGGGAATCCTCTTATTCCAATTACAACAGCGGTCGTCGTTCATCTGAAGTATAGCTAGCCCAGAAAATGAAGGGAGCAATCGATCGGAAAGCAGATTCTTTTCATCCCATCTTTCGGGTTGTCCGGTTGTCGGGTTGTTGGGTTGTGGTGGGAGTATTAGAACATATATGTGTGATTATAGTTGATCCAAGGGTTTACTTAAATCGCATCCAATGCGTGGGTGCAAGTGTGACACCCAACTCATCTCAGACCAGGTTGCAGTGGCGGACCCAGAAATTCTTTTGGGGTGAGGCGGATTTGTATTTTGGGTTATATTTTTCAGCATGTTTCAATCTCGCCCTAAAGTAGGTTCGTTACTGCGAGTTGAGTCTTGTACACACATAATGATGGGAACTTTATCTATATACAGGCCTGATCTGGCTTAATGGGACACCTATAAACGATTCGGTTCGTTTTCTGAATCATTCGCGATGATCAAACAGAGCTTAATTGGCTACTTAACTGGGGTCACATGGGTGCACAGGAGGCCAACTAGTAGCTCGGGGGAAGGGTTTTTAGCTTCAGAGCTTTTAGTCCTGATGGGACTAATACATACACAACTAAACGATAGTTTTCCTTTGGTTAAAAGCAGAGAAAATCAATGCATTTAAATCGGATGAAACATGCTTGGAAACATGGTTAACTGATGTTATACCCTTAAATCTTTCCTTTTTTCTCGTGTTACCATGCATGCACCACTGGGAGTCGAACTCCCCACCAGCAGCATCAGCGCCAAGGCGCACTGCCATTGAGCTGACTCTCTGGGTGCTGAATCTTACCTAGTGTAATTCACTTCTCACCATCAGGTTCTCATGGATCACGCTTGCGACCCAGATCACTTACCGACTTGTATTCACTGCATTTGCCTGAGCAAAATCATGCGAGTGCTTGAGAATCGGTATCATCATGTTTTCATATAAATACAAGCAAGCTGACATGAATGGTCGATGAAAAACAATAAAAGTTGTTGAAATACCTCCTCTACCAAGCATAACTTTTGAAAGCTAATTCCGCAATAAATATCCTTGAAATTATGGTGGACTAATCACACACACACACACACGTATATATAGACACACAAAAGGGAAAACTACACATGCACACAGAGTACCTGTTGCACGTATATTTGTAGTACTCATTTCTTTGTTCCATATATATGAAGGAAACTATTCTTGCATCTTATTCTCCAAAAATCAGGAGCTGGCATAGATAGCCGTGACTAGGGATGGTTGTTGTTTAGTTTGGTTCGGTTCTAGCCTTAACCTCGAACCAAACTACTAGTCTCAGTTCTCAACTTTTAGAGAACAGAATCACTATGGCTAGAACCAAACCAAACCGAACGATCAGTTCCGGTTTGGTTTGATTCTGAATCATGGTTCTACTTACTTAAGGGTTTCGATAAATACATTGTATTATGCCATTAGATTATTTGGATCTATGGTCCACATTTATTATGCATATGAGGTTATAAAACTCATATATATAAACTTATAAGCTTGTCAAGATTTATATTCATAAGTATATATATAAAGACATTTTATATGTATATAAGATTATAAAAACACATATATACAAACTTATAAAGATTTATATCTACATGTATAAAAACGTTATATATATATATATATATATATATATATATATATATATATATATATATATATATATATATATATATATATATATATATATATATATATATATGCATATATACATATAGACATGGTGGGTTCAGAACCGGCCCGACGGTTTGGCCTAGAACTAAACCGGACCCGGACATGTCCCGTTCCGGTTACGACTTGTCTATTTGAAAAACCGGCCCAGAACCGTAACTGGAACCATTGTAAAAACCAGTGGTTTGGGTTGCAGTTCGAGCTGTCGGACCAGTTCCAGATCCTGTTTCGAATCAACTGTAAATTTTGGGTCCAGTTCCGAATTGAACCACTGGTTCCAGGTCTGATTCCAAATTGAACCACCAGTTTCGGGTCTGATTCCGAATCCAGAACTATCCAGAACCGGATCTGAAACCATCGCAAAACCAGATCCAAAATCATTAAAAACAGACTTGGAACCAGATCCGGAACCATCATAAAATCAGAACCAGATCCGGAACCATCATGAAACCGAAACCAGATCTGCAATTGTCATGAAAACGGAACCTTATCCAGAACTGCTAAACCTTGAACCAGTGGTTTGGAACCGGACATGTCTACATACGTACATATATATACAAATATATATATACTTACCCAAAACCGGACATGTCTATATATATATATATATATATATATATATATATATATATATATATATATATATATATATATATATATATATATGTATATGCATGGGTCGTTCAGTTCTCATGGTATGGTTCCAACACTGAAATTGTGAACCGTAAGGTTTTTTTCTCTGCTATAACTGAACTGAACTGAACCAAACCAAACACCAGACATATACTGGCGGTTCCATGAACACCTCTAGCCGCGACTTTAGTATTCCCAGATCTGTTTGAGATTGGTTGAGACCAAGCTATCTACATGTTAAAGAACCCTAACATGGAAGGAATGTGGATGTCGATTCAGCTTAATTATGTGGAAATCCGGACCTCCCTACGAACCTGGTCACGTTTTAGACTGCTAGTAATCTCCACAGCGTAGGCCTTAATAGAAGCTGAACCCACGATGAAGAAGATAGGCGTGGCTGTAGAAATCATGAGGAAATGGAGGTACAAGGAATTTAGCTACAGCAGAAACCCAAGATGGCCCCTGGGTTAAGTGTCCTAGCCTTGAAGTTTTCACTGGATTGGTTCAGCGACCCACCTCTCTGGTGCTCTCTCAGCCACCAAAACCAGAATCTAACGAAGCCTTCTCCCACATTAAGTGGGAGAAGGCTTCGTTACACGGATTCACCATCGACTTGGGTCTTCTGTGGTATGCATTTTGTTCTTTGCTATGGAAAGCAGTTGGATAGAGACCTGCATTAGAAATTCAGAATTAGTTCCAAATTGCGGTTCTAATGGAGTAGAAAGATCTAGTATTCTTTATTGGACCTTTATTGAAGTGAAGACAAAAACTTTGCCATTATTGAAGTTGGGTAGTCGTAATCTCACTTTATCAAAGTATTGTTTGTTCCTCTTCACTTTTCCCTTTTCAAGAATGGAGCACCTTCTCTTTCAAAGTTGGTGAGCTGGTTGTTTTGAAGCTCAATTTAGCCAATCAAAATCCCTCTCTTTTAAATGAATTTATTTTCATGCATTCCATGTTTCTTGATAAAATTTCAGAGATTTTCAGAATTGTGATTCTTCTAGGCTAACATCTATAGAAAATATACTTACATACAAGATATGAATTAAATGTCAAACAAAATATAGAAACCTTTCGGATTTTTTGTCACAAGAAGGGAGGATGAAGCCCGGAATGCATGCTGCGTGCTGGGTATCGAACTAAAGATATGCATCTTGTGAGTCAAGCTCCCTGCCAGGTGAGTTAACTCTCTGAATGAGTTGCACTAAATCACAAGAATTTAAAATATTAAAATCTATGATTATGGTCCCCATGAAGTGTGGAGGGAATTTTTGTTCTTTTCTATTGTTGATATATAAAGTTGTATGGTCCAGCGTTATCAGAATCGAATCGAATAGGCCATAATAGACCAACTTAGATTGGGACCATTCAGAAAATAAATTTTCGGGTGAAGAAATTCAGGTTGGTGTTTTCATATACTGTTCTCGCATCTTCCTAAATCAAATATCTATTTTGAAACTTGCCGATGCAGTCCCATTAAATTCATTATTGACAATTCTCTAAATCAATAAGAAAAGAGATTAGATTCAAACAACATTTCCAAATAAATTGATGTGTAGAGGAATGGTTGGCTGTGACCTTGATGCTTTCACTAGCTAAAGGTGCAGTATAAAAACTGGAAATTATGGTGCCTTCAATGAGACAAAACCATGTTGGTGTTAGTCGGCCAATGCTCATGCCCATCACAGACCATATGCTTTAGTTTGCAACGGTTGGTGAAGTGCTTCAAACCTTGAAAACTATTAAAAATGCCTGTGTGGCCGCTCCAACCCCCACTTTTCACCAAGAGGTTTTCTTTGTCTGTTTAAAGAAAGACAGTGATAATCAGCCTACTCAACTAATTGGTTAGGGCCTCATGAGTGTCAACTGCAAGGAACTCCTTGGCTCACAAAGATGGTTGAAAGAAAAATAAACTAAATTAAAAAAATGAAGGATTGTAGACAGCCATTATTGCAAGGCTATGGTTCTGAAGCAACAAAGTAAAGTCAGCAAATAAGACTTGTTTGCCTACTGCTGCAATTGCCTAATGAAAGGGACTGTCACTATGTTCAAGATAGTGCAAACTGTGGACTAAAACTGAGATCTGTGAGTATGCCAATCTGGTATTGATTATTAATTGAAAGTATATTAGACACAACTTCTTCACGATCAAGTGGTTAGGCATTAGTGTGCCAGTACCAATCCCCTTTTATACTATAAAATGATCTAGGCCAATTTTGTTACAGTCCGTTCCAAATTCGTATCATTTTTCAGTAGATTCTGATAATCCAAACCCAATCAAATCCTCCCTTGTCAAATTGGTTTTATATTGACAAAAAGAAAAATTCAAAGTACAAATAAGATAACAATTATTAAAATATTTGCACACGCAAATTGATCATGCTGCTGATGATGATGAATTGACCATAGATGAACTAAATGAGCATGAAGGCAACCCTATCAAGAACTTCAATCCAGATTCTTGGACCGAGCATAGAAGCATGCTATAATTTGTATAGATGCTTCAATGTGGAAATGTTTGGGCTTCGTAAATGAACTTGTTTGTATTTAGTGTTAACTTAATCATATGATTGCATAACTGTTATTTAATGTTTTTATCATGGAACTCCTTGTTGATTGAATTGTTTTCTACGAGTTTTCTACGTTACCGTTCCTATATATATAGCCATATTAGCAACAACAAGAGAATGTTGCAACATATTAGAAACAGACTTTGATAAAGGAATAACTATAGACTTTTCCATAGTAAATTAGCCACGAAAAATTAAAAAAATTGCAAGAGAATTGCAACGGAGTAGCACGGAATTGAAGATGAATTTGTAACGGAAACACTTCATTGCTATTTTGCCACCAAAATTATGTGGTTCCCTCACCAAAATATTTTGTAAGGAAATAGCAAGAGATGAGCAACAAAAATTTCCATGACTAATTCCAAGAGTTATTGTTGTGACCGCTGAACTCGCCAGCATTGAATGGTTAGTCCATATGTTCGATCGGGAATCGACAGATTGATTCTGATTTGACTCAATTTTGATAATATTCTAGATGGTGCAAATTGTGCACTATCACCTACACCTAGTTCTGTGACCATTTGACTGCATTTGTTTGTTAAATCAAATCACCGATTGTCTGAACATATTCTAGTTGATGCACATTACGGAGACAGTACCAATCACCTTCAGGACAGGATGTTCCATACCGTCGGCAGGTGCGGAAAACAGTGTCAAGTCTGATGCGAACGGTATGAGTTTTGAGTATTAGAGTTCAACACGAGAGTAGCACCAGAATTTCACTGTGACATGGATTCTCTGGATAGAGTAAATTCTGAACTAATACCAAGATCTGTGGGCACATAACAAAATTCATCGACTGATCCAAAGAGAATCACCGATTGTCCGGCGTATTCAGTGGGCATGCATTACTAAGACATTATCAATCACCTTTAGGACATTGTTTTGTTCTAAAAGTGAAACCAGTGAACTAAAACCCTACCTCCGTGAGATCCAAATCTGGGCATTTGACAAACCATCGACTGATTCAAAGTGAACAACTTATTTGTCTAGCATACTCAAGTGGCTCCGCATCATTGAGACAATACAAATCACCTTTAGGATATCGTTATGTTCTAAATAATGCAGACTGTGGACTCGCACCTTGCTCTTTCAGGTAACATGCTTCGTTTTTGTCTGTGAATTCAACATAAAGCAGTGACTGCCTAACAGATTCAAGTGGATACGCATTAGTGAGACAATACCACTCACCTTTATGATATTTTTCGTTGTTGGTGATTTGCATTAAAAAGAGAAGTCCGTCATGCAGTCACTCCACAATTTTATACTTGTCATGAATTTTGCCATTGATTGAACTTTGTTAAGTTTACTAAAGGAGAGATTACTTTTAATGATTATCACACTGCTAGCACAAATGCCAGGTGACATGCGATAGGCTCATTTTTAAGATAAAGGATACCTAAATGTTATCGTTAAGAAGAAAGATAAATAATTCTTCGAATCGTTAGGAAGGAATATTGAAGATGACGTAGGTGTTGACGGGCAGCAGTGGGCCTTATTTCGGTTCGTCGCCGGAGATTGCCTGAATCGCAGCGGAACATGGATCTGGTTTGGGAATACGTTAGTGTAAGATCGAGGAAAAGGAAGGCGAAGTAGTTGTATACGATTTCTCATACACGACTTACATAAGAAAGATGGTTTTAAGGTTTAGTATATTTTTCAATACCATACTGTGTATTCTTTATACAATATTTATAGATGGCTTTATCTTTCTCGTTTTCATGTTTGAGCTTTATGTTACAAATCATATGTTTTAATCTTTGAAATGTTACCGTTCTCTGATTTAATTTCTCTAATATTACTGTTTCTCTTTCATGTAACATTTTACGGTCAGATAATAATCATTTTACATTACATCTCCCACTTAGTTATTCGAGCGAAGTAATCTGACATATTGGTTTTGCCTCTTACTTTTATAGGGTTTTCCAAGTTAAGTCATGTATGATTATTATTGCAATCATTAGATATGTGGTTTCTTACCTACATAACAATCAAACCCACTTGACCATTCAAGCCAAGTAATTTGACATACTGGTTTTGCCTCCCACTTTTATAAGGTTTTTTAAGTTATGCCACATATGATTGTTATTGTAATCATTACTTGTTGTATGGTTTCTTACCTACACAACAATCAAACATATCTGAAATCCATGTTAGTAACATGCTTTGAGAAAAGATCATCTGTTATGCCTTTAATTAAGGAGTCTGCCAACATTTCATCAGTTGGCATATATGAGACGGATATTTTCTTTCTCATAATCATATCATGAACATAGTGGTATTTAATCATTATATGCTTGTTTTTAGAGTTATCAGATCCACTCTTAATCAGAGTAATTGTAGCATTGTTGTCATAATAAATGACCATCGGCTCATTGACTATATTTTGTTTCATATCACGTATGAAGCTACTTATCCAAACGACACTACTTGCAATCATACAATAAGCCATATACTTAGCCTCCTATGTATGCAATGCTACATAACCCTGTTTCTTGCAAGCCCAAGAAACAGTTTTACCTCCAAATAAGAATATTTGTCCCGAGATTGATTTATTGTCATCATTCTCCCAACAAAGTCAACATCTCAGTATTCTACCACTTTCAGTTCATCTGCTTCAAAACATAATTTCAAGTCTTTTGTTCCGTTAAGATATCTAAAAATCCTTTTCAGAGTTATCCAATGTTGCCATCTAGGTTTACTTTGATACCTACTCACAAGACCAATAACGAAAATGATATCAGGTCTTTTACATAACATAGCATACATCAAGCTTTCTACAGTTTGTGCATAAGGAACATTAGGCTTATCGCCTCCTTCACCAATACAATTAGCCTTACTCAATTTAACCCCTTTCATAACGGATGTAGATGTATACTTACATTTACTCATTTTAAATTTCTTGAGAATATAATCAATATATCTCCCTTAACTTAGGCATAGGAATTTAGATTCTCTGTCTCGAGAAACCTTTATACCTAGGATATAGGATGCTTTCCCATATCCTTCATTTCAAGCCTTGAGTTTAACCATGACTTGGTTTTGACAATCATCTCATTGTCATTCCTACTCAACAATATGTCATCTATAATATAATGATAAGATGGCAAAGTGGCTCCCACTGTTCAAGACATATATACAGTGGTCAAGTTCATTAGCTACAAACTCAAGTTCATGAATAGCTTTTTGAAAGGTTAAATACCATTGACAAGATGATTGTTTAAGGCTATATAGGGATTTTTTCAACCTATATACTTTATCTTTTTAACCTTTAACTCTGTATCCTTTGGGTTGTTGCATATATATGATTTCATTTAAATCTCCATTTAGAAAAACAGTTTTTACATCTAACTGATGTAAATCCAAATCATAATTGGTTGATATTGCTAGAAATATTCTTATACATGCAAATTTCATAACAGGAGAATATGTCTCAATATAATTTATCTTCTCCTTTTAGAAAAAATCCTTTGCAACTAACCTCACTTTAAACTTATCAATTATTTCATTAATCTTATATTTCTTTTTTAGAATACATTTATAGGCTATAGCTTTCCTTCCTTTAGGCAAATCAGTCAATTCATAAACTTGGTTTTTGTCAATAGATTCAATTTCCTCATCCATAGCTTTTTCCAAGTATGTCGATTCAGATAAGTCAATAGTCTGTCGATACGTTAAGTTATCGGTCAGCTCATCTAAATTCACCAAATTGCATACTTATTCTACAAGATAAGTATGATAATTCTTTAATTAGGATGGTGTGACCCTAGATCTTTTATGTTACTTAAAGTTTTGGTTTGTTCATGAAGATTATCTATGTGTTCAAATGATGATGAATCTAGATTCACTATATCATCAACATACTTATCTTCATTTCTAAGGATATCATTGTTAGTATCCTCTAGGAATTCAATATCCTTGCTTTCTATGAGTTTATGATCCTTGTGATAAAATCGATATCCCTTAGATCCTTTAGGATATCCAATAAGTATACGTCTCAAAGACTTATTGTTTAACTTATCTCTAGAGGTCAAGGATCTTCACATAAGTAATATATCATCACCTCCTTAGATGACCTAGGTTTGGTTTTCTCTCAAACCACATCCCATATGGTGTAGAGAATATAGCTTTACACAATACTTTGTTTAAAATATATACAATTGTACTTACTTCTCTCTCCAAAATACTCTTGGTAGAGATGTGTTTATTAATATAGACCTTATCATATTTAGTAAGGTCCTATTATATCTTTCTATTACATTCATTGCTTCATTGCATTTTGATATATAGTACCTATAGACAAGGGCTTCACGTGTGTCTTGTCTGATGTAGCCTTATAAGATGTGAGGAAAAGCCCTTACCATCTCATGGGAGTAGTGATTATTGTAATGGAGTTGTGTAAGATTGACTATAGGCTACCTTAAAAGTGGGGTATGGATAGGGAAGGTGACTCACTAACACAAAAGGTAAGGGATTCCTACCACTAACACGGTAAGGGAAGGTAATGCTTACGTATAGGTGACCTCTATTGCAAGCTACCTCGCACACTAAAGGTAGTAGGGGTAACAATGGTCATTGCAACAATCCTAAGTAAATAGTGAAGGCTTGTTGGCCATTTAAAGCTAAAGTGATAGTTTAGGGTAAAGGACTTGACCCATCCCCTACTACCTACAGTGCACTCCTTGGCCCCTTTTTCTACTCCAAATTCTCCTACTCCCCAACCCCAAATTCAAATCCAACCCGACATGTTGTCGGAAAACATAATAGTTTGCATTGAGTTGGGTTTGGGAGTTGGAATAGGAAGTAGGAAGTAGGGGTAGGGGAGTAGAGAGTCGGGGAAGGTAAGTTGGGACTCTATAACATCATAGATTATATTGATGGAAATACTACTAGTTTTGGAGTATGCTCGGGCCAATGCCTTATTTTGGGGAGTGGTGAATGGTGTAATTGTTATACGCTTAACATATTAAAGTTAACTACTTTGCTCTGACTACCTTGTTCATGGGTGGGAAGTATCTCATTATGGACTTTGTTGGTGGCTTTTCAAGCATAGATGGTTGTTAGATTTTCAAAGTATGCATTGTTTATGGCCGCATCTTAGGACTGTTCAGCGATTGAAGCTGTTTGATTGTTCATTATGAATGTGGTAAAATACTTGAGCATTGTTGAAGATATTGTAAGATACCCATTTCACTAGTAACTTTTGGGAAAGACTCTTCAAGTATATGGGAACAAGGTTTCACTTCTCTATGGCAACCCATCCTCAAATGGATGGAAAGGTTGAATGTGTAGCTAGAAGAATACCTATGTCACTGATAGTCAAAGGAATTGGGTGAGCCTATTAGAGATGCACAATTTTCTTATAACATCCATTGTAGCTTATCTATTGAGAAGAGCCCGTTTAAGATGGTTATGGGATGGTAACAACTATTGCCTTTGGGGGTGACGCAAGGAAGTGATGATAAGAGTTGTCTTATGGCACAATGAGCATTGTATTTTACTTTGAAATACCAAAGTCTTTAAAGTATTCTAAAAATTTTGACGAGGTATACTCACTACGTCTATCTTATCTCACAACTTTAATTGTATGCCCCAATTAGTTCTCAACTTCTTCCTTATATATATATATATATCGAATAATCATTGATAAATGTTATGAAATATACCTTTCCATGATGAGATCTAAATGAATCAGTATGAATGATTTCTAATAAGGTTGTTGCCCTTGTTATTTTCTTAAAAAATACTTTTTTTATCATTTTCCCTTGTAAACAGGTTTTATATTTACCAAAATGTTTTCCTAAAATCCTATCAATAAGTCAGTCTGATAACTTCTTCAACTTTTTTAGACTTATATGTCCTAGGTGTTTTATACTATACATTCATGTCAATATTAAAGGCACAATCGATATAAGTAGAAGATCCTTCTCTTTTATTTATTTTTAACTTGAACAATCTTTGTTCATGATCGAATAATCCTAAAAAGACTATCATTTCATTCTTTCATATGGTTACCTTTCAGGCACAAACCTAACTTCAAAACCCTTCTTAACCAATATAAAGATTGAGACCAAATTATACCATATAGTTGACATAATTAATACATCAGTTAGAACAATCAGTGTGCCTTGTACATTAATCCTAAAGGACCTCACTCCAAGGACATTTGAAAAAGTGTTGTTTCCCATATAAACTAGATGTTTCCTGGTTTATATTTCTTTAGGTCTATAGTCACTTCTTTGCTTTTCGAGATATGTCTTGTTGCTCTAGAGTCAATCTACTAACTAGATATTAAGCGATCCATTTAAAGACATTTAAAAACCACACAGATTATATCTAGCTTCTTCGATTGACCGCATTGTTTGTGTTTTTACTGTCAGTCTTCTTATTGCAACAATCTCTCTTTTAGTATCCAATCTTTTCACAATTGAAGCACTTGACCCGAAAAGTGATTTCCTACGTTTTTTTAAAAGTTTGACTGCTTTTCTTATTATTCTTATCAAACATTTTGTTTAGTTTATTCTTTTTCTGATTTGGTCTAAAGTTTGTCCCAATCTTTTCTTCAGCTACTAGCAACTTATCCTTCTTATTTCTATTTATATATTCTTGTTCAATTACTAGTTTGAGGGGCGACCATATTCCATGAAGGGAAAAGGCACTTCAGGATAACTGATATTTGCATAGCCTCGGAGATAACCAACTTTACTATGGCTAAGTCTCTTGTCATTATCAACATTTGGTTTACATGTTCTACTACATTATCTCCTTTCATTTTGTAGGAGTTGTAATTTTGTAGTAATAACTGAAATTTAGTTTAGTTATAGTATCATATTTAGTTGTTATTGAATCAAACAACTCTTTTGCAGTCTCGTATTCTTCAAATACCCTAATGAGGTCATCCTCCATATATGTTACCATTATAGTTCTAGCTATGGTATCATCTCTAAGAAACATTTTGTATGCTTCATTTTCCTCTTTAGATGTAGTTGGAATAGGTGGTGGAACTATATCCTTTAGAACATAATTGACACCATCAAGTGTAAGTGCTAACGGGATATGTATTTTACACACTTAAAAATTTAGACCATTTAGTTTATCAATTTTTGCTAACTCTGATAAATAAATTCGAGAGTTCGTTTTAGTTTGTTTGACAAAAACAGAAAAATATATTGGTCTAAATTTCCAAGTGTAGAAAAGACTTATTTCGTTAGCACTTATACTTCAACCATGTGTATTAGTAGACTATTGTAATTTATAAAAATATCTATGTACTTATATGGAAATATGTCCAAGTATCTGTGAGTAATTTCAGTTACTACTTAGGTACCAATTGAAACAACCCTTAAATTTGTTTTTGTAATATTTCAAAAAGACATAGGGTAGAATAGCAAATGGTACATGGTTTTTCTGTAAAATTCACGATTGATCGAAGGTAAAATTATAATTACACCCCTCAACCCGTATTTTAATTTTCTTAAAAGATAGGGGCATTATTGTCTTTTTACATAATGGCAAAACTATAAAATTTCGATCATACAAGGAAAACTTTGTACTTTCACAATGTGATATTTTATAATTTTCAAAAACTATGAGAGGACAATTTTGTCTTTTCGTCCATTAAGGGCAAAACCGTCTTCTACTAAAAAATATCTAGGCATTTTCATAATTTTGCCAAATAACAGTTTTGTAAAATAAAAAATGTTTTTGAAAAAATGTATGGTATATAGCACCCACGGTTTCAGAAAACCATGGGCGAGAAGGTTCGAGAAGAGGGGGAGGGAGAGTGTGAGATACATCAAGGGGAGAGAGAGAGGGAGAGATACACACCGAGGGAAAAGAGAAAGAAGGGGAAAGGAAGAAGAAGAGGGAGTTCTGCCTCACCTCTTCTGCCGCTATGCCTGGGCTTCATTGCTCCGCCTTCTTGCTAAGCCTTGTCGCTCTACCTTTCCACTCTTCCTTGCTGCTCTGCCTTTCTGGCTGACCCTCGTCGCTTTACTTTTTTTAATTTTTTGTTGATCCTCGCCTTTCTTTTTCTCTGCTGGAAAGAATGTTCGGCAACCTCTTCTTTTATATTTTTTATTGTTTTACCTATTTGTGCACAACAAGCGAGGCCCAGATACCAATGATGGGCAGCAGTCGGTTAGGCTCGGGTTCATTGTCGGAGGTTGCCTGAATCGCAGTGAAACGTGGATCAAACTCGGAAACACCTTAGTGTGAGATCGGGAAAAAGGAAGGTGATGTAGTTGTATACGATTTCCCACTGGTTTTCAGCTTTCATTGTATTTTTCAATACCATACTCTGTACAACTTCAACTTTCTAGTTTTCACGTCTTGGGTTTTTCGTTAAAAGTCATTATGTAATGTTAGTGTTTCTCAAATCTAATTTTTGTAATATTACCGTTTCTCTTTCGTGTAATGTTCTAGTTGTGTTTTAATCTCTATAACATTAATATTTCTACCGTTTCTCTTTCGTGTAATGTTCTAATGCCAAAGAATGACCATTTTACCTTACAGGTGTGAAATATCCAAAGCTTAGCAGCAAATAGGAGTGACAGTAGAAAACAAAAAGGTTAGCCCTGGAGAGATGATAAACCAACCATTGTCGTAAACAATATAATATAAATCATCCCGCTGTC
Source organism: Brasenia schreberi (assembly GCA_036023115.1). NCBI lineage: Eukaryota > Viridiplantae > Streptophyta > Magnoliopsida > Nymphaeales > Cabombaceae > Brasenia > Brasenia schreberi. Next base: position 40,756,453 of record JAYKKT010000092.1, on the reverse strand, counting down.
AGTTCATTGACATAATGTGCATGTGTTTGTGCATGCACTTGTGAGATCATTGAAATCAGGAGGATACGTTTAGAGTATGTATGTATTCGAGAGATATAATCCCTTCGTTAAGATAAAAAAAACTGCAAATGAATTGAGCAAGGAAGCAATAGATACGTAAGTATTCATTTAGAAGAGTGTTTCAGACTTTAATCTAAAGTCCTATTTTATAAAATATCAGCCTAAATAGAGCCCTAATAAGAAATTTCTAACTGAATCTGATCCTAACGACAACCTGAATCCAAATAAAACTTGGTTACTCTCTGCTAGGATGCTTCAAGGTTGAACCCTGATTGAAAAATCAGAATCCACCTTATAAATTCTAGCAAATACGTATCATAATAAGAAGGATCTGAACAAACGCGCGATCCTGGACGATTTCAGTGCATCTATTTCTTAAATGAACAAACGCGCGAATTGGGAGACAAGAAAAACGCCTGCAGTATAATTAAAGTGAAGTAAATTGTTTTCTGAGCAGTAGATAGGATTTATTATTTGTTTAATGATCAACCATACGTATGATTTGTGAACACCATCGTTGCAAAAGCCAACCCTCTGCTTTATGTCCTACATAATTAAAAAGAACTAAACAAATTAACTAATCAGTTAGCTATAAGGAAATGGGTGCAGCACTTGCGCAGGCATACAATTTTTCAGTATACTTTAAATAAAGTTGGATTTAAGCGCCAATTAACCCTCAATTGTATGCCTCTATGCGGAGATGAGATAAACTTTGGCTAAGCTTATCTGTGTATTATATGGAAATAGAGGAAGTTCTTACGTCTTCTGATCGCCACCTTATCGTTGGCGGAGATAATCAAAAGGAAATTAACAACGTAAACCATATGGAAATGGTTTCACTGAACTGTTACGTTCCAGCCAACCCTATTCATGACAGCAATGGAGACTACTCATCCACTTTATAAAGACTAAGTTTAACTATTTTCAAGATTTGTATTGTGTAGTATGAAATTACTACTTCTAGAAACTGTGCGACGGTCTTAATCAAGCTGACAAACAAACTGTCAAAAACAAAATAGCTACCAAACAAGATGAACTCTCTCTCTCTCTCTCTCTCTCTCTCTCTCTCTCTCTCTCTCTATATATATATATATATATATATATATATATATATATATATATATATAACCTTAAAATATATTAACAATATTACATGCTAGTACATCTAAATAAATATCAACTTTTTGTTTTTTAAATCAAATTTCAACCATCTATCTTTCAAATTCTGTGAGATTTATTTTGATATGTTAGTATATACCATACACCATATATATATAATGCATGCATCGTGATACGTACCTTCATGCATCTACGAGTGCTAGAAAAACATGCTGACCAGTTGGTTAACAGGTGCGACTCTTCATATGGTTGAGTTTTTCTGTCAACACTAAGATTTCTTTGGAAAGCTCGCCTTTTAATTTAAAAGTACAAGAATATTTCAAATTTTCAGTGAAAATTTTAAAAGAATGACATTTCATTTAATGTAATGAGCCTGCCATTGGCGGACTCAAGATTTTTTTAGGATGAGGTATACTTGTATTTACACATCCGTATTACCCTATACAGTTGTGGATCAAAGAATTTCAAATTTCGGGAGAGTTGCTTGTCTCACCTTGTACCCTAGAGTGGGTCTGCTATTGGAGCCAGCTTATTTTTAGTGCATCTAGCTCACGGCTAGCTCGTTCATTCATGAACCATCTAGATTTGTATTGGATGAATAAATGGTATAAGAACCCAACAAGCAATAATCTGAAAGACCAACCCATGAACATCCCTAACTTGTTTCTTTTGGATAGTCCCGTCCTTGTGGTATCAAAGTGCAGTGTCCCAGGTTCTTTTCCTTTATTCTGCCCACATACCATATGTTATGTCCCTCCAAATATGTTCATAGGTGATCCTTTATTAAACGCAAATGGCTTTCCTCACGTACAAAGATTTATTTATTTTTATTTCACTCTTCTAAAGGAACTTCTCTTTTGCATTTCTCAGGGAGTGTCCACAAGAGATGAATCAAACTTTCGCGTTCTTTATCATGAATGGTGTGTACTGGTTGATCGTGAAATGACAATAAACAAGAACGACCCAAAACACAAACTTGCCACCTCGAATCTTAGATTAACTTTAGAACGACAAAGAAATTCTTCCTATTTCTTTGTCTAGAACCATAGACATCTTACAGGTTGACTGTTATGTACAATTTTTTAGGGTTTAAAACTTAAGGTTAAAGCAGTGGTGGACCCATTTTAGGGTGAGGTGAGGCACTCGTTTCACCTGAAATTTCAATAGTATAGATGGTGTCTTATAATTTAAAAAATATAAATTATGTCACCTGAAAAAACCAGCAACCTCACCTAAGAGTTAAATAAGATTGTGGCGGAATAAAAATCAATGAAATTAAACTTAGTAAAATGTAAATTTTAGAAACTTGATCAGATTCTGAATCTTCACAAATGAAAACTCGATTCAACGAACAAATCTAAACCTAAACAATGAAAGAAATTTAATAAAAAGAAAAACAAAGAAATCAACTTCAGACTCAATTGATGAGTCACCCGTGACCATCGGCCCAGAAGAATTCATGGGTACACCACTCGGCCGAAGCATGTACACGACGACGGAATTGAGCTCAGCAGCTACAACGTGGGGATCAGAGCCCTTTCAGATGAGCAAAGCCTCTGCGTGCTAGTGGCTGCGTGTTGCCAGGCAGATCCACAGTGTCCATTCCTTGAGAGAAAAGATCTTCTTAGCAGTGCTACAGTTAATTCTACACAAAATTAATAATTTTATTTACGATACACAAAAAAAATGTTTGCATCTATAAATAAATAGATAGATGTGTGTATGTGAAAGCCATGTCTGATTAAAGGATTGGAGAGTCTTTTGGTGAGCTTCACATGGCATATAAACTGATGCAGCTTTAGTCAAACTGGTTCCTTGCACAGAGTCTTCATCGTAACCCTAGTATTGAAAATAACGAAAGCTGAAAGCCTTTGTCTTTTAAAGATCCCGTCATTATGCCCTCCGGTGGAGCCAAGATTTGCAGTGAAAGGCGCGGCCATGTGTACTGGCCTGATTCATATATTTTAGACCGGACCGACATTCCCCACTTATTTAAGTGCGTGGCAAAAGGAGTCGTCGCAGACTTGGGTGCTATTTTCTAGCCACCAACGTTAGTTTTGAGGCAGTCCATTTCTCACTGAGGGAATCACTTTGTTGAAAGTTCAGACCGAATCTCTAGACTTAGTTTCTTCACTTGAAACTTCAGTTAGTTAAGCATTACCGTTCAGCGTTTGATTGTCACGGCCTCTTTTTTCATATATAATTCTGCTTAGGAGTGCTCACGGTCTGGTTTGGTTCGGTTCTAGTTTTAACCTCGAATCAAGCTGCTATTTACGGTTTTAAGTTTTTAGAGAATCGAACCAAACCATGGCATGATCAAAACCAAACCGACGGTTCCACTCCATTTTGGTTCTATTCCTATCTACAGTTTTACTTATTTTAGGGTTTGATAAACTACCAAGTATAATGTCATCATATTATTTGTATCTACAGTCCCAATTTAATATGTATAAGAGGTTATAAAACTCATATATATAAATTTATAAATTGATCAATATATATATATATATAAAGTTTATATGCTTATGTACATATAAATCTGTGAATAAAGGATTATCACAATTTCACTCGGATCCATAAGTCTAAGCAGTAGACAATATACCTTGATATTATTGGTCATTCTTTGATTAAAGGAATCACCCCATCGGAGTTGAAAAAGAAAATATTTTTTCAGAAAGAAGTCTAGTTCCGCTTCTTTCTTGCTCTTGAATTTCTTTTTCTTTCTGCGTTTCTTAGTATCTGAACCTGCAGAATATCTTATTTTTGCATCGAAATATAGAAATGTTGACTTCAATAATTAAGTTTATAAGTTCATATATATATATATATATATATATATATATATATATATATATATATATATATATATATATATGTGAGTTTTATAACCTTATATATATGTATATGTACGTAACGGCTCGGTTCCAGCACTAGAACCATGAACCAAACCGAACTGAACTCCCAGTTTGGTTTGGTTATGACAGTTTGGTTCGATCTTAACGGTTCCTTGAACACCCCCAAATTATGCCCATCAACTTTATCTCTATAATTATATAATTGTTTGATCACCTTGCTAGGGAGCTGGCTCAGTAAGTTGAAGGAGTTCGATATACGAAGCATGCAACTGGCTTTTGCCTCTCCATTAGAAGAAAAAAGGTGGCTGCTTTTGATCGAGGGCCGGAATAACTTTGTTGAAAGTTGAAAGTTCACATCAACTCTGTAGATCGACTTTGCTTTAAATTTCAATCAATTCAACTTCCATTATCTGATCGACACACCTTCCTTTTTCATATATAATTCTACCAACCAACTTTATCTCTACAATTGTAGGTGCAATCGGTTCAAAACCACAGCAAAATGAAACCTACATGATAAGAACATTGTGCAAGACGAACCGATCTACTCTTGGTTCGGTTCGTGACTTACACAAGATGAACATGAGCTTGCTCTTTAAGCTAGCCACATTGCACATGAATGGTCCACCCTTTGCTCGACTTGGAATGTATAGGTTCCCTTAGTGCAAGGGTTTTCAGTTCCAGAAGATGACCCGAACCCATAGATCACTGAAAATTTTGAGTTATCATTGCTCGACAATCGACAATCACGATGTCTAGGAAGCCATTTGATGTTGTTATTGGGCTCACCAAAGCCCTCCAATCCTCCCTCAATGGATCACTGCTCTGTCTTTTGCTTTGTAGAAGAACTTGAATAATATCGCTAATGAGATTATTTAACATGGCAAATGATCGAGCTCTATGGAAACAAAAAATCCATATAATTGACCAGCAAATGATCGAGCTCTATGGAAACAAAGAATCCATATAATCGACTTCATCTAGTATGTGAAAAGGTTTAGTTGTAGTACTTGTTATTGTTGTTGCTGCATAAGTTGTATAAGTGGTATGTCTATGTGATTGTGGGAGGAGCATCACCTGGCATGAATTTGCCCTTCCTATTAGTTAGTTTAGTGGAGTCACATTACCCTGATTGTGTGGAAATTAGATTAAAAAAACCCAGATTAGATTAAAAATGTCCTTGTGTGTTAATTTGCAATACAAAACAAGGAAGATGTGCCTAGCTTTACTGAGTGGAAGGCAATTTGGTAAGTTTCCGACAGACCTGGCCTGGTTCATGATGGTATGGCAGCCACTTTCGTGTTACTTGGAGATTAACTTAACCTTACCTTTTTAGAAGCTTTACCGTAAGCTTATGCAGTGTAGGCTTGTCTCGCAAGGCTACCGGATACCGTAAACTTACAGTATGATATGCAGTTGTTCTATGAGGTTGTCTAAGCCAGTCGTGCTGCTGAGTATACACAACAACAAGATGATGGGTGGGCAGGTCACTTCTTGTGTGTGATCTAGTAAGATCAGTAATTGGAATGATTATATCAAATGACAATGATGAATTTCAGAAAAGCTAAGAGCTTAATTTGCCTCCACACTTGGCTGGCCGGAATAAAATTAGTCGAGGTCCTCGTGGGCTTCCGGATACCGGTGGTTTAGAAGAAAAGAAGAGAAAAGCTCATGTAGTTTGTGATGAGGCATGGATGGAAGTTCAACATGCATGAAATGTAGGGGTTGCGAGGCCCAGTTTGATGTGTGAAAGAAGATACTTGAAATTTATGTTTTACTTCAAGAACAACACGTTCAAATGTCAAAGCTTCGCTAATATCACGTGAGCTAATAGGCTGAAACTTAGCAATGTTTTAACCTTCCACAGCTCGTGGTCTTTTACAGTTAAATGCTGATGTGCACAAGATCAGGCGCAATGATATTAAGAAAACAAACCCTGCTTAATATCCGAAACTGCTTGGTTTTGGTTTCGGTGCCCTCTCTTGTTTGGTGTGCACTGTTACTTATGGACTTAAAGTAGATTTCTTGTAGATTTGCCATTACATAACACACACACACACATATATATATATAAAGAGAGAGTGATGGATCCTGTTCATGCATGTCCATCCATTGCTTTGAATATTTTTGAATATTGTGAGTATAATAATAATAATAATAATGTATGATTCATACTCTTTCAAAACCCTTTAAAAATTCTAAATTAGACTTGTACTATCCAATCATAGGTGGGCAGATCTGGTTTTCATATATATATATATATATATATATATATATATATATATATATATGAAAATGTGCATCTTTTTTTCATGTCAACAAATTCTAGTATATTCATAGTTTGCATAGTCAGCTGACTATTCAATTGTTCTCATATCAACAAATTCTAGTATACTAATAGTTTGCGTAGCCATCTTACTTTAGGAATAGGTAAAAATCTCTGAAAACGCAAGTGCCTATCCCCACTAAACAAAGCAAGTAAATATTAAATTCATTTGCAGCAGACCGCCTCCTCTTTCTCTTGTTGGCAGCCTGGTTCTAGGCAAACCCTAATTGTTCATGTATGCCATCAATATGGAACTCGTGACCTTGAATTTAACCAGGGTGTTTGATTGCACAGACATGACTAGGGAACTGGAACTCCAATTTTAGTTCTTTGATGGGCCTCGAAACTGTAGTTCTCCAGTCCCAGGCCTCGTACTCAAACACCCCCTAACCCGTGGTGACGAGAGTCGTGTCGCCTTAGGCTTGTGGTCCATTTTTTGGACCTAAACAAACATGCACAAATCGAACTTTCGAGCTCCATATAGGTGGGTTTAGCCAAAAAAGTAAAAGATTACTATAAATGGGTTTCAACGTAACAATTCAAATATGATGCCTTCAAATCCAGTGGCATGCATGGCATCCCCACCGTAGGCCTCATGTTAATGGGGTGGCAATTCAGACATGAACAGAAGCACACGATTTAGAACGAATTTAAAAGACTCTTCTTGTCCACCCGAAGTGACACAATAAAGTCGCGCCTTGTTCGTGTTATCCTATTATGTAATAAGCACGTAGTACACAACACAAACGCAACCTGAAACATGCAATCCCTGGCAAGTTCTTACATGACACAAACATCAAACACTCATATGACCAGAAAAACACAATGTCATACCCAAAGTGATTCAAAGAAGAGGTCGTGTTTGGTTCATCATGTTAAACACAAACACCGAAAGATACGACACAAACATGATCCGGGTACAAAATTTTTATTTTAATTCCCGTCTTATTTGTTTGGGTTCATTTGCGTTATAATACAATCAACCACATTTGCCCCATTTGCTTTTAGAACCTATAAGGCCCAGTTCATCAAGCCAACTGGACAAGTCAACGTCTAAAACTCGGCGATCAGAATCTGATCCACAGAGGCCAAATCTTCCCTAAGAAGCCTTCAGCACCTTATTCGGAGCCGACTATATTGGTGAATGGGAAATTGATGTGGATTGGATCCAGTCATATACTTTGATCCATAGAGCTAGGGTTAGTTGGATCGGAGCCGAGATCTAATCCACGAAATCATCTCACACCAGATGTATTGCCTTAACTGCCTCCTACAAATTAGGAAAGAGCCCATGCATTATTGTTACTTTACTAAGTCCAAAAGCAAACAAAAAAAGGAAAAGAACTAACCTTTCAAGCTACGGACCTGACCCCATTCACAAATTGTTTATTACTGCCTCCTTTAGAAAAAAAAAAGTGGGTTCCCTTTGATTTTTTATGATGGACTTTAATTGGATCTCCATTATTATAGTTGCTACTCTATGTGGCCACATAAACATGACCGGTATGGAACCAACCCAACAGTTCTAGTGCCAAGAACTGGAATCAGTTAAATCGGATCAGAACCACAGACCACCCAGTTCAATTTCGGTTTGACCTTTCATGGAACGGGAACTAAAGATTTCAAACTTTCAGTTTCAAATAAAATATTTAGAGTTTTTTCAAATTTTTAATGATATTTTCTGGTTCCGAATAATTTAGGACTCAAGTTGGAACCAAAACCTGACAGTTCCCAGTTCGGTTCCAGTTCCTAACTCTAGGAAAAATGGGCCAGCAAGAAGCTCTTAGAAAACAAACTTGCTCAAGGTCTGGCTCAAGTAGCTCAATCCATGCTGAGGGGGCTCAGAAAACTAGACCACCTGATTGATTGGTGGCCAGATTGATGCAAATCTTACCAACTTTTCTTAGTTGTGATCAGAGCCTTGCGTTCTACTTGCCTGCTTATATAGTTTAGAACCCTACCTATGGTAGAAATTCAAGGGCTTAGAGCAAGGCCTGGCTTAGGTTTAGGGTGCCTTGAAAGTACATGATTATCAGCCATTTATGAGAATCCGATCTGTCGAACTTGGATTTGAATTAAATCATTTTTCACAAACATTCAAAGCAACATCACTAATGGATTAGACGATGGAAAACTAACTATAAAAAATAAAAGCAAAAGCAGAAACAAAAGGTACCTTAAAATCCCAGTCCTGGATTGGCTTCAACCGGTTTTTCCATCCATTTCAATCAAATCTACCCATGATACTGGGTCCAAATTCACCCATTAATACTATATTGCGAATCCATTTGAGTGTTTGTTACTCAAAACGTGTAGGAGTCAACGCAAACCATAGGATAAGTCCTCGCTTCAAGTTATTATATCTAGGCCCATGGTATGTTAATTAACATTTAATCACATAGATATGAACCTCAAAGCTTTGGATTCAATATTCGTTTGGTTCCATGAGACACACCAACATATCATCACAAGGTTTCCATTTAGTCTTCATAGACTCCTACCTTAACGTACTATTTTTGAACTTCTCAAAATCTCGCCGTATAATATGAAAATGACAGCTATTATAGAGAAGAGAATAAACGTAACAATGTGAAATGCAATACTTATCAAAGTTGGCACGGTATTTACAAGGAAGAGATGAAAAAGATAAGTTGATTGGGTAACCCCGAGTAGTGGTCATTTTCGCATTATATCCACGAAAATGGTAGGCTGACCATCTTACCATTTTCATGTAATAATTTACAAAATCAATAACCGTAAACATTACGAATAAGACTAAGAGTTCCAAACGGAAAGCCTAGATAAGAAAGATAGAGAGGAAGAGAGCTAGAAAAATAGAAAGTGATGCTTTATAAATTGATATCAATGCACTCTACAATATACACAAAAAACTAAAAGACTCCTTCCAGATAATCCATTTGTGGCTACCTAGAAAATATACTTTTCTTCGTTTCTCTTCTTCTTTTGGCTCAAAGACAAGACTATTGTTGTTGTTCAGTTGTTGCAAGGACAACAGAAGAAGAAAGAAGATTAAAAGGACCAACCATAGTAAAGAAACTTTGAGCGAGGATTGGAGTGTCTCGTCATTGGTATCAGAGCTAGGTTCCAGCAAAAACAAGTATATCAGTTAATTAATTAAAAAAAAGAAAAACCAAGAAAAAATACTCCCTTCAGGGTTGTACTATTGAAAAATTGATAAGCTAGATAGATCTACCACTTGAGCCAGCAGATCTGCCTAGCATAAAAATTATGGCAAATTGTTTGTTCTACCGATTGACAGAAGCCGTTTGCGGCCTAAGACATTCGGACAAAGGAGAGAACAAAAAGAATAAAAAAAGTAAGGAGGCTGAAAGGCTGGTCGTAGGCGCGACTCATCCGATCGGAGACATTCCCGCATACGAAAAGTAGAAGGTGATGCTCTATAAATTGATATTAACACACTCTATAATATACACAAAAAAATTGAAAGACTCCTCCCTGGGAATCCGTTTGTGGATAACCAGAAAATACACACCTTTTTTCGTTCCTCTTCTCCTTTTACCTTAGAGACAAGACCGTTGATGTTGCTCAGTTCCTACAAAGACACCAGATGAAGAAAAATGATTGAAATGACCATCCAAAGCAAAGAAATTTCGAGCGAGGATTAGAGTGTCTCGTTATTAGTATCAGAGCTAGGTTCCTACAAAAATGAGTATGTCAGTTAATTAATAAAAAAAAAAAGAGAAACCAAGAAAAAATACTCTCTTTAGGGTTGCACTATCGAAAAGTCAACAAGCTAGACAGATCTACCGCTTGAGCCAACGGATCTGCCTAGTCTTAGAACTAAGAAAAACCGCTTGTTTTATAGATTATCAGAATTCGTTCGCAGCCTAAGATACTCGGACAAATGAGAGAATAGAATGAATAAAAAAAAGTGAGAAGGAGATTAAAAGGCCTATCCAAGGCACGACCCTTCTAATCGGAAAACTTCTCGCATATGAAAAATAGAAGGCGATACTCTATAAATGGATATCAACATACTCTATAATATACACAAAAAAACTTAAACTCCTCCCTAAGAATTCGTTTGTGGGTAACCAAAAAATATACACCTTTCTTCATTCCTCTTCTCCTTTAAGCTTAGAGACAAGATTAATGATGTTGTTCAGTTGCTACAAGGATACCAAAAGAAAAAAGATGATCGAAAGGACCCTTCAAGGCAAAGAAACTTCGAGCGAGGATTGGAGTGTCTCGTCATTGGTATCAAAGCTAGGTTCCTGAAAAAACAGGTATGTTAGTTAATTAATAATAAAAATAAAAACAAAAAAAATACTCCCTTCAGGGTTACATTTTCGAAAAGTTGATAAACCAAACAGATCCACCACTTGAGCCAGCAGATCTGCCTAGCATAAGAACTAGGACAAACAATTTATTTTACCCACTAATTAAAGTCGTTCGCGACCTAAGACACTCAGACAAAGGAGAGAACATAAAGAATAAAAAAAGAGAGAAGAAGGATGAAAGGTCGATCAGAGGTGTGAGCCCTCCGATGCATACAAAGGGATAGAGAGCCGACAGGAGATGGTCCCTTAATAGTTAGGGAGGAAGGAGTGACATCGGATATGCCAGAGCTACTCCCTCCCACTCTCCCTCTCTCTCTCTTTCTCGCCCTCTTTCCTTTTTTCCTCTCTCTCTTCTCGAAACGTCGAATACCGCTTAGCGGTTTCTGAAAATCGTGAAAATGAAAACTATGATTTTTCGAAACCGCTTGCAATTTCTAAAAGATTATCTCGGATAGTAGACTGAAAAGTCTATTATACCCTAGCCAGTTTATATAATTAAAGACTGGCATGGGGTGGAATTACCAAACTCATAAAAATGAACCGTAAAATATGTATCTCTGAATTGACAAAAATAAAAAAAATTAAACAATCTTAATTTTTAAACATGGAATAGAAGAATATGGTTGACTCTTACATTGGAAGGTACAAACTATATAATAAGAGGATTGTACAACCACCACCCCCTGATGCAATTAAGCAACAAAAAAATATGTATAAAACATTTCTAAAAGATGACATGATAGCAAAAACTATTATGTTAATATATAGAGAGGATGATTTTATTTGGGTTTTTGAAGAGTATGAGTTCGCAAAAGAGTTGTTTCATTCAATAACAACTAACTATGACATTACAGCTAAGCTTCGTGTTTAATTATTACTATAAAATATGTCCAATAAAATAAAAGAAAGAGATAATGTAGTAGAACATGTTAACAATATACTAGTAATAGCAAGGAACTTAGTTGTAACTAAATCAGTTATCCCATAACCAATGCAAATATCTACAATACTAAACAGTATTTCCCATCATAGAACATGGTCACTACCACCCTTACACTAGAAGTTGAGACAAGCCTTTCAGAATTGCCCCTCAAACTAGAAATTGAGTAAGAACACATGAATAAAAATAAAAAAGATCAATTGCTAGTAGTTTAAGACGAGATAGGATCCATCATTAAAACCAATTAGAAGAGAAACAAACCAAACAAGAAGTTTGGCAATAAACTACTTCTCATATTAAGTATTTCAACTATGAAAATGTGGGGTACTACAAGAGAGATTGTCGCAACAAAAAGAATTAGAGAAATACTAAACAATTCGGATAATGAGAGAAGTAGGACATAATCTACGTGGTATTTGAATGCTTATACATGGACCATTAGGTGACTGACTGGTGGACTGACTCTGCAACAACGAGACATATCTCAAAAAATAAGGACGAAGCTATAGACCTAAAAGAATATAAATCAGGAAAACATAGGGTGTATATAGAAAATAACACCTTTTATGATGTCTTTAGAGTGTGGTCCTTTAAGATTCATGTACAAGACACAACAATTATTTTGGTTGATGTATTAATTGTGCAAACTATAATGCGCAATCTGGTTTTGGTCCCTACATTGGTTAAGAAGAGCTTCTAAGTTAGGTTTGTTCTTGGTAAATTGATAATGGAAAAGCATGAGATAGTATTCTTCTCTAGTCAATTTAATGTTGAACATGGTTTGTTTAAGTTTAATATAAATGAAAATGAAGGTTTTTTTTGCTTATATTGATTGTGCCTCTAATGTTGATGTGAATGTATGGTATAAATGCCTAAGTGGTAAGTTTGAAAAAGTTGATAAAATTATTCGACTTTAACTCATTGTCAGGATTTGAGGAAAACACTTTGATAAATATGAAGCATGTATATAAGGAAAAAAATAAGAAAAGTATTTTCTAAAAAAATAACAAGAGCAATAACCTATTGAAAATCATTCACACGACTTATTGTAAGGATTTCAATAAAACACTTTTAATAAATGTGAAGCATGTATACAAGAAAAAATGACAAGAAAAATGTTTCTCAAGAAAATAATAAGGGCAACAATCCTGTTGAAAATCATTCACACTGATTTATGTGGACCATTTCGAGTAAGATCACATCAAAGAAATATGAGATATGGTTTGAAAGAAAATCAAACTTAGGTCATATCAAGAGGTGGGGATTTATAGCTCATATGAAAATCATTGACCAATCTAGAGACAAGATAGACAGTAAGTCCTTGAAATATATATTTATTAGATATCCTAAATGATTTAAAGGATATCAATTTTATTATAAGGAGCATGGTTTAATAGAAAGTAGAGATGTTGAGTTCTTATAGGACACTAAGAATAACATTCTTGAAAATGATGATAAATATATTGACGATATAGTAGATCTAGATCCATTATCATTTGAACCCATAAATAATCTTCTTGAACAAACCGAAACTTTAAGTTGACATAAAAGACTTAGGATCACACTATCCTATTTTAAGGATTATCACACTTACCTTTCAGAGAAAGTGTATAATTCAGTGGATTAAAATGAGCTAACTAATAACTTGACATATAAGTGGGTTATTGACTCATCTGAATCATTGACTGAGAAAAGGCCATGGATGAGGAAATTGAATCCATTGATAAAAACCAAGTTTGGTAATTTGTTGATTTGTTGAAAAGAAAGAAAGTCATATGTAGTAAATGGGTTCTGAAAAATAAATATAAAGTTGATGGGTCTATCGACAAGTTTATGACGAGGTTGGTTGCAAAAGGTTTTTCGCAAAATGAGGAGATAGATTATGTTTAGATATATTTTTTTGTTGCAAAATTTGCATTCACAAGGATAATTTTGGTAATTTTAGCATATTATAATTTGGATTTACATCAGTTAGATGTAAAAATTGCTTTGTCAAATAGAGATTTAGATGAAATAATATATATGCAACAACCAGATAGATATATTATTAAAGGCCAATAAGATAAAGTATATAAGTTGAAAAAATCCTTATATAGCCTTAGACAGTCACCTCATCAGTGATATTTCACTTTTCAAAATATCATAATTGAACTTGGGTTTGTGGCTAATGAACTTGACTACTATGTATATGTCTCGAACGGTGAAAGTCACTTTGTCATCTTATCGTTATATGTAGATGACATATTATTGATTGAGAACAACAATAACATGATTGTTAAAACCAAGTCATTGTTAAACACAAGGTTCAAAATGAAGGATATAGGTGAAGCATCATATATCCTGAGTATAAAGATTTCTCGAGAAGATTTAAACTTTAATGCCTAAGTTAAGGGAGAGATATCGATTAATATCCTTAAAAAGTTTAGAATGGGTGAATGCAAGCTTGCATCTACACCCGTTGTGAAAGAGGTCAAATTGAGTAAGGTTGATTGTCCTAATAAAAGAGATAATAAGCCTAATATTCATTATGCATAAGTTGGTAGATTTATGTATGCTATGTTGTGTATAATATCTAATATCAGCTTTTTTGTTGGTATTATAAGTAGATATCAAAGTAATCTTGATTGGCAACATTGGATAGCAATGAAAAGGATTATATGATATCTCAAAGGAATAAAAGACTTAAAACTTTGCTTTCAAGCAGATGAACTTAAAGTAGTAGGATATTTAGATGTAGACTTTGTTAGGAGTAAAGATGACAAAAAATCAATCTCAGATCAAATATTATTATTTGGAGGTTGAGTTATTTCATGATCATATAAAAAATAAGGATGTATAATATTACATACATAGGAGGTTGAGTATGCAGCTTGTTGTATGGTTGCAATAAGTATTTTTTAGATAAGTCGCTTCATACATGATTTGAAGTTGGATATAACCAAAGAGTTGATTATTATTTAGTATGACAACAATGCAATAATTATTCTGCTTAGAAGTAGATCTGATAACTCCAAAAGCAAGCATATAATGGTTAAATATCATTATGTTCATGATATAGTTATGAGAAAGAAAATATTCATCTCATATATGTTAACTAATGATATGTTGGCAGACCCCTTGACTAAAGGCACAGAGGATCTTTTCTCAAAACATATTACAAACATGGGTTTGAGATATGTTTGATTATTGTATAGGTAAGAAATCACACAACGGATAATAATTGTACAACAATTATAGATGACATGACTTAGAAAACCCCACAAAAATGAGAGGTAAAGCCCGTATGTTATGTTATTTGGCTCAAATGGCTAAGTGGGACATGTAACACCGAGCAATGACTATTCTCAGCATGTATATCCACAAAAACGGCATATTGGTTATCTTACTGTTTTCATAAAACAATTTACAAAATCAACAACCGTAACATTTACACGTTACGGATAAGACTAAGGGTTTCAAACGAAAAGCCCAGACAAGAAAGAAAGTGAGGGAGGAAGCCGAAAAAATGGAAGGTCCTTCTCTATAAATTGAAAGCAGTGCACTCTACAATATACCAAAAAAAACTGAAAGACTCCTCCCTCATAATCTGTTTGTGGGTAACAAGAAAACATACACAATTTCTTCGTTCCTCTTAAGCTTTTTGCTTAAAGATAAGACTGTTTTTGGTGCTCGGTTGCTGCAAGAACACGAGGATTGGAAGGACCATCAATAGCAAAGAAACTCCGGTGAGGATTAGATTGTCCAATCACATAGTTATTTAAATATCATCAAGAATATACCACACAATTCCAAAGTAAGAGCGATCCCACATGATGAAAGCTCGAGTGTAGCGGCAGCAAAAAGAAAAATATACATATTATATCTCATCGCATGTATAAATTACGTACAGCCCAATGAATCCCACGCAACTTGACAACCCCATCTCCCCACCAATATTTATCCTTAATACGTTTCCCACAGGGGACTAGATGCGTCGTCCACTCCCTGTGTGAGAGAGAGAGAGAGATCTAAATTTGTTCACCAGTTTCTTCTTAGTATCCTATTTTGAGAGAGAGAGAGAGAGAGAGAGAGAGAGAGAGAGAGAGATGTGGAACAAGGCTGTGCAGTCATGGAGGAGCATGGAGAAGACGATGAATGAAGGAGTCGCCAAGAGCAGGATCGGGAAGAGGTTCAAGATGGAAGAGAGGAAGACATGCTTCACAAGGGAGCTTCGTGCCGGCACGGCCACCTTCCTCACCATGGCTTACATCCTGGCCATCAATTCCTTGGTGGTCACAGACTCAGGTGGCACATGCACCGTCCAAGATTGCTCCATGGTGTGCAACATACCCACCATAACAGAGTCCCAATGCCATGGCTTTTTTCATGACCAAAACAACAAGACAATTGAGCTCAGGTTAGTAAAACCCGGCCCCGAGTGCAAGTCGAGCTCACCAACACCGAACCCAGGCTACCAGAATTGCTTAGCCAAGATCAAAAAGGACTTAATTGTGGCTACTGCTCTCTCATCTGCTATAGGCTGCCTAGCCATGGGCGCCCTTGCCAATCTACCTTTAGCACTAGCACCAGGAATGGGTGCCAACGCCTACTTTGCTTATAACTTGGTTGGTTTTCATGGGTCTGGCTCTGTGTCATATCAAACTGCTCTAGCAATAGTTTTGTTAGAGGGTGCAGTGTTCTTTGTCATCTCTGCGTTAGGACTCAGATCATGGATAGCTAGAGTCATCCCGAACCCAGTCAGGCATGCTTGTGCAGCCGGTATAGGGCTTTTCCTTGCATTCACTGGTCTGCAATCCAGTGAAGGTGTGGGCCTAATTGGCTCAAGCCCTTCAACTCTTCTGTCCCTCTCTGCATGCCCAACAAAATATCTTTCTTCTTCTGGCGGGTTTTCACAGTGCACCAGCCACAAGACGGAGAGCCCCACATTTTGGCTGGGTGTTGCTGGGTTTGTAATAACATCCTACAGCTTGATGAAAAATGTGAAAGGGAGTATGATATATGGCATAGTCTTTGTCACCCTTGTGTCTTGGATAAGA
Organism: Brasenia schreberi; assembly: GCA_036023115.1. NCBI lineage: Eukaryota > Viridiplantae > Streptophyta > Magnoliopsida > Nymphaeales > Cabombaceae > Brasenia > Brasenia schreberi. The sequence goes on along the minus strand of JAYKKT010000092.1, from coordinate 40,739,795 downwards.
AATACCCAAGTCACATTTTTCCCAAATACCCCAGCAGGAGATGCATCTTTTAGCTATTTCAAGAAGGTGGTAGACTTCCACAAGATTCAATCCACTGCTGGTGCCATAAGATTCAATAGCTTCAATGAGTCACAAGTATGGGTAGCCATTGTTACATTGCTATACATTGATGTGCTCGCCACAACGGCAACTCTGTATTCAATGGCAGAATTTGCAGGATTCGTAGATGAAAACGGAAGATTTGAGGGTCAGCATATGGCTTTCATGGTGGATGCTGGCTCAATCATGGTAGGCGCAGCTTTTGGCACCCCACCAGTGGCTACCTTTGTTGAATCATCTGCTGGCATCAGAGAAGGAGGACGAACTGGCCTTACTGCTGTGACTGTGGGCTTTTATTTCATCCTCTCTCTGTTCTTCACACCCCTTTTGGCATCAATTCCTCCTTGGGCAGTTGGGCCCTCACTGGTTCTTGTGGGGGCGATGATGATGAAGGCTGTGAGGGATATAGATTGGGCGGATGTGAAACAAGGGGTGCCAGCTTTTATCACCATGATGCTCATGCCCATGTCATATTCTATAACTAATGGGTTGATTGGGGGCATTGGAGTGTACATTGTACTACATCTTTTCGATTTTGTAGGCTGTGTGAGCAAGTGGCTTGTCGAGAGGAAGAACGCTGTGTTCTGTAAAGTACAGAACCAGGTGTCTTCTGCTAATGATTCACCATATTCTGTTTAATGGAAAGTTTTGACTTGTCCAAGTATTTTCTACTCTCTCTCTCTCTCTCTCTCTCTCTCTCTCTCTCTCTCTCTCTCTCTCTCTCTCTCTAAGTGTGTGTGTGTGAGAGAGAGAGAGAGGGAGAGGGAGTGTAGTTGGTTCACTTGATATTGTGAAATAGGATTATGCAATTGTAATGGAACAGAGAAAGATGAGAAAGCATATCTAATTTGAAGTTCAGAATTTAGGGCGAGTTTCATATTACAAAGCTCTATTGTGGAATCCTTGCTCATAGTCAAGTGGCCCTGATCATATTCTATTATTAATTGAGCCAATTCACAACATTTGTATCAATTAGACCTTCAAGGATTATGCCTTTGCAGGTCGCAATCAGCAAAAAGGATCCCAGATCTGTCATATGATGGATGCCATCCTGCATCAACTATTTGACAACCTTCTAACTCAAATATGTCTGAGAATTTTAGTTTGCCCCTTTTAGTTTTAGTTGCAGTCTATTATAGATTAGGTTTCCTTTTAAACTTGTAGTTCCTTGTAATTGTCCTTCTTTCTATAGATCTTTCTTTTCTTCATTCTAGTTCTATCTTGTTTCTAGCATCCCGAGTGAGGCCTGCAGCCTTCGAAATATAAATCACCCATCTTGCCAATTCTCAAGGCCTTCCATGAAAAACCTAAGACACTCGACCGGATTCTCAAGAGGTCATGGTCGCCTAGGCTTTGTCCAAACCATTTAGGAACAAGAGTCAACATTCCGTGGCACACGCTACACCTCATTAACTCAATACTACGGGAACATTGTGTCATTTAAGTTGGTCGTTCTCAACAACAGGGTCCTACCCTCATACACAAGCCAATTGCAAAACTATGCCCTTGGATTTTTTATTCTTATCTCATAGTATGGCCAGTTTCAAGCACAGGACCTTGGAGCAAGGGACCTTATCCCAATTTTACGTCAAGTTGTCCCAATCCCTTAAAATGCGCCCGGAACTCACCTGCACTAAATTTAACACCATTCATACCCCCATGACCTTCACACTTATTTGCCTCGATGTTTTTCTCCTGTATTGAAGGACACAATATTTAAAACAGACAGAATTCTTCGTTTTACTTGTTTATTCAGATTCCTACGAGGTACACAAGCCTCCAAACAGTGCCGGATCTACATCTAACCGAGATGGGACATCCACTCCCACCCAAAATTTCAAAAATCAACTTAAAGCCTAGCTCATTGTAGGATCCACGGACTATTATACATATTTCGCCCTATCCTAAACCATTCAAGGGCTATTCGCCTCACCCAAAAGAGTTTTTAGATTCACTACTGCCTCCAAGTGTCAAATTCGAGAACTTCAACTTGAAGATTCTCCCGAATCGACCCGTAGCCGGAGAATAGTGTCTCCTTGCCTGGATTCTTCCTGTATGAGAAGATGCTTATTTGAAAATTTGAGACGTAGACATCAAATCCGGATGAGTAGTTCAGATTTACAGCGTAAAACTATGCAGTTGCAGTGACTAAAATCCCACTCTTTCGATGGATTCTTACGTTGAATGCATGGGTAGCTTTGATTTGCTGGTTGTGAGTGGCCTGGTGTAATTAGCACGCAAGAGTGGTGCTCCTTCGCACCCACGACGTGGATGCTCGAAATTCTTTGCTTGGTGAGAAGATGATAACATCACAAAGATGATGGTGTCACCTCAAACACGATTAAAGCGCGGCAGAATGGCGTTACGAAATGGTAAGCTTTAAAAGTTGATCATATTGATTGACGGAAACTAACACGAAACCCGTCACCTTACGACTGCTTGGCTTCCTATCAAACAAAACCTTTTGTGAAATATGTATGGGCTTTAGGCCGTGTTCGTGTTCGTGTCAAAAGCAAGTACTAACACCAGCTTTCTGTTATCACTTTAACTAAACGGGTTTTCCAATTATATCTGAAATCACCAGCAATCTTGTGTGTCGTGTCACTTCATGTTGAAGAAGTGTATATCAATCAATTTGTGTCGACATAATGTGTTTTCCTAATATATCTGAAATCAGCACCTATTTTGTGTTTTGGGTTCCCACGTATTATTTTCCGCAACGGGCAAAACTATCATTACGTATTACTCTTGATCAAGCAAGAGCTCCATAGTACCCCATAAACATATCTTGGATAGGTATCAAAATGGTTTGCGAACACCGATGTTTGGTTGGTTCAAGTGGTTCTGCACTTTTTCCCTAGGCAAGGTCCTGAATTCGAGTGTTGTGAATGGAGAAACCAGAACCGGGAGAGCTTTACCCCCATAGCAGCCGACCTAGCTCGAAACAGATTAATCCCCGTCCTTGTGGGCTTTCGGACAGAGGTAGAACCAGAATAAAAAATCCTGAAGGATCCATGACATTGTCATGGCAAGGGGCTAAATAGCATTTTCTGTAAGGTATATGAACCTCGTAGGAAAAATTCTGAATCTTGAGAGGGTGATGGTTCCCATGTCATATCAATATGGAATGTAAGTTTGATCATTTGGGTACTTCAGAGAACATAAAAATTAAGATTGGCACACATTGCATTCCTCACAATGAAAGCCTTAAGTATTTAAGGTCAATTTTACAGAGCGATGAAAAAATTGTTGGAGATGTTATGTATAGAATTAATGTCAATTGATTATTCTATGTAATAAGAAGATATCATTAAAGTTTAAAAGTAAATTGAACTCTCTCAAAAATGATAGAAGAATTTATATGAATTGAATTATCTCGAAAATGTAATCTCATACGAAAAGGTCCTCGCAATGCTCTATGCGGTATATAAGTTGAACTATCTGACAACATTTTTTCTTAACCCAGCTCGAGTACCGGATTAATGGACGAACAGATCAACCCTTGGGACCTAACAATGAAGGATGGTCTATTTTTTCTTCATGGTGCCATTTGATTCTCTAACATAGAGAAAACTAGCTTCTAAAATCATTGGTTGCTTGAAGGAGAATGTATTCTCCCACCCTTGTTATGTGCTTTGGGACACAAAAACTCACATGCAGCTGTTTGGTAGCTCTACTCATTTAATTTTTATGCTGAATTCACCAATACTCCTTCCTTCTTTTCTATCGTTTAAATAATCCAGCAACATGATGGGACTTGACCTTGAGTTCCATTGGTCATGGTATGCTAATCTTATCGGATCATGAAGGTTGGTTTTTCCCTTTTCTTTTGAAATGATAAATGGGGATGCCTTGTTAAAGTGTGGATTGCTATTTGTGTGATTCTGGACATGGAATGCATCTCACATGATCTGTGAAATGCTGCAGCATCACATCATTTGACAGAAATGACTTGAGGACCTGGTTCCTCTCCATCTATATGATCACATACACTTCTATAGTGTTTTACTCGTCTCAGACACCCCACACTTCTCGTATGTATTATTTAACGTTATATATTTTAAATATTTTCTGAGTCCTATTTCACAAAGACATTTTGTGAATTAGTTAACTTACGAAAAGGTTAATTTGGATTTCCTTATGGATTACCATTTTCTTTATTTATTTCATAGCTGCCAATAGTTTATTGAGATATTATCAAATTATATATACATCGGGAAACTGGAACATGGCCATTTCTGCATATTCACTCATTATTTTTTGGTGGCATGGGTATAATTTTAAAAAATTAAAGATTTTTAAAAAAGATAAAAGATAATGTTATTATATTTGTACTCTCGAAAACAATTGTTGGATACGAGTCAGCCGTCGATGGTGGGCAAGATTCAATCACTCTACATGCATGTATACATGTTTATATATTTATACCTACATGTAGTCATGTCTTTGCAGCCGTAACCCCACTACACACCCAATGTAAGATCCTTCTCTACAAGGCCGAGAAGCGCTTGTAAAACACATCTTTGCTTCGAAGCATATCTCTGAAACTTATGTTTGCTGACTGGCAAGCATACTTTAGGTTCGCACATTCAGCCTATTCAGAACTTTAATGTTCATTAGGGGGGTTGGTTTGGTACCAAGAATGCAAATTTTCTGGATCGACCCTCAATTGTGTGGCGGCGAACGAAATCATGTGCATGAATTTCCCCAAAAGGACCTCCTAAATAACCCACCAAAACTTATTGTGCATAAATATTTGTTGAATTTTATCTTTAGATGTGTTTATGTAAGTAGTTTATGTCCTGGTGTCATTTATTGCAATGAATAATTATAGTTTCAATCATGTGTTTAATACATATTTTTTAAATTCATGTGGGGAGCCTCCAATCCATATGAGTTTTTAATCCATATGGGGGCGGATAGTAGATATGGCCGGTTTGGACCTGGCCCAGTGGTTCAACCCAGAACCGAGCCATCCTACAAACCGTCCAGAACCACCGGATCTGATTCTTGAACTGGAACCGGGTCATACCCGGTTCAGTTACGGTTTGTATATATACAAAACCGACCCTGAACCAGAACCATTGTGAAAACCGGCAGTTTGGTTACTGTTTGGACCGTTGGTTTAATATCTAAACTGGCAGTTCCCGATCCAAACTCGTAATATGAAAACCATCAATTCAGGATCCGGTTTCGACCGATTAAAATGTATATATAACTCAAAGACCACCACATGGTAGTCTTTGATTTGTTATTATATATTATATATGTAATTATTAAATATATTAATTAATAATATATGTTTTGTATTATTACATATTTTTTAGTATAAAAATAACGATATGACATCCGATGTGATATCGGTTGTCATACCGAGTATTGGCAAGGGGATTCCTGAAATTTTCTCAATTTCACTTGATAGTGTTACAACAAATACATGTGTTATTTCTAAATTATAAAGAATATGTCAGCCTATTTTAGTCAACAAATTCGATGTGCTTGTTGTATACTAAACCTATGTGTAAAAGATAGTTTGAAGATTATACGACCTGAAGTATAACCTATTAGAGATGCACTTAATTTTATTTTGAGTCATCCTAGAAACGAATAGTAGATTTTTGTAAACGAAAAGGCAGAAGACTACGAAAATTTATAAAGGACGTTGAACATTGTTGAAACTTGACCTACCAAATGTTATCTGTGACTATACCCTATAAAGACTTATTAACAGAATTTATGCATCTTTATTTTTCATAATTGAATTTGTTTAAATCTAATTGAGATGTTATAACAGTATTGGTAGACGATTCGTCAACAATTGCATTTTAGATCTCCTTTTTATATTTAATATTGCTACAAATGTATTATCTTGGGTTTACTATTCGACTTGTCATTCAATTTCGTATTGGTTCTTACTTATCTCATATTATGGAAGAAATAACAGAAAATTAACTTAATTATTATATAGATCTTTTATCAATTAGTTTATTTGTCGATGCATTAGATTCTAGATTAAAATTAGAAGGTTTAGAATTATTTTTGAATGCTTATTATAAGGGATCTTTCATTAAACATGTTTAAGGATATCAATAATATAATCAGTGATATAAGATTAAACATTGTTCAATTATGGGTCGATTATAGTTTTGTGCATGATCTTCTTGGAAGAAGAAAGCAGCGACAGTTATGCATCTTCTTCTTTTTGTGATAAGTTTTTTAGTCACATTTTAAAATCTAGACTCAGAAGGTGGCCAAACTCTATGAAAGCAACTGAGTTTGAGGTATGTAATGCTACTTATTATGTTCTTCATGAATTTGAAAAAGATGAGGGTGGACAAAAATTAGATATTTTAAAATGGTGGCATGAGTGCAATTGATATAGTTTACCGAAAAGCTCTTGCTGCCTGTCTTAAACTTTCCGGGCCTTTTTCAGATTTCAGGTTAGGCTGACACTACATCTCGCTCATGAATAGGTCCACCTAGATATGGTCAGTTTCAGTTTTCCTGTAGTCAGGAACTGAAACTGAATGGAGATTGGCTTGGTTCTAGTTTCGGTTCCAATTTGATCTTAAATCATTCATAACCAAAAAAGATATTTCAAAATGAAATTAAAAATAAAAATATGGAAGCGGTTCCACTGAATGTGGAACTAGAACTAAACCAGGTGGTTTTTGGTTCCAAGTTTGGTTCTGAGTCTGGTTTGACTGCTTTTGGTTCCAGCACATTCCTGGCCTGGTTTGTTTTGGGTTGGAACTGTCGGACCGATTCCGCCATTATGGACATAGATTAAATACGTCATTTTTACGTAAGAATACTGAAATAAAATCCTAGAATAACACGTGACATGTCTTCGAAGCGTAAAGGCATTCATATTACAAATCTTACAAGAACTTTTTCACATTTCTAGATATAAAGCTTGTTGAGGTGGAACGTTTGGTAGAGGTGAACAAAGAATTTAATGGTAATTGGAATCTTAGAGAAGTGATGGATGGGGATAATTTCGCGAAAACCATGAATTAGGAGCATGAATGATGCTCTTAAAACAGTTTGCCTTCTGTGGAACGAGCAACGGCTCACCTGTCTAGGGGGTCATGAGTTCGATATCCAGGGACATGCATCTGGCTTTGGCCTTCCCTTTGTACCAAAAAAAAAAAAGAACAGAGTATGGCTTCTCAGCGAGGTGAGTCATTGAGTGATCAATATCAATTTGATGCTACCATTCATACTAGATACTATATTTCTTGTGTCTATGACTCATGACCTTCAATTAGAAGTTTCTTCCGAGTCGACTCTGCGACCAGCAGCCATGGCTCAGTTTAAGTAGTTTCTACTACTTTTGTGTAAGCTGGTTTTGGGGGTCCAACCGTAACCCAACTCGAAAAGATTCAGTGCGGGTTGGGATCCACCAGATAGCTCGGATCTCGGATTTTACCCAAATAGCCAGAGAAAAAAAAAGTTGGTTCGGGTCTGGTGGATCCAAGTCCAACCCAATCCTTACTTGAGTTTTATATATTCCACTTTTTCTTACATAAATTTCACTTCTTTCTTAATATTTTGTACCAACTCATTTACTTGATATATTCCAATTTTTCTTATCCAAATATATTTTTTCTATAATCTTTCCTCATTTTAAGCTTCTTGAGGGGTCTTTTCTTAATTTTTTATTTTGTAGGTTACTTTAAAAAGTATTTTATATTATAAAATAGTTCCTGTTTTTAGTTAGAGTAGGTCTGGTCTCATTGACATGTACCCGAAATACTCTGTAAGGTAATGCAAACTAACCCGAGGAAAAGAGGTCAAGTCTAGGCCAACCTGTTTTGAACATGTTCTCAAAGTGGACAGACACGAAACCAACCCGTTAACTAGATTTGCTACTTGTAGAAAAGGTTAAGAGAATTGATACGCATACCTTTTTTTATTTTGGCTCTGTTCCTGCTAAAATCCAAAATTTACCCTGATACCCCTGATACCAAAATCTCCCTCTCCTTGTGTAGGTTCTCTCTTTATGGTCCACCATCTCATACCATTTTTTTCAGCAACTCATGACTTGAAGCTCAATCCAATGCATGATATTAAATCATCCACCATCTCATAATACCTTGAATCTGATCAAAAAAGGAGAAAGAGAAAAAGAAAAAAAAAAGAGGGGAAAAAGAGAAAATGAGAGAAGAGAACCGATTCAAAGAGGGTTTGAGTGATTTTGTAAGGTATTTTGTTGATTTGATGTATTGATTTATTTTCGACAAGAACTAAAACAAAAAAACTAGATAAAATTCTCGATGAGAGAGACACAATACATGTGTGACTCCCCAATGAGGGAGACACGCCTCAATCATGTCTCTCTCATTGGGAGATGTGGTTAGGGTGAGGCACATCTCTCATTGGGAAGATGCACCTGTAATGCATTTTGAGTCGAGAACTACACATCATTTTTTATTTCTTGTTTTTTATATGTTTCTTGTTTTTTTCTTTTTCTTCTTAATTCTTCTTCTTGTTGTTATTTTTCTTGTTATTGATTTCATTTTTCTTTTTCTTGTTTGAGATTTGTAAGAATATGCACTATTTAGCTTCGAAAAAAGCAAAAATACTAAATGAAACGTCTATTGTTGGAGCAAACAGGTTTAGAAGATAGACTCTTACTGGAATTGGGTGGGAGAGGAGAGAGAAATGTTGGAATTGGACGTAAGAGGAGAGAAAAGTGATGAGGAACAATTTTGGTAGTTTTTGAAAAAAGAGGATGTGTAGATGTAAAAAGGATGTGCATATAGTAATCCCAAGGCATTAATATCCTGTTCTCTAGTGGAACATGATGCAATATTCATGTAACTTCACTAAATCAGTTTCATCTAAAGCATAGACCAAAAACATATGGGGTAACAAGAACATCTCTCATTATGCAAAAGCATTAAAACTGTTATGGATTATGCAAAAGCATTAAAACTGTTATGGTATCCTCACTAGTGCATGAATCAATGAAGTGAAAGAGAGAGAGAGTCTTTATCTTGGCTTTTGGCCACTTGAAGCAAGAAACTATTCTCAATTGAAGTACAAAACATCCGCCAGGCAAGGTATGAACTGTTCATTGTTGAGAATCCGTGACGAAATGGAGGGGGTCACTTACAAGAACCAGATTCCAAATAGACCACACCAACATGCCCTCCAGAGCTTGCTATATTCTAATGTTGCAAATATCGTGTCATAACACGGAGTAATGATACCTTTTCTATTTAATGAAAATAAAGTTTTGAAATAAAAGTAAAAATGATTAGAACAATGTTGTTTCATATGGTGGTGTGTATCATGCAACACAATGCCTATATACATGCATAAATGGGTGAAAATGATAGAAAGTATTCACTGATTTAGGTAGACATGGTCGGCTCGTAACCGACCCGGTGGTTCCAACTGGAACCGAACCGGGCCAGGAAACGGCTGAACACGGAACCGGTGAAACTGAAACCGGAGACCACCCAGTTCAGTTCCAGTTTCATCTCTTATGAAACCGGAACTGTTGGTTCCAATAGTTTTTAAAAAGCTTTTTCTTATATTTTTATTTTTTAATAAAATTATCGATTTGAGGAAATTCCAGGCTCAAACCGAAACTGCCCCAAAACTGTAATCAGAATTGGCCCCAGGCCTGTTCGGTTGCGATTCAAGGTTTCAAGCTAACCAAAACCACCAATTTCGGTTACCTGGAACCAAACATGTCTAGATTCAGGTACTCGATATATGTGTGTGTATACACACACAAAAATTGGTAGACATGGCCAATTCTGGTTTGCCTAGAACTTAGAACCAGAATGGAACCGCCCTAGGGCTGGTTCTAATTACAGCTTGAGAATCACCGGTTCTAGTTCTAAATCCAGTTTTGTAGCAGTTTCAGTTGTGGTTCAAAGGCTGGTTCTAGGATAGTTTCGGTTCCAGTGCAATTCTAAAGGCGGTTCTTGTGTATACCATTTTATGTAATAATAAATTACTAAATATATATTAATGGTTAGTGTATCATATCATTATATATGAACTAAGTTCCAAAATCATATATTCAAATTAACTTTAAAATACAAATATTACATTAGTCATTATATATAACATTTTTAACTTTTTTTAACTTTACAAATTTATATTATTATATTTACAAGTTATAATTATATAATTATATAAACTAATAGTTTTATATTTACTTACCTTTGAATTAAGCCTCCTACCTATCTTCTTAGTTAGAGAAGAATCAAAGCCTCACGTAGTTTTGACGTACCTTTCAACAAACGCTCCTTACTTGAACCAATGACTAGTGAACATAATCATTCATATCGCTCCATGCTTTCATAACGTCAATATTAGTGGTAATCATACTAGTTTCTCCTTTAGTACTGTAAATGTATTCATTGTATATGTCAATTGGTATTTTTTCACACTCCTAAGCTCAACGCCTTGCTCTTGTCTAATCATCTAGGTAAACTTAAACTTCTAGTGTCTCAAGTTGTAAGTTGGAGTGATGTTTGTCTAATATATTCTTATTTATACTAAATATTTACTCCATAATAATAGTTGAGGTTGGAATAGTAAAAGTATACTTAGCAATTAAAGATAAAATAAAATAAGTAACTTGACGCTCTATCCACCCTTTTAAAATAGTAAAATTTGCTTTGCTCTCATCATCTCCAAATCCACAAAGATCATCATGAGTAGAAATATATACATCAAACTGAGTCAAACTCATTGTATGTTTTGATGCATTTTAAACCTGATTTCATACTAAATCATTCTTTATTGTTTCTTTCCAACACTTTTATTGTCGTCGTCTTCCTCCTTTAATATTTTTACAATCTAGTTTTTCATATCTTCTTACAGGAGCGTCCTTCAATCATCTTTCTACATGTTGAGACCATCCTAAATGATGTTCTCTCATTTTGTCATCAATTGGTGCTACTCTCAATTCGTTTCTAATAACTTCATTATGTATATGGTCCTTCCTTATGTGACCACTCATCCATCTCAACATCTTTATTTCTGTTGAAGACATCTTTTGTAAATGTTGATGATTGCCCAACAGTTGGAACTATAGAACATAGAAGGTCTAATTGTTGTTCTATAATATTTACCTTTCAACTTTAATGATGTTATTTTATCACATAGAATACCTGATACCTCTCTCCATTGTAACCAATCGCATTAATTCTATGTATAACATCTCTATCAATTTTTTCGATCTCTTTGAAAAATTGACCCAAGGTATTTAAAACTTTTCTTATGAGGGATGCAATATGTGTCAATCTTAATTTTTATGTCCTCTAAAGTACCCAAATAATCAAACTTGCATTCCATATATTCTGTATTTGTTCTACTAAGTCGGAAGCCTTTACTTTCTAATATTTCTCTCTATAGTTTCAATTTCGTATTAACTTTTTTCTTAGGTTCATCCACTAACACAATGTCATCTACAAATAACATACACCAAGGTACTTCATATGGAATATGTTTTGTTAACTCATAAATTAACTTCAAAAGAGTTTGCCGTTCCTTCTTGACTTTCACACATATTTTTGCACCATCATATATCTCTTTTATAAGGTTTATGTATATCAATGGGATACCTCTCTTTTCTATTGTTCTTCAAAGGACATCTCTTGAAATCCTATCGTAAGCTTTTTCTAGATAAATAACATATGAAGGTTCTTTTTTGTTCTAAAATGTTCTATAAGACATCTCAATAGGTGAATCGCTTCAATAGTAGATCTGTCGGGCATGAATCTGAATTGGTTCTCTATTGTACTTGATATTTGTCTTAACCTACATTCGATAATTCTTTCCCATAATTTCATAGTATGACTCATTAACTTGATACCTCAATAATTCGCACAATTCTAAATGTCTTCCTTTTCCGTATATATGGGTATAAGTGTATTTACTCTCCGTTCCTCGGGCATCTTTTGGGTTCTCCATATTTCATTAATTATCCTATTGATATCCTTAAATTTGTCTAATAAAAGATCATTATAATAAACAGTCAATAACCCTTTTAAACCATCGAATTTTAATCTTAAGGTTTAATACAGCTATAACTAAACTAATAGAAAAAAGATATGTATAATAGCAAAGCCACTTTTCCATAAACTCTTGTACACACTGAGTTAAGTAACAACTTTTGTTTATTTTCTTGAAATATGATAATATAAAAATTGCAATAAACAAATAAATGACAAGTTAGATAGTAAACAACATATAATACATTTGTATATTAAAACCAGACAATAGATCTAAAAATCTCTTATAGGCAACTTAATTAGATTCAAACAAATTGAATTGTGCAAAATGAAAATGCATAAACTCAATTAATAGGTCCTTATAAGATATGTTATGGATCATCTTTGGTAGGTGAATTCCAACAATATCTAACTTTCTTTGAAATTTTATTAGTATTTCACATTTTCTCTTTCAAAAATCTATCAATTTATTTTTGTTAGGATGGTTATATTTTAGAACTTAAAATCTTCAAACTATCTTTTACATACAAGTTAAGTACATGACAAGAAGAGTGGACATGAAAACATTCATTACATAAAATAGATTCATATATTCTTTATAAGTTAGAAATATCACAACTATTTATAGTGGCATTATCAAATAAAATTAAAAATACCTTACAAGATAACTGATATTCTTCAAAAACTAATTTTAACATATAACAAATATTTTATACAACAACAAAGTGGAAGAAGACATTTTTGAATTAACCAACTATCATCAATCTAGTAAACAATAGCACTCATATTATGCATGTAATTGCCAAATATTACTCCATATATTAGCATATAGTGAAACACTACACTCAAATAAACTAAAAATACAAGTAATTCTTTTTCTTCTATATATAATTTATATATATATATATATATATATATATATATATATATATGTTTAGTAATCAATTGTCTAGAAAAAGTTACTAAAGGATTATGTATATTTTTATGTAATCAACAAAACCGAGCATTTGTCGAAAATTAAAAGGAGAGATATTTTGCTCAAACAAAACATTTAAACTCATGTCTATCCCGAGTTAAGTTGTGGGAAGGCCGTATAGAAGAGGATTTACTGGTACAAGAACTGGATTGTAGAGAAAATTGAGTTTGCTGGATCTAAAACCCACTTCTACTAGATGTTTTTCACCACATGATTTTGTAGTAAGTTATAACTATCTCCGGACCTAAAGTTGTAGACCTTTGTACAGTAGTTGCACTTCACCTAATTAACAAAATTTTGATCATCGTACAGTTTTATAAGATGAATCTTGAACAAGTCATATCCTTGTGACGTAGCTTTGACAGAGTGTCCTCCATGTGTATTTGTTGAATCTTCAGTTACAAAATGGTTTCGTATAGAAATGAAGAGTTAGTACGAGTATCAATATTTATATCTACCGTGTTTTCTTGGTTCAGTATCTGCATACATCTTTGAGGAATATCACAACTCTAACTTCTGACAAAAATGACTTTTCCTTTGTTTTTGGAGTCGGAAGCACCATTACCTCAGTGAGCCATTGATTTAGTAAAAGAATGTAATAAATTTAAAAATTATAGAGTTAAGACAGTAAGATTAAGAGTGAAAAGAAGAGATTAGAAATAAGTGTATGATAATATAAATATGATAAAACATCAACTACATATAACAAAGAAGCACATATCAGTAGAATCAAAGAGTTAGTGAGAGAGGAAGTATGAAAAGAGAAAAATGGAGAGTCAGGGCTCAAGTGCTTGTATGGTTGTGATTGGAATGAGTGAGGTGCCTGCCTATTTTATAGGGAAATGGAGAGTTAGAAGCATGCTCAAAATTTCTCAAAATTTCTAGCAAACTCCTTTAACCATTTAACATTCAAAGATTCTCGTTGTTCATTAATAATAGTACTCTTTTAAGATAAATTTTTACTATTCATCTTCAGTATTATTTTTTATTGTTCGTATCCTGACCAGATTGACAACACAATACATTTATGTCCATATTTAACAACAATTATATACTTAATATTTGAATAGTAATAGTATGTTTATATTTAATATACAAATATCTTTTTTTTAAATTTTGAATGACTGGCCACTTGGTCGGTCATTCGTGATTAACTGAATAGGTTACCATCCTGGTTTCATCAGGTCTTAGGAAACCCTGAACCGTAACTGAACCGAGCGGTCCCCGATTCTGATTACAGTTTCAGAAATGGTTTCACTAGTTTCGGTTATGATTCGTTTCCCAGTCAGAACGGTTTCAATTCCGAATCGGCTGGACGGTTCAAAACACGCAGCTGATACGTGCAAACCTATTCGTGTGTTAACATATTCGTACTTATCACCGTCGTGTCAAGACGATAAATAATCAAGATTGAAAAGAAAAAAAAGTACTTTAAAAAGTTTCCTATTTAATCTCCCAATCTTAACCATTCGATCAAGAATCCGCATCTGTTTACTATTTAATCTCTCTCTCTCTCTCTCTCTCTCTCTCTCTCTCTCTCTCTCTCTCTCTCTCTCTCTCTCTCTCTCTCTCTCATGATACAATAACATATGATTCTGAAGGAGCATTTAAGTTGCCACTGTCAGATAAACATGATTGGTAATAATAGAGTTGATTTGAAGTTTGCTTTGACAACTTAATAGCGTCCATCCACTAATTGACGACATACCCTTTCAACAAAATCCAAATCCATATAC